>JAHHUM010002887.1:0-728233 GCA_036173005.1 Crenichthys baileyi | reverse complement strand
CACAAATGGGGGTTGTGCTCACAGCTTAACACCGACGTAGTATGCTCAGCGTCATTGTTTTCTCAGACTGATGTTCTATCACGGCCGGCAGACGGAAGAACGTTGGTGTTGACCACCACACGCACCACAACCCACAATTAAGCAAGTTTTTGCCATAGTTTAATTAAATGGTCTGGAGTTTTGCTACACTAATCACGCTAAAACAACGAAAACAGGCTACAGGTGCCACCCAAGAAGGCGATCGGGTAGTGCGGTCACGTGACTGCGACGTCTTGTTAAAAATTCTCCATTCTAGCTTACTAGTACTCGTCATAATGCATAATTAATTGTTCAATATTTAAGTTTGGGAAGTTGCTGCCTTGTCTTCACCACTGAATATGGTCAAAGTATTCAATAATACTATAATATTTCAATAATACTTCAGAAATTTTACAGTGGTGAAATGTATTTTTACGGTAGAAAAAATGCCTATATTGTTATGCAGAGAAATGCCTGAAAAAGACAAACAGCATGAAAATATGATTCGTCTACATTCCCTGAATTGTGATATAAGCTTGTGGTATTGAGTTTGGGAGGAATGCTGTAGACAAACACCTAAAGCAGGGATCAGCAACTCCAGTGACCGCAGTCTGGTGACCTGCACATTTCTTAGATGTTGCCCTGCTCCATTACACTTGACCCAAATTAATGGAACATTAACAGATGTGTGATAACAAGCTATTGGGGAACCATTTGATTTGAATCAGGTGTGCTGCAGCAGCTCCCAAAGCTGCAGGACAGGAGTCGATGATCCTTGACTTAAAGGATGCATCATTCTCATTCTGGTCAGGTTTCGTTTCCATCCAAGGCATTTTGCAGGGATTCCAGTCTGTTTTACACCACAAATGTGGAAATTTACAAATGCTTGTTTTCTGTGTTTTGTAGGATCAAACACATCACACTCGTCGCCTCAAAAAACTCAAAGCACATCATGATAGATGTGAGGCTCGTTACAAGAAGGCCTGTGTAAAGACAGCAAATGAAGTGAAGGAGAGCACGTCTTTTCTACATCAGAAGGGTCTAATGGTTAGTTTTGCTTCACATTTTTCCTGATTTACATCCCACAGATGAGAACCGTTATGGGTTAGTCATCAGTAAATGTACCAGTGTATGTATGGCTTGAGCTGTTTTGCCGTAGCTTTGTAAAACTGTTAAGAAAAGAATCATGTTGCAAATTTCTAAATTCTTGACCTAATTATGTAATAAACTCAAATGTAGACAGCAATAATTAACATTGGATAAAAGTCTGTTCAACTTTTAAAACTTTCATTGAACAAAAATGGCTGCGTTATCCATTACAAGAGTTCAAGTAGCCAACATCATGATGCAGACACCTGTTCTGTACAAAGTTTAATGCGCTGACAACAAAATCACACAACAATCATCAATGGAAATCAAATTTATTAACCAATAGAGGCCTGGATTTGGAGTCACACACAAAATTAAAGTGGAAAAACACACTACAGGCTGATCCAACTTTGATGTAATGTCCTTAAAACAAGTCAAAATGAGGCTCAGTATTGTGTGTGGCCTCCACGTGCCTGTATGACCTCCCTACAACGCCTGGGCATGATCCTGATGAGACGGCGGATGGTCTCCTGAGGGATCTCCTCCCAGACCTGGACTGAAGCATCCGCCAACTCCTGGACAGTCTGTGGTGCAAAGTGACGTTGGTGGATGGAGCGAGACATGATGTCCCAGATGTGCTCAATCGGATTCAGGTCTGGGGAACGGGCGGGCCAGTCCATAGCTTCAATGTCTTCATCTTGCAGGAACTGCTGACACACTCCAGCCACATGAGGTCTAGCATTGTCCTGCATTAGCAGGAACCCAGGGCCAACCGCACCAGCATATGGTCTCACAAGGGGTCTGAGGATCTCATCTTGGTACCTAATGGCAGTCAGGCTACCTCTGGCGGCCCTCTAAAGAAATGCCACCCCACACCATTACTGACCCGCTGCCAAACCGGTCATGCTGAAGGATGTTGCAGGCAGCAGATCGCTCTCCACGGTGTCTCCAGACTCTGTCACGTCTGTCACATGTGCTCAGTGTGAACCTGCTTTCATCTGTGAAGAGCACAGGGCGCCAGTGGCGAATTTGCCAATCCTGGTTTTCTCTGGCAAATGCCAAGCGTCCTGCACGGTGTCGGGCTGTGAGCACAACCTCCATTTGTGGACGTCGGTCCCTCATACCATCCTCATGGAGTCAGTTTCTTACCGTTTGTGCAGACACATGCACATTTGTGGCCTGCTGGAGGTCATTTTGCAGGGCTCTGCCAGTGCTCCTCCTGTTCCTCCTTGCACAAAGACGGAGGTAGCAGTCCTGCTGCTGGGTTGTTGCCCTCCTACGGCCTCCTCCACGTCTCCTGGTGTACTGGCCTGTCTCCTGGTAGCGCCTCCAGGCTCTGGACACTACGCTGACAGACACAGCAAACCTTCTTGCCACAGCTCGCATTGATGTGCCATTCTGGATGAGCAGCACCACCTGAGCCACTTGTGTGGGTTGTAGAGTCCGTCTCATGCTACCACGAGTGTGAAAGCACCACCAACATTCAAAAGTGATCAAAACATCAGCCAGAAAGCATAGGAACTGAGAAGTGGTCTGTGGTCCCCACCTGCAGAACCACTCCTTTATTGAGTGTGTCTTGCTAATCGCCAAAGATTTCCCCCTGTTGTCTTTTCCATTTGCACAACAGCAGGTGAAACTGATTGTCAATCAGTGTTGCTTCCTATGTGGACAGTTTGATTTCACAGACGTTTGATTTACTTGGAGTTATATTGTGTTGTTTAAGTGTTCCCTTTATTTTTTTGAGCAGTGTACATGTGGTGGTGGCAGCTGAGGAAAATCATCTTGTGGATGAATATGTGCAACCTTAAATTTTAGACCATGCAGAGGAGTTGTCATTGAGGGAGACCCACCTTTGTCATTCAATGTAGCTTTATTTATATAGCATTCATTACAATACTCGTCTCTAGGTGCTTTCCAGAGACCCAGAGCATGAACTAATTAGGACTAAACTCAAAACACCCTGAAGCATTTATCTGCCAGTCTATGAAATCCCAATGGCCTGTCCAGTTGAAGTATAAAATAAATTTACTTAGTTTCAGTGAAATTCAACCTAAAGTTAGTGGGTTGGATTAGTTGGTAATGGATACCAAAATCCAAAACTAATTGGCAGTGGTCAGTGCCTACCTCCTGTGTGGAGGTGTCTGTTGTTTTTTTTTAACTGTCACATTTGATCATGGCAGACTATTAGCTTTTGTTTTATTTGTGACAAATCTGGTTGGTTCACTGCATGGTTTGTGTAAAATCTATAAGGAATGCATTTGCTTTATTTATTCCCCCACATCAAATGCAGAAACTCCAGTTTCATGTGAAGGAGCCTGTGCATTTTTGGTGCTGTTGAGAACTGACATCTTTGGGATTTCTGGATACAGTTACAGTGAACTCTGTAGCTTTGTAATAAAGCATAACATTTCATTTAGGGGTGGATTAATTTAACTGTTAAACTTCTCAATTTTTAGCAGTCGCAGAAGTCATCCAGTGAGAGTGACGATACCATCATCCTTGGTCCAACGCCAGCTGCGTTAATACGGGACATGACTGTGCCTGAGCTCACAAGAACCGACAGTGTGATTGTAAGTTGATCTTCAAGCATCATAGTCTAACCTAAGAGGTAGTTGATTTATTTTATTTTAACTGGTATCACTATTTCTTCTAATATTAAAACTCACTTGGGTTATAACTTTGGATAAGTGCTTATTTTATTTGTATTTTTTTTAAACATTATTCAAAACCAAACTGTCCAACAACTTAGTTATATATTAAATCTGTTACTTTTTGGGGTAACCTTGTTTGTTGGTGTGAATCTTTACTCATGATTTTATTTTGATCTGTTCACTTAATTTCTCTAAATATGGATTGTGATGCATTTGCCTTAATTTTTGCCTGGTTATTTCATAAGCTCATAGATGCTGGGTCAAGGGGAAAATGTGGTTCCTTATTAGTTGTGTAGTCAAAGTAACATTTTTGCAATGTAGATTTAGCATAATGCATTAACTTTTTCTTGCTGAGGACTTTCTAGTAATTGAAATGTCCAGATATCTTTAAGAAGCGGAGCAAATTATTGTTGTTCCGCTATGGCCAAAAAAACAATAGTTATTGATACTTTGATTTTGTGTCGGCTACTAACTGAAAATGGTCTGACATTGCAATGATGTTAAACAGTTTAATTTGCCGTCATGGTGGATTTTAGATACCAGAGCTTTGATCAAAATGGAAAAAAACATTAAAAATGCGAAGAAAAATTAAAACAAAGAACACATTATTTTTTTAAATGTCCTCTATTTTTGACTTTGTTGCAAAAGGAATAATTTGTACCATAAGAATAACCTGAGCTTGATTTTGCAAAAGAGATTTACTGTCAAAGATCTTTCCAAGTCATAGATTATTGAAGATACTAAAATCAAGTTAATTTTACACACAAAACAAATTTTAATGGGAAAATTGTAGCGTTTAAATATTCCTTATTGCTGATTTATTGCTGTAAAAAAATTCAGCAACTCCCTGATTAGTCTCTTTATGGTTTTATAGATGTTTTAAAAACAAAGTTCAGGTGATGATTAAAAAAGTTGGAAAAACATTTTAGCTCCAAGCACCAAAAAATAAAAAAAATCATACTAGTATTAGCAGTTTTTCTTTTTTAATCCACTTTCTTTAAATACTAGTTGTACATTTTTAGATTCTTCTGATTTGGTTATATATGTGACAGATAATCTTAAAGTAATCTGTTTTTTTAATCCTTTTAGCTACACAAACAAATGCTTGAATACACAGAAGAGCCTCCATCAAGTTCTGAGATCAGTGAGGAAGAGTATGTTCCTGAATCTGTTGAATCTGAGAGTGACATTCTAAAAGACAGTGACAGTTCAGTAGATGTTAAACAGCCCAAGAGGACGAAGAAAAGAGCTCAGAAAACAACTTCAGCTTCTTCTCAGGAAGTCCAACAGCTTAAGAGAAGGGATGTGACTACTTCTAGTTCCTTGGCTGCAAAAGACCCCGAAGAATCTTCTTCAGCTGATTTGAATGACCGTGGAGAATCTTCTTCAGCTGATTCGAATGACCATGGAGAGTCTTCTTCAGCTGATGTGACAGTCATGACCCTGAAGAAGAAGGGAGACGGCCGTAGGGTTTACAACAAAAGGTTCTACTGTGTATTTTGTAGTAACCCTTACAGCAAAATGGCACGCCATCTAGAAGCAAAACACAGTGATAAACCCGAAGTGGCAAACGCACTGAAATGTCCCAAAGGCTCTAAAGAGCGAAAGCTGCAGTTGTCTTTACTGAGAAACAAAGGAAACCGTGCCCATAATAATAAAGTGATTAAAGAGGGAAAAGGATTGGTCATACCCCGTCAACAATCCATTAAATCTGCAAAACCTGGTGATTACTTGCATTGCATCAACTGTGAGGGTTACCTCAAGCGGAAATCCTTGTGGAGGCATATGAAGAGGTGTTACCTCAGTCAAAAAGTCAAAGGACTTAAGCCAGGAACATCTCGAGTCCAAGCCCTTTGTAAATATGCAGAGCCAGTACCAGACAGTGTCAATGCACAGTTTTGGAAACTAGTACTTGACATGCACCATGATGACATAACAAAGGTTGTCCGCAGTGAGAAGTGCATCTTGAAATTAGGAGAACATTTGTTCAATAAACATGGTCAAGATGTTACAAGACACGAATACATCCGACAGAAGATGCGTGAGACTGCACGAGTTGTTCTGCAAGGACGGAAAGATGGCAAGTTGGAGAGGCTGTCAGATTTCTTTGTGCCAGCTAACTTCCCACATGTTATAGATGCTGTTAAAAGGGTGGCTGGGATGGATGAGAGAACAAACATCTTCAAAACACCATCTTTAGCACTCAAGTTGGGTCACAACCTCAAGAAAGTGGCCAATGTTCTTGAATGTGAGGCTATGATCTCAGGCGATGAGAATACCATGCACAACGTGAGAGTTTTCAAACAGATCTGCGAGACCAGATGGAGCGAGTGTATCTCTTCCCATGCCCTTAGAACCCTGAATGAGGCTAAATGGAATACTCCTCAGCTTATTCCCTTTGCTGAAGATGTTAGAAAAATGCACCTGTATCTTGACACAAAAAGGGTGGAGTGCCAGAGCAACCTGAAGGAAGAAGCAGTAAAGAAGAACTGGGCTGAACTTGCCAAGATCACACTTTGTGAGGTCATAATATTCAACCGGAGAAGAGAGGGAGAAGTATCCAAGATGCCTCTGAATGCTTTTACCTTGAGAGATACCTCTGTCACCCATCCAGATGTGGAGCTTGCTCTGTCAGAACTTGAGAAGAAGCTGTGTAAGCACTTCCAGCGAATTGAGATAAAAGGCAAACGCGGGCGAAAGGTTCCCATTCTCCTCACTCCTGATATGGCGTCATCGATGGAGTTGCTTGTCCAAAATCGCCGTAAATGTGATGTGTTGGATGAGAATCCGTACATGTTCGGGAGGCCACAGACTCTCAATCACTTCAGAGGATCGGATATTATTCGTGAGATGGCTCAAAGCTGTGGAGCAAAACACCCAGGAGCATTGTCCTCAACCAAACTGAGGAAGCACATGGCCACCATGTCAAAGGTTCTCAACCTGAAGGACAACGAAATGGATGACCTGGCTGACTTCCTAGGCCATGACATTAGAGTCCATCGTCAGTATTATAGATTGCCTGAAGGGACTACGCAGCTGGCAAAAATCAGTAAAGTGTTGCTGGCGCTGGAAAGAGGACAGCTCTCCAACTTCAAAGGAAGAAATTTGGATGAGATCAGCATTGATCCAGAAGGTAAATTGGTGTGATTTTATTTGTGAAGTTTTAAGTTGACCCACTGGCATGGCAGATTTTATTTATTTCTATAACTGTTGTTTTTTTTTTTTTTTTTCTTTTTGAAGTTTTGTTGTTGAATTTAGTGAATTACAACAATTATTTTAATAGATTCTCTGAGATTCTCTTTTTTCATATTATATAGTCTAATTCTTGTAGTTTTTTTTTGTTTTTGTTTTAACCTTCGGGCAATTTACCACATTATTTTCCATGTCAAATTGGTCACTTTAATGGTAATAAAACAAGGAATAGCGCAACTTTTTTGTTGGCAGCATATACATTTCATCATTAGTTGCTCAGTACTAGCTCCATCATTACTCTTCCTATGGCCTTTTTAGTTTTACTTGAAGGGGCTTTGGCCATGTTATAGTTTTAATAAGAATGATGTTACTTGGTTTTCCAGAAAAAATGTCTGTGGACAGTGGATCAGACACTGAAGAGGAGGTTGACTCAACTAAGAGGGATGCTGCAACTTCATCCTCCAGATCACCAGGTATGGAGGAAACCATCAACAATGGCTGCATTTCTATGACATTTTTGCACAAAAGAAAATCGAATCTCGGAAAGATATAGTGCTGCAGGTGGTTGGTGTTTCCATTTATCGCTGTTTTTCGGATAAGTGTAATTTTTTAAATCTCTGTATCTCGTCCTGCAAGACCTCTCTTCAAAACAATGAAAAAGAAAAACTCAGTGCTGAAGAAAATTGAATACAACATCTTTAGTCTTTGATAAATTGTGATTGCTTTCCAATGGTTATGGTCAATCTGACAGAGAGAGGTATCCCAATCGTTGTGGTTTTTAGTATAACAATGGCCATCAGTGGGCTCTAGATGGACAAACTGTCTACTTTTAAGGCTAGGCTTAAAACATTCCTTTTTGATAAAGCTTATAGTTAGAGTGGCTTAGGTTATCCTGAGCTATCTCTGTAGTTATGCTGCTATAGGCTTAGGCTGCTGGAGGACATAATGACCACTTTCACCCTCTTCGCTACTTTCTCACACTACTCTTCAATTTTGTATTATTTGCTGTTATTTCAGCTTTTAACTTTATGTTCTCTCTTTTCTCTTCCTAGAAGCTACACCTGGCCTGACTCTGTGTCTACCTGTAACACCTTTCTGGAGATGGGCGTCGTCCAAGCTTCTGCTGGCGACAACTTCATCTACCAATGATCCACATGGCCCTGTCTTTCAGTGTTTAGCCCTTTCTCTCTCCTAGACATGGCTACTGACTGAGCTTTTACTGTGACTAACTCTCTGTGCTCTCTTTCAGACTCTAAACTTGAAAACTGGCTCAGTTTATCTGTTCCTTCTTTCTAGGTGAAACGACTAATGGAGCTACATCCACTAATATTTACTTTTCCTTCCCATAGAAAGTACTCCTAGATCAGTGCTTCTTGGTTCTCTTTGTGTCTCTGCTCTGTTCTCTCTAACCCCCAGTCGGTCGTGGCAGATGGCCGCTCACACTGAGCCTGGTTCTGCTGGAGGTTTCTTCCTATTAAAAGGGAGTTTTTCCTCTCCACTGTTGCTACATGCATGCTCAGTATGAGGGATTGCTGCAAAGTCAACGCCAGTGACTGTCCACTGTCTCTACATGCTCATCCAGGAGGAGTGAATGCTGCAAGTCACTGACTGGATGCAACCTGCTGGGTTTCCTTAGATAGAAAAACTTTTTATCCAATTTGAATAAATAACTGAATCTGACTGCACTGTTCAACAGTTAGGATTAATTGGAATGTATGTACCTGACTTTTGTGAAGTGCCTTGAGACACCATGTGTTGTGAATTGGCGCTATATAAATAAACTGAATTGAATTGCTGCTACCACTGTTTAGATTATGCAGCAAATGATAATTCAAATTATTATTCAGAGGTAAAGTCCTTATGTAATGTATAATTAGTGTTACAGGACAACATTGTACTGAGGCCAAAAGCAGTTCGAAACTAGATTTTGATGACTCTAGATTGACTGATTACATCACATCCAGTACTACCAGAGACGTGGACATGTGAAAAAAGTGCTTCCAGGACACTTGGTAAATAAGGGGATTATCAAATCCACTGAAAAACCACCTCCAGGAAGCATAAAATGGTTTATTTGATATTCAGTAGTTTCTTTTTTTCTAATTAGTGTTTCTCTTACAGGATTTCTTTTTCAATATTTGGTTTTGTGCAAATCTACTGGTCATGGAAACACATGTAATGATTGACAGTTTCATCCATAAAAGGAAAATTTTTTTTATAACTGTTTCTAACAGGGCCAAACCAATTTTGGGTTAAAAATTAAAACAATTACTATGTCATCAGCTTCTGATTTAGTGCTATTAAGAAATTAGAAGTTTAACGGTTAAAATTAGTCATAAGATGCTAGTATAAGGGCAAAACCCTGACTGCTTACACTGTTAAAATACTCATTTACCTGATAGACCTTTTTTTGTTCAGGTCAATTTAGAGTGACCAGAAGATGCACCACTGAAGTTGGGGAAAAAAAAGATCTGCCTTCAGCCAAAAGGTAAGAATATTTCTAAATGGAAAAGAAAGAAAGATTGCAGTTTGCTAATAAATATTGGACATTTGGGGGCCCTGTCCTGTATCATTACGCTTCTTCTTGTATGTTTATTTTTGGCTTCTATAATTTATATAAGTTATCATTTACTGTGCACCTGATTATTTCTCAAAGTTGTATATATTCTGAGTTTTCTTTGGTTTAATAGAGAGATCAGATGACAAGGTACCGGTAGCCATGGAAGATTATGACATCTCCAACACAACTAAAGGTAATTTCTCTTCCTCCTTTGAGATTATAAATGGGCAGAACCTTTAAAAATGTTGCCAGACAGACATCTTTCAAACTGAAGAATCTACTTGACCACTAATTATCATAAAAAAAATAATACCCATCGGGTCCAATGTCTTAACTGAATTTTCCTCCTACAAGTCAGGCTTGAAAACATCTAAATTTTTACTTATTTTTACAAGCAATTACTGTCAATGTTCAATGAATATTTCACATTAACAGGTGTAAACATTTTTTCAACATTTTTCATTTCTTTTTATTGAACTAAACAAATAGGAAATTAAACAGTTCACAACACCGTCTGTGTGGTGTTAATCTGAGGTTGTCTCATTTTACAGGCTGGCGATGACCAGATGATGTCTCTACACAAAAAAACTTAGGGTTATTTTTTATTTTTATTTCACTGCATACCCTCAAGCAAAATTTTGGTTTTACTACTTCTCCCCACTCTTCCCCACTTGTCGCCTTAAACTGTCTTGGAACAGCAAACTAACTAGCATCATGAAAGGTAGTTTAGGTGTTCAGCTTAATCTTTGTTTAACTGCACCTATAAAATGATTCCAAAACCATTTTTTTTCTATAGTGTTAGGAGAACCGATCAGGCCCTGCTGAATTTTCCCAGGCTAGACTCTGTGACAAAGAGATATTTGGGCTTCATCCATTAGTGGGGCCCCACATATGATGCTGTCTTAACTCAGGCCCACTGAGTCTCTAGCCACCATCAAATCACTCAAAACCTTCCTTTGGTTGAAATCTTTTGGAAATCTCTGATATATTAAGAAATTTGGTTATTTTTTTGAACATCCCCCTGACATTAATCATTTATCCTTGTGAGGTACTTTGTACAATTACTTCTCTCCTGAACCTGCTGATGCTTTTACAAGTGCTGGTGAAACTTGTGTTCATCCATTGCCAGTTGTCAGCTTCAACAGTGACACCCCCCCACCCCCACTGTCAAATAATACTTTTATTTCTATTATAGCTTTGTAACTTACCCTGTCACACAGATTGAAACCTTTCATCTTTGAAGAACACTTAAGTTCCACCTTATCTTTTTTCAGGCCAATCACAAAGGAAGAGACTGAAGTGGAACCAAGAAGAAATCCAGGCGGTGGAGAAAACGCTCATGGACTGTATCGACTCTGGAAAAGTTCCTGGTAAAGCCCAGTGTATGAAGTGCATTGAAGCCTCGCCAGTGGCCCTCAAAGACAGGACATGGCAAGGGGTTAAATTCTATGTGAAAAATCGCATAGATGCATTAAAACGAGAGACTTTCAAAAGAAGGTAAGCGTTGACCTTTTATTACTGTGAATGGAAATGGGCCAATGTTGAGTGCCATAACCACGCCCGTTTTTGTTTTTGGAACTTTTTGACGTTTTTTTAAGTTTTGGGGGCGTTGCAGTCAAGTTTTGCAATACAAGTATATACGTACACATGCTGTTTCATGTTGATGCTTTTACGTATTGATGCATACGTACATTTTTATTTTTAAACTATGTACATACTTTGGGTTGTATGTAATTTTTTGTCACATGGTTGTAATATTGGGAAGTTGTGAAATAAAATGGTTTACGTACAAAACCGGAAATGGAGTCCAGCATTGATGGTTGGCAGTAAAAAAGGGGTTACCAGGTACTTAAAAATGATTTCAAAAAAAAAATGAAATATAATGCAGTTATTGACTTAAAAAACTCTGATCGCTCATATTGGACAAAAATCATTTTCATCTGTGTTCCCTAAAACAAACTTAAAAGTGCCACCTGGTGGTAGTCGGGGGTTAGCCCCCCAAAGGACGTGTCCCTATTTTGGGTTCCAAAAAAACCTGACAGATGTTCAGTTTTTTAAAATTTGATAAATTTCTATAGTAAAGATGATATTTCATGTTCCAGGGTTCCTCAAAAATTACTAACCCAAAACAAAGCCTTTAGTTCATTTAGAAAGCTGTGTCCCCACGCGTAACCCCTAGTCCCGGCTAAAATAAGTCCTCATACTGCCGGGAAAAACAAGTATGTGTTTGTGTGTGTGCGTGTGTGTTTGGGGTGCGTGTGTGTTTTCCTCTTGGGTTTAGGATGTTGGGAAACACTGGAGATCAATACTGAGCATTGTATCTCAGCATCAAAAGAGTGGATTTGTGAGTGTTAGATAGGTCACCAGAGTGGGTTGGCCAACTTTGATGTTTGATATGTGCTTTGTGTCGCCTCTAGGCTGCAGTTTCAGATGAGGAAGAAGCTACAGGCCTACCGTACCTTAACCTTTGAACTCTTCAGTACTCGGTTATCTTTGCACCTAACAACTTGTAATGCTGTGTTGAATCCGCATTGTGTAAAAATACAAATCTGGTGCTTTGGACAGAAATAATCTGTTCAGTTTTAGTAAAGTACAGTGCCTCAAACGTACTCATGCCTTCTGAACCTTTTTACATTTTGTCACGTTACAACCACAAACTCTAATGTATGCTATGTGATAGGTTCCCTAAAGACTTGAGACTTGGACTCCTGGTCTGAGACTCGAGTCTAAACAGTTGTTATCTCGTGCAATAAAGAGTGAAAGGAAGCTGGATGAGAGCAACAGACTGCAGCTGCTGTGCATGTTTTACTGCAAAAGGATGAGCTTGATGATTGGTCAGTGAAGTCGGTGGATTATGGGATGTTAATGAATCATAACAATCTGTTTATGTTAGCTGTATAATGAACACCTGAATGTCTCTCCAGCTGAACGCTGTATTGAATGACTTTCTATCATTTCAGAACAAAATGAACTTAACTCACCTTTGACATTCTTTCACTGTTATGCTAACTGCAACATTTAAAGGACACTTCTGGGTGAAATATTTTTAAAAAAGCTATTCCTGTTTCATTCATTCATTCATTCATTCAGATGTTTATCTGTAATTTATTTACTTATCATTATTTGTCTTGTCCATTATGTTGCATTAATACTATTAAAAGATAACTGTTAATAAATATTAAAAGATTGAAAAATAATCAAATGTTATGTGGCACCTCTAACCTACAGGGATGCAGGGTCAGAGGTGCTGTAGATGTCATGAATTTGATGAGGAAATGTTTATTTCAGTCATTAGAGACTTGAGGCTTGACTTCGACTGGCTGCAATTACAGCTACAAGTGTTTTTGGGTTTGTCATCGCTATGTTTATTAAGTTTTACCATGAGTTTTACCATAAATTCTCTGTTGGATTTTGCTCTGGACTTTGGCTGGACCATTCTAACAAATGAATATACTTTGATATTAAGCATTCCACTGTAGCTATGGTTAAATGTTTAATGTGATTGCTCTGCTGAAATGTGAACCTGCAGTCTCCAGTCTTTTTCAGCATTCAACAGGTTTTCTTCTGGCATTGCCCTGTATTTAGTTTCATCCATCTTCTGTTCAACCAACCAGCCTCCCTATCCCTGCTGAAGAGAGGCAACATAATGGTGGCACCACCATGTTTCACAGTTGCGAATGGTGTGTTCAGGGTGATATCCAGAGTAGGTTTTTTGCAACACATAGCATTTTGCATGAATGCCAAAAAATTTTAATTTGGTGTCATCTGACCAGGGTACAATCCGATTCAATGAGGAAGACATTGATATCCTTTTAAACTGGTTCATAATCAAAGTGCTCTTTGTTTTTCTTCCTGCTACAGAAAGCTTCCAGATGATCCCAAAGCAGAATGGAGCGTCTCATTAGTCTCCTCTGCAGTACTGAAACACATATCAGCACACGCCATCAACATGGTAGGTTCATGGCTGCTTGAAACTCTTGTGCACTGACATTTTGCCTGGCTTTCTCTGCAAGTTTATGTATTCTTTTATATTAGCCATATGTTTTGGCACCACAGTTTCCCAGTTCATTATCCCTGTTTGACTGCGGCGTGTGTAATAATCCCTCTTAGCCCAGCCCACTCTGCATTTTTAGCTCTGGAAAAGCAGAGGAAATGGCCTCTGCTGCAGCAGAAAGTTAAAATCTGTTTAGACAAAGATTCTTATCGTCCGCCAGTGCAGTTCCGGACTATTAGCTAATTGTAATGCAGCAAATTTAGAATCATATTCTTTTTTTCCCCACATCTGGTTTAAATCAACAAGAACTTAAATAGTAATTACCCTTGCTAAAGAAACCCCAGGAGCAGGAAAAGAAGCTCTTTATGTTAGATTGTGGAAGTGTAATCAGGTCCCTCCGTCTTGTAGCTGCTGATCCCTTTTTACTATTAAAGTAGACAAACAAACACACCATCTCCTCCCATCCTGTCCAGCCCAGCTGCTGAAAACTGCAGCCCCAAAGCAGGCTAAAGAGTCATGTTAGTCACACAGAAAAAAACAGCTGTTCTAATGGATCAACTGACTGAAAACCCAAAGACCCTGTTTGGTTTGAATAATATTGCTTCTTTAGCATAACACATTGTTGGTCTTTTGTTATATATATTCATAATTTATATATAATTAGTTATTTATGAGAGCAGGGAGATTAAATGTTGCACAGATAGACTGTGAGGACCCTAACAGTCTTAAAAAGCCCAAAAATTGGACTTACAATAATAACAGTCTCTGAACAACCCTGAACACACCATCCCCATAGTGAAACATGGTGGTGGCATCATCATGCTATGGGCATTCAGTCCACAGATCTGACATTTTATGGAAGTGCGGCAAGAAGAAAGCTTTTTGAAAGAAAGCCATACGAAATATCATATATACTTAGCCAAAAGCCATTTAGAGGTCACAGTAAACACATGGAAAAACATCAGATGAGGACAGAATTAAACTCGCTTGTATTAATGCTATGCTATTAGTGGTGGAAAACGTGTCCTTAAGAAAACTGAAACATGGTGGTGGCAGCATCATGCTGTGAGGATGCTTTCTTCAGCAGGGACAGGGAAGCTGGTCAGAGTTGATGGGAACATGTATGGAGCTAAATACAGGACAGTTCTCAAAGAAAGCATATTAAAGAGTTAAGAGTGAGGGGAAGGTTCCCCTTCACAAGAAACAATGATCCTATACCTACAGCCAGAGCTACAATGGAATGATTTAGATCAGGGGTGGCCAACCTTAGTCCTCAATAACCAGTGTCCTGCATGTTTTAGATGTTTCTTTGGTTTGACACACCTGAATGAAAAAAATGGTTCACTATTGGGTCTGTGCAAAGCCTGATGATAAACTGAAGAGGCAACTCATTCAGTACTTCGGCTGTGTTGGAATAGGGAACCATTTAAAACATACAGGGCACTGGCTCTGGAGGACTGAACTTGAAAACCTCTGGTTTAGATCAAAGCAAACGGCCCAGTCAAAGTTTAGACCTAAATCAAATCAAGAATCTGTGACAAGACTTGAACATGTCACAGGAGGCACTCCATCCAGCCTGACTGAGTTTGGGCTATTTTGCAAGAAAATTGACAAAGATGTCAGTCTCTAGATGTGCAAAGCTGGTAGAGACACTCTCTAAAAGACTTGCACTTGTAATAGCAGTGAAAGCTGGTTCTCCAAAGTAGTTTATTTTGATTAATATTGCTTCTTTGGTTATACATATTCCCGTTCTCTTGTTATACATTTAAAATTCATGTATTACTGATAATTCATAGACGTGGGGGAGCTTACACTTTGCAAAGAAAGTCATGGTAGAGTACACCTGAGCACAGCAGCTCACATCTTCAGTCATGCGCCTTCTGTTTTTCCTTTGACCTGATTTTTTTTCCTTGCTTGTTTTCTCCTGTGGTGTTCAAGTATGCACAGAAAAACACTGAAATATCTGGCTGTCAGCTGCCAGGCAGTTTCACAGTCAGGCACTGGTATGCTTCCTCTAACCCTGTGTCTTTTCTTTTCCTTGCTTCGGTTGATTTACTTCTTAGACACCACGATTCTGCTGTTTTTACCCAAACCTTGAGCAATTTTGTTGTTTCAGGTGCTGACCTTTGATGGAAGAGGTGTGAGTGGTCATGCCAATCACGTAGCCATCTATAAAGCTGTCAGGTATGGACCTGCCACGAAGGACTTTATCTCTGGCCATAAGAATGACTTTGGCAACCGACAACACTAAAAGCCTGAAAGCAGTCCACTCCACAGTCGTAAGAGTCTTTCCAGGAAAATGCAGAAAATTTGGACTCGTAAAAACTAGAACAGCCATCCCTCTAAATGCATTCCCACAAAGACACACACACACATCTATAGAGATCATGTTTTTCAGAATTGGTCTGTTACATAGCTAAGAGGTCAGCCAAACAGTCCTCTGAGGCACTGGGCTCGGCTCCTAGCGAGCGGCCGTAAATCCTGTCCCTGAAGTGGTGAAGAGGGAGGGAGGGGAGGGTGGCTCCGGTTTGGAGAGGCCGCCTCCAGCCAGTTCAGGCAGACTGTTTAAAGAAAAGTGTTTGTGAAGAGTGCATAAAGATCCCTAGAATGCCCTCAGATCTTCTACTAGCAACCAGCTTTATCTTCGTGGTTCTGGCTCTCTGTTAGCCTGCGAGCCTAGTTTGTTTTTAAAATGTGTGCTCTAAAAATGACATGACATGTCATGATTCCCATTAGGCTGCAGCCCAGAGGGAGTGTGTGCTAGTTTCACAGCACTCTGCATCTCAGTGTTTTGCTCTTTGGTTTGAGTCAGCAGCCAATGTATGCTTAAAGTGTGAGGCCAAGGGAAATCCTGGGACAGTGTGTCCACTGACAATAACCAAAAATGAATAAACAGATATATGCAAATAAATAGGTGCAAAAGTCAGCATAGTCTAAGGTTTTCCTCAATGCCACCAACATAAATACAACTTATAAATGTTCCTACAATATGAGCTATGCAGACAACACTAAAGCTTCTTATTTTCCTCTGCAGACACCTTGCTTCCACTGGTGAATTGTCTAAAGGTAAGATGCAGCATAGGACAACTTTTAAGACACTGATGTGTTTACTTGGAAAGTGCAGCAGAGACTGGCTGATTTTGGGTATTTAATGAATATCTAGCGCCCTCTTCTGTTCAAACACGTTCAAGAATCTTCTCTCTGCTGCAGTTTATTTGCTCTAATGGTGGCAACATGAAGCGGGTTGGACTTCTGTGTAGTCATCTGCTTTCAGTATGTTCCTGTTCCTGTCATTTCAGATGAAATGACATCAGAGACATTTTTCTGTCTGTGCATAGTTCTCTTTCAATGTCTTTTATTTTTACTTTTGTTTTCCTAGAAAAGGTTCATAAAATGCCACTGTTGGGGAATTCTCTAAAAGGAGCAAATTTAACTTGAACTTTTCCACATTCGGTCACATGACAGCTACAAACTTCAGTGTGTATGTGAAGTTAAAGGAAAATGTTACATGGTTCTTTATTATAACTTTTTTAATCTGAAAAGATTGCCATTCATTTTTATTCAGTTGTTTTATTCTGTTGTCCCTAAATAAAATCCAGTGCAACCAATTGCCTTCAAAACTCACCAAAGTAATAAACAGAGCAAGAACAGCATTAATCAGAGGAGCAAGAGGCTCACGGTAACTTTGTGGAGCTGCAGAAATCCGCAGCTCAGGCACAAGAATCTGTCAATTATTAGTTTGCATTTCCCAAGTCTGGCCTTAATAGAAGGGTGGCAAGAAAAACACCATTGTTGGAAAAAAAACATAAGAAGTCTAAAGTTTGCCATAAGCCATGTGGAGGACGCAGCAGATGTGTAGAAGAAGGTGCTGTGGTTAGATGAGACCAGGATTGGACTTTAGTGCTAAAGGCTTTGAAGTAAAATACATCAGGGTAGTGGTGGCAGCTAAAGCCTGACACACTTTTTTGGTAAAATAAAATAATGTGAAAACTGTCGATTCCTTTCACTTTACAGTTAGGCACTACTTTGTGCTGCCTATCATACAAACACTACAATAAAATGCACTGAAGTTTGTGGTTGTAACATGGCAAAAGGTTCAAGGGGTAAGAATAAAACTCTACAAGGCAGCCTGTGTCACCTTGGTGACTCGCCCTACTATTGGCTCAAAGTGATGATTAGGCCGATGATAACCCTCACAATCAGGTTGTAAAGGGATCTCAGTTAATCGCCTAGGGTGTTTCTTGCTGCATGCAAGAGAAAACCATCTATGCCACTTTAGCGGACTGTGCTCTTTTATATGATGTTATATTTTAGCATTGTACAGCACCAGCACACTTCTCCTTTTCTTACTTGCTAAGAACCTAATGAACAGGCTGAGCTTCATGTCTGGACAGTGACCTAGTTAACGTCCATCCTGAGCTTTTAACATTACCAGCTGTCTGTGTGTCCCTTGTCTTTGTTCCCAGGGTGTGTGCTGCTCTCCCTGGAGACTGTTGGCCTTCTAAGGAAGTACATCTCCTTCTTGGACCTTCCCTTCAGCTGGTTTCTGCCTTCACATCTCCACTGTGTTGTTGGTTCAAAGGGCTACAAGCAAGCCAAAGTAAGCCTGAGTGCGGACAAATTTGTCCGCAAGACACGTCACTTTGTATTTTTAGAGAGCACACCCCCTTTAAGTACACTGTAATATGAATATGAACTTAGGAGGCCATAAATAGCAAGAAATAATGTTAGAGGAAGCATAAAATAAGTAGTCATAGACAGAAATTACGCATCATTAAGCTTCCAGTTATTTTCTAATGTTCTAGTCATGTCATTAGTTAAAGTATCCCTTCAATCCCAATGTGTCTGTCACAGGCCGCCATGCTGTGTCATCGCACTCAGCTTCTGTGGTTTCGGTACCTCTACATCACCCTCTCAAGGTACATGTTCATTAACACGTTCCAGACGATTCCGCAAGGACCAAAGAACCTGAAGATCTACTAAAAGTCCCAACGTTTGGTAACGTTCTTATTATTAATCTTTCAGGTAATGCAGGCCTTAGCAGCCTGAATATTTTTATGTGCGGCTGTCATAAACAAAGCAGAAAAGCATGACTCATTAATATGAGTCATGGTGTGTGTTTATGAGACATAAAGAATGTTGTTGTCAGGACACTGTATAAAAACTCTATGTGAGATTATTACTGTTCTATTATTGATCAAATGTTCATTAAAAGAGTTTTGAATTTGAATTATGAATGTGAGTTTTATTGAACGTTTAACAAAAGGTAAAAACTACGTTACAAAAAAAAATTATAATGCAAAAGAAGAACAGTAGAGGACAATACAAACAATAACAGCAGCAATAGCTGAATAATTTTTACTCATATGCTGTGAGTGATTTGAATGCTGTTTCATTATTTTTTAGTTAGTTATTTTTGCAGCAGGTCCGCTCCAGGTTTAGACATGTCTTTGATGCTGTTGTGAGCTTGCATGCTCTCTTCCCACTGCTCCCCGCAAAACTTCTCCACCATAATGCTGCGAACAGTCCCTGGATCCAGACAGTGCGGAGCAACACCTGAGGGCGTAAACAGACAAAAACAAACAAGATCTGAACAACAAAAGGCCAGCTGTCTTCTGCATCATTCAGTAACACCTGGTTTCTCCAGCTGGGTGAGCATTAGGTTTCAAGGGAATTTATAGCTTAAAGTATTTACCACCAATTGTGATCATAAGATTTCTGTTTTCTACACATACTGTAACAGACAGATGTGACCATCTTATGTCAATACTTGAGTCTGGGATTGTACCATATCCATCAGGATTGGATCGTGGCGTGTAGAAACTCTGAACTCCACAGGTTCTACAGAAGGTGTGTTTAGCAACATGAGTATTAAAGGTGTATGTGGTCAGGTTGTCCACTCCCTACAGAGAAGAAAACACCACAATTATTAGGATTTTTGTATGTTAAATAACTGTTAAATAATGTGTTTGAAGCTAACCTGTTACCTGCAAGAGAGTAAAGCGACTTTTTGGAACGATGAAATGGTGGTTTTGTTTTTTTGTGCAAATACTACAACTGTAGAAACAGATAAATTAGTTTATTATTTTACAGTGACTTGAAAATACAGCATACTCTTTTCCACATTTTATGAAATCACAACCACAATTGTATGTGATAGCTCCACATAGGTAGAACATGTTTTGGCAAAAAATGTGTTAAAGAAAGAGGTTGATGATTATCACTCAATCGGCTATATTGATTTAGCCTTGCTAAGGAGAACAATTTACAGCATCAGAGGTGCTCAGGAGCTGTGCCATAACTGTTCTGACCAGCCAAAAGGAAAAGCCTCCCTTTATCACAGCATTCCAGGGTAAAACCCCCATGAAGCCTGAGTCCCGTTAGGAGTGAGGCTGAGCTCAGAACAGTTGTAATTCTTCCCTAGACGTGTTGGCTACTCTGCACCGAGTTCCCCTTTTATCTTGTATTTCACAGAGCCAGAACCATCTGCATAACTGAAACAGAGCTGTTTGCCCTGAGCCCTGACATAAATAATACAGCAGGGAGGACCTGCAGGAGGAAGCAGGGGCGAAGTGAATACTTTTGTCAGACCAGACAGGATCTCAGGTCATAAAACAAAGGCACTTTCTAAATTTTCATCAACAAACATAATTGTTAAGTAGAAGGAAAAGGATACATCACTTTTAAAAATGTTACAAATACAAACCTTCCAAGTGTGAACTGCATTTCTATTCGCTCCCCTTTGCTACGATACCCCTAAATAAACAACCTGTTGGTAACTTAATTTCAGTATAAAACCAGCTGTTCTGGGAAGGCTTTAGAGGTTTGTTAGAGAACATCAGACAACAAAAAGCATCATGAAGACCAGGGAATACAGCAGACAAGTCAGGGAGGAAGTGGTGGAGAAGGTTAAAGCACGGTTAAGTTATAAAACATTTTTGCACGCTTTGAATGTCACACAGAGCACTGTTTAATCCATCAACTGAAAATGTAAAGAGGTGCGGCACAATTGCAAACATGCCCAGGCACCTGCTGGGCAAGGAGAATATTAATTAAAACTGACAAATGGTAGCTACTTGTTGCGTACTCTACAAGTCTGTTCTTCCAGGAAGAGTGGCAAAAAGACAGCCAAAAAGGGCATAAGAAGTCCTGTCCTGCAGTCTGCCACAAGCCATGGACAAGAAAGTGCTTTGATCAGATGAGACAGAACTGAACTTTTTGACCAACATGCTAAATGACAGGGACTGTATGCCTGTATGTAATTTTTTTGTCCATTAATTACAGACAGAATACTTTACTATTTTAAGATGGACGTAACATATGGATAGCCGTTTCATTCAAAATTAAACAAATAAATAAATACTGCTATTGATAAATTATTAAGAAATATTCCATGAAATAAATAAATATCCCCATGAAATAAAACAAAATAATTATGTTAAAAGAAATGTTCATCTTATTTTATTTAATTAATTTCAAGATTTATTTAATTTACTTAAAGATTTATTTATTTATTTCATAATGCAGTTTTATTTTGTGACACTTTTATTTTGTAAAGCTACTTTACGTATTTCAGAGACTTTTACTTTTTAACCCCGTTTTCCATCTTAAGCTCTTTTTATTTCATGTTCTTATATTCAAATGAGGGGGCGGAGTTTTATCTGTGGGGCGTCGCTGGGACAGCAGGGCGGAGCTCAATTCAAGGCTGAGGCCGGCAGAAGCCTGCTGCTGCCTGCCAGAAGACCGCAATTCTTAAAAATGAATTAAATAAAACAAGATAAAAATGTATTTTAACATAATTATTTTTCTTTTATTTCATGGGGATATTTATTTATTTCATGGAATATTTATTAATCATTTATCAATGGCAGTATTTATTTATTCAATTTTGAATGAAAGGGCTCTCCATAGTAACACAGTACCACAAAATGAGATTAATGATACACACTTGCAGTGAAAGACATGGAGGTCAGGGGAACTCCAGACTTCAAATCTAACAGCTCCACAGTGGCATCCACCTAAATGTTTCACAAGGTCCATTCTAAAAATAAGATGAACAAACAAAAACATCAGTATAAATTACCTATGTGCCTTTAACCTTTAAGTACATGAGGTAAACAAACGGCAGTCTATTGACCCAACATTTACATAAAAGTTCAGATGAAACCTGCGTGACGTGTTGCAAAACCAATCGATCCGGAATATCGCTGTCATCCTACCAAGGAAATCACAGTGAGCCTGATCAAAGTGCAACACTGATATGTTTCACAATAACAATGGAGACCTTTCACCAAGATTAGATTTATCACAACTAAAGAACATTTTAATCAAGCTGTGAACGGGTCATAAACTAGATTGTACATACAGTCTATAGGCTAGACCTTGTTCTCCTTTTATGAGTTGTTTTTCTGAAACTCGTTGAGACAGCTGATAATTAATTCCAGGAAGGGGTAGGGCAAAGAACAGCAGACGTGAACAAACACATTCCTTAAAGATTGAACTAGATCAGCCTGCACGTTGTTGGCAAGCAGTAATGTGGTAGATCACGAGTTCAGTGTCATATGACATGGTCCCGGTTGGGTGGGCTAAGGGAATGCTGTGACCCAAATACATAACTTGTACATACTCTCAGGCTGTTATCCAGTCTAGGGTCCAAAAATAGATAGCAAGTAGGCTACATACCACCATCTAAAAATGGTCTCAGCTTGTTGATTCAGACATTTTTCCAGTCTCATTTTGTTTCTGTGACTCACCGCAATCACAAAAGCTTGAAATCTTAACCGAATAGTTTAATCAAGGACTGTTCTTAAAAGATTCACGAAGCTAGTGGCCATCAGTCCAGTCAGCAATATGTTTACCTCGGGGGGAAAGTGTTTTAACATCCACAATAATAGAGTTATTCAAAGGATAAACTGTGAAAGCTACTCCATCTTGATTATCTGTTTCATTCGCCTGTCACACAAATTACTTTGGAGCAATCTGAACTGGCGTAAGCATTATGATAAAAAGATAATACAAACTTTACATCATTATTTTTGAGTGGCCAATGTTGTCTAAGACATTTTGAGTAACTGGATAAATTATATAGCTGCTCTATCGCAAGCGCAACAATCAAAATGTTTTATGTATTAATAGGAATCTGTTGGATAAGATCATATCTGGGATCTGGCCTGGACATGTTCTTCCGGGTAAAACTCCCTTAAATGCAAAGTCATTCGGGCTGGCTGGAAAACATCAAATCGTGTTTTACTTCGTCTAATCGAAAGTAAGGTCGCTGAAACTCACATTTCACTGTAAAAGCCTAGACGTCTACAATAAATCGTTAACAAAGGTCGCATATAATTCTTAAATAAGTATGTTATAATGCTTTAGTCAAAATATGCTACTCATCATTCATTGCTTACTCTTACTTAGCAACCAATCACAAGACAAACAAACATCCGTGTTACCCAATCAGAAGCTTGGAGAAAGTTCTGTTGTCGTGGCGTCTCTGGCAGATTCTGGAAACTGAGCCTTCCCTACCACCAAGATATCATTCCGCCGCTGACGAAAATTCGTGTTTCTAAAAGATTTCTACACTTTTTTTCCCCAAACATCTATTTTAATTAAATGTTAAGCTTTAAAATAGAACACCACAATGCAAAGCCAGATTATTTTACTTAAAAGAAATGCTATTAAAGGCTTTGAGAACTACTTTTCTATGCGGACGGATATGAACCTCTTGCACATTCAGCTTGGTATAAAAAGTGTCTCGCCTCTAATCGCCTCTAACCGTATTGTTCAGCGGAAGAAGAGAGATCTGTCATACATCTACCTACGCAGATTTTTCTGTTTAAAACAAAAGTAAGTATATTTCAAGTACAGTTTTAACGTACATTGTATTCTGTGTTATGTAAATGTTTTAGTAGTTTAATGTTTCTTTTCGGCTTTAAGAGGTGTGAAATGAAGTGAGTCGACGGTAGTAACGTATGCCATTTAATTTTTTGGTGGGACTTGAGTATATCTAATTAAACCAACTGTAACTCTGCTCTCCGTGGTTTGTATGGAGACGTTGTGTTAAATTTATCAGCAATAGCGGTGACGCGACAGTTTTACGTTTCGGCCATTAGCGGGTAACTGACGAACAAAGAAGGTCTATATGGCCTCAAAATGGCGCTCGGGTTTGTTAATGGTTGCTAAGGCGCGGTCTTGTTTTTTACATACATACACACACTAATATATTATATATAATATATATATATATATATATATATATATATATATATATATATATATATATATATATATATATATATATATATATATATATATATAATATAATCGTGTTTGTGTGTAAGGTGGCGTCTTTATATTTATAAAAGTGCAGCATTAAGATCTTTGTAAATCAACTTAAAATCCTACATATTTTGTTGAGCATAATTAAAGGATGTTGAGTGTTAACAAGGCATCTATGTATATTTTTGTTCAATTTTCACAGGTGCAAACATGCAGATCTTTGTCAAGACCCTCACTGGCAAGACCATCACCCTGGAGGTGGAGCCCAGCGACACCATCGAGAACGTCAAGGCCAAAATCCAGGACAAGGAAGGCATCCCCCCTGACCAGCAGAGGCTGATCTTTGCCGGCAAGCAGCTGGAAGATGGCCGCACCCTTTCTGACTACAACATCCAGAAGGAGTCCACCCTCCACCTGGTCCTCCGTCTCAGGGGTGGAATGCAGATCTTTGTCAAGACCCTCACTGGCAAGACCATCACCCTGGAGGTGGAGCCCAGCGACACCATCGAGAACGTCAAGGCCAAAATCCAGGACAAGGAAGGCATCCCCCCTGACCAGCAGAGGCTGATCTTTGCCGGCAAGCAGCTGGAAGATGGCCGCACCCTGTCTGACTACAACATCCAGAAGGAGTCCACCCTCCACCTGGTCCTCCGTCTCAGGGGTGGAATGCAGATCTTTGTCAAGACCCTCACTGGCAAGACCATCACCCTGGAGGTGGAGCCCAGCGACACCATCGAGAACGTCAAGGCCAAGATCCAGGACAAGGAAGGCATCCCCCCTGACCAGCAAGGCTGATCTTTGCCGCAAGCAGCTGGAGAGATGGCCGCACCCTGTCTGACTACAACATCCAGAAGGAGTCCACCCTCCACCTGGTCCTCCGTCTCAGGGGTGGAATGCAGATCTTTGTCAAGACCCTCACTGGCAAGACCATCACCCTGGAGGTGGAGCCCAGCGACACCATCGAGAACGTCAAGGCCAAGATCCAGGACAAGGAAGGCATCCCCCCTGACCAGCAGAGGCTGATCTTTGCCGGCAAGCAGCTTGAGGATGGCCGCACCCTGTCTGACTACAACATCCAGAAGGAGTCCACCCTCCACCTGGTCCTCCGTCTCAGGGGTGGCCAGTAAAAAAAAAAATAAATAAAAAACAATTCCATGTTCTTAAACTGCTCCATGTCGACATTTAATCTGTGACATGTAAAAGTGCATAAATGTTACAACTTCAGTGACCAAAGTGTGTATTCATATCACTTAATAAAAGGTTAACCATAATTTTTATGGTGTGGTTTGTCAAAAATACAGAAAATCTTGATCCCAGCAGATCAAATTTTGTTCCAGTGCCTTAAAACAATTGTTGTGCATACAAATGACATTAGAATAAGGCCTAAGGATATAAAGCACTGACCTATGAAATTGGATTTTCCTTTAGAATGAAAGCAAAATGTTAAATTGATAAAACCTAGAAACGTCTAGTTTTAGATTAGGTGTAACTGAAGTTACAGATCAGCAATGTCTGAATTGTGTTTAAGATGTTTACATTGTTAATTCAACTTGAGGAATAGAAGTGTGTATTCTGCATAATTTAGCACTTGGAGGGGAAATCTGACAAATTTGGCAACAAAACTAAAACCTTTTTATGGCATGGATAATTGTTCAAAAACATTCCAAATTGGGATAATACCAGCTGGTTCTTCCACAGCTGCTGACCAGGCACACCTCCATTTTGGAAATGTCATGACGTCACAAGCTTACAGCGTCACAGAACTACAGGGGGATATGGGGGGGGGGAAACAAGTATAGGTTAAAAAGTAAAGATAAGAGATTCATGAGAAATTTTCGAGTGCACTGAAATACTTCACCTGGGTACAACCATGGGTCCTCATGGCAAAACTGAAACATAATTCCATATCTGTATACAAACAGAATTGTGGAAAACTGCAGTGTTGTCTTGGTTCAAAATCTGTTAATGTAGAACCAGAAAGTCCATTAAGTCCTGTCTGATAAGCTTCTGAACGTCTGATCAAAGTTCAGCACTGACACGTTTCACAAGACTGGACTTTTGAAATTTCTGATCCTTCATTATCTTATTGGTGCTTTTCTAGCTCCCCATTTCTCAGAAATACAATCGCTGCTCCTCTTGAAGTTTATCAGCAGAATCTTCCAACATCCCTAAATACATAGGAAGGAGTTAAATAAGGCCCTATGCTGAATTCCTCATGGGGTCCCTTTTTGTGTAATTTTAATTTGAAGTTAATATACAGACCCAATCAATAAATTATAATATTGTTAAAAGTTTATACATTTCAGTAACTTAGCTCGGTAAAGGCCACATTATATAGATCAGTTATACACAGGCGTATATTTTCAAACTGTATTTCTATTATGATTTACAGCTGATGAAACCACAGCATTTCAGATTAAAATGTTACATCAGATCAAGAAAAGAAAAACATAATACAGAAATGTGGCCTTAATGACCGGTATTTTTAATATCTGCTTAAAGTTTATTTTCAAAAGGTACTTTTAATCTGTTAAACAAGCATAGTCCCGGACGTCTTGATAGAATAAATTTAGAAGTATTAAAAAGATGCAGCCACAAAATGGTATTGGAGTTCACATTTTTATTTAAAAACAATCAGATTTTTTCAATCCTGTTCCATATATTATCACGTCCCGCTCCACCTAACCTGACAATGAGTTAAAAGGAGAAGACAAAAAATAGCTATTTGCGCACTTGCAGCACCACGAATGCGCAACTACGCGCACAGCCAGAGACGGACTCCATTCTGGAGAAGTCCAGAACAGCAGTTTACTCCAGGTCGACCTTCCTCCTTCATGACCTGAAAAGTTACACTGAGCGCCTCAAACAGGGATCATTTCAGAGCAACCGCGGAGCCAACCGGAGACTGGGAGCCTGGTGGGTGTGTTTCAGGACAGGTGAAGCAGAGCGGTAGAACCCAGGAAAAGATAGCGGTGAAACCTGAATGCTGACTCAGAATGGGCTGATTGTAAGTTACGCTAATCCCCTGTACCCAGCAAGACATGAGGTAAAGGGTTTTCACTCTAAAGAGCATCTTCAGGGTCATGATGAGGAACTTTCACCTGAGCTACCAGGTGAAGTTAAATGTGTGGCTGTGATAGAAACAGTAGCAACCTTCTTCTAGCCGGGATTTTGCATCATAATGTGAAAATATCTGGTCCTTTACTTCAGTCAAATGAAAGCATTTAATCCTAACGTACTGGACACATTAAAAAATGTCCTTCAATCAAACATTACATCTCAGTCCAGCAGCCAGTCTTTAAAGTCTAGTTCTTCATGTAGACAGAAAAAGTGTTGCTCAATAAACCGGGAAAAATATCTCCTGGTTCCAGTAAGACGTATAGAAAGAGCAAAAGAAAACCTCCCTCTTCTCTTTCATATCTTCTTGTGCTGATTCAAAAACATACAGCTCTGGCTTTAAAATTTGCAGGATAATTAAGAAAAAAATCATAGCTATTATCACAGGTGGACCATTGATTAGTTAACTATTTTATTTTTTCTGAATTACCATGTAATATTATATAAACTAAACTAATTAAACAAGGATACAGTTTACTGAAGGTGGGACATACAACCATGTGTATACAGTTATTAATAACTGTAATATTAGTACTGAAAAAGGTCCAGGATGAGGCTCTATGCTACATTTTAAACACCCCAACTTAAACCCTTTCCTCTCAAAGGGTTTTTTAATAGTAAGAACTGAAACTAATGTCTCACATGTAGAACAAAAGACTGGGTTGTAAAATGTTTCATTTATTATTTTTTGGCAGGCCAAATTTCTTCAGAAGTGGAATGAAGGGCTGAAAAGATGGTGATAAAGAGAACAGTTTATAAAAGAAGGAACAATTTTTTAAAAAAAATTTTTTCGAAAGCTCTTTTGGGATAACAAAATAAATAAATGTGTTTTTAGGATTTTATCATTTGACTAAGATTTAGGAAAATCAACTTTATACAAACTTTTTTTTGAAATATAAGAATAAAGACAATGAAGCCTCAGGAGTGGAACACTTTGATGAGAATGTAACGTTTAAAAAAGGTAATTTATGTAGATGAGAAAAGAAGCACATTTATCTGGCCCACAGTAAACATCTCTGAGTTTAAGAAAAACCTTTGTCAGCAAAAATTCAGATTAAGTTCTTTGCTAAATACCTCAAAATGTGTCATTATTTACTTCAGGAAAAATGTTTTTTTAATCAAGGCTAAACTCTGTTTTTCCTTGTCCTTCATTCAGCTTCTAACAAAAATAAAAGGTAAAATTATTGCAAACCTTTTTGTTTGATTCACAATAATTTACATTCAGTCTAAAACCAGCCGAGACAGAGAACTGGTACAATATGTCCTTTATCATTTTAATTTTAAATTACCTATAAATTGTCTTATTGAAATCTAAATATTTTGGGTTTGGGCTAAAGCCCCCAATGTTTTGAGACCCTAAAAACGCCCCTGTTGGAAAGTATATCCTAATTTATTGAATATGACATTATATATATTTTTTGGTCCATCTGAGCTTTAGTTGTGCTTATAACACATTTTCCAGGATATTTTGAGTGTAAAATTGTTAGGATATAGTGTGCAAAGATGTGTAAAGATTGTTGACTTAAGTGAGGTGTTACACAGTCTAGGAGTGTCTCAGGATTAAATTTCACTGTAAGTTGTAGGTGTATATTGATTCTAGAACTGCTCCGCTTAATGTGGCAGCAGATTGGAGTACCGCTGTTACTTTTCAATATCAATCCTCAATGACTATAGACCTGTTGCCCTGACATCCCATATCATGAAGGTCCTAGAGAGACTCCTGTTGGCCCACCTGACTAAGCAAACAATAAACTATCAGGACCCCCTTCAGTTTGCTTATCGCTGTGGAGTTGGAGTTGAAGATGCCATCATACACCTGCTTCAACAAACCCACTGTCATCTGGACAAAGTCAGCAGCACTGTGAAGATCATGTTCTTTGATTTCTCCAGTGCATTTAACACATTCTAACCTGATTTACTTTGTCAGAAACTCAAGAAGACTCAGGTGGAGGCCTCAACAATCTCCTGGATCAAAGAATACCTGACAAACAGACCACGGTTTGTGAGACTAAAGGGTTGTGTGTCTAACCAGGTAGTCAGCAGCACAGGAACACCACAGGGGACGGTACTCTCACCATTCCTTTTCACTCTGTACATCTCAGACTTCCAGTACAAGACAGACTCCTGTCATCTGCAGAAATACTCAGATGATTCTGCAGTTGTGGGGTGGATCAGAGATGGACAAGAAGATGATTACAGGAAGGTGGTGGACCGCTTTGTGCCATGGTGTGAAAACAATCATCTCATCTTGAACATGAATTAAAAACAGGAGATGATTGTACATTTTAAGAGAAACAAGAATAGATCAGATACTATTTCCATCATGGGAAAAGAAGTGGAGATGGTGGAGTATAAATACCTTGATATTCACCTGGACAACAGACTGGAGTGGAGATGCAACTGTGAAGCCGTCTACAAGAAGGGACAGAGCAGACTGTACTTTTTGAGGAAGCTTAGGTCCTTTGGTGTTTGCAGCAAGATGCTGCATATCTTCTATAAGCCTGTTGTGGAGAGTGTGATCTCTTCTTCCATCATCTGCTGGGGTAGCAGCATCAGAGCCAGGGACTTAAAAAAGCTCAGCAAGCTGATAAAGAAGGCTGGTTGTGTTCTGGAGACTCCTCTGGAACCTCTGGAGATCATTGTGCAAAGAAGGATTCATCAAATGAAGAACATTATAAAGAACCCTGAGCATCCTCTTCATGAGACTGTTGTACAACAACAGTGTCTTCAGTCAGAGGCTTCTTCAGATATGCTGTAAGATAGACTGCTACAGGAGATCCTTCCTGCCCACAGCCATCAGCATCCAGAACGGCTCTTTGAAGGAACCTGTATAATATTAGCTACATCATTTCAGTTACCTTTGGGATGAATAAAGTATTTTTAAATTGAATTCAATTGAACTGAATAACTGAACAGGGGACACATAAACTACTTGAAACTTGGATATCTAAAATAAAACTGATGCATTTGTAAACCTGTCCTGTGTGAGTTCTAGCTCTTTCAGGGCCACTAGGGAAGGAGGACACCAGTAGTCACAAAGATTGCTTATACCTCAAGCCAGTCCTGACTAAATATGTTTTAAATAACAAGCATCCAAAGCTTGATACCTTGACTGGATGGGGGAACAGCCATTTAATATATTCAAATATATTTTTGGGATTTATCATTAAAACCAAACATGAAAATATCTTGGCAATAATTGGAAGATAATGTAGTCTTTCCCTGATGACTTCAGGATGTTAAGTGTTAATATTACCATAAAAATTATGTCTGCTTCGATTTGCTCCTTTAACCCCACAATTTATGTGTACCCGGCCTAATCTAGAAAGGACTTGTCTTACACAAAGTACATGGTACTGTAATATACAAAATGTTAAAAATGAAAACAATGTCACAGGGCAGGGACCCATTGTCTCCATGCAGTAGCAAAACATACTAGGTACCATGGGCAATCCTTCTTTTGACAATGGTCAGCATACCCTTTGGTAAATAAAGGGAGACTTCGGTTACAAGACCTCACAGTGTACAGACATTAGGTATAAAGATATACACTTTAGAGGAAATAAAGTATAAAGGGAACAGTATGTACTTATAAGGGGACATATGCTTTTAAATCCTGGCTTTTCACTCTTAAATCATTCAGTTGTGGTCTATATAAAGTGGAACAGAAATACTTTGTTCTGAATTCCTTGTTATTGCAGCTCCACAGGGTCCTCTTTTACCCTTTTCCCGAGGTGCATCTGAGAGCAACTTGTTTGGGTGCGTTCTCTTTAAATGTTACTCAGGCACTTCACACCCCGCCCCCCTCTAGGTCAGAGTGCGGCACTGCAATCCGTTCAGCCATTTTTGTAGTTTGATAACAATTATCTAGCGCCGCAGAAACAAGACAAAAACGGCAAAAACAATGCATAGCTGTTAATGTAATAATACTATTCAAAACACGCAGTACGGTTATGTCCTCAAGGAGCTAAAAGCAGCACACAGCACTAACATAAGCAGAAGGCACGATGCTACTGCTATCAAAACAATAGCCAAAAAGTCACACCAGCATTCATGTCTAAAATAAAGTTTGTTGTCATTTTAGCGTTATTTGCAGCTTACCGCTTTGCTGGGTCCTTCGTTTCCACAGACAGAACGAACTGACCCCTTAATCAGATGAAGTCTTTCAGCAGATCCTTCTTGATACTGGCGGAGGTTGCTGGAGAACTCGTCCTTGAAGTGGGGAAATAGGAATTTCCCCACTGATGTGGGAACATTTCCTTGAAAAATAAAATTTAACCAGGTACTTCGGCGAGGTTCTGATGCTGGGGGACAGTGTAATGAATTTTGAGGTTTAATACAACCAGCAATAGAACCAAACTTATCCTGTTGAGGCATACGTGAGCTTGGACTACAGAATCACAGTGAAAAATAAATATGGCGGAAATTGATCAGCCGGAAGTCCATGACATATTTAGCTGTTCTGCAGCAAATACTGTGATGTAGCAGTTGGAAAAACCTAACAGATGATAGAGAAAAGTGAACGGGCTGAAAATTAAAGGTTTATACAGTGCAATAGGATCAACCAATGAAACATCATCCACTTCAGGAGTGTAAACCCATTATCTTAACCATCAACTAATTCACCTGAACGACATTTTTACAACTTATTTGAGCCTGACATATAGGCCCCTCTATGTCTTCAGGGAGCTGGGGGTACCTTCCATTACATGTTTCGTGTAATTTTACTAGTCTCTATTAAGGAATCTGGATTGCATTTGATCTTCTGAAGTTCAGGATTTGACACAATACAAATTTGAAGTGGATTGTTCTACACATGCTTAATCTGATAACAGTTTTTTTCTTATTTGGTTTTAAACACAGGTTTGGTTTGTGAAGCCTGTTCGTGAAATCAAGAAATAGGATTCCCAGTTTTCTCAAAAAATCTCTTGTAGGGCTCATTAATATAATGTAGTTGTAGAAGGAGGGGCTCACCCTAGTTAGCATTTACTCAACAACTGCCACTGGCGGGACTTGTGCTAAAAAGTTTGTAAACCACGATTTTCTCACAGTTTATGGCTTGAACATATATCATTTTGAGTATTCTTTTATGTTTTAATGTTTGTGTTACGTTAAGTATAAAACAGAGCAAAAGGATAAAACTATTTAATCCAAAACCGTGCTGGACAACACTGGGGACTATTTTTATGAGCGGATGAATATCACATTGTGGGCGCATCGACAGTATAAAATTCCCCGTTCCCCCCAGCAACAAGCAGTCAGACAGCAGTGTTCGCCGTCTTTAAGTCGTCGAGTAAAAATAACAGAGAAAAAACTGTAAGTACGGTTCCCCCTTCCCTTTTTCTGACACTATACAGTCGAATGTTTTCTTGAACGGTTTCTGTATTGTTTCATTGCGTTAGTTTACGTCTTTTTCCAGTTCGTTATACATATATTTTTTTTTAAAGTCAGCTGGCCTCTTGGTGATCACCGGAAAGCTTATGGTGCTTGGCAACCATGAATACTAATTCGGGCAATTTGGTTGGCAGATTTCTGTTAGTTGGCGATTTCAAGTAACACCGTTGAACGTAACTACTGGTGTTTCTGAGAAATAACGAGACGTAATTTCTAGCTGTGTCACCCATCCGAGTGAAAGCAGGAAGGCAAACAATGGCTTTTTACAAAATGGCGTTGATGCTTGAATCGCCGCCCTCCTACCAGTCTGTTCGCTTAGTACGCTTAGCCCTACAGTCTGTAGACTATATTAGCATATAGCTTCTGTAGACGCTACATGCTAATGCTGTCAGTGTGTGTCACAGGTTGGTCAAATCTACGTTTTTCTTATACAGTTTCTGACAAGAATTATATAAGGATGTTAACACGGTATCCCCGCCCCCCAATTTTCACAGGTGCAAACATGCAGATCTTCGTCAAGACCCTCACTGGCAAGACCATCACTCTGGAGGTGGAGCCCAGCGACACCATCGAGAACGTCAAGGCCAAGATCCAGGACAAGGAAGGCATCCCCCCTGACCAGCAGAGGCTGATCTTTGCCGGCAAGCAGCTTGAGGATGGCCGCACCCTGTCTGACTACAACATCCAGAAGGAGTCCACCCTCCACCTGGTTCTCCGTCTCAGGGGTGGAATGCAGATCTTCGTCAAGACCCTCACTGGCAAGACCATCACCCTGGAGGTGGAGCCCAGCGACACCATCGAGAACGTCAAGGCCAAGATCCAGGACAAGGAAGGCATCCCCCCTGACCAGCAGAGGCTGATCTTTGCCGGCAAGCAGCTTGAGGATGGCCGCACCCTGTCTGACTACAACATCCAGAAGGAGTCCACCCTCCACCTGGTTCTCCGTCTCAGGGGTGGAATGCAGATCTTTGTCAAGACCCTCACTGGCAAGACCATCACCCTGGAGGTGGAGCCCAGCGACACCATCGAGAACGTCAAGGCCAAGATCCAGGACAAGGAAGGCATCCCCCCTGACCAGCAGAGGCTGATCTTTGCCGGCAAGCAGCTGGAAGATGGCCGCACCCTGTCTGACTACAACATCCAGAAGGAGTCCACCCTCCACCTGGTTCTCCGTCTCAGGGGTGGCCAGTAAATTAATGATTTTACTCATTCAACATGTCAAATGCACATAATAAAGTGAGATCACAATGAATGGGTTTGTTTCTTATTTCCTCTAAATATGTACAGTTGATTGCATCTATAAAAATAGCTTAAGTGGTTTATGTAACGGAGTTAACTGTATCCTGTTTAATACAAACTTATTTCTTTGCCCTTCAATTGTTTTGCCAAAAGCAGATCATGTAGAAAACCACCAGATGGCACTTGTGCCACTAACTTGACTAGCTGAACAGGATAGAAAAGTGGCTTTGTCTCAAACATTTTGAGTTTAAATCTTTTTCTTTTCAGCAACTAGCAAAAGCTGCACGTTATGCACCATGCACTCTATTCCCATTTAGGGTCTATGGCTAATCTTTTCTGCTGTAAGTGTTTTGTACTTGAACTTTCAGGATGCTAGTCATCAGGTCTGGAGATGTATTACAGCTTTCTCTTGCAGACAAACTTTAGGTATGCCACTACAGCTTTACTGAAAAGCTGAGGATGGGTGAAGATTAATATATTATATTGCATGTCGGAGAGCTAGCAGAGATGGGAAGTTGCATAGAGCTGTTCACCTGACCTAGGATGTGCACAATGTTTAAGGGTTAAGTATTTGAATCTGGCTGATTTACACACTTGAGTATAAAGATAAGTGAGTTATTAAACCCCTTTTACAAACTCCTCATAACATTGAAAAGTTAATACATTTTAAGTCATCAGGATTATATGAACGAACCATCTGGTACTTTATTCTACTTGATATTTAGGAAGTGTGAGCAATTCTAGAACCGAATTCAAAGCAATATCTGCGACTGAAGCATTCATGACCAGACAATAACTGAGGGAAGGAGCAATGTGCAATTGTTGCTAGGATTATTATTAGGATATTGCAAAACACATGAAAAATTATTTAAAATTTAAACTGGCAAACTTGTAATCTACATTCCCTATACCTTGAGGTCAGACTGTGCAGTGGTCAGAGAAATAAACTCTTGGTTCAAGGTACATTCCTGTAAAAGTATTTACCCCCTTACAGATTTCTTTTGTTTTTGCTTTTTTTTTTCTCACCAAAAAGCTTCACATCAAACATTTTTTTTTCAAAACAGTAATTACAAAATGCAGTTTTCTAAATGATTTCATACTGAAAGGAATAAAACCTATCCAAACCAATCTGGCACTCTATGAAGAACTAAACGCCTTTTAAATAACTGTGATTACCCACATATTTTGGAAAGCTGAGTACTAAAGGACCTAAAAAATTAACACGTCATACCTGTACATATGAGAAACTCATTGTTGTTAATCAATCTGGAAATAGTTACAAGGTAATTTGTAAGACTTGTGGATTCCAGCAAACCGCATCAAAAGCCATTATGCAGAAATGGAGAAAACAGTAGTCGGCATTCCCAGCGTACATCCTGTTACATATGGTGCAAAATGAACTTAGCATTTCAGAGAAAGAACCTCATGCCTACAGTCAAACAGGGTGATAATGTAATGATTTTGGGCTGATTTGCTGCTTTTGGGACCTGGATGACTTGCCATAATTAATAGTCATGAATTCTGCCAAAAATCCTGAAGGACATCCTGAGGCTCAAGTGCACTTTGAAATTGGAAACTCAAATTGGAAACTATCAATTTCTACAAATCTACAACAGAATGCCTATAATAAAAATATTAGAAATAATACTAGTAATCAAGATGCTGGAAAAAGCCAGTCAGTCCAAACAAAAAACCCAGTTGAAACTTTGTGGAAGGACATTATGAGAGCTGATCATAGATGAATACCCCTAATACCCTGGAATAATGGGTCAAAAGTCCTTCGGCATTAAAAATATATATAGTACAAGGTCATACAAAAAGTGATATTTTAATCTGCGCTAAAGGTGCGCCTAGTTTTGTACTTTGTTTACTTTTTTTACTTTCTGGTTCAGCATTTCAGTTTAACCTTTTATTTAGAGGAGAACAATGTTATGTGAGCATCAGTTGATCCATCATACTCAGATATGTATTGTTTTGCAAATAAAAAAAGGGTTTTGTTGTAACTGTAGCTGCTGGATGCTTAACAGACCTAAAGTCTCGAAATTGCTTTGTGATAGCCATGATCAGCCTGCACTGATTTATTAAGTAAATGTTAAATGTTGGAAAGGGTTCTATAATAGATAGTGGTGGAAAAGGTGACTTTATCACAGTTTATCACTGCAGTCAAAAACTGCTAAACCTCACAACCAAGTCCTTCTTAAAGAAGCCACACAGTGTCTCTCAGGGTTCTTGAAGCTCTCAGTTCTTTCCAAGGCAAGTTTATTTATATAGCACATTTCAGTAGCAAGACAATTCAAAGTTCTTCACATGAAGGAAAAGAAATAAAAACAAAAAATAAAAAACATTATAGGCAAAGTACATTACAGTTAAATAAAAAATACAGGTAAATAAAAAATAAAGAGAATAGAATGATGGATAAGAAAATGAAAGGAAAGTTGGGCTAAAAACCTAACTAATAATGTTTAGATAGCACATTCAAAGGCCACTCTAAACAAATAAGTTTTTAATCTTGCTTTGAAGCAACTTAGGGTTTCATCAGTTTTCTGGGAGTTTTTTCCAGATTAGTGGAGCATAAGAACTAAAAGCTGCTTCTCCATGTTTGGTTCTGGTTCTGAGTATGCAGAGTAGATTTGAGCCAGAAGACCTGAGAGGTCTGGGTGGTTGATCCACTGACAACAAGTCTGTAATGTATTTTGATGCTAAGCCATTCAGTGATATAAAGACTAACAGAAGTAATTTAAAGTCTATTCTCTGAGCTACAGGGAGCCAGTGTAGGGACTTTAGAACCGGGCTGATGTGCTCCACTTTCTTAGTTCTAGCGAGGACACGGGCAGCAGCGTTCTGGATCAACTGCAGCTGTCTGATCGGCTTTTTAGGCAGACCTGTGAAGACACTGTTGTAGTAATCAATTCTACTAAAGATGAACGCATGAATTAGTTTTTCAAGGTCCTGCTGAGACATTAGTCCTTTAATCCTGGAGATATTCTTTAGGTGATAGAAGGCTGACCTTGTTACTGTCTTTATGTGCCTCTGAAGGTTCAGATCTGAGTCCATCACTACACCCAGGTTTCGAGCCTGACTTGTGGTTTCTCGCTGTATTAACTAAAGCTGTGTGCTAACTTTTAAAGTTACCTACTGTACCAGAAAGGCCGACCCAGTTTTCCAGGCGCTCTAATAAAATGGAGTGATCAACAGTGTCAAATGCTGCACTAAGGTCCAATAATACCAGCACTGTGGTTCTTCCACAGTCTGCATTTATACAGATGTCATTGAACACAGACAAGAGTAGTCTCTGTACTGTGGTGAGCATGGAAGGCTGACTGGAAGACATCGAAGCGGTTGGTCATTGTTAGGAAGTTGTTTAACTGTTGAAACACAGCTTTTTCAATAATCTCGCTGATGAAGGGGAGGTTTGATATAGGCCTGTAGTTCTGTAGTAGCAGCTTGTCCAAGTTGCCCTTTTTCAATAGAGGTTTGATAAATGCTGTTTTCAGGGCCTGGGGGAAAACACCTGACAAAAGGGACGCGTTTATTATTTGTGTTAAATCAGATGTTATTACAGGCAAAGCTTTCTTAAGGAAAGGTGTGGGTAAAACATCGAGACAGCAGGAAGAAGAGCTTAGTTGGTGCACGATTTTGTAGTTTATTTGGTGAAATTAGGAAATTTTGTCAAAATCAGTTCTAATTGGAGACAACTTTGGTACTGGAGTTGACGTGGATGTGCTGACTGCCCCTCTGATCTTTTGGATTTTTTCAGTGAAGAAATTAGCAAATTCATTGCAGGCTCTGGTAGAGTGGAGTTCAGATGCTACAGTTACAGGAGGTTTTGTTAACCTGTCGACTGTGGCAAATAATCCAAGAGCTTGGTTAACGTTTTTGCTGGTGATCTCAGAAAAGAAAGATTCCCTTGCATTTTTCAGTTGTAGGTTATACCTGTATAGTGTCTTTTTATAGATAATATAGTGAACCGGGAGTCCAGTCTTTCGCCACCTGCGTTCAGCTTTTCGACACTCCTTTTTTTCACTTCTGACTGGTGGAGCACTTCTCCACAAACGACTTTCACTTTAATTGGAGCAATTGAATCAATGATGTCCGAGATACAGGGCAACGTGGAGGAAGAAGAGTAAACGATATGTAAGTTAGTTAGGATCAGTAATCAGAGTCAGTGTGGAACATCCATCAATGGTCATTTCTTCTAGGTTCTTGACCGCTATTATGGTGCTCTGCATACCTTGATGGTAACAATTGTTTTTTTAATCAACTGCTGCCTCTATCTTCTTGAACCAGTCTGCCCATACTCATCTGACCACTGATGTCAGTGAGACATTTTTATCCACACAGCTGTCACTCACTGGAAATTTTCTCTTTTTTGGACCTATGCTCTGTACACCTGAGAGAAGGTTGTGTATGTGAAATTCCCACTCTTTCAGCAGACTGCACCAGCAACAGGGATATCTGGAGCCTTGAGAGGATTGTCAAGTAAAATCCATTTAATAATTTGGGGGAGCTTCACAAGGAGTGGATTGATGCTAGAGTCAGCATATCAAGAGCCATTAAGCACAGATAAATTCTACACATGGTCCACAAATGTGGCGTGTCAAGCCACTCCTGAATCAGAGACGTCAGCAGCGTCTTACCTGGGCTAGGGAGAAAAATAACTGGTCTGTTGCTCAGTGGTCCAAAGTGCTCTTTTCAAATAAAAGTAAATTCTGCATTCCATTTAGAAATCAAGGTCCCAGAGTCTGAATGAAGAGTTGAGAGGCATAGAATCCACATGGCTTGAAGTCTAGTGTGACATTTCCATTGTGAGGGAAGATGTGCTGGTGTTGGTCCACATTTTTTTCTAAAGTACACAGTCAACACAACCATCTACCAGGAAATGTTAGAGCACTTCATTCTTCCCTCTACTGACAAGCTTTATGGAGATGCTGTTTTAATTTTCCAGGACGGCTTGGCACCTACCCACACTGCCAAAGGTACCAAAACGGTTCAGTGACCCACGGTTTCCTGTTTTTTATTAAACGCCAAACGGGAAAATGAAATGAAGTACTTTCGAAACCTGCCCTTTTACTGTTTTAAAATATTTTTTTTTGGGGGTTGACAAATGTAATAAAATTTTTTGGGGACACAAATTTTTAGGGTTTTGTGATCTGAAACCCAAAAACCATCTAAATTACAAGAAAAAAAGAAAAAAATTTTTTTCATCTGTGTGTAATGAACTTTTAAAAATATCTTCCCCTTTCTTGAAAGGGGGAAAAGGCAAAAAATTTTTAAACTTTTTCACCATATTCTCAGTTGTTGAAATGTACTATAGGTACACTATCACTGAGTGTGAAAGACATCTGTCAGTGTCTCACGCTGACTTTGGAGATGCAGCCTGTCTGTCTATCGCATGACGAGTGACCCAGCTGCAGCATATCAGCGGGGAGAGGCTGGGAGCTGCGGTTTCATTCGGCTTCGGCGAGGCGCGACAAATGGCTGGCTGGGGGGGCTTCTTCTTTTCTCTCCTAAACTACAAGACAGAGAAATATGTCATCGCCGAAAACAGGAAAATCGGGAATTTTTTGTTTCGGTCTACAGCGGCCGGCTGGATACAAAATTTTGGGGGTGAGATCTTTTTGTGAATAAAGCGCGACGGTATACAAAGTTAAAAATAGGAGAGCTTATGGGACAATTTTAAATAGCTGGTGGCGTTAAAGTAGCAAATGATTGTTGCTTTTTACGTTAGTAGAAGCCTGGCTTAGTTAGGGTTGAATATTGTTTGTGAAACCGGTAACTTTTTATGATGCTATAGGTTTAATGCTTCCTAATCATAAATGTATTGACATAAAACTACAATTACAATAAACTTGATCCTAAAGTGTTAGGTGGCACACCCAGAGGAATGACTTTGGCTGTTGTAAACTGCTTTGCCTAATGGCATGCAGGTCTCAGGTTCATGCACTGTTTGTATAATAGTGCAACTCCTGGGACATGCATCTGCATAGACAAATCATTTCAAACCACCTGCTCCATGATGTATAACATTTTCAGCAGCCTGTTGTTCCTTTGTATCTGTTTCAAGCTGATGAGCACTGTGTCCTGCTTACTGGAGAACAACACCATACACACTGCTTAAGAAACTTGTTCTAAAACACAGTGAGTGACGAAGATGATGTTTCAGGTGGGTATTTGTGGTGAAGAAAGGGTACCAGGAGAGAGAGGAGGCAATCCAGACTTCAGTCATCACCAAACTTAAAGGTGTCTCTCTGACCAACACCTCAGAGACCGGACCTTACCTGTGGAGTGCAGAGGATTATGTAATACCTCCGAATGTGAGTTGAACCTTTTCACATTTCAACCGCAAACTTGAGTGTATTTTAATGAGACTTTACATTATAGACCAACTCAAAAGAATGAAAATTACACAATGATGCTTTGTGCATCACCTTTTGATGAACTTACTGTACAGCTGCAAGTGCTTTTTCAGTATGTCTTTGCCAGCTTTGTACATCTGGACTGACCTTTTTGCCCATTCTTCTTTGAAAATAGCTCAAGCTCAGTTAAATTGCATAGGGAGTAGCCATGAACTTCTATTTTAAACACTTATTGAAGATTTTAAATTAGATTTAGATATGGATTTTGACTGGGAAGTTCTACCACATCAATATGCTTTGTTGTAAACCAACGATGACCAAGCCCAGTCTTCGAGAGCTGACTTCTGGAATCTGGAAAACACTGGAAATAAAATTAATTCAAAAAAAGGGAAACATATATACCATTTTAATTGTTTTTATTTCTGGTGTTTTATACAATAAACGTCAAGAAGCTCACCACTACCTGAATGTCTTAATGAAACTGCATAGATAGTATCCTGCAACTTTTAGATCAACATTTAGCATCTCTTCAACACAACTGAATCAAATGAATGGCTCATTAACAAGCCTCTGCAGTGCTAAATGACCTGCTGATGAGGGAATTCAGCCATCTAATTCAGACGTGTTGGAAAGGTGTATCTAAAGGTTGCAGGATTGTAGCTCTTGAGGACTGGGATTTAGGGATGAGATTTTCAGGGTGATGAACTAAACATATGTTGGTTAAAAAAGTTCACTTTTGCTGTCATCTGACCAGAGCTCCATCTTCCACATGTTTTATGAGCTCTTTACATGGCTTGTTGCAAACTTTACATGTGGTTTGTTATGGCTTTTTTTTTTTTTTTTTACCGGTTACTTCTTGCCACTTTTCAATAAAGACCAGATTTAATATTTGTCCAGCAGATCCTCCCACTTGAGCTGCAACTCCTCCAGAGTTACCAGGGGCCTCTTCGCTGCTTTTTCAGTCATTGCTCTCATTGACCGACCGGTCAGTTTACACGCATGGTGTTGTCTGGGTAGATTTAAACTTGTGCCATTCTCTTTCCATTTTCCGTGGATGGATTAAACAGTGCTCCATGAGATGTTCAAAGCTCAGGATGTGTTATCCTGCTTTAAACTTTTCCACAAGTTTCTCCCTCATCTGTCTGCGTTGTTCATTGGTCTTCATGATGCTGTTTGATGCTATTTTCTCACAAACCTCCGAAGCCTTCATTGACTAGCTGGTGCTAGGCTTCAAATTACACAGAGGTGAACAAAACTATTTCGGTGACTTCTGATGGCAGTTAGTAGCACTGGATTTTATTTAGGGGTATCAGAGTAAAGGGGGTTCAATGCAAATGCACGCAACACTTCTGATTATTTGTACAAAGTTAATTTGTAACATGTCATTTGCCTTTCAGTGCTGAACAAATTTCTGTTGGTTTGTCATATAGAATCCCAATAAGATATACAAATACACAAGTCATTGGTTAACTTGAACAAATACTTTTGAAAGACAGTCTCTCTTTCTGCCACCAAACTCTTAAGAAGTGTCTTTTTTGCCACGTAACATTAGCCTTAATGTCTGTCTCAACAGATTAAACAGTATTGAACTTCCTCTGAGTGTAATGTGTTTAACCTTTTGCTTTCTTCCTCTGAACCTAATTGAATTCTTCAGGGCGAGCAGGTGTTTTTTGTTGTAACAAATTACATAGAGACCCCAAATCAGAGGCTGGGCTTCTGTGCTGAGGTGAGTACCTATACAGAGATGTTTTATAATGTATTATTTCTATTCTAAAAGCCTTCACTGCTCCTCTCACAGAGTTTCAAGGTACCAGATGGAGGGTGTCAAAGCGACGATGACTGCCCTGAGGGGGAAAGTGTTATAGCTGGGCACGGTAATTCATTTGGGAGCCTCTAGAAACGTTGGAACTGCGAATCTTAATAGCTGTAAAAATATACTTATTCTAACAACAGGGACTATAACTTAACTAGGAAATAGATTAAGTTAAGGCAAGCTGCCTTGTAAAAACTGCGCAGACATGCCTCCAATATGGAGGTATACAAAATGACATTTTGCTGTGAATTTTGGAGAGAACTGTAAAAAGGCTGCGCTTTCTCAGTTGATACGCCCTTGTCATTGCTTCAAACTATAATCAAAAGTTCAAGGGGGGTTTACCAGTCTCATTTTCTTTTTATCAACCATATTGCATCCCATTTTCCAAATTTTCACTGGAAAACGGAAGTTAAAAGCAGAGTTTAGATGTAGTCCTTCTTAGTGTTGTAAATTAGTCCAAACAACTACAAAGAATGAGCACAATTTACAGTATCTACTAAGGTTTAAGAAAGAACCAAATGCTATTGAAACACTGTGGTTGATTCACTGACTGTTTGAAGGCTTTTTACCCATGATATGACTATTCCAACATAAATGTGTCTAGAAAAAACTTAACATATTTTCTAGATTCATATTTTTCTGGCAAATAAAAATTGTGACAAACACATTTGTTTTTATGAGGAATGGTTAACTTAATTTATACTATAAAGTTGAAAAATAAAATCGACAGTCGGCTGAAGTTAGAATTCCAGCTTGGAAAGTCTGAGGTTCCCAACCAATCCCGGATTTAGCTTCAAGGCTGCTCTGCATATAAAACATTTGTGAAAGTTTCAAGAATAAGCTGCTCCTTTACTTTATAACGTTTTCTAGTTCATCAAACCATTAGTACACACAGTACTATTAAATTTCCATTTAGGAGTATGTTCCTTCCATGTTTAGATGTGAAATGTTTTATCAGCTTTATTGCTTATTTTATTTAGTTAGCATCAGAACAACAAGCAGGTTCAAGGTTAACAATGTTTTTACTCAAAAGTCTAGAACTGTATAAAAACTTAAGCAAGTTTTGACATTTGAGTCTGAAAAAGTGAGGAATTTTTTTAATGCAAATTGTAAAGGAACCCTGTCAATAAAAACAACAATTCAATGAACAAAAATTAGGGAAAACTATAAAGGATGTACATTTGTACATTTCTCTAACTGTATTATGGCATGGATTACAAACTGTTTGTGGAAAAAAATAAAACACATTGTTGTAATTGTTTTGCTGTATAGTAGTTAAAATGGTAATGTTCAGAAATTTCCTTTTGAAGGCTACTTTGGGTTATTGTATCAGCTTATTTACAACTTGACACCAAAGCAGATTTTCAATTAAATGAGCCACATGATGAATTCTTTAAATTTAAAATAGTGATGTGCTTCTAAAAATTTTTAAAGAAAAATATTTTGACGAAAGTTCAACATTATGGATACTAAATTGAGATTGGCATCCATATTTCTGACTTTTTCAGTTTCTGTCTTTCAGCTGACAAAGCATTTCTTGTTGGTAAAGGGGTTGCTTGTTGTTTAATTAAACATTTATTCTAATTATTGGATTGCTGTTATTGGAGATTTCTTTTCTTTTGCTTGAAGTTTTAATTGCAACAGTATGTGCTTTATTGAGACCTAAGTAAGTGATGTTGTCTCTGTTAGGAATAAAGACGGGCTTGTGCTTGAACAGCACGGGAACCTGTGAGATTCATGCCTGGTGTCCTGTTGAATACAGCCAGAGGCCGAAGTGAGAATCCTCCTCCCACTGTGTGCCACTGTCTTAGCATTAACTCAGGTGTTATTTCTAATGTATCCTCTTCACTTTGCTTTGGCTGTCTTTAACAGGCTCCTTTTCTATTTATTTGCCCCAGAGAGCCCTTACTGAGTGAAGCTGAAAACTTCACCATCTACATAAAGAACTTCATCAGGTTCCCCAAGTTTGAATTTTCAAAGTAAGTAAGAATTAGTGGCTGCTGATCACTGTTGTACCTGTGGTTATTAAAGCATTTCAGCATAGAGTATGATGAGGCAGGGGGCTATACATATTTCAGTGGCTGCCTTAAATAGCTTTAGGGTGCTGAGTCCTCTATTTATACTGGCTTGTGCATTGCTCTCAGCGAGACAGTGAAACAGTCATCTGAGACGTCCTTGACAGCGGCCCTTGGTTTGGACAGGTGTCAGATCAGACGGGGTTTGCCCAGAGCGCTGGCCCAGTGCCCTGGGTGTTGTTTGCCGTCCATGTTCCGCAGGACGCAGAACGGTGCTGATGGCCGTGCCTCATTCATCAATCAGGATCTCTATCTGATTACACAAATATGTCATCCTCATGCTGAGACATTATGGGAATATAGGAGTTATTTGACACCACTTGATGATTGCCACTAAAAATGACTGGCAACACTACACCCCTGACAGTGAGACGAATTTAGTTACACTGGAAATACTGCTGCAGAGGCCGGTGTTCATGTTACAAGTCTTAAATAAGAAATATTATACGTTCTCTCCGTTTTTAGGTTTGAAATTAAACAGTAGAGGTCAGAAGACTTTGAGATACTTCCTCCCATAGAAGTGGTAGTCAGTCAGTTGTTTACACAAATCATCTTGCAGCTATTGTTCACTTTTTGTCAACATGCCCACATATTAAGTCTCCAGCAGAAAATTTTTCCCTGCAGCATTGTGAACGATTGCTTTAGATGTAAAAAAAAAAAAAAAAATCAACATTCATATCTGAAAGAACTGTGCATGTTTGCTTTCCTTCTTAGATCAAATGTCCTTGAAACGTCTGATGAGAGCTACTTAAAGACATGCTTCCACGATAAAGAGAACCATCCCTACTGCCCCATCTTCCGACTCAGAGATCTGGTCAGCAGAACCGGACATGACTTCCGTGAAATGGCTGTTAAGGTAGAGAGAAGCAATCGGTTTCACATAATTTTTCCATGGCATTCATAAAAATCCACTTGTATTTAATGTAACAGATATGAACTAAAACAATTGTTCAGTTCAGCAACTCGTAATCATGGGCTTTTTGTTGAAGGAAAGGAATAAAATTGCATGTCAGATTATCTCAACCGCACTAAACATTAGCAGGTTGTTGCACTGAGTAGGGTGAGGGGGTATCATGGGATTAGGCTGTGGGGCCCGCTGGGTCTTGACCCCCATGGGCTAGGTTGGGGGTCTTCCCTCGCCGTGCTGGGATAGAGAACTTGGGGGTGGTTCGGTTTGTTTGCCTTGTTCCTCCCACTTGCCCTGTGTCTCTTTGTAATGTTTGTGTCCAGTCTGCTGCCTGAACCAGATGCCAATCTTTAATGTCCAATTTTCCTCTGACACTACAAAGCAACCAGACCCACCACACCTTTTGTCTAAGCTGCGAGGACAGGGCGCAATAGAAAGAAAAAACACTGCATTCTGGTGCATTTCTCAAAAAATCTTGTATTACTAAAACGAAGAGGCTGTTAATTATATCCTGAAGAGAACTACATTTCATTCCTAACTGTTAATATACATAACTTGTCAAAATACTGTACTTGTTTTAACCTCCCCCTTTACTTGGATACCTCTAAATAAAATCAAAGTAAACAATTGCCTTCTGAAGTCACCTAATTAGTGAGTGGCAGGAAGAAAGCTATGGTTGAAAGAAAGCCATTAGAAGTCCTGTTGACACTTTGCCTCAAGCCATTTAGGGGACACGGCAAACGTGGAAGAAGCTGCTCTGGTCAGATGAGACAAAAATGAAACCTATTGAAATGAAGTAACATAACACACCATTCTAAATACATAATCCCCAGTTGTGACCCATGGTGGTGGCAGTATCATGCTATGGGGATGGTTTTCCTAATCTGGGGCAGGGAGCTGGTCAGAGTTAATGGGAGGATGGATGGATTGAACTACATGGAATATGGAAGAAAACCTGTTAAGAGTGCAGAAGATTGTAAACTGGGGAGCAAGTTCCCCTTCCAGCAGGCCAGTGACTTTAAAATGCAGCTGGAGTAACAATGGAATACAAAAGCTTGCCACATGTTATTGAATTGGTTCTTGAGACTGTGGCTTGATGTGTTGCCTTTTAATTTCCTTTAGCCTACTTCATGTTGTCAGACAGGATTGGCTGCATTTCAAAACTTAAGATTTGAAACCCGTATGGACTTGTCTAGAGTTAGAAGAGTCAGGCTGTTCTTGGCTGATGCAATTTCCAGTTTTGCTTTTTGGTGTATTTAGTGCAATCTTTAATGCATAAGCTCCTGATAACTGGTCAGAGCTGATCCAGGAAAAAAACTGAATGAATTTCAGTTTGTTACTCAATGTTATCTCTGCCTCCTCTCCTGTCTGATCTCTGTCCTGTTTACCTCTCTGACAAATGTTTTGTAAATGATCCTAGCCTTCTTAATGCATCTTCTGCTCATACATGACCTCTGACTACTCATATTAACACATACTTGAATATGTGAAGCTCCAAATTCCTTATTAGCCGCAGACCTTCAAGATCATTACACTGGTGTAAACTGGGCCTTTTCTCTGCCTTTCTCTGTCTGTGGCCTTAAAAACAATATTTTGTATAAATTTTTGTGTAGACGTTGTAAACCATGACATGCTGAAAGATATACTAGAGGAGATATTTTTGGGGTATGAAGTTTACCAATATTTCTGGCATTAGAGCAGTTTTCGGCTTTATTTGATGCCCTCAAATATAGTTTACATGATAAATCCTAATAACTTGAAAAGGGTGTAGGGAACACAGCAACATGGCAACATTTCATACATTTTTAATCTCATACTGCTTGATTTGCTTAAGGGGTTGGTTGCTTCGTTTAAGAATATGTTGTTTTTCCTTAAACTGACTCTGTGTTTGTCAGGGCGGCTCTATTGGTATCCTCATCGAGTGGAATTGCGACCTGGATAAGGACGCCTCAGAGTGTAATCCACAGTACAGCTTCACCCGTTTGGATATGAACTTGAACAACTCTGTTACATCAGGTTACAACTTCAGGTGTGCCCTTTAAACTGTCTCTACTCTGCTTATGTGCCTTTATTCCTTTTCCATATACTGCATTTTATTCCCTAAGCTGCCTTGTTTTTCCTTCTGCAGATATGCAAGGTACTACAAAGATCAAAATGGCGAAACTTATCGCACACTGTACAAAGTGTATGGAATTCGATTTGACATCATGATCAATGGACAGGTAAAGTAGTAGCATGAGAAACTCCTAAGGATAATAAAATCGTCAATGTTTATTTAAATCTTTCTAATGGGGCCATTGGCATAAAATTTACACCAAATGCTGGCAACAACCTAAGTAATCCACTCCTGCAAAGTAATTAGAACCATTTAGTCCACAAATTAGTGTGTGCGGAAGTGAAATGGTACATGGAATAAGTATTTAAAACATATGAAGAAATTAATGTGTAAAAATACATAGAAAGCTAAGAAACCAGCTGAAATCTGTCACTATATAGAAAGCATTCCTGCTGCTACGTGCAAATCAATATGAGTTGGTTTAGTATGATGGCCTATAAAAAGATCTTCCATTACCAAAGTATTACTCTGAGTGGTACGATTGATAAGTTAAAGAGACCTTCCGAAAATGTTTTCCAGTTACAAAACTTACCAACTGCAATGGTTACAGCTGCATTTCTAAACTTCTCAATGTTCCAGTCAACACCATCTGAGTCATAACCCGGAAGTCAAAATAACATAATTTCACCATGGCGCGCACAGCAGGTAAAGTTTCAATGCTGAAAAAAACAAATAATGCAGTCAACCTCAATGACCTTTATGCATGCTCCACTATTGGAGAAAAAGCATGCTGATGACTGTTTATGGTTTGCTGCAGAAGTTTTGGACAAGCCAGTGCAATATTAGGAGAATGTAGTCTCCTCAGATGAGGTCAAAGCTGAACTGCTTGGATGTCACTTCACACACCATGTTTGGAGAAGGACTGGTTCTGAACATTACCCCAAACCACCATGCATAAAGTGAAGTTTACAGATAGGAACATTATGGGTTGTCTTACAGTATATGGTACTGTAGACCTCATATAACCAAAGAAAGGATGAATGGAGAAATGCACCGGCAGATTCTTGATAAGAATCTGAAGAGTGGAGATTTTTTAGCAAGACAATATTCCCAGACACACAGCCAAGGAAACTAACTGGTTTCAGAGAAAGAAAGTAAAACTGCTAGAACCGCCCAGTCAATCACCTGACTTATATCTATTGAAATCTATGGAAAGAACTGAAGATCAGAGTGCATAGAAAGGACTCCCAGAAACTTTGAGATTTGAAGACCGTTTGTGTAAAGAATGAGTCAAAATCACACCTGAACAATGTATGTAGGTTCTCCATACAGGAGGAGTTAAAGCTGTCATTACCCAAAAAGGCACTCTCACAAAGTATTCAGTTCATTTCTGTACGTGTGTTAATTTGCTTTGGTTGCTTTGAAAAACAAATTTACACAAGATGTCGACAGCAACCCAAGTAATCCATTCATACAATGGCCAAAATAGAAATATTTAAATGGAAAAAACATTGATGTGGTCATGAATTAATTTACCCGCTGGATGTGTTTCTGTTAATAAAATTAATGTATTGTTGATATTTTGCAGGCTGGGAAATTCAACATTGTTCCCACAATAATTGCAATTGGCTCGGGTGTTGCTCTGATGGGTATAGTAAGTAATTTACTAAATTATGCAGTTGTTGGGTTAATGGACTCATTGGACTTATACACCTTCAGTTTTTTCACTTTTTGTTATATTACAGCCATATACTTCAATGGTTCTCATTGGATTTTTGTGATAGACCAACACAAAGTAATGCATAACTGTTAAGGGGAAGGAAAATTAGACATGATTTCTAAATGTTGTTTTTAAAGAAATTTGGTAAAGCTTGTGGAGTTTTGTTCAGGTTTTTGTGCAATGCTAGGTTTTCTCTACATAGTGTTTTGTATGGAGCGCACTGTTGTGCTGTGGCATGGCTTGTTGAAACGTTAAATGGGACCTCATATGACTGACTTTCTTTCAACCATAGCTTTCCCCTTGCCACTTCTCCATAAAGTCAGATTTGTAGAGTAGTAGAGCTTCCCTGGCCCATTTGGCCCTTTGTTTTGGTTTATGGTTTAAAATCTCAAAATATATTGAGGTCCGAGCGATATCATTTTGCAGGACACTGTATTACAGTTTCAGAAGATGAATTGATATGATAAATAGTAAAAAAAAAAAATACTGACCTTCTGCAGCTTTTGAAATTTCAGGTCTTATGTTTCTTGCAGGGAGCCTTTGTATGTGATATGATACTACTGTACATGATGAACACAAGCTCCTTCTACCGAGAGAGAAAGTTTGAAATCATCAACTTTAAGTATGACTCACTGGTACATGTTTTTTTTCCCCACCAGTAATGCTTTTCACTTCCATGCAAGCTTTTTCCATTCTTTTACAGAAAAGAGAGAAGTAAACAGAAGGACGAGAAAGCAGGCAACCGGGATAGGAGATCCAGAAAATCTGGCGTGAACGAAGATGCAGCCAACTCCATCAAAAAGCCAGAGGAAACCGAACTGACAGTGGAACCTTTTCCTTCTGAGGAGAGTGATGCGACTATGAAGAAACGGGGTCCCACCGTACCACGCAATACAGGGCAGCGATACTCTGCCGCCCTGTCTAAACAAGCCGCAGCGCCAAAGCACCATATCACGTTCTCTTCACACAACTAGGATTGCGGGCAACTGAAGACTAATTGCCTACAGATGTCTGTTTTACGCCGCAGGAGATGGATCCCAGTGTCAGACTGATGTCTGCTGCTGGCCCGGTCACTGGTTGAGCTGACTGAAGATTTTTTGATCGAGGGAAATCTCAGTGTTCTGTAGTGCACATGAGGGACCAGGGCAGGGATAGATGCAGGAATGTGGCTATGTCAGGTTTATTAATAGTTCTGTTCAATGTCTGAGTTACAATGAAAGGTTAAATGGATACATTTCAGTCACTGAATTTAAATATTAATACTTCAAAAAAGATGTATACTTTGAGGCAGTTTTGTTGACTGTTTATCAAACTATAATGACTGACAAGAATAGTTAAACACCCAGATATGGATGTAACTTGTAAACATGCAGACTGGTGATGGGTATGGAAGTGACTGGACTTGAAGGGAGCTGGCATCTTTGGAACAGGTGCCAGAGGACATCAGTGGTGGCTTTATAAGCTGAGGGATGTCCTACAGGCAGTTACAGGAGCATCCGACAGTCATTCAAGATGGCGAAGATGCAGCTATATCGCCAGCACCTAACAGAGTTCTACAGGTGTTGCAGTTTGGATTTCCACAACGATGGGTTGTTGTATCATGTTTCTTTATTTGGAGCATACTCTTTACATGGTGGTGAATGCTGATATGTGTGGGTGTTTGGGCATGCGTTTTGTTTGCAAAATTGGGTTGCTGCAACATCTGGACACTCTGCATTCTTGGCAGTTGCATGATACAACAATCCAGCGTTGAGGAAACTCCTAAAGAAAACCCCTATCAAATGTCATTGAGTGCCAATAATGCAGGGGAGTCCATAGTACTGCCTGGGGGGGATTTGTGGCCCTCAGAATAATTATGTACTGCCTCTGAAAAACAATTCAAGAATGGCACAAATTTTGGTGTACCACCCATCTGTTTTATTTTGTTTTTTTTTATTAGGAGGAAATTTTCCAAAAAACAAAGCACAAACTATTAATCCGATTTTTTTGCTTTCAATCTAATTTGATAATAAATAAGACCACAAACACCCAGTGACTTTAACTCAAAAGGAGACTCGGATGAACCCATCTATGAAACTTGGTGAAATAAAGCAAGAATTTCTGAAAGAGTGAACCATACCCCAGTACAGAGAAAACACAAAAAATGTAGTTGAAAGAAAAAGAATTGGGCCTTTAGTTTTTTTAAAACAAACTTATGAGGCCATTCCTCTGTTTTAAAACTGAAATGATTTATAGAAATCAGACTAATTTGTTACCTTAAAATATTGTTGAGCAGGAAAAAAGAAAAATATTACAAAAAACACGTCTTCTGGTGCCGGTTCCATTAAGTAGCAGCTCCTTGAAAGCAATCATTTTCATACACCTCTGGTCTCACAATAGCCAAATCTGATTATTTTCTTCTGGGTACTGAACCTTTTGTTAGGATTGCAATTTGTTGGAGTAAAATGACTATTGTAAATATCCCCAAGTTTTCCTTAAAACTACAAAAATGAGCCATTTGAATAAAATGTGAAAACTCTTGAATGGAACTGGTAGAGCGTAAAAGTCAGGGTACAATGACGTGATTTGTGACATGAGTGTCATAAAGATGCGTTTTTTCAGTGGGACACAGATTATTTTGTGAAAGGCATTTATGTGAACCGTTAAAAAAATGCTGCTACCTTTCCAGCTGCAATTTTATTTATAGCCAGTGGCAGCAATGTATTTGATCATGTAAATTGTGAAGCAGTCTGCTGTGTGCCACAATTCTGCTGTTTGTTTACTGCAGGGATCTTTTGTCTTATTCAATGTACTTATGTTGACCTGCTGCCCGACACATTAACAGATGAATGCAAAGCAACCTGTACAGATGTTTTTATTCCAATCACGGATGCAGTATTCAACATGTTTTCCATGTAAAGGTTATGGTTTTACAAGTAAACCTTAACTAATTATAATTGTGGTCATTACCCTGGCTAAGAACAGACAAGGTGTTACAGGCTAAAGAGGTCCACAGTTACAGGACGGGAGAAGAAATCCTACCTTAAGTAAAACTGACAAGTCCTCCATTAAACAATCTACTCACAGCAGAAATAAAGTCTTTCACTACAGGGGTGAGCTACAAACAGCAGGCTAGACAAACCTAATGATTTACATAGCGTCATATAGAAACATTTTGGGGTAATTGTGGGAGATCAGCTCAGTATACATGAACCATTCCATACAGGAAAGTCCAGAACAGGACATAGGTGAAAAGACCTCCTACAAGGCCTCCGGTGAAGAGCAGCCGCCGCGATTTAAAGCACTTGTTCCACCGCCGTCCCGCCTTGAGGATGAGCAGCAGGGAGAGCAGGAAGGAGGAGAGGAAATAGAAAATGAAGCCGTAGAGTCCCGTTAGCCCCAGGATGCCGGCCGTTGCACCCGACAGAGCAGACACGGAGGTGCGGCAGTAGTCCAGCACGGCAGCGTTGCCCCTCACGGCCACTTCGCTGATGAACTGTGGTCCCTCACGCTTGGCCCCAACTCCTGCCATCTTGGCTTTGGTCTACCACCAGAGTGTGCTGCTGTGACACAAAATATGAACATGTTTACAATACAGACTGGGTTGGGTTATTCCCATCCAATCTTAATTATTGTCCTGCAAATTTATGTTGGCAGATTAAGGCTGCAAACTGCGCTATTACAGCTTAGCATGTCCTATAAAATGTTTGCGCTAGAAGCATTGATAACCCTGTCAATATGAAGGATACTGTGCAGTATAATGGTTACTTCGTGGGTTAAGAAAGTACACAGACTTTTATCTGGTCAATTCCCAGTCCCTACACACACACACACTGATGTTTATTCTGCACTGAGACCACTTGTGCTCTGAAATCTCTCCTGCAGTAGAAAACGGGGCTTTCATCAAGAAGACGTTTTTTCCCACCATTTAATTGTCCTTAAGTCAATTTCCATTTTTACTGAAGTTCCTTAAATTCATTTCTGACCCAGATTCACCATCTGACCCCAAAATCAGAACCATCCTTCTTAGTTTGTTTAGGAAAATCCACTAGATGCAGTAATAATTGGTACGTACACATAGGCTTGTCACTTCTACTAAGGCGTACCAATGTTTTAGAAAGTGCTGGTTTGACCCTAGATTTCTCTGGCTGTATGAAGCATAGAGCGACACGGTGCTGTCCCTACCCCTATAGTTGCTGGGTACCGTCTGTCAGCTGGTTGAAGAAATGCTTCCACTCTTATCCCTTCACTTGTAACAAAGGAAAGGGTGTTTTTTTTGGAAATCTATCCAACCAGGGAAAAAATGGCAGCACAACACATCACTATTACTGAGGTGGCACTGTTTAAAGATAGCCAGACTAATTACCCAGCTAAGATCAGCTTGTTGGATTTAATATATTCTTTTAGTACACAATAAATATTTGTTGCATTTACTTTTGAATAAAAGCAATTACATCAATCTGTAAACTTGCATTGTGTTTACTGTGGAACTAGAGCTCCAAGATATTAGGAGAACATGTAATATTCAATAATGTTGGTTAATGTAGTGATAACAATATGACTTATGATAACTAAATCAATAAGTGAACAGTTTTACTTTCTGCTTTGGGTTGAAAGCAAACATCCACTCTAGGTAATGCTACTGGGGAAAAAACTATTTCCATCTGAATGACTTGTTTCAGGCTGCCTTACAAGTAGATACATCTACAACAAGGGAAGATGTAACCCAAGTAAAACAAGGAACATGTCACCATGGGCGTATCTTACCTTTTAAATGATTAGCTACTTTTCTACATGTAATTATACACGTACATAATGCAAACTGATACCATTTTAAATATAATTCTGAAACACCAACTTCATGACTGAAGAACGCATTACCTCTATTCTTTTCATCTTGCTCTGCAACTGCTGCAAGTAAGGAACATGAGGGAAACCCGGGTCAGTGAAGCAACCCATCTATGTTTGTGCAGAAGAAACACCAAAACTATCGAACCTCCCACTTCCTGTCTGGAGATGTACCCCTCTCCTCCCCTCTGCTGTTTCCTCATTGAAATAAATGAGTTGTATCTATGACTTGACCACCTCACCGCCTCTTTACCTTCTAGAACCCTTTTATGCTTTATTACACGATTAATGTCACCATATATATTACAGGCATGGAGCCTGAATGCATGGTACTGTAATTAGCTAACATTTACTGCAGTTCCTTGCAATATGCACATTTTTTACAGTGATATTGCGATGAAAAAAGATTTACTATATATTTTGCAGCTCTATGTGAGACTGTGGTATTTTTACTCAAGATTAATGTATCATACCATAAGAATCTCAAACTGGCACCTGCCTATAAGTAGCCATGTTTCAATTTACGCAGTAATGATTCTCTAGTCTACTTGAGACTTTAGACTGCTCGCTGACTTCATGGCTTATTATTACATTTAAAGAGCAAACCGTGAAGAACTTCTACGGACAACACTGTAGAGGTTAGGTGCAGAACTTCAGAACGTACAACATAAATAGTTATTGTACTTTTGTGTGTTGCACAGGAAAAACAGTTCAAAACAGTTCAACAGTCTAAAAGGCCAGGAAAAGAACCTGATGGTTCTGCACCGGATGCTGTGGAACCTCCTGCCAGAGGCCAGCACACTGAACAGTCCATGTAAGGGTGGGTTGGACCCATGGTAATCCTCTGGGCCTGGGTGAGAACGTTTCATGCAATGTCCTGAACAGAGGGAAGAAAAGTCCAGAAGATTTTCTCACCACTCTTTGGAGAGCCTTCCATTCTAACATTGCAGCCAGCAGACCGCATGGAGATGCAGCTGGTCAGACTTAATTATTCCTCTGTAGGATGTGGTGAGGATGGGAGGGGGAGATGAGCTTTTCTCAGCCACTGCAGGAAATGCAGGCGCTGCTTTCCTCTCCTCACCAGGGATGCTGTGTGCTGAGACCAGGTAAGATCATCTGTGATCTCCACCCCTAAGAACCTTGTGCTGGTGACTGTATCTACTGCAGTGTTGTTGGTGTGGTTTGGGGTTTGTTGGTTTTGATTTCTTCTAAAATCCACAATAATTTCCTTAGTTTTGTTGACACCGAGGACAAGGATGTTTGAGCTACACCACTCCAAGTACTGCACCTTCCCTACGTAGGACCTCATATCCTTGATGAGGCCCACGACTCTTGTGTCGTCTGCGTATCTTAGAATGTGGTTGGGACTGGTCTGGCCTAGATGTCGTGAGTCGTCGTGAACAACAGTTGGCTCAGGACCCAGCTTGGACCCAGAACCGGTGCTCAAGGAGATGAAGCTGGAAGTGTTGCTCCCAACCTGCACCCATTGGGGTCTGTTGGTAAAAAAAAACAGCAGCCAGTTACACATGAGGGTGCTGAAACCAGGAGGGGGCAGTCTGTTGACTAGGTGCTGGGGGATGATGCTACTGAATACTAAACTGAAGTCCAGGAACAGCATCGGAGCATAAGTGTTCTTCATCTCAAGTGAGAAAGGCTCAGGTGGACAACAGAGGAAATGGCATCCTCTGTAGGGCAGTTGAAGCAGTAAACTAATTGGAAGGGGTGGAATGAAGGGGGGAGCATGAAAGTGACTTGGCCCTTCTCCAGCTGTTCAAAACACTCCATCACAATGAGGGTGAGTGCTACTGGGTGGACGTCATTAAGACTGCTGATGGTGGGTTTTTTCAGCACTGGAGTGATGGTGGCAGACTTGAAATGTGATGGAACGATGGCCTGGACCAGCTGGTCTGACCACTCCTTAAGCACCCGTCCAGAACTGTTGTCAGGAGCTGCAGTCTTCTGGATTCTGACTCTCTGTAGGATCCTCCGAACGTCAGCTACCTGAAGCCTGAGGGCGGGTTCATTTGGGTGAGGGATGAACTTTTTCACCTGAGACGTGTTCAGGGTTTAAAATGTGCAAAATGTTTACTAAGCCTGTTTCGGAAGTCTGTGTGCTTCCTCACACGGTGATGAAGGTGCTGATGGTCAAGAATAATAGTACATTTACTTCACAGTAATTTTACCTTTAGGAATTTTACATAATTGTTGATATTGATTTAGCTTTGCTTTTCAAGTGAAAATAGTTATTTATTATATATTCCTTTTTATTGTTTCAAATGTATCCGTGCAATTTTAAGGAGATCTGAGCAAAATCACTGAATTACAATGTTGACTAGAGATGCACGGAGATATCGGCTGGTAACCAAAATCAGAGAATTGTTACACTTGACCGACCCTGATAAATGCTTAGTCAGAGATCAACTAAATATTCAATCTTTTTCTGATCAGTGCATCATACAGGAGCACTACAATACCGGTGCAACACTCTGATGTGAATGCTGTAAGATGAGGGCTCAAGACTCAAAAGGTGAGATTTTCAGTCTCAGTGAGCTGTTAAAAAATAAAGCGAAAGCACTAAAGGAGTAAGAAATTCCTAGAAAGGAAGCTATATTTTCTATGGAGGCACGTGGGCTATTCATTCAGGTCACTTCTTTTACACGGCGAGGAGGACCAGCAGATCACTTGAAGCTCAACGAATTACAGCAAATTTGCTCTGTTTTAGTTTTTTAGCCCAATTCTCTGTTTCATGGAACAATCTGGATTAGGAAACGATTGTCTTTTAGAAATCTTACAGTCAAGGTAAGGATCAATCCACTCTACAGGGAATACACAAAGAGACTGCTGTTAGTAATGCATTGAGCTAAATGCTGATTTAACATTTTAAATACATGTCAACTCTGTAATCATTTAGCATTTGGTTTGAAATATGAGTGAAATCCTGTTTAACTGCATCTGGTCCTGACATCAATAATGATTTACTATACAATAAATGAAAGAACGAATGATTTAACAATGTAAGGCATGCCAGCTAATTAAATATTGAGTTGAACATGCATATTTCCTTTTCACATGTAAAAAATGGCCGTTAATCTGTCTTGTAAAGGAGATATGTCCTACTCTTTTCAGTTGGTTTTATTTGTTCACATTGCTCTAAGCAATATTTGATCAGTGTATCTATAGTAATGATGTCCCGCTGTTACTTGGAAAAGATGACAATGCATTCGAAATCAAACTGGAATAAACCAAGTTAATATGTTAAATCCGATCTAGTTGTGGAGTTATTAAGTTCAAACTGAAGCATTTAACAAATGACGCGCACTGGCAAAACAGCAGAACAGAAATAGAAATATCGAACCATTAAAGGATCCAATATGAGTGTCAAAAAGAAAAAAAAACTCACTGACAGCAGTGGACGGTGTTAGCTTAGGCCGACAAAGCTGTCAGTTAGCTTCTGTACTTCCAACAAAAGGTCCATAAAATCCCAGTAAAATAACTGGCCTCGACTCCAACCATCACCAACCAAGCCAACAGCTCCAATGTGAACATGAATGGGCCTCACTCCATTAAAGCGCTGTTTTACATTCATGTCACTGCTGCTGCTGACAGCCTAGCCTAGCATGGTAGCTCCCCCTAACAGTGACGACCACTCACCGGATTTTAACGAAGTTTTCCGGTTCCACTCGATGAAATTATTGCGGCATAACAATAATAACACATAAGGTTACTTTACAGCCTTAGATCTACGATGTTTTACGAAATATCAGCAGCTGTAGCTCGTACACGACGCATTCATTCTCGCAGGAATGACACTTCTTGCAGAAAGTCAACCATGCTCCTTCGCAGTGCATCGTGGGTACAGAACAGTCATCAAACAAGAGGCGATGGAGTGGTGCGTTTGGAGTACGAGGAAAAGTAGAACATTATCGTTTTCAAGATACAAAACCACTCACACTTTGTTATAATAGTTCATAAACGTTGCTTTCCCGCTATATGCCCACGTTATCCAGATTTACAGACCGAAGGGTTTTATCCAGGGCTTTAGGTACTATAGTTTAGCACATGATAAGTTATTCAATAAATATTTATAAATGTAATAATACTATACAATAAGATAAAAATGCATTTAAGTTAATTTAACCAATTATTTATTTAGTGGATTCTCATAGGACCATTTCATTTTTTCTAGAAAAGTAATTCTTTATTTTTTAATACCAGCCCACAAATTCAGTTTTTCAGCCGTTTTTTCTTTCTTTATTTTGAGATTTCAGATTTATTTTTCTGAACATGAACGCACCGTAGATGGCTTTCCCTTCTCATGATGTTCATCGGCGGTTAGCAGAGCCAGCTATCATGTCTAACTTCTTTCTGGGAATAGATCTGGGCACCACTTCGGTCAAAGCTGTGTTGTTGGCAGCGGACACCAAAACTGTGGTTGTGGGTCACTCGGAACCCACGGCTGCCGATCTTAGCGACGTTGCAGGGATAAAGGTGAGCTGCTCAACTTTCCTCTGCAGCTGAGGGAAGTGAACACAGCTGAACCTCAGCCTCTGTCTCTGTGTGGCATCTAGGCGAAAGAGCAGGACCCCAATCTGATAATAAACGCTGTGAACCGCTGTTTGGATCAGCTGCCCAGAGACAAACTGCAGCATGTCTGCAGGGTCGGCCTCACCGGACAGATGCACGGGGTTCTGTTCTGGAGGGCAAACAGCGGTAAGAGAACTGCCTGTTTGCTCTGACATTTCAAAATAAAATAAAGCTTGGTGAAAGTGCAATGTGCTGCACAGGACTGGCTTGTTTTGCTATGAAAAAGCACCCCTTGCAGTTAGATGCAGGTTAGTGCGCACTCAAACGCTTGTTAAAAATAGAGCAAGGTTTTGCTGTCTAAGTCATAATGGTTAAATATTAATAAAATGGACTTCAACATGAACTCCGCATACTTCAGCTACCATAGACCTCACAGGCATAAAGCAGTAAGACTGAATGTGAAATGAATAGGGGCCAGCATAAAGATAGTGTTTGCTAAACTTTATCTGACCCTTTCCGGTTTTTTTTCCAGAGAAAGTCCTGGGTGAACTGCTGGTCAGCTGGCTGAAAGAAGGCTCCTACACTCACGCCTTGTTTACGAAAAAAAGTTAAATTTTGCTGTTTGGAAATATTTCCTTATGTGGAAAACCGGAACAGTGGTGGTTTAAAAACTAAAGACTTGGCACCCATCAAATGACAGGAACACTGTTTTAAAGCTACAGCTGGCAACCTGTACTGTACAGCAGCTGACTGCAGGCTGGCTACCTGGGCAGATAGCCTGAGTATTTAACCAGCTAATATCATCTTCTTTTTCTAATTTTTATCTATGAAGATCAGAATGGCAAAATAGAAATTATTAGAGTATAACAATCTGCACCGTAATCTAGTGGGTGTTTATTCTGTTTTTTAAGTCTGTATGAAAATAAAAATAAAAAAATGAAAATTACACCGCTTTGTCTGTGAAAATCAAACATTTCTTTGTCCTTGATTAGGTTTGTTATTTGCTATGTTACTTATTACTTACTTATTATATTCATGGTGTATTTGAGCAAGGATTTTTAAATAAATACAGAGATTACAAATATAAAACAAGGAAGTTAGGAAATGTCTAATTATACTTAATCCTGTCTTTTTTGTCTTATCTGTGAGAATGCAAATAAAAGTCTGAATATTTTAAGTGATGGGTCAACAATTTATCAGTTTTATTTAAATAAAAATGTTAGGCGTACCAGGGTACTTCATGTGTATTCAGTGTGATAATTCAGATATCACTTCAAAAACTATATTATAAGAAGATGTAAGTAGCATTGAAAATCAGTTTTTTCTAGCCTTTACTTGACTTTATTTATTCATCATAGGAGCAGGGACGATGTCACATTGTGTGCGAATGCAGCCACTGTAAAAACAATTATTTTATTTGGATTTCAAAGCAAAGACAAAATGATTATGAAGTGAAATCTTAACCTGTTTTGGGGATCATAAATTAACTAGCATAGCTGCTAGTATGTTCAAAGGTTGTGACAAAGGTTAAAAGCTGGTTAAAAAATGTGGGGTTATTTGCATCGTTTGTTTTTGTGTTGACTGCTAGAAGAACTGGTGATCTGCTCATGGTGTACCCTGCCTCTGCTTGGATATGCTCCACCAAACAGTATACAACTATATTGATGAGTCATTTTGTCTCCAATGATGTCTATATTCATTCTTAACATCGTTGAAAATTATACATACACTATCTGTCTTCTGTATCCCAGGTTGTGATTGGTCAGACGGAGACTTTTTCACACCCAGAGACACCAGTCAGCTGGTCACATGGCAAGACGGACGCTGCAGCAGTGACTTCCTGTCTTCTCTTCCAAAACCGGAGTGTCACCTCGGTGTTTCCACAGGCTTCGGCTGTGCAACGATCTTCTGGTACATGAAACACAGGTTTGTGCACGGCCCTTTCAGGCTCCACTTTCAACAGTGATTTAATGAGAAGCTAACATTTTTTTCTGGTTCGACTGCAGGCCTAAGTTCCTGGAGGACTTCAATGTTGCTGGTACAATCCAGGACTATGTGGTGTCCATGCTTTGCGGTTTGGACTCATGTGTGATGACGCCTCAGAATGCAGCCAGCTGGGGCTTCTTCAATACTGCAACAAATCAGTGGAATGAGAACATGTACGTAAAAAGCTGGACTTCATTTCCTGTGGCTTGTGCATGTATGATTTCAGCTTAAAGCCACCTTACAGTTTGCACCATCACCACTAGAGGTCTGTGTCCTACTTAACAAACAACATTGTGTGCATGCTATAGTCTGAAGGCTGCGGGCTTCCCCATTCACCTGCTTCCTCGGTGTGTGCCGTCTGGTGGCTTGGTGGGACAGACATGCTCTGCCTGGCATGGCGTTCCTGCAGGTACACATGTAGGGGCCGCCCTGGGAGACTTCCAGTGCTCTGTCTACTCCTGCATGACTGGACCAGCAGATGGAGGTGAAAGAAGTCTTCGCTATCACAGTTAAAGCACTTAGTGCATTATACTCTACATGTTTATGCATTTTAAATAAGGAGATCCATTTTCCCTTTAAGTCATATTGCGCCCACTGGTGATCCTTTCTGGAGTCAGTTCTCTGAAGTCTTAAGAAAGCTGATCTTATTAATGCACGACAGTGTTTACAAACTAAAATTTCCCATATTTCTGTTTTGAAATTGTTCTCGTTATCTCTGAGCACATAAGAAGTTTAAAAGTAATTTAAACTCCATATCTAATAGGTTGTATCTTTTTTTTTAAAATTCCCAGTTCTCAATATAAGCACGTCAGCCCAGCTGACCTTTGCCATGCCAGCTGACTTCACACCTCCTGATTCCCCTCAGCTTGAGTCGTCCATCTCCTACTTCCCTTATTTTAACTCGTCATACTTGGCTGTGGCAGCGTCGCTCAACGGAGGGAATGTGTTGGCCACTTTTGTGGAAACATTGACTGCCTGGATGAAAGAACTCGGTATGTTCTTCAGTTTATTGCTTGATCCATACAGGGCCCTGCAAAGGTGTTCCTACTCCATTCTCTCTCTTTTCACCGCAAATGTCAATGTAGTTTATTGGGATTTTATGTGACATAGAACTACAAAGTAACAGATAGTTGTGAAACAAAATGAAATTGACACATTGTTTTCAAAGTTTTACAAAAAAAAATCTGAAAAGTGTGGCCTGCACACTTTGTAATCGGCCTCTTGGCAACTCTGACTAATCCTGTTATTGTGCCATACACTTTCCAAACTTCTCCACAAGTCTCTCCCTGACCTGTTTTCTGTGTTCCTTGGTCTTTATGATGCTGTTCGATCTCTAATGTTGTCTAACAAACCTCTGAGGCCTTAACAGAACAGCTGGATTTATACTGAGATTAAATTACACCCAGGCAGACTCTGTTTACTAACCAGGTGACTTCTGAAGGCAGATGGATCCACTGGATGTTATTTAAATGCAATCTACACTTTTGTGATTTTTATTTCTTGAAAACAGATTGAGATTAATATAAAGTGTGTGATTGTAACATGAAGAAATGCTGAAACGTTTAAGTTGTGTGAATACTTTGGTAAGGCCCTGTAACAACATAGTAAAGAGTTAATTAATTCGTGGAAATTGAAATTCTCTATTTGAATGTGTGGATCCAGTATTACCAGTTGGGATTAAAACTATATACAAATGAGTACACTGCAAAGATAAGATATTTAAAGCTCAAATTGATAAACATTATAGTTTTTTTTTTGCAAATATTCACTCATTTTGAATTTGATACTTACAACACGTTCCAAAAAAGTTGAGGAATGCTCAAAAAACACCAGTTTGGAATATTCCAGAGGTGAACAGGTTCTTTGGAAACAGGCAAGTGTCATGATTGAATATAAAAGGAACGTCCCTTAAAGGTGTAGTTGTTCACAAGCAAGGATGGGAGGTGGTTCACCACTTTGTAAACATGTGAGCACATAGAAAAAACATTTCTCAACGTACAATTACAAAGAATTCAGGAAGATGATCATCTAAAGTCCATAAAATAATCAAAAGATTCAGAGAATCTGGAGAAATCTCTGCATGTAAGCAACAAGGCCAAAAACCAACATTGAATGCCAGTGACCTTCGACCCCTAAGGAGCCACTGCATTAAAAACCGACATCATTCTGTAACAGATATTACCTGAGGGCTCAGGAACACTTCAGAAAACCATTATCAGCTAACACATTTCATCACTACATCTACCAATGCAAGTTAAAACTCTACCATGTAAAGCCAAAGCCACATATCAACAACACCCAGAAACCTCACCGGCTTCTCTGAGCCTGAGCTCATCTGAGGTGGACTAAGGCAACGTGGAAAGTGTGCTGTGGTCTGACGAGTCCACATTTCAAATTCATTTTGGAAATCATGAACGTTGTGTCCTCCGGGCCAAACAGGAAAAGGACTGTCTGGACTGTTATCAGTGCGAAGTTTAAAAGCCAGCATCTGTGATGGTATAAGGGTGTGTTAGTGCCTATAGCATAACTTGCAGATCTTTGAAGGCACAATTCTACCATTCAAGTAACTTTTTTTCAGGGACCTTCCCTCTTCTTTCAGCAAACAATGCCCAGCCACATTCTGCACGTGTTACAGCAGCAAAGAGTGTTGGTACTAGACTGGCCTGCCTGCGGTCCAGATCTGTCTCCCATTGAAAAAGTGTGGCGCATTATGAAGCGCAACATATGACAACGGAGACCCTGAACTGTTGAGCACCTGACATTGGTATATCAAGCAAGTATGGGAAATAATTCCAACTACAAAGCTTCAGCAATTAGTGTCCTCAGTTCCCAAACGCGTATTGAGTGTTAAAAGGAAAGGTGATGTAACACATTGGTAAACATGAACCTGTCCCAGCTTTTTTAACGTGTTGCAAGCATCAAGTTCAAAATGAGTAAATATTTGCAAAAATAAAGTCTAGAAGTTTGAGCATGTAATATTTTGTCTTTGTAGTGTATTCTATTGCATATAGGTAGAACAGAAAGAGCAAACCATTGCAAGTTTTTATTTACATTTTACATAACGACCCAACTTTACTAGACTTGGGGTTGTACGTTTGATCTGCCTTTTTAACAGAGCAATAACTCTCCATCCAGGTCTGTGCCCTGTTTCATTAGTCTGCTATCACCCTTTAAACTTTCAGACAAAATTCACAACGTCAGCTTGAACCTTTTATAATAGGCATAAGGTTGCAGTCAGATCAGCAGCAGATCTTGCTTCAGTGAGCTGCTTAAATGTTGCTGCAGGCAGGAGCAGGATGGTCCTAAAATAAACAGCATAAAGCCTCTTATTCTTAGCCTGTTTTATATACAGTCAAGCAGTCAGTGAACTAGTTGAGAAGCACAATGAAGCCCAGCTTTATGATACCAAACTCAAATGTGGCAGCTTGAGATGCACCAATCAGAGATTCTGTGGCCGATTTCTGATCACTGATTTTTATAAAGCTCTGGTCTGCCAATACAGATACCTGCCAACATTTCTGTAAGAGCTATCGATATCAGAATACTTTTATTTTCAAATTTCTGCATAAATACAAAATGGAACTGCCTTTGTAAAGCATGTTTACAGTAAAATTAAACAAAAAAAGCTCTCTCTCTCTGCACCACAGCAAATCAATCCCCCAGCACATCGGGCACATGTATCTGAATCTCAACTGATAAAAAATACATACAATTTCCTGCTATACAAGATAAACTTTACCTCACTAACGTTTCTGTTTTTGGTTTTATGCAAACCTCCGAATGTAGAAATGGTGACATCTTTGAAATATTAATTTTCTTTATTCTACAAGATAATTTTAAAATTAATAACAGCAATGTCCAACTTAAAAAGCTCAGATATACTGTTAAACTGTTAGATACTTCATTTATTTATAGTTACTAAGAAATAAAAGAAGTCCTTCTGTTGTGATCTGTAATTATTTTTTAAGACCAGAGGTAACACCCTGTGCTGTTTAAAAACGGCAGCCGCGAAGAACAGCCCAACATGCCTTTGTAAAAAACTTTTTCTTTCAAAAAGCTTCTTAAACCTATTGTGCTTCCTCTGCCTTCACTTTTAAACACCCGACCCCTACTAAAAATAGCTAACTTTGTGTCTTCTTTGATCAGAGAAAACTTCTACACCAAGGAGTTTCAATCAGTCTGACTGTTAGCGCTTAGCTATGGTGCGTTCACTGATTTGTAAAAAGATCCAATTTTTAATTTGTGACTGGCCGATCACCAGTCAGGGCTTGCCAAGCCTAAAATCTGCTGATACCTGTCACTAGCTAATTTCTCAGTGGATCTCTATAGAGAATCATCACTTTGGATACAAAATCACTGTTGTTAGAAATAAATTGCTGACATAATTATGTATATCTTATTTAATTTGCTGTCTAGTCCTGTGGGAATGGTACATCTCTTCCCTTTATGCATTATTATCAAGTGTGTACCTGAAACCTAGAACTAGAACTTAATGGACTCGCATCTGAGTTGCTGAAACCTCATGAGAATCCTCATTTTAATGGACTCCATTTTTTTAAAATAAGAAATGTAGTCTTCATTTTGCAGATAAACAGTTCAAGGGAGTTTACATTGGAGGATGAAGGAAATGCATCAACACCTAATGAAGGCCACTATAAGGAAAGTTATTTTTTGGTAGAATACGGACTTCTGCTTTTTTTTAACCCTGACAGGTGTGGAACTAAGTGACTCGTGTATGTATGAGAAGCTGATTGGCTGTGGCCTGAACCAGGAGACCAGCGACCTGATGGTGAGACCCACCATCCTGGGGGAGAGACATAACCCCCTCTGCCTGGGTCAGGTCACCAACATTTCCGCCTCCAACCTTTCCCTGGGTCATTTGTTCAGAGCGCTTTGCCATGGCGTCGTGGGCAACATCACCTCCATGATGCCTCTGGAGCTCCTGAAGCAGGCAGGGATCCGCAGGATCATGGCGAGCGGAAGCGCACTCACTCGCAATGAGGTGCTCAGGCAGGAGGTGGAGAGGGCGTTTCCTCTGCAGGTGGTTTATGGACAGAACGCAGACTCTGCTGTGGGCGTGGCCATGGTCCTCTGTGACCAACTGAACAATCTACAGGAGAATCCCGGCATGCTTACATAATTAACTAAGATTTTTGCACTATTCTGAATACTTTCATTGAATGGAATTGTTTTTGATTGAACTAATTAAATGGTTTGCTTGAAGTAGACTTAAATCAAACACTTTGATTTCCGCCAGGAAATGAAAACTGTTAGATTAAGTCTTTAAGGTTTTATATCCTAACATCAAATCAGACATTTTTCTGTGACTTAAAAGTTATTTTTGTTTGGAAAAAGTTTTTGAAATGCAGCAGTCTTCAGAATCTCATTTGAAGTAAGGATTCTTCAGATCCTTATTTCATATAAGTTCATAAAATTAAGCAAGAAAAGCGCTTAGAACATTGGAAGAGATCATTAAATTAGAAAAAAACTACAACTTCACGATAACCATTACCCAAATATCTCAGATCCAGATCTGGAAAGCAACAATTATATTTCCTGCAACATCCCTGTGCACATTCCAGTCAAATATACCTAATCCAAGCTAAGGTCTAATAAACTGCAAATACTGTACTCATTTAGTATCTTTTTTCTGGTAATACACTGTTTTATACTATACCAGGAGATTTAGGCTTGAGTTTCTGTTCTCTTAGTGGACTGAAGAATCAAAATTGAAAAAAATGTCAAGTTTAAAATTGCAATACAGATTAAATGACTGAAAATTTATTTTCCTAACTTTCTCCTTAATTTGATTTTATTACAACAGGCAAAATGTTTACAAATTGTTAAAAAATAAACAGAGCCCCTTATTTTCTTGTCTAAACACCTTCTAGCCTTTGGCTAATGGGCAGGCTCAAGTCTCTAGTTAGGAATTAAGGAGAGTTAAACTTTTAAATCTAATACACAAGCACTTACAGTGCCTTCAGACACCGTGTCATATTACAACCACAAACTTCAATGTGTTTTATAGGTACTATATGTGATAAACCAACATAAAGTAGTGCATATTTGTGAAGTAGATGGAAAGAAGTGTGGTGTAGGTTTTTATTCAGTCCCCTTTACTCTGAAACCTCTAAATAAAATCCAGTGCAACCAAACGTCTTTAGAAGTCAGCTAATCAGCAGATAGAGTCAATGTGGAGGAAGAGACCAAAATGTAACTTTTAGCCCTATATACAAAACACAGTGTAGGTTAGGGTTTAAAACATGACCCCCAGGAGAAAACACAGTGGTGGGAGCATCATGCTGTGGTGATGCTTTTCTTTTGCAGAGACAGAGAAGCTAGTCAGAGTTAAGGGGAAGATGGACAGAGCTAAATTCATGGCAAAATTGGAGGAAAACATGTTTGGACCCGCATAAGACTTGAGACTGGGGTGAAGGTTTATCTTCCAGCAGGACAATGAACCCAATGAACCCGAGCTGCAATGCAATTATATACATCAAAGCATTTTCATGTGTTAGAATGGCCCAGTCAAAGTCCAGACATAAACCAATTCAGAATCTGTGGTAAGAAATTGTTTGTTCACAGATGCTCTCCATTCAATCTGACTGATTTCTTGTTATTTTGCAAATGTCTAAAAATGTAGATCTCTAGATTTGCAAAATTAGTAGAGGCATACCTGCAAAAGATAAAAGAAGAGTGGTTCTAAGAATTTCAAACCAAAGGACTTTAAATTAGAAGGTAAGAGTTTATCATCATGCTTACAATATCAACAGCACATCTTTGTTAAGGTTCCAGCACTGAAATTAATGAAATACATTTTCTACTGCTGGAACCATTAACACATCAAAAAGTTAAAAAATAAAAGATGTCAAAAAACATAAAGGTGGATTCATTTATACCTGTACAGAAAGTTGGGCAACAAAAAACTGCAACACTGGTACGGCACAGAAACATAGATTGGCAGCATTTACAGGAAGACAACTTGTCTAATCAACAGAGAAGAAAATCCTTGCAGACCGTTACAGTTTGGGCTCATTTATCGACCCCCGTGACACTTCCACCATTTGCCTCTGCAGTCTGCTGTGGAGTCTTTGCAGGCAAGTGTATGATAGCAACATCTGTATGCATCTGGCTGCAAACATCTTCACAGTTTTCAAGTATCTTTATAATATGCAAGCAAAGGACTAGGGGTCCTAAAACGGTACCTTGTATTTTGGAGCATTTTGAGAATATCTGATATAAAACGCCTCATAATAACGAGAGATTTTCACATATTTTGAATGTGGATAAGTAGAAGCCAGTGAAACAAATGAGAATGAAATCAACTTATTTACTTATTTTGGAATTATTTTGGTATTAGTGGCCTTTATTGAACAGTAATTTGACAGGAAAGTGAATGGAGAGAGAAGAGGAAGACATGCAGCAAATGGACCAGGACCAGTAATCAACAACCGTGTCAAGGCCTACTGCCTCTGCACATGGTGCACCTGTTCTACCAAATGAGCCACCCAGTGCCCCAAGGACATGTATTTAAATACCAAGAATTAGCTTTTTTTTAGAGTGAATTTGGAGTAAACTGTCCTGATAATGAAATCTGCCTCAGCCTCTTAACCTGTTGAGCTTTGGAAAATAAACTGAACATAGATAAAACTGTTAAATCAGAAAATAAACAATTCAAAAGGAGTATATAAAAGATTGCATTTTTGTAATGTGTTTGTGTGTGCGCAAGATGGCTGGAAGTGAGGGATTTCAGAGGAGTTCGAAACAAGCAATAAGTATATTTTCATCCATGCACCTGCATCCATGCTTGCTCAACAGCTGCACAGTAGTGGCTGCTGAACCATTTGTGTATGTGCCCCTTCAGTGTTCCTGTTCCCTGACCCATCAAAGATGTTTTTCTTTTACTTTCACTGCCCAAACTTTAGAATTGACAACTAATACCAGGTTCTCACTCAGACTGAAAACGACTAGGATGTATTTGCCTTTTCTTTACTTTAGATATTAATTAAGGTAATATGGAATCCCTGCTTCCCAGACGAAGGACTAGTTTTAGATCTTATCCTTTGTAACCTTACAGACTGCAATGATTTAAAAAAACAATTCAGTTTATTTACATAGCGCCAATTCACAACACATGTCGCTCAAGGCACTTCACAAAAGTCAGGTACATACATTCCAATTAAACCTAACTATCGAACAGTGCAGTTAGATTCAGTTATTTGTTCAAATTGGATAAAAAGTCTTTCTATTTAAGGAAACCCAGCAGATTGCATCCAGTCAGTGAGTTGCAGCATTTACTCCTCCCGGATGAGCATGTAGAGACAGTGGACAGTCACTGGCGTTGACTTTGCAGCAATCCCTCATACTGAGCATGCATGTAGCAACAGTGGAGAGGAAAAACTCCCTTTTAACAGGAAGAAACCTCCAGCAGAACCAGGCTCAGAGTGAGCCGCCATCTGCCACAACCGACTGGGGGTTAGAGAGAACAGAGCAGAGACACAAAGAGAACAAAGAAGCACTGATCCAGGATTACTTTCTATGGGAAGGAAAAGTAAATGTTAATGGATGTAGCTCCTTTAGTCGTTTCATCTAGAAAAGGAAGAACATATAAACTCTGAGCCAGTTTTCAAGGTTAGAGTCTGAAAGAGAGCACATATAATTAGTCACAGTAAAAGCTCAGTCAATCGCCATGTCTAGGAGAGAGAAAGGGTTAAACACTGAAAGACAGGGCCATGTGGATCATCGGTAGAGGGTGAGCATTAAGTTGTTGCCAGCAGAAGCTTGGACGATGCCCCTCTCCAGAAAGGTGTCACAGGTAGACACAGAGTCAGGCCAGGTGTAGCTTCTAGGAAGAGAAAAGAGAGAACAAAGTTAAAAGCTGAAATAACAGCAAATAATGCAAAATTGGAGAGTAGTGTGAGAATGTAGCGAAGAGGGTGAAAGTGGTCATTATGTCCTCCAGCAGCCTAAGCCTATAGTAGCATAACTACAGAGATAGTTTCAGTTCAGATTATTTAGTTAAACGGCGCTTATTTACAACAATGTCGTATCAAGGCACCCCACAAAGGGTCCGGAACGGCGCAGGGCCGCCGGGGAGGCCAGACCAAACCACCAAGTGCCAGAGCCCGGCCACCCCAGAACGGGCCACGTGTAGGGGCACTAAGTAAAATAATAAACTGATCAAATTTATCCATCTAGAGCCCACTGATGGTCATTGTTATACTAAGACCATCAAGGATCTGGATACCTCTCTCTGTCAGACTGATTATAACCACTTGAAAAGAGAAGGGGTCATACAGGTAGCAGAAATGGAGGGTGTGTTTGCACCTCAACCATAAAAACAAGAATCTTGTTACATGTCAAAAACTTATTATGACATGACAGAGAAAAACATTTGATGTCAAACAATTCACATGAGAAAGTTAAGACTGAGGATGACTTCTTGATTTCCTTTCTTCTTTACATTCATATTTAAGTTCTGTATTTGGATTTAGGTCTTTGATTGGGCCATTATAACATTGTATAATTCGATTTGTTTGGTGTCACTATCCTGCTGGAAGGATCAAGCCTTCTGCAGCCTCTTCTTGTATTTAGCCTCATCCATTTCCCTGTCAAATCTGACCCACTTCCTTTTCCTTGCTGAAGAAAAGCACTGCCCACAGCATGATACTGCCACCACCATGGTGTGGTATGTTTCTCTGTGGGGTGGGGTGTTCATGATGGGTCGTGTCAAACTGCAAATGCAGACTTTCTTCTAGCAACCTTTCCATAAGTTGATCTCTGCAGCTCCTCCAGAGCTACCCTGGTCCTCATCAGCTCCTCTGATCTTGGTCTACCACATAAAATGTCATTAAAACACATTAACTTTGTAGTTGTAGTTAAAGAGGATACTTTTTGCAAGGTTTTGCATGGACCAAATTAATTGGTATCAGTCAGTTTGGTCTCGTATGCATATGAAGTGACGTATTAGTTCTACCATCAAGTGTTACCCACAAGCCACCATGTTTTTGTGTCCCGTTTCAATAAGAAAAAAACGAAGTCAAGACTTCAAGAAGACACTTCACTGACACTGGTTGGCAGAAGCTCTCCAACCACACAGAGTCACAGGACCACAATAGCTCTGAGAACCAGCACACACACAAGCAGAAAACTGAAATGAAAGCACAAAGAGGCGCACACAGGAAGCGCTGCAGCAACTATATGAACTAAGAAAGACAAGACTCAAGAGATATTCTTCACATGTGACAGAAACCCAGCTTAAACACCCTGGAACCCTGAAAGGTAAGCGTCTCTTACTATTTTTATTTATTGTTAAAATTATAAGGATATTTAAGTTTCAGTATATTTCAGTGCATCAAATAATGGACATTTTAACTCTCCAAGTTATTCAGTTAATCAAGATCATCATGTAAATTGTACTTTACACTAAGCAGAAGCTTTTTTTGCTGGGGGAAATCTGCTGAAGTCATCATGAAACCCATTTATGTTCACGTCAGATGATACTCCTGCAGTCTGTGCAGTACATACATGCTGGGTCCCTGATGATGTGTTGTATTGTCTTACAAGCATTGATGGTCAATACAGCAGCCTTTTAAGCACTCGGGGCTACGGTAATGTGGTCTTGTGCAGCATCTCATCTGGGACGGGTCATTGGCCCCTGCTCAGGCTTTCTTCTATCGTCTTGCCTCCATGCTAAGTGCCAAGTGCACACGCCCTGATTGTTTTGTTTTTCACTTCAAATCTGATTTTTTAGTAAACAGGAAAAGCAGGAGAAAAAAGATTACTCTGGTGAGTTAAATAAAAGCTTTCTCTGCATTTTACGTCTTTAAACGGACAATCTTAAAATCGTCCTGAAGCATAAAGATTATGTCAGTGCTTGCAAGGATCATGACCTTATTGGTTTCATAATGTGTTTATTAGCTCCTACTATTATTTTCAACCACAGAAAAGCTTTATTGCACAGCATGGATTGTGCTTCCTGAGCTCCAAGAATCAAAACACTTTAAAAAAAAATTATAAATGAGGCAGAATATTAATGTATTTCTTTGTGGTACGAATGAGTCATTTCACAACTCAGACAAGATTAAAATAAACTGAGCTTACTTCTGTTTTTTTCCTTTGTGTTGGGTTGATGTATAATTCTCATATGATTTGGAGTCCAAACATGTGATTCCCCATTTTCATTGGAAAGGAGAACCAAGAGCCAACAATGGCGTCTGTAGGCTTCCCTGACTTCCTAGGTAGTCTGATTTGTTGTGATTAGCTTAACGTTGGGAGATTATTTTACATCTTATATTTGTTAAACTGCTTCTTTTGTGCGTTCTACTGTTAAAGGATTTGATTTGACTTCGGAGAAACATTTGCCTGATCAAGTGATGTTTGTGTAACTGCTGCCATGGAAATCTTCTAAATAAACTGCTTTGTTGGTGAGCAGGAAGGAAACATCACATGTCTGAGAATAGGTCTGTGCCTTTAAGGGACAGAGAGGTGGGACATTGTAGTAAACATGATTCATACTGCATTTAAACCTGCTAAATGCTCTGTTCTGCAGTGTTTACAGGAACCTCCTCTGCCATATAACTGACCTAATAGAGACAAGTGAAAATGTGACCAAATTTGATTAATGTTTTGAAATGTTCGCTGTTGTTTTCTTCTCTATCCTGACCTGTACAGGCCACTTCACCATAGTGTGACCCCTGGTAAAAATGTGCAAAAAACCCTTAAAATAATCAGATTTTCTATTACAGCGGCATAATCTCATCCTAGATATACATTATATTGCCAGAACATTTCTCTCTCTACATTTACAAGTACACAAACTTTGATGAGATCCCTTTCTTAATCTATAAGGTCCAGTTTTCAAATCTAAGCATCTTCCACAAGGCAACTTCAGCTCTTATTCATCCCAAAGGTGTTGAAGAAGGTTGAGGTCAGGACTCTGTGCAGGCCAGTCAAGTTTCTCCACACTAAACTTTATACACCTGCAGCCATAGAGGTGATTGGAACACCTGAATTAATTTATTTGGTGGTTTGACCCAATGCTTTTGGCAATATAGTGCATATTTTTTAAAAATCCCCAACCAAGTTATTAATCAAAGAAACCTGATTAATAAATGCAACTCAAGGGTTTGTAATGCATACTTTACCTTTTTAAAGAGATAAAATTTTTTAAACTTTTAATCAGTAATCCATTACTTTTTGTTTCTCTATGGTGACACAGAGGCCCATTCTTCTTAGCCACTCTTCAAAATGGGAATGAAAAGAGAACATACCATTCAAATAAGGCAGATGTTTGTTAATCTTCATGTGTTACAGGAAAAAAAAACTACTTTTCTAAACTCACCCATATTTCTGGTAATGGCAAAGATTAACCACGTTAAAACAACTGGAACTGTGACAAATGATGCCACTATGTACAGTTAGAGGGATGTGAAGGCTCTTAAAAGCAATAAATCTCCCAGACTAGCCATTGGAGAACTGCAGCAGAGAGTGGCATCTTGAGGTCACCAAGTCTCCATAACAGTCTATTAAACAATGCTAATCCCAATTTGATGTTTGAGAGTGTCAGGAATGTTAGGAAAATTGAATGAACGAAAAAATATGGCCAAATCAACACAGATATGGTTCACCAGAAACAAAATCAGCCGTCTACCATGGTCATCACAATCCCCAGATCTAAATCCTGTAGAAAACCTGTGTGGTGTCGTTCAAATTAAGTAAAAAAATATATATAAAACAAAAATACTTAAGACAAGCTGCTCTTTAAGGGATTAATAGTTTTCCAAAATCTTATTACCTGTAATAAAATTAGGTGACATATAAATCGGTTACTAACTTAAACCATTAAGTTTACATGAGAGCCACTCTTTGAGTCTGACTGCAGTGGAGTAAAGAGTGTCTCTGAAGCATGAGGTTGAGGAACTAATATCTCGTAAGTCCTTCCCCGAAAGGAGATAAGAGATAAGATTATCTGTGCAATGAATTTCCTTTCCCTATCAGTGATTTTCCATCATTATACATGTAGCAAGAGATGGATATGTCTTTTAGCTAAAGTCATAGTTGACGAATAACTCTGAAGGTCATTTTCCTAGTCCTCATCGATAACTTGAGTAATGTCCTCTGACGTTCCTCAACCAAACCAGGATCCATGCCCTGACATGTAAACCAGCAGGAACTGAGGGGAGTTTGTTGATTTTGTGTTCAAGCACCTGAGAAAGAAGGTCATTGCTTGGCTCAGTGGTAGAGCACGTGCACCATATATGAAGGCTATAGTCTTCAACTGAACTGTCTTGGGTTCGATTCCTGATTCCATAAAATCTTACAAAAAACAAATAAGGTCATTGCTGCACTCTATTATGGCATAATTTAGGTGCAGAGACTATGAGATGGGATTAGATTAAGATGTCAAGGAAATTTCGGCTAAAATCTTATCTATAAAATCAGGTGATGAAGGACTTTTTAGTCCTTCTAAAATAACCTCTTTGGGTTTATCCACATTCAAAGTCAAGTCATTGACTTCTTATTGTCATAACAACAAAATTATATCGTTCTAACGACAGCCTAATAAATATTGGTAATGAGTCATATTACTGCCATATACTCTGTAAAGCAGGAACTGAGACAGCAGCCTTGTGAAACCCCAGTCTAAAACCAGCTTAACTAACCTCAATTTTTTTTTGTTGGCTTCTAAACTATAACTAATTCTAAAGCATTGTTAAAAGCACTATGGTTGTCAACAGACCATTATGGCATGTGTCATAATACTGAAGGGGTATTCACCCAAAATGTATCATACTTTTGTTCCCTTTGAGACTCAATGAATCATAAACAATTATCATGTTTTATTCCAGACTGCTGGAGGTATAGGTGAAGATGAGGAAGTCAGAGATTTCTGATTTCCGTCTGGAGGCGGACGACAGGACAGAGGAGGAGAAATTGAGGCAAAAGGCACCAAAGAAGGATGGTTTGTCTTCTGCTTTAGGTTTGAGCATGGAGGCCCCCAAGGCCCCCATGGACACTGATTACCAGGAGGAAATGGAGCCGACAAGGCCTCAGATCCGATTCAATCTCAACTTTGACAAGTGAGTCTCTGCATACAGTAATAAACTGATTTCTGCCTTCGTTTGCCATTACATTACAGCAGGGGCGCTGTGTGCTATCAAGCCACATATTGCTGATTAAAATAGACTAAAGAGCTGGGTTGAGTAAACCCTGCGATATGCAACACCTTTTGTTTCCAGAGGGATTAGAGGTAAGGAGCCGCAACAAAAGAGAGACATCTCCAATTTTAACATTGAGCGATTGTTTGAAGCAGTGGCCAGCAGGGATGTCGAGAAACTGGACGGCTTGTACCAGTACTTGCATCAGAACATGAAGAAACTCTCTGACTCTCTGTGTAAGTGTGTGAGCACCCATGATGTAACAGGTGTCCCAAACTGTCAGCAGCAGGTCTGTGTTCTGACTCCCCCAACATGTGGTCACCTCCACAGATCAGTCGTACGGTAAAACCGTCCTGATGAAAGCTCTGCTGCACCTCAGAGATGGCAAGAACGAAACCATAGAGGTGCTGATCGATGTTTCAGAGAGGATCGGCGACATTAAAGAGTTTGTGAACGCAGCCTACACTAGTAGCTACTATAAAGGTCAACTTTCCTCTGAATAGAAGCTTAAATTTGTCAGTCTGTTTTCTTTCTCCACATCTCATGATTTTCAAAGAAAGTACCAATTAATAAAGTCTTATTACTTTTACTTTTTTTTGACAACAATAACAAAAGATTAACAATACATTTTGCTATGTTTTCTTATAGGTCAGACTGCTCTACATATAGCCATTGAGAGGAGAAGTATTTCCTATGTGAAGCTGCTGGTCAGCAAAGGTGCAGATGTTCATGCCAAAGCCTGTGGGAAGTTCTTTCAACCACACAATGGCCCCAACTTCTACTTTGGTATATTTGTGTTTTTTTCTCATTGGAGACTGTTTGCTTCAGACAAACAGTAGGGTTTGACCTAAACATAACAGTTTTAGCAAATTCTGGTTTCTCTGTAAGAAATATAACATACAAAGATACAAGAAGAGCATTTCAAATAATTTTTAGCCCTTCAGGTCTGAGTGTTCATTACTCTGACTTATGTTAGAAGCAAAGGTGCGTCACTCTGTTTTATGAGTGTACCCGTAAAACAGGGTTTTGCTAACATCTGAATAAAAAATTGAGTTGACACTTTAAGCTGTCTTGTAGTTAGGGCACCAAGCATTAGTAAAACAGCCCTCTCAAAATTTACTCTTTAAAGCAAATACCACAATTTTTGCAGATATTTTAAAACAGAGGTACAACCAGATGTGGATTTTTCAGTTTGTTGAGTCATCAAAACAATAAACATGCAAACAACACATATCAAAAACACCCTTAATCATTGAGAATCTATTATGGGTTTGAAAAAGAAAGATTTTTTTTTTTTTTTACAAAAGAGTTTAAATTTCCTAGTTTGACATTAAATTTATGTTCCTGTGAGATTTTAAGTGAGAAGTCTGGAAACGTAACAGTTTCTCAGCAACCATGGCATCAAAATCCAACATGGCTGCTTTGCATTAAAATCAAACATCTTCTTTGCACTTCTGACAGTTTGTTTTTGATTAAATCTTGTTCATATATACAATGTGTATTATGTGCGAAAATCTTGTTAAAGTGTTTGAATAATACAGAGATATACACTCACCGCCCACTTTATTAGGTACACCTGTCCAACTGCTCCTTAATGCAAATTTCTAATCAGCCAATCACATGGCAGCAACTCAATGCATTTAGGCATGTAAACATGGTCAAGATGATCTGCTGCAGTTCAAACCGAGCATCAGAATGGGGAACAAAGGTGATTTAAGTGACTTTGAACGTGGCATGGTTGTTGGTGCCAGACGGGCTGGTCTGAGTATTTCAGAAACTGCTGATCTACTGGGATTTTCACGCACTACCATCTCTAGGGTTTACAGAGAATGGTACGAAAAAGAGGAAATATCCAGTGAGCGGCAGTTCGGTGGGCCCAAATGCCTTGTTGATGCCAGAGGTCAGAGGAAAACGGCCAGACTGGTTCGAGCTTATAGAAAGGCAACAGTAACTCAAATAATCACTCGTTTCAACCAAGAGCATCTCTGAACGCACAACACGTCGAACTTTGAGGCGGTTGGGCTACAGCAGCAGAAGACCACACCGAGTGCCACTCCTGTCAGCTAAGAACAGGAAACTGAGGCTACAATTTGCACAGGCTCACCAAAACTGGACAATACAAGATTGGAAAAACGTTGCCTGGTCTGATGAGTCTCGATTTCTGCTGCAACATTCAGATGGTGGGGTCAGAATTTGGCGTCAACAACATGAAAGCATGGATCCATCCTGCCTTGTATTAACGGTTCAGGCTGGTGGTGGTGGTGTAATGGTGTGGGGGATATTTTCTTGGCACACTTTGGGCCCCTTAGTACCAATTGAGCATCGTGTCAACCCCACAGCCTACCTGAGTATTGTTGCTGACCATGTCCATCCCTTTATGACTACAGTGTACCCATCTTCTGATGGTTACTTCCAGCAGGATAACGCGCCATGTCATAAAGCACGAATCAGACTGGTTTTTTGAACATGACCTCCACAATGGCCTCCACAGTCACCAGATCTTAATCCAACAGACCACCTTTGGGATGTGGTGGAACGGGAGATCTGCACCATTGATGTGCAGCCGACAAATCTGCAGCATCTGTGTGATGCTATTATGTCAATATGGACCAAACTCTCTGAGGAATGTTTCCAGTACCTTGTTGAATCTATGCCACGAAGGATTAAGGCAGTTCTGAAGGCAAAAGGGGGTCCAACCCGGTACTAGCAAGGTGTACCTAAAACCCCTCCACCACCTTAACGTGGTGGAGGGGTTGGAGTGCTCGAATGATCCTAGAGGCTATGTTCTCTGGGGCTTAAATGCCCCTGGTAGGGTCTCCCATGGGAAACAGGCTCTAAGTGACGGGTCAGACAAAGAGCAGTTCAAGACACCCTCATGAGGACAATTACATCGAGGCATGTGACACCGCTTGGTACGGCGAAGCCGGGGTCCCACCCTGGAGCCAGGCCTGGGGTCGGGACTCGTCGGAGAGCGCCTGGTGGCTGGGTTGCTCCTCGCGGGACCCGGCTGGGCCAAGCCCGAACGAGAGAAGCGAGCCCATTCCCCAGTGGACCCATCACCTGCAGGAGGAACCGTGAGGGACGGTGCAAAGAGGATTGGGCAGCAGATGAAGGTGGAGACCTCGGTGGCCCGATCCCCGGATGCTTAGGCTGGCTCTAGGGACGTGGAATGTCACCTCGCTGGGGGGCAGGGAGCCTGAGCTTGTGCGGGAGGTCGAGAGATATCGACTAGAAATAGCCGGGCTCACCGGTTCTGTTCATAACTTTTATGAACAGGATTTCTAGGTGCAGCCATGGGGGTCTGGTTTGGGGACCAGTGGATTTCGTCTCTTCTTTTTGCAGAGGACATGGTCTTGCTGGCCCCCTCTAGCCAAGACCTACAGCATGCGCTGGGGCGGTTCACAGCCGAGTGTGAAGCGGCTGGGGTGAAGATCAGCTCTTCCAAGTGCAAGGCCATGGTTCTCGACCAGAACAGGGTGGCTTGTACTCTTCAGGTTGGAGGGGAGTTCCTGCCTCGAGTGGAGGAGTTCAAGGATCTTGGGATCTTGTTCACGAGTGAGGGAAGAATGGAGCGGGAGATCGACAGACGGATCGGTGCGGCTGCTGCAGTAATGGGGGCACTATGCCGGTCTATTGTGGTGAAGAGAGAGCTGAGCCGAAAAGCGAAGCTCTTGATTTACCGGTTGGTCTACATTCCTACCCTCACCTATGGCCATGAACTTTAGGTCATGACCGAAATCACGAGATCCCGGATACAAGCGGCTCGGAGTAGAGCCACTGCTCCTCCACATCGAGAGGAGCCAGTTGAGGTGGCTCGGGCATCTATATCTGTTTGCCTCCTGGACGCCTTCCTCGGAAGGTTTCCCATGCACGTCCCACCAAGAGGAGGCCCAGGGGACGGCCCAGGACAGGCTGGAGGGAATATGTCTCTCGGCTGCCCTGGGAATGCCTTGGGCTCCCCCCGGAGAAGCTGGAGGAGGTCCCAGATGAAGCGGAAGAGGACGAGTATGAGAAGATCCATGGGACTGTAGCCAACCTCCCTGGACGTGGCCACAGGAGGAAAATTGATGACAAAACAAAGAGACAGATAATACGAATGGTAACAAAAGAGCACCAGAAAAACTTCTAAAGAGATTAAAGGTGAACTTCAAGCTCAAGGAACATCAGTGTCAGATCGCACCATCCGACGTTGTTTGAGGCAAAGTGGACTTATGGGAGACGACCAAGGAGAACACCATTGTTGAAAACAAATCATAAAAAAGCCAGACTGGAATTTGCCAAACTACATGTTGACAAGCCAGAAAGCTTCTGGGAGAATTTCCTATGGACAGATGAGACAAAAATTTAACTTTTTGGCAAGGTCCATCAGCTCTATGTTCGCAAACGGAAAAATGAAGCATATAAAGAAAAGAACACTGTCCCTACTGTGAAACATCAGGCTCTGTTATGTATTTGGGCTGCTTTGCTGCATCTGGCACAGGGTGTCATGAATCTGTGCAGGGTATAATGAAATCTCAAGACTATCAAGGGATTCTAGAGAGAAATGTGCTGCCCAGTGTCAGAGAGCTTGGTCTCAGTCGCAGGTCATGGGTCTGGCAACAGGATAATGACCCAAAACACACAGCTAACAACACCCAAGAATGGCTAAGAGGAAAACATTGGACTATTCTGAAGGGGCCTTCTATGAGCCCTGACCTAAATCCTATTGAGCATCTTTGGAAGGAGATGAAACATGCCGTCTGGAAAAGGCACCCTTCAAACCTGAGCCAACTGGAGCAGTTTGCTCATGAGGAGTGGGCCAAAATACCTGCTGAGAGGTGCAGAAGTCTCATTGACAGTTATAAGAATCGTTTGATTGCAGTGATTGCCTCAAAAGGCTGTGCAACAAAATATTACATTAATATTAAGTTAAGTTTTTGTCCAGGCCTGTTTCATGATGTTATTTTTTAAAATAATTCTGTTGAAGCATGTTTGAAAAGCAATGTCTGACTTTCATTTGTTCATTTTCATAGAATTTCTATTCATTATCACCTTTGTCAGATTCAAGTTATTTCTGTGACCATTGTGGGTTTTTCTTTCATTAACTGGGGGGTACCAGCAATTTTGTCCACCTGTGTGGCAGTCTATGGGTGGGAGGTGGTGTACACCCTGGACAGGTTGCCAGTCCATCGCAGGGGAACACAGATACACACAAAACAACCAACCATGCACACACTTAGTCACATCTAAGGGCAATGTAGAGAGTCATGTTTTTGGACTTTGGGAGGAAGCTGGAGTACCCGTAGTGAACCCACACATGCACAGAGAGAACATGCAAACTCCATGCAGAAAGACCCCCGGCCGGGAGTCAAACCCAGGACCTTCTTGCTGCAATGCAACAGTGCTACCAACTGCGCCACCATGCAGCCCAGAATAAAATCCATAGTAAATTTTATAGTTTTGCTTTTAAAACCCTTTCAGAAGTGCATTGTGTATTTATTTCATTTTAGGTGAGCTGCCCCTGTCTCTAGCAGCCTGCACAAACCAGCCTGACATAGTGGACTTCCTCATGGAGAATGAGTACCTGCGAGCGGAGGCTAAGATGACGGACTCTCATGGCAACACGGTGCTGCACGCCTTGGTGTTGGTGGCTGATAACTCGAAGGAGAACACAAAATTCATTAAGGCCATTTATGACCGAATCCTACAGACCACTGCCCGACTGCATTCCAAGATGAAGCTGGAGGAGAGCGAGAACCACATGGGACTTACACCTCTCAAACTGGCTGCCAAGACCGGCAAAATTGGGGTAAATGCAAACCCAGAGTTTGTTTTTTGTGAGGAAGAGTACTTTGGTTGGGGGTTCCGGGTCTGACTTGATTAGAATCCTATAATGCCTCACCAGATGAACTTTCACTTGGACCATTTCTAACTTCTTTTCTTTTTTTGTCTGCAGATTTTTTCCCACATTCTACAAAGGGAATTCCACGAGAATCACATCAAGCACTTGTCCCGTAAATTCACTGAGTGGGTTTATGGACCCGTCCACAGTTCCCTATATGACCTTTCCTCTGTGGACTCATACGAGAACAACTCTGTCCTGGATATTCTAATCTATGGTAGTGACATTCCTGTAAGTCCCAGTTTTGCAGACACACTTAGAAAAACTTAAGTTTTTACCTAGGTCACAAAGTCGTGTCTCTTCTCAGAACCGTCATGAGATGCTGGAGATGGAACCGCTAAGCTGCCTGTTGGAGGATAAGTGGAAGAAGTATGGTGCTAGAATGTTTTTGCTCAACTTCCTGGTCTACCTTGTGTACCTTGTCATCTTCACTGTTGTAGCCTACAATAAAAAAGATGTAAAGGTAAATAGTTTTACACACTGTTTAACAGAGGCTGAGACAGACCTGTCCTGATGTCTCCTCTGTCCCACAGCCTCCGTTTCCCATTGAGCACAACAAGTTGGGTTACCTGTATACTGTAGGCCAGTTGCTGACATTGTTAGCAAACTGTTATTTCTTTGTCATTGGGGTATGTAAGCAACATTTTCACCCAGTAGTTTAATATTACCACCTTGTGGAAGTTTAGGTTCAGTGAAAATCTCTATGATGTTCCTAGATCATGGACATGAAGAGGAAGCGGCCAAAGCTGCAGACACTGCTGATTGATGGATATTATGAGATTCTCTTGTGAGTAGAGTTTTCTAATCTTAATCTATTACAGCATGATGCTGTTTGTTCACTAATGTTCTCTAACACACCTTATAGGCCTTCACAGTACAGCTGGATTTAATTTAAATTACACAAGAGTGGGCTCCATTAAATAATTAGGTGACTTCTGAAGAAAGTTGGTTGCACTGAGTTTTATTTTGCCGTATAACGATAAAAGGGGACTAAGTTACATGCATGCCACACATTTCAGATTTATATTGGAAAAACATTTAGTAAATATAAATTGTCTTCCTACAAACAATTATACAGTACTTTGTTTAGCATTGTCATATAAAAGCCAGATAAAATATCTTGAAGTTTGTGGTTGTAACAAGACAAAATGTGAAAAAGTTCACTGGGTTTGAAGACTTCTGCAAAGCACTGTAAATACCACAGGCAAACATAGGTCTCACTGAGTCAATCTAAAATCCATGCTGTTGTTAGTTTTCTGCAGAGCATCCTGTTCCTGGTCTCCACGGCTCTGTATCTGGGACGGAGGCAGGAGTACCTGGGCTTCCTGGTGATGTGTCTGGCTCTCAGCTGGGTGAACGTGCTGTACTACTCCAGGGGGGACAGACACATGGGGATCTACAGCGTCATGATACAGAGGGTAGGGTTCCCTGCAACTGCAGTCAGCATCCCAGTGGCAACTTTGTTTTAAGGCCATCTAACTTCTGTTTTCTTTGCAGATGATCCTCAGTGATATCCTGCGATTTCTTTTTGTTTACATTGTTTTCCTTTTTGGATTCTCAGCAGGTATTTTATCTTAGCTTAAGCAAATGGAGAGTTAACAACTCTAGGTTGTCAGTGCTTTCACACTAGTTTGGCATTAGAGACAAACTGCAATTTAAAATTAAACCGAGACTATTTCACCACAAACAGTGCATAAAACTACACTTTGTTTCTTGTTTCAGCGGTGGTCACACTGCTTATAGAGCCAGAAGTCAAAAACAAAACATCAGGGAGGGCAGGATTGTATGCAACCATCAAACCTAATGAGGAGTGTGTCACACCCACCTATAAAAACATCCCCTACACCACCCTGCAGCTCTTCAAGTTCACTATAGGCATGGGTGACATGGAGTTCACTCAGGATTACCAGTACATGGAGGTCTTCTATGTTCTCCTCATTGCTTACATCATTCTCACTTACATCCTGCTGCTCAACATGCTCATAGCCCTCATGAACCGGACTGTGGAAAAGATCACTATTGAGAGCACCAGCATTTGGAGGCTGCAGGTGAGTGAATACCGTCCCAGTTAGTGTTTATTGAAGGGAGTATGGATTATATCAGTCATTGTGATTGTCCCCAGAGGGCCGTCACGATCCTGGACATGGAGAAAAGGCTACCCTACTGTCTAAAGAAGACTTTTCGCTCTGGGGTGGAGAAGAAACTCGGCACTGCTCTTGGAGATGATCAGCGAAGGTGTTTCAGGTCTGTCTCTTTATGTTTATTTGTTGTCTAAACACAGATTGCTGTAAAATACAGGTTTATGCTTTTGTGCTTGATAAAATCTGATTCTTTTTAGTAGCATCTTTATATCTTCTTGTTTATCACCATAAAATGCATGGTTATAATATTGATAGAGATGCCTTGACAGCAACAAGCATTGGTAGGGCATGGCAAAAATGGAAGAAAAGATCATGGAAAAGCTGGGATTATAAATATACCATCTGAGCTAAATAACGATGAAGTGAAGCTGTGATTATTCATTAAGCCAAAACATGGGGTATGGGTGACAGGACAAAGGACAAAGGAGAAGCTATTTAGCCTTACATGCATGTTTTGGGACTGTTGAAGACAGCTGGAGTGTCTCCATGCAAACTTCAAACAGAAAGGCCCTGGCAGGGATTAGGGATCCAGGTCTTTTTTGCTCTAAGGCCACAGTTTTAGAAACTACACCAGCATGAAGCATGTCCTTTTTTTTTGTGTTTTTTTTTCCATATTCATTATAGATACAAGCATAAAATGTCTAAACTGTGTGTTTATATTTCCTTGATTGCCAATCCTTTGGTCAAAATGTGAATGTTGAATATAGCTAGCACTTGCTTGTGCTAACTATGCGGCAGGTTAAAAATTTGAGTCTTAAGTGTCAACTAAATTCATTAACACGACCCATCCTCTGGATGAGCTTCACTGAAATCTGATCAGGTTATTGTGTAGCTCACAATGGTTGCCCGTGTAAATAATAGGGCTCCTTCTATTCTGTTCCTAACCTGGGGAACAGTTTTTGATCTAATGTTTGGTTAAAATCAGCATTAATTATTGGATCGCTCACAATCTGCCTAGTATGTTGAGTTTTAGGATTCGTACACAATAGTTGGACTCCTTTTGCGGTTCTTTCTTCTTTGGACAGTTCTTACTCTGTGAAGCTAAACTCAGTTCCACAAAAACTGGCCCACATTACTGACTAATCTAAGAAGCTGTAAAAGGGGAAACCTCAGCAAGAACTAATCAGAGAGCAAAGGTTTAGTCTTGTATAGGAAATGTAGCTGAGGGACCGGTGTCAACTGAGGCACAGTTCTCAGTGTTTCAAGATAATATTCAAATAAAAGCAATCGGAGGTGTCATACAGCAGAAAGTAATGGAAGCTGGTGTTCCCTTGTCTTCTTAGAGTCGAGGGAGTGAACTGGAACAAATGGAACACTAACCTGGTCAACATCAGCGAGGATCCAGGATGTTTTGATCGGAGCCAGCTGCCTGATTTAGACGGCCCTTCGAGAAGATTAAACAGAGGTTGAAAAACATGGAGCTTTTTTTTTCTCCTCAGACTGTCAGTGAATTAAAATCCTGTGACATGTCTTTGTTTTTCCACAGGGAGGAGCTGGAGAGGCATTTTCATGGAAAGCAGTAGGAGGAAGACTTCTCAGTCCACTGAGATGAGACCCCTGAATGTCTAAAGAGCCTCTGAAGAGTTAAACATGGCCTCTCAGCTTGAATGACATGAGCAACAAGGCCTTCCGACTCCAACGCAGTATTCTGTTTAACAGACAAAAGCTTGAACTGATTCCCTGACTGACCTGCTGTGTTAGATTTATTGTAATTGCAATCTTTACAGAAACATTTCAGTAATAGCAGCATAACAAGGAAAATGTGGGCATTTGTTTGTTTGACCTGTATAACTGTGTTAAAAAATAGACTTTAGGCATGCTGCAACAAATGTTGCATTTTCCATTAACACCTCTGGTAAAATGTATTTCAACCTGTTTGTGCACGTGAGCTGGTGGATGCACATCCTGTGCAGAGAGGCCCAAACCTTCTAGCACCTCTGGCATGGTTTAAAATCCGTCATGGAGTTATACTGATCACCAAGGTGCTGATCCTGCCCCTCCTGCTGTGTGCCCTTTATACAGGTCCCATTTTCATCACAGCCAGACAAGCTAAATCTACTGCAGTCAGACCAGCCCTGCAGATTTCACAGCTTGCTTCGTCTACTCGACTTCCTCTCGCTATGAGGCAGAGGCAGGCCTGGATGAAGGGCACAGCAATCGGAGCAACAATCGCCACCTTCGGCACTGGCTGACACTGTTACAAATTATATGTGCTTTAGCCCTTTTTGAGCCTTTCAGTCACTTACTTGGCTGTACAGTTCTAGTCAAGGTTTCCATTAATTATCATGCTAATAAAAGGCAATACTTTTGGCCTTGTAGTGTTGCATTTCAACAGTTCTTTTTTTCCTGGTGAACTGATAATACAACAAATAGATTATTTACTGTATTATCAGTACTTTGCGGTTGATTACTGAATGTTTAAAAAAAAAACAAGAATTTGGCATTTCTTGTAAACAGTCTTTAATAGAAACAGGGTAAAATGTATAAATACATCCCAGATAATATCTGAACAAACCACACACTTCTTGTAGACATCAAACAGCTTCTGGCATAATTCTGGCTGGATATTTGACCATTATTCTTATTGGAAATGTAAGAGAATGGGTTGGTCTGCAACTTTTAAGATTAGTCCATAAATTGGGTTTTGGTCTGGATCATTCCAAGAGCTTGGAGTTAACCTGCTTTATCTATTCCAAACCCAGTTTTGATGTCATCCTGTTGGGGGTACACCCAGCTGTGTCCAAGATTCAATTATGTTTGTTGATTTGAGGTGAAGTTGAAGAATTTGAAAGAGTCCTTCACCATCACTTTCTACAATACTCCAGTATCACCAGCAGCGAAGCAAAGCCTCAGCATACTGCTACCACCGCCATGCTTGACATGTTCTTCAGTTTGAAAGCTTCCCCTTGGCTCCTGTGAGTATTATTCTTGCCAATATGACCAAATAGCTCAATCTTGGTCTCATCTGACAATGAAACTTTTTTCTCAGAGGATAATTGGCTTGTTCATGTGGGTAGCTGAAAAATCCAGACAAGCTTGAAAAGGCAGACGCGGTTTTAACATGGTCAGCATCCTTTTGGTTCCCGCCAAACCGACATTACGGTTGGACAAAGACGCTGGTCTTCTAAGAGTTTTCAGTTTATGATGCACTTCAACTCTAGGGGTTACAGATCATCCTACTCAATTTCCTTTAATCCAGGGTGACAGTTTGGGTCAGATTCACACCAGGATACAGTTAGGTGACATTGATCAAAAACACAAATCAAAACTGGTTTTAAAATAGATCCAAAATGGGTCCAAATGAATCTTGGAAATTGCACACTTAAAATGACATTTATGATGATGCTAAAACCTCTGGCAGGACTTTAATGCAAAGACTTGCGTGAACAGCTGTGTGAACAGTAGAACAGTGTAACATGAGGAGATAGATTCTGCACTTTTGCTGCTTTAAACATTTCAAATGACTGAGTTCTGACACCTTTCAAAGCATAAATTAGAACTTTATTTTATTATTACAATATTACAAAAAGAGTAGCACAACTCTCACCCTCTTGCCTCTTATCTGTCGTACAGAATGACAAAAGAAAGGCTTGTGGACCTTCTTCTATCTCACAGCAATAGTACAAGAAACAAAGAGGAAAATAAATTTAAATAACAAGCAAATCAAGTATCATAAATAGTCACAAATGCAAACTGAAGCTTTGAAACTGGAAAAAAGTTACAGCTCAGTAACTACACATTGCTAAAAATATATAATTACAAAATATTCCTAATTTTTCTTGCTTTCCAACCATAAGGAATCTCTAAGGAATTACTCTCAATGAGAAAAACTTCATTCAAATGAAAAGGCAAAAAAAGAAAAGAAAAAGAAAAAAATTGCTGTTTCTGTATGTCATTTACCTCCTCTTTCTGTTTATTTGGGTTTTTTTGATTTAAAACCATGCTCATTGTCAAAGGAAAGTCCAAGGACCAAACACTTAAGGCTTTTTAAGGGCTGAGTTCAGTGAACAAAACATAGGTGTCATTGTGTTATTATACACACACACGCACACACACACCCCAACGCTCACTTTTAACTGCGCCTGCATCAGCTGGCAACATTCACACACAATCATTAAAAGTTACAGTAGTCTAGTAGGTAAGCCAGTGTACAAGAAAATAAACAATGCATTTGCTGTTTTTCACGTTGAAACGAAACCACCATTTCGTTTACCCTCCGAATGATCTTGCAAGTGATCAATTTGGTCTATTGGAGCAGACTTCACATCAGAATCAGTAGCAACTCACATGTGACTCAGTTTTCAACCCTGTTGGGGTTAGAAGCTCCGCCTTGGCTTTAGATTCTGCGTCACATTAAAACAACAAACTTCTTCAGTGTCCACAAAGCCGACAGATCCCTTTCGATACCTGCAAAATGAAGAACCGCAACATTCAAGTAATACATTTTGTTACAAAAAAAAAAAAAAAAAAAAATATATATATATATATATATATATATATATATAAAGATGCGATGGCACAATTTCATACTGGTGTGTCTTCATCAACCTGACTTTGGCCATTTTAAGGTAGAGCAGGAAAACTGTTTTCATTACGTTCTGCCCTTATCTCTAAATCTTGTTGCCAAATGTGGCTCTAACAACAAGGCTTAATTTTTTAAATACCTGAATTCACTGCAGCATTATAAGCAGAACAGAGCATTGGCTTTTTTGTCATATTTGCTCCTGCTTTATCTTTATAATGTACAAACAACCTGATGAAACGCTTCTTTTACTGAAAGGAAACCATCTGTAAGAGTCCTGTTATAGAAATAAATAAACAGAACAAAACTCTCTGCTGAACATGTATACTGCTAATTATTAAAGCCCATTTTTCATCCATCTCTTTTTTTTATTTTCTGCATGGAAGTGATTGTACTTAATTTTAGCATCACCACCAAACTGAAGTCTAAACCAGTCACAGCCAAAAATGCCAGATATTGTGCAGTAAAACTTCAAAAAAAAAAAAAAAGAAAAGCTCAAATATCAGTTGTCACTTTTTTTCTGAGAGCGATCATTTTTACTTCTTTCTTACATGCATAAGAAAAGCCAGGTTATGGGTCTGAAGTAGAGATAACAGAATCTGTTCAAATCCAGGCACAGAAATTCAATGTATGATGGGGGAAGAAGCACAGAGGAGTACAGATGTGTACACACATACACACTTTCAGAAATAAACAAAGATACCTGTCGTTTCAGGTAAAAGCAAAATAAAATTCAAGCAATTGATCACTTGCAAGATGAAACAAACAAAAACAAGAAACTACTGTTCTGCATTAAATATATTATTTTACCCTCTTTAATACTTGTTGTCCTTTAGGTTATCTGATGAGTTTTATTCTTGTATTTCCTTTCTTAAGACTAAACAAAAGGACTTGATAATGGTTGTGGAGACAAGGCCATAGCTTATCTGTACCCTGGGTGCTGGATGAGAGCGGTTCCGCCATCTCCGACCTCTGGACCTACCCTGCTCAGAGGGGGCCTGTGCATCTTGCCCATCAACCCGAGATTCTGATCGCGGAAGTAGGGCGTCTGGAAGTCCCCACCCAAGTAATCTGCCGTTTGCATCAGATTAGTCTGGCCAGAGGAGGACGTGGTGGAGCTCGGTGCGAGCCTATAATGGGGAGCCCCAGGGGGCCCACAGTCCAGCGTGGTACACCCTCCTGGGCCTGCATTGTGGAATGGCATGGCTACGTCCTGAGACCCCGAGCTGTCACTGTTGGGTGTGGGAAGGATGCTGCTGCTCCAAATGTGGGACTGGAAGTAGTGACCGTTAGTATAGTGGGCCATGGGACCAGGCATACTGTTGTTGTTGACAGGCGGGGAAGGTGTAGGCCTGTCCACTGGAGGCTTCAGCGAGTACGGATGACCACCCAAAACTTCTGCAGGGAACCCCATGCCTTTAAAATGGAAATTAGGCTCCCTAGAAGGGTGTTTGCAGAGGTGAGTCATGCCATTATGAATGTGGGGCACATGAGCCAACTGATGTGGATTCCAGGAGCGCATCTTCTGCTGCTGCTGGGTGGTATGTTGGAGCTGATTCTGTTGGGGGTGAATATGCTGCTGCAGATGCTGCTGATGTTTTGGATCAGCGTGGTTGCAAGGCAAGTGGTTCATACCAGCCACACTGGGTGGGGGGTGGGCTCCCATTGGAGCTGTGGCTTTTTCTTGAGGGCCAATAATGCAGTTGGGTGGAGGAAAGCCAGGAGTAGCTTGGTTACTGTGCATGGAAACCCTGGAGCATGCACTAATAAGCAGGTTGCGACTGATGGGACTGGGGTTGGCGATCTGGCCTTCACACATGGAGCTAGCTCCTGGGCCCTGGCCGCGCGCTTGGCAGAACTGGTTGAGCTGATGCACGATGGTGCTCAGTTCTGCCTGACGGGCCTGGTGGAGCCCGGCAGCCATCGAGAGTGGAATGGTTGAGGTAGAGACGGTAACGTTAGGTGGCGCGTCGCCATCTGCCAGCTTTCTGCTCCCCTGCAGGCCAGGTGGTGGCTGTTGCTGAAGTATGACTGCAGGGGGCCCCTGCGAGTGGGCAAGGGCTGGGTGTTGAGACAAAGTCTGGAGTCTGGTTGGCCCCTGAGGGTGTAGGGCCAAAGGGGGAGGGTGTCTAAGACTCTGAGTGTGAGCCTGCTGCTGAGAAAGGGGTAGATGTAAAGTCTGAGGCAGGTCCTGCTGTTGGTGGATTAAGCTGTGCTGGGGCCGGGGCAGGTTGGGCAGAGGTGGGTGGTGGTTTAAAGTGCTGGTTGAAGCCACTTGATAGGGTCCAGTGGGAGGGTTCATACTGACTTCAGAGTGCAAGCGAGCCCGGCTACCATCAAAATCTTTCAGGATACCTTTGACTGTGGGCACCTTGACGATGGCAAGGAGTCCCGTCTTGGCACTGGCCTGAGAGGGGGGGTAAGGGCTGTAGCGCTGGCCTGACGTATCCAGCCCGTTGACCGTACGGCGCACGTGGTTACGCTGTGGGACTTTGACACTGTTAGGAAAGATCTTGATGGTAAGGGGGTTGTTGGCAACCTTCTTAGCATATGCATCCAATTCTGCAGGGGTTGGAAACGGAGCAGATCTCATCCTTTGTATGGTATCCCCTGAAGAAGAACCAGGACAGATGGAGTTAGAAAGGTAAAAAGAGAAAAGAACAGAGCAATTAGTAAACAGTGTACTGTACCGTGCAAAAGTATTGAACTTTTTCTCATTTTGTCACATTACACCCACAAACCATACTGAGAGAAAGCCTCTCCACAGCATTATGCTACTACCATGTTTTATCATAGGGATGGTGTGCTCAGGGTGATTTTCACCATACAGTGTTTTGAATGTAGGCCAAAAAGTTAAAATTTGGTCTCATCTGACCAGATCATGTTCTTTCACATGTTTGCAAGGTCCCCTGCGTGACTCTTAAAAAAGGAACAATTTGTGGCTAGCACGATTAATAACTGTTCTGTCAAAAGGGTCTCAGATGTTTGCTCCATTAAATAAAAGGCAACAAAAAAGCTTTTTTTGAGAACCGTTTTCTAATTTCTTGGTCTATTAAATACTTTTAGTCAATTCTTATTGGTAATTGGTCCCTCTTTCTTCAGAAATGCTTGGTGTAAATGGGTGCACCCACATTTGTTTTGGACGAAATGTCGCTCATTGTAAGCAAAACTAAAAGCAAAAGATACATAACAAATAAAAGACAGAAAACATTTTATGAAGATTTTCATTTTAGAAGATACAAAAAATTGCCCATCAACTGCTTTTGCTGGTGGGCAAAATTCATAACATTCTTGAATTATGTTTGGGAGCCACACAAAATCCTTCCAAGGGCCACAAATGGCCCCTGGACTGCACTTTGGACATCCCTTTAGGTGTTTAGGTGGATGCCCATTGTCCTGGCACATGTGCAATTCCTCTATCCATGTTTGGATGATGGGTTGAAGAGTGCTCCGTGAGAGGTTTAAGGCTTAGGAAATTGTTAAATAAGCCTTTTGTTAAACTTCTCAAACTTCCCCACCACTTTAGCCCTGTCCTGTCTAGTGTTTCTTCATGATGGTTCACTAGATGTTCTTGGAGAAACCTCTGAGGCCTTCACAGAACTGCTGTATTTATACTGAAATTAAATGAAACATAGGTAAGATTTCCGAGGGCAACTTCCTTCACTGGACTTTATTTAGGGGCATCAGACTTGATACAAATTACACAACGACTTTTGTTTGTAAAAAATGTTTAGAATAATTCTGAGTTTTCCGCCAACTTCACAAATATGCGTTGCCTGGTGTCGGTCTATCACATAAAATTCAGTAAAAATACATTATAGTTTGTGATTCTAAGGTGGAAACGTTCAAGGGTTAGGAATGTTTGCAAAGATATGTTTATGACACAAAAGCAAACATCAGTTGAAATCTAAGGAGCTTAGTGGAATATACATTTAGAAAGACCTCTTGTGTAAATACACTGCTCAAAAAAATAAAGGGAACACTCAAATAACACATCCTAGATCTGAATGAATGAAATATTCTCATTGAATACTTTGTTCTGTACAAGGTTGAATGTGCTGACAACAAAATCACACAAAAATCATCAATGGAAATCAAATTTATTAACCAATGGAGGCCTGGATTTGGAGTCACACACAAAATTAAAGTGGAAAACACACTACAGGCTGATCCAACGTTGATGTAATGTCCTTAAAACAAGTCAAAATGAGGCTCAGTATTGTGTGTGGCCTCCACGTGCCTGTATGACCTCCCTACAACGCCTAGCTTCAATGTCTTCATCTTGCAGGAACTGCTGACACACTCCAGCCACATGAGGTCTAGCATTGTCCTGCATTAGTAGGAACCCAGGGCCAACTGCACCAGCATAAGGTCTCACAAGGGGTCTGAGGATCTCATCTCGGTACCTAATGGCAGTCAGGCTACCTCTGGCGAGCACATGGAGGGACGTGCGGCCTCCAAAGAAATGCCACCCCACACCATTACTGACCCACTGCCAAACCGGTCATGCTGAAGGATGTTGCAGGCAGCAGATCGCTCTCCACGGTGTCTCCAGACTCTGTCACGTCTGTCACATGTGCTCAGTGTGAACCTGCTTTCATCTGTGAAGAGCACAGGGCGCCAGTGGTGAATTTGCCAATCCTGGTGTTCTCTGGCAAATGCCAAGCGTCCTGCACGGTGTTGGGCTGTGAGCACAACCCCCATTTGTGGACGTCAGGCCCTCATACCATCCTCATGGAGTCGGTTTCTAACCGTTTGTGCAGACACATGCACATTTGTGGCCTGCTGGAGGTCATTTTGCAGGGCTCTGGCAGTGCTCCTCCTGTTCCTCCTTGCACAAAGGCGGAGGTAGCGGTCCTGCTGCTGGGTTGTTGCCGTCCTACGGCCTCCTCCACGTCTCCTGGTGTACTGGTCTGTCTCCTGGTAGCACCTCCAGGCTCTGGACACTACGTTGACAGACACAGTAAACCTTCTTGCCACAGCTCGCATTGATGTGCCATCCTGGATGAGCTGCACTACCTGAGCCACTTGTGTGGGTTGTAGAGTCCGTCTCATAATACCATGAGTGTGAAAGCACCACCAACATTCAAAAGTGACCAAAACATCAGCCAGAAAGCATAGGTACTGAGAAGTGGTCTGTGGTCCCCACCTGCAGAACCACTCCTTTATTGAGTGTGTCTTGCTAATCGCCAAAGATTTCCCCCTGTTGTCTTTTCCATTTGCACAACAGCAGTGAAACTGATTGTCAATCAGTGTTGGTTCCTAAGTGGACAGTTTGATTTCACAGAAGTTTGATTTACTTGGAGTTATATTGTGTTGTTTAAGTGTTCCCTTTATTTTTTTAAGCAGTGTATATTCCCTTTAAAACTAACAGTTACCATTCCATGATGACTAGATGTAGATGACGTTGAGGTTTCCTATTCTCAGCGGAAATATTAAAGCTGACACATTCAGAAAAAAAGAAATTCAAGTGAAATCCAGTAAAGGACAGTTGTTGTTGACTTTTAGGTCAAAAGCTATTACTGGCCCTAATTGACACATTCAGGCCAAGGAGAAGTGCAGAGGGTGGGCTGTGATGTAGTGGGTGAATCACAAACCAAACAAAGAATAAGAGAGGCAGTAATGGTCCCCCTGTGGCTGTTACAGGGAGCAATAAAAAAAAAAAACACAGAGAGAAAGAAAGATGCAGAGAGCGGCCCTCCATGACAGCAGACAACTAATCAGACACAGAAGCAGCGTCTCTGATGTGCAGGAACACCTCCTAGGACTCCGCTCACAGACGTCTCATACACCTGCTAAGCACAGTGACTAAATTTAACAAAGCCTAGGCGACAATGTGAACATGATTACCTGTTTGCGCATGTGGGAGGGTGTGAGGCTGTTCAAAAACAGCAGCAACAACCACAAAAACAGTTGGTTCATGTGTCAAAATGATCAATTTAATCTGTCAGGGTTTTTTTTTAATCCAAGCAGATTTCAGTGCACAACCAGTCCAATTTGAACATACAGAGATGGCCATTTGTTGGCAACCCCAGTAAACAGGTGTAAAAGGCAGTAAAATAAATGTATCATTTTTGTACTAGCATCAACATATTGAAAATGTTTGAAAATTAAAGGTTTTTATTTGATTGAAATTTGTCAGTGTGGGAAATCCCATTCAAACAAATATTTTCTTTTAACAAAATTATCAGTGGCACAATTATTGGTAATTTTTACGAAACTCATAAAAGAAACGGTGACTGAAGCATTTTTATTTTATCTTTACTTTTTAATTTCAACTGAGAAACTTGAATTTAGGAACTAACTTTCTGTTTCTCTGAGGCAGAATAAAAACGTAGGACATGATGTGTGTGCTGGGAAACAGAGGGTCATTTCTTTAGCCACTGGTCCCCTGACTGTAGGAGGAACCACATTCATCTTGTCATTGAGAGCAGGACAGTAACAAAGATACCCCAAGTGACATCTTGAGGTCACCAAGTCTCCATAAAAACCATTAGACACCATATACATACTAACTGGTTGGTTGTGAGGAATGCCCAGAAAAAGCCATTTCTGTCCTAACATTATGAATGTGAAGATGTGGAGTTTGTTAAACTTTATTGAAAATTTTACTGGAGTTCGTGGTTGAAAAAAAAAATCGAGCTTTGCAGCAAACGCTCCAGGTGGTGCTGGCTTAAAACGAAAGTTGAATATGTGAAAACGCCCCTAATGTCTACTGTTGCACAGAGTGAGGATCTGTGATGCTGTGGGCCTGTTTATCGTGTTTAGTCCCTGGGTCTTTGAAATGCATTGACATTTTAAATAAAAATCCGACGGCCTCCTGTGGGGTGAGCTGTGGAGAAGAGAGCATGAGAGAGAGGACGCAGAACTATGGATGATCTAGTGCAGAAATTTCCATTTTCGATAATGCAGATGTCTTCATAGCTAAGTAGTTTACTGACTTTGGTGTAGAATAAAGAAGAAATCAAGAATGTGTGATTCTGCCAGAAGTCTGTGGTTTCCTATGACTGTAGTGCTTAGGCTCAGTCTCACAGCAGTCAGCCTGGCCTCATGGGATGAAGCACACAGCTGAAGAGACTGAAGTGAGGGGCACGGAGCTAGCAGACCCAGGAGTTGTGCCAACTAGCTAATTAATTCATGCTTTATTTGCGAAGAGGAAACAATGGGTAGTGATGTGCGGGGGCTGGTATGGGGCGGCACACAGACACACACGCACACACACATGGTGGGGGCTCCGCTGTAACAAAGTGTTCAGCCCACTGACGGCAGCCTCGTTAATGCAAGGGTCTGGGCCAAGGAGCTGGAGCCTGACACCCGACATCATCGGGGCCCAGTGTCTGTCTGTCACTGAATAAATGCCAGGCTAAGCAAACACAGAGAAATGAACACTTCCACACAGGCATACAGACATGCTGAGGATAGGTTTTGCCTATCAAACACAAGGAATGATTAATGATCTTGTTGGAAATGATGTCTCGTGGTGACAGGAACAGACTGAATAAATACAGGGCTGACTTTACTGGAAAATGTGACCACAGTCAGGGATTCTGACACTGGCCTCATGGTGTGAAAACCTCCTCATGTGTTGCAGTAAAAAGGATTGTAAAATGAGAAGCAGGAGAGCACCATGATCTGTAAGTAACAAAGCATCTTGATCATTTCATTACCAAGGCGGGTGCAAGGTTTAATGGTTTTAAAACATCACAATATTTCTCTTGCAAAGCGCTGTACAGCTGATGTCAGCATGCGACTTCATCTGGTCAAGAAAGGCGTTTATTGTCAGGACACATGAAGGAGAGCGCTTTGGGCTTGACATCCTGTTGTATCCACGTTAATGACTCTTATTGGGAAGCAATAAAGGAAGTAGTTCCTCAATTGCTCTGTTATGTTGATAAAGTCAACTAATAAAGACTTCCTGCAGGCCTAACCAAGAAAACCATTACAGTTAGCTGCTAATGATGCTAAAGTTAACATCAACTTCATAGCTTCCTACCCACTGTATTCCTTTAACCCATGATGCCTTTGGAAATAATAACTACCAGGGCAGAGTTCTTCCAAGCAAAGATTGGAAATATGGAAAAAAACATCTAAGAACTTCCAAGATTTACATCTTAATCAGGTGAAAACAATCATAGCTGCACCTTCATCTTTCAAGGTTTGTGAGGATGACCTTAAGAAACAGATTTTGATTACAGATACTAGCATATGTGGCTGCTTCATCACATCCATTACTACAGATGGAGAAGACAGGTTAAAAATAACTTCACTGGATATTGACCAGGCATATTTTATCCCTTTTAATCTGCTTAGAGCTCATAGTGTATTTGACCAAACAGGAATATTTTTAATTTTATGTTTGACTAAAGAGGAAAGTCTCTGTTGTAGGTTGAGAAAGCGGTCAGAGATGGAAATACCAGGATGTCATACCCTCACGAGTCATAAAAGGGCATAATTATATCAACCATTATTTCCTAAACCTATAATTATACCTGAAGATTTCTCAGCAGTGCTGTCAATTCTTTTCAGAGGCCAAACGACATGATTGGTTGCAGCACATTGATTTTCCTCCATGGACTACTTGTTGGCAATGAAAGAAGCAAACCTTTTTTTTTTTTCGGGGTTGCCTAAAAAAGCTATTTTTTAGTTAATCCATCTTGATTCCTCGTCTGTTCGTAGCAGATAGAAATGCAACCACGGAGCAACAAGTATCTGAGCGATGCACAGTGTGCGATTATCAAAACAGACGGCAACAAAATATTGCAGATGTGGCCCGGGAACATGAAACACCAGGCTCTGTTCTGCACCAGACCAGTTAAGATCATAGTTCTGCAATTAACACACAATTAAACATCCTTATTATAGATTAATTTGTCCTATACATCATACAAGTGAATCCAGAGCAATCACTGGAGGGGCCTATTAGTTGTGCACAAGCCATAAGAAATGGTTTCTATTTAAAACCATTGAAAGGGGGAATTTCAAGCAGAAAAAATGATCACGAAACAATCTCTTTAACTCAAACCAATCCAGATTCAAAAGTAGCCAAAACGGCTCTGCTGGCTGTGATAGAAGCGTCAAAACAAGCCAAAGTGACTGCAAAGTCCTCAGTAGTTATACTGCCAGTCTGGTTTATTTAATACCATAAAAAACATGGTATCCTTTTGTCCATGCTCTCTAGCATGGGCATCACAGGGACAGCACACTCCTTGTTTTTAATTGTTTCACATTGCTCCATCAAAGGTGGCTAGAAACCTGGGTGTCATAATCGAGGACCAGCTGACTTTCAAAAATGTCCTTGCTTGGTCACGCAACTTTGCACTCCTAAACATTACCCCTCATTCACACAGACTGCGTCATCTGTGTGCTTTGCTCTCCGTCGCAAATAGAAGCGAATGTAGTCAATGCGGTATTTCACACTGGCTCTGTCGCGCTGCGGCATGACAGAGAGCCGTGCTCCGTCAGAAATACGGCTCGAGTCTATTTTTTGGCAGAAGACAGAGCACAAATGCGTGAAGACCAGACCGAGCTACACGGGAATTCAGACACTGGGGCAGTAAAGCTCATCTGGTGATGGTCCAAAATGTGTCTTCAAGAACACACGTCAACTCACTGTTCACTGAGGTCCACTGGCTACCCTTAGACATCCGCATGAAATTCAAGTCACTGATGCTAGCCGAAAAAGGTCTCTTATTTACTTGAATGCTCTCGCAAAGGCTCATATCATGACTCGGTGGTCAAGGGATTGTCGGCTAGCGTTCCCTACACCACGCTAGAGACAATCCATTTATTTTTCATGCATTATTCCACGATGGTGGAATGACCTACTGAGCACCAGGACAGGGGCGTCCTCATCTAACTTGAGAAACACTTTAAGACCCGTCTCTTCATAGAGCATCTCCTACCCTAAAACCTACCCTGTACACCCCCTCCACTGCTCTTTAGCATGTCCCTCTATGTTTGCACTTTTTCTACACCATCACTACTCCCACCTCTGACAGAATCTGACTGTTGGTCTTCCTTCTTAGTCCATGTTGTTAGCTTTAATATAAACTGCATTGTTACATTCTCATTTGTAAGCATCCGCCAAATGCATAAACACGTAGATCACGGAAAAAAGGGGCTGATGTAGAAAGGGACTGCTGATTTTAGACTCTATTACACAGTAATCAGAATCAGTGTAATGTGTGTAATCTTGTGCAACCTGTTTTCCATGTGTAAAAACACAAAGTAGATATTTTTGGTTTTCTCTATAATATTGCTAAAATCTTGAAGTGGCGTTCTCGTGAACACAATAGAGTACATGATCTTCTCGACTGTATGTTATTAACCATTCATTTCAGATAAACTAGAAATAATAGGATCGCAGACTGACAAAAACAGCTTCAATGGAAAAATATGCAACAAAATGGATAAATCACTGCCAAAAGACAGTGGATAAAATGGATCTCCTGTCAGCTACCGATTAAATCTTCTACCAAGCAAGTGTAGTCTTTTAGCATTTCAACCTTAACCTGAAACCTAGATTATTAGAAAAGCTACAAGCATTAAGGGAAGGTTAATGAGGAATATGAGGGAAACATGTTGGTGACTGCTGCTGGCATGGAGAATATCATCTCTCAGATCTCTAGCTAAGTATGTTGCCAGGGAGGAAACATGGAAAAGGGGGCCGCTCTGGCCAAGCACTAATTATCTCACTGCTAGCGAGCTGATTGGAATACAAGTGCACAGTCAGCAGGCACTAATTAAGGTTTCTTTTATTCAAACTACTGTTTTTATTGAGCAAGGTTTAAGCAGCGGGGAAGCAGAAGCTTGTGCTGCTGGAAATTGTATTTTTCACACATGAACAGCAAATTAGAACTGAGGGTCCGGTACCAAATTGACACGTGTTTTTCTTTTGGGGGATCACATGAAACCTCTTCTTTCTTCTAAAAATAGAGCAATATAACCTTCATAAATGAACAAGGAGAATATGAAAAGAGATAGTTTCAAGATCAGTTGTCCCTAAGAAGTGGCCCAGCTGTGCTCCGTTTGTTCTGCCTATAAGAACCGAGGAACAAGAGCCACTTCAAGGCACTCGAGTCATCCTGAGAGGAAAATGGGCTGCTTTCTTCACTTGATATACTCCTGCGACAGCCTTTACACTTTACAGCCATCATCTGTTAACAGTCACTCCCTGATGATAAATCGAGCAGTTGCTCTGGCCTTGTCTCTGACAGCAACCTGCAAGCTCGTAACTTTAAACGACTCTCCCATCCCCAGATTCAGTCACAGCAGAAGAGGCAATCTGGATCGATCTGAAGCACTTGGCGATTGTGGAGTAAAGGGTTCAACAGCAAGATTCATCTGCTGATTCAGTCCGTTTTCTGGGAAAATTCTGGGAATTTTAGTTCACACCTTTCCTTTCGTGCGTAAAAGATGATACTGCACGTTCTCCCATGCCTGAGCAAACAGAATGTTCTTAACCATGTGATCTTTTATGCTTGTGTGTTAATATATCAATATTCTCCTCTGTAGGAACGTCCTCTCTTATATCCCTACAGTCTTTGCCCACTCTAAACACTTCTCCCCAACAAGTACTTCAACTTCAGTCCTCAGCCAAGTTTTTAAGAAGTCAGCAAATTACATCTTTTAAGTGTCAACTGTTACTGGTGACATCGATTAAACTCAGTTTGCCTTTGGGTCTCTTTTAGGGTATTAAAAACCTTGAACATTGTTTTAATGAAATCTGAGTATTAGACTATCCCACAATCCTAAAGTGATCCAAGACCCTGAAAATATCAGAAAATTGTGGTGAGCATTTTCATTGAGGACCACCTCATTCAATACTTTGTAGAACTACCATTTGTGGCAAGTCCAGCAGGTTATACAACAGCTTCCTTTGAGTAAGAGGATGTGTGCTTTTTCTCCGCCACTGTTGGACATTTAGAGTTATGATTTTGTCCATTCTTCTTTGCAAGCTTACTCAGATTGGATGAAAACCATCTATGCACAGTAAATTACAACTCTTGCCACAGATTACCAATTAGATTTAAGTGTAGACTTTGACTGGGCCATTCTAATACGGGAATATGCTTTCATCTGATCTATTCCACTACAGTTCTGGCTGTAGGTTTAGAATCATTGTCCTACTGGAATGTGAACCTCCAGTTTTATAAGGCTCTCTTCCAGTATTGCCCTGTATTTAGCTGGATCCGTCTCCCCATCAAATGCATCTTTGCTGAAGAAAAGGCCTTCCCTCAGCATGATGCTTTGACCACTGTGTTTCACAGTGTTTTCATGGTAATGTGCAGTGCTGGTTTTCCACCACACGCAGCATTTTGTACGTAGATCAAAACCGACAATTCTAGTCTCATTATGACACGGCACCTTCTACCCCCACATGGCTTGTAGCAAACTTCAAACAGGACTTGTTGCTTTCTGTCAACCATGGCTTTCTTCTTGTCATCCCTCCATGAGGGCCAGCTTTGTGGGCTCCAAGACAGTTTTGTCAACAGACAGGCCCAACTGTGGAATACATCTCTACAGGTCCTCCAGAGCTACCATGGGCCAAAGAGTTAGATTTAGGTCAATGTTTAAAGCCTGGGGTATTGTTTCACTACCTAAATCTAATTTAAACTGCTTTGAAACATTATCCCTGCTATTGGTTGTAATTGCATTTTGTTTAAGAGTGTCAGACTGAATCCAAATGAATACCACACGTTTCAGACGTTTCTGTAAAAATTCTGACAGACATTTATTATTTTCCTTTCCCTTCACAATTATGTGCTACTTAAACATACTGTCCTAACAAAACACACTGACTTTTATGGTTTTAAGCTGACAACATGGAGAAGGTTTTAAGGGGTATGAATACATTTGGGAGGCACTGAGTACTCAGGAGAGACTGAGTTATGTGCACTGAGAATGAAGCTGCTAAGATAGAGGAGGTGATCTACAGGTGCTGGGTTATACAAAGTACGATAGCTGAGAGTGAACTAAATTTTTCTTTGCATCTTTGAAACATCCAGAAATGAAACAGATATATGTCTTTTGATGTAGCAGTGTCTGTTTGAAGAACAGATGAAAGAGAAAATCATTATGAAAGAAAGCCAACGGAAGGAAAAATGGACTGAAATTACGCTTCTTGGAATTGCCGCACTGTTCGCAACTCACTCCATCACATAAATGCATTATAGTGTTGGGCAGAAAAACAAAATGAACTCCAGTTGTGCTCAGATGTGTCTTGGTGTGTCAGAAATGAAGGAAGAGCAGAGAAACAGTCTGGGTTGATGGCTGCACCATGTCACAAGGCTGCCTGAGAGAGGCAACAGACGCCGGCACTTAAGACTCCCTCACGCTCGCTGATCTCCTGGGGGCTGGCTGATTACTGTGATTCTGAAATTACAGTCTTGATGAGCAGGAGCATTTCACAAAAGAAAGCTGGAGCAGAAATGGGTCAGGCTGGGACTGAGTTTCCACTCAGAGAGACTTAGACAGGAAGAGACTGTCTGTGATAAGGTGAAGCTGGGAAACATAATAGATCATAATCAAAGCCTAAGTCCTACTGTTTTATTTTATATGATCAGACCTTTGTTGGATGAAATATATATTTAAAATTAAACAATTAATTAGGATTTGTTGCAAACAGGGATTTATTAGTTCAAAATAAAACAAAACTTCAACACAAACATTTATTTTATTAGTCAGCCTCTGCTCCCTCTGACCTTAACTTTTCCATTCACACTCCTAGCTCACATGCTCAAAAGTCTCTAGTTTGTCAGCAGATGAGTAGTAAAATTCAAACACATTTAATGCAGCTGGCAGGCACTGACAAGTCTGCTGTTACACCAGGGCAGCAGATTGCATCTTAAATTCATTCGCATTACAAGATCAGCGGGGCAAAACCACTCAGCCGCAATCTGTCTGCAAGTCTGACAGTAACTGACTCTTCCTGACGGTGAAAATTAGGCGAGATGGCTGTGTTTAACACTCCACAGCGATGGCGGTGTTCTGGTAAAGCACGCAGGGCCGCGCTGTTGTGACAGACACGTCTTCATGGGGGTGAGAGGGAGGGGCGGGGAGCTTGTTCATCAGCAAATTAATGGCGCAGTTCATCCTAATTTCCCATGAAGACAGATTTGCACTTCAGGAGAACAAAAATATTCCTCGTTTTTGGGGTTTAATGCGGGGTGAGCGAAAAGAGAGCATGGACATGGTTGGCAGTGGGATCTAATGAGGAATTATATCTGCTTGGATCGTTGCGTGGGATTGTGGGTTTGTGTGTGTGTCCTGAGATCAGTACTTACATTTCTGCAGTCCAGTGTTCATCTGCGTGTGGGGGAGAAGCTGGAGGGGGAGGTCACCTGGCCCTGGCAGACAGGCCAGCATTTCACACAGACACTAATGCAACATGGGACACGCACTTCTCCTCACACTGCATAGAGAAAGGGAGGGGGGAGGAGAGACAGGGGAGAGGTCAGACATAACTGCGAGGCAGCACATGGTGCGTGGCGATACAGAGCCTGGGTCTGGACTAATAGAAGTCTGTAGCTGCTCCCTGGAGGCATGGGGCTGGGGAGGACATAGTTAGCTTTCAATTAGAAACTGATTCACACCTGCAGCATCAGGTAAGGTGACATTTGAAGCCAATAACAACTTCAATTAAACATCAAACAGCTGAAGTGAAACGGGCAGACTGGGCCTGAGGGATTGGCTGTTTTAAATCGACCCAGTCCCCCCTTCTCCTTCAACTCGCCCTGCATGCAAGTCGGTTAGTAAGACCCTGCTACCTGAACTCTACCTCCCCACCTTCCCCAGACCACAGCAGAAGATATTAATTCTTGTACATCATCTTGCAAAAAAGTTCAAACCACATGAATTCCTCCACATTTTTGTTCCATTACAACAAAAAAACTTTCATGTATTTTACCCATGAAGACAGATTTGCCAGTTTATTTTATTTTTTGCAGCCAGTTTTCTTCAGAAGTCACCTAATCAATAAACAGAGACCAAAACTGAAGGTTCTGGCCGACATTTAAAAACACATCACCATGAACACCACAGTTCCACCACAAAACATGGCAGTGGTCAGAGTTCATTAAAAGACGAACGGAGAGCAAGAAAACCTGTTAGCAGCTACAAAGACTTGAGCCTGGGGCGGAGGTTCATGGTCCAGTCAATCAACAGACCTAAACATATGGGTGGGTGATGTGTCAGTTTTACATCATTGAGGATAAGAAAGTCTTGATCTGCCAAAAGCACAGAGATAATGGGATCAGCTATAAGGCAGATTCTATGCATAGCAATTCTACGCTGTCGCTCAGACACATCTGTTTTGATTTTTCTCCTTTCCTGATACTAAGTTACGTGTCAGGTAAGAAATGCTTACTGGTTTCAATAATTACTTTAGTTAAAACTTACCAATAACACTTTGTATTATGGTTTCATCACTTAGCATTAAAGTTATTACACATTTTGTAAGTTGAGCAAAACATTTTAGGACAGGACACTATCATGTGTTGGCTAAAATTGCCAACTTGTAATAGATTTTTTTCTTTAGGGTAGAAAAACTTGAGGCACATGATTTGCTTAAAAGACGTACTTCTGAGAGGCCTGGAGGTGGCTGGTGCGTCTCCAGAATTAAAAGAGACCTTTGTTTTAGAGACATATTAAACAATGGATTAAACTCAGGATGCGACGAGCGAAAATTAATAGGGACAGCTGTAGCTCCTATAAATGTCAGCCACTTTGTACAATAACTCAGTAGGAGAAGGAAGGGGAATAGCTAGCCATGCTCCACTTGGCTTGCTGCTGTACTCCAAACCCCACAGATGCTAGCTTAATCAGCACTGGAGAACGGTCAGGGAGCAAATTAAGGGTCCGTGTGCTCCCCGTTAGCTGTGTGGCATCAGAGGAGGGCGGCAAGTGTGCACAGACAAAAAGCTTCTATGAGAGAGGCAATTACCAACAAAACAACCTTGGCATGCCAGCATGCTGCAGGGTGATGGCTTAAAAGTGTCTTACCACCCGCAGGGAGAATAGACCAGAGGAGGAAAGAGTGACAAAGCCGGAGAGAAAGGTGGTAAGACTGAAAGACGGGTGGCGGTGGAGGTGCTGGTGGTGGGGGATCCAACTTGCTCTAAAAAAACAGGAGCTCAAAAAGGTCAGGATGACAGCTCATTTAAATCCTCCCAGTGAGAGAAGAAAAACAAGGCTTAATGAAGCTGCCAGTAATACACAGATACCTGAGGGAGTTGCACCTTGGGGTGCTGCAGGGGCACAGTGGCAAAGGGGAGAAAGGGAGAAAATGGTGGGTGGTTAGCAATGGGTGGTGGAGCTGCTGTCTAGAGACAAATCTGGGAGTTTTTGAGGTGCTCTGCCCTGTTGGTGCTGCATCAACGTCTCTGTTAGCAAGCCTCCCACTCCCCCGATCCTCCACTGTTTCCTCTGCTTTCTGCGTTACAGCCTGGACCGCCATATGGCAGCAATCCCTGCCCTCGATTCAGCGTGTCACCATGCATTAACTTTAATTGGCCTGATATGTTATTCTTTTCCCTCTGGCCTTGGAAGGATTTTAGGTACATGGAGCCTTGATGTCAGCAGGCAGGATTTCCAGCTCTCATTTATCAGGTTGCCTAGATTTTATGTAAAGATAACAGCTATCTCTCTGACAACAGGCAGATTCAGGGCGGAGGACAGATCAGAGTCTTTGTTTTCCAAGCTTCCAGAAGCAAACGCTGTGGCACACAACTAAAACAGAAAACAAAATGGCAACGTATACCGTCAGATCATTTGGTAGAGGAACACACACATCAACACATTACCGGCAAAAAAAGAAAGCACATGCAGCAGGCCACCCTCCTCCTGCTTCCCCCACAGCGCCCCTGAATGTCAGAAAACTGTGCAGTGGGGAGTGCAGCGGCAAAGGTCAGTCTATGGTAATGCCTGAGCTGACACTGTGCTTTACAGCGCAGAGCAGGGGGAGATGAAACCCGACAAACAGAAGCCTGACGTCCACCGACTGGCCTATCAGCAGCACTTCCACCGTTACATCAAATACAGCAGCACACACCAAACGCTGGCACTTTCAACAAAGCCATAAACACCTGCAGAGGCTTTTTAACACCGAATATTTCTCTGTGGAGCTGGTTGACTTGACCTGACAGTCAAATCCCGACAGGGACTCTCTGACAGTTATAATCAGCTGACTCGGTTGTCAGAGTCCTAATTGCTGCCTGACCGCCAGGCAGGGGTTTTAGCACGGCCAGGACAAACAGGTATTCAACTCAGCGGCCTGGTGGCTTTGTGATAGAGAGTCAAGCCCCACCTGGCATGAGTAGAAACAAAGCGGAGTCTGTGGAGACCCAGCAGGGCCAGCTGGGCAGCCCGGTGGAGTTAAGCCAGGCGTCTCATACTATCAAGCCCGTGCAGACAGACACCAGGGGGCTCGGAAAATATTACTGGGGTCCCCCTGTGACTCAGTAGGCCTCCGCCAGCTACTTATAGAGCTGTAATAAAAGTGTGTGAATAACTGTGGAGCTTTCATTATAGACAAATAAAAGCGAAGCAGACAAAGCAGGACTTGTGATGCACATGGCTTGTGTCATGTGTCAAATTGCTCCCATAAAAGCTGGCCTATATTTTCTTTTCATTTCTCAGCGGGGAAGGGAAACAAGAAAGTCGGCAGAAAGTACTAAAAAAATAGAATAGAAGGAAGATCAGGAGGGGAGGCTGTTTAGGTAAATTAAACCAGCCTGATCCAGACAGCGCTTCCCAAAGTATTCACACCCGCTGAACTGTTACAATCACAAACTAGATTTTATTGTTATTTATGTGAAGTGAAAAGAAGTTATACTGAAAAAAATAAATCTGAAAAATATAGCTTTCGTTTGTATGCAACCTCCTTTATTCTGATAACCCTAAATAAAATCTAGAGTAGTCCCCACAGTGGAACATGGTGGTCCAGCATCATGCTGTGGGTATAACCGTCTTCAGCTGAGACAGGGGGCAATGCTCAGATATGATGGGCAGATGGATGCAGTGAAAAACAAGGCAAATCGCAAATCCTAGTTGAATCCCCAAGCTTATAACCAGAGCTGCATCGTGTAGATCAAAGCATAGTCACACGATACAATGGCCCAGTCAAAGTCTAGCCCCAAATCCAATCCAATAATCTGAAAAAATAGGTTTTTATTTGAAAATGCTGCATCCAATCTCACTTAGCTTGAGCTGTTTTGGAATGTTAGGAAAACCTGCAATTGAAATATTTTTATTAAATATTGTTATGACTATGTAGATTGCATTTAACCCCCATTTTCCCCCATATTATCTTCTCATGAAGAGGCTAATACCACTTCCCATGGCAGACACCGAAGTCTATTTTGGGTATGGGCAGCAGTAAAAGTCTATCCAAATGTCCAAACATATTAGTGGGGAGCAGACAGAGGGCGCATGCATCAGGCTTAAAGCCGAATGTAGCAGCCAATATGGTGCATGGTGATACTGCAATGATTATCGTAATTCAAAATATTGCGCCACTCTACACTTTTGCCAGAAGGAATGTGCAAAGCTAGTAGAGAGATACCTGAAAACATGCAGCTAAAGGTGATTCTACTGAAAAGGATGGGGTGGTATAGAAATACATACCACACTTTCTCAAATTTCTGTTTGCAATAAAACATAAAGATCTGTGGTTGTAACATTCTAAAATGTGATCCTCACCGTATATTTTGATCAGCATCATTGCCGTCAAATACTACATTCACAGAGAAGAAATGTAAGAATTGCAAGAGGCTAATAGTCCAGGAAATGATCTGTTAAAGTTTCCCCAAACAGTAATGCATGGGGGCTGAAAAACAGAAATAAGCTCATTAGAGGAGGACAAATAATATTAGCAGAGGAAAAAAACAATGCAGGGAGGAAAATTAGGTGGGAACATGTTTGGTTGCTGTTTGAATGGTATTACATTTTTTTATGCCAATTATTAGAAAAGGCAATTAGAAGAAGCCAGTCAACACACTGCACATGACTTGTGCTTATGGCTAAAGGAGAGGAGAGCGGAAGAGTGGAGGAGAAAGAACGCTGCTGTTATGTTAATTGCATGTTTACCCCCAGGTTATGGGTCTGAAATAGAGCCAAGAAAAAACTATATGTTGGCGCCGACATTCAGAACAACTTCACAGTGTTGATTCTATCAGGGACAGAGAGAGTGAAATTACTTTTCTTTGCGAGCCGAGTCTGAATAGGAGGTGAAGAGGAAAAAAGGAACACTAAGATGAGAACAGCTTTTTACCTTTGAATACCAAGCCTGAGCATTTTGTCAAAAGAAATGGGGCGGTGGGTGCGGTTGTCTTTGCTCTCTCAGGCACACTAGGAAAGAAAATAATAGTTTGTTGTGGCCTTTAGGCTATTAGGCTTTACAAACTGAGATTGAAAAGGATTTCTGTTTCTCGCAGAGGACTGTGGCCAAGTTCAAATGGTGATGACTCCAGCGTGCCCATTTGGGATCAGCCCGCTGGGGTTTTTTTTTTTAGGCAGTGGAGACCCCCTCATCACCCCATGCTGTTATCTCACACCACAAGACAGAGGGTAGAGGTGGAGATGGCTGTGAGACGGACCAGCAGAGAATAAAATAAACAAGACAACCAAGCCCAAGTGTTGGGTTACAGCACATTACAACATGTGCCGTGCATTTTCTGTCCAGCCACCTTTACTCCGATAGTCCCAAATAAAAACCAGTGTAACCAGGGCACGCAACTGCCCTCAGAAGTCAGCTAATTCGTAATCCATTGTGTGTGTTACTAAAGGTCTGAATCCAGCTGTTCTGTGAAGGTTTCAGGGGTTTGTTAGAGAAAATTAGTGAACGGCATCATGAAGAGGAAGTAACACAATAGACAGGTCAGAAATACATTTGTGAATAATTTTAAAGCAGGTCATAGGCCATAAAATAAAACCTACATCTCAATGAGCACAGCCGAGTTCATCCTCTAAAAATGGAAATGGTACAGCATTACTGCAAAGCTACCAGAACGTAGAGGACACCGCAAACAAAAAAGGTTCTATGGTCAGACTAAAACTAAAAACTTTTCAGCCTTCATCCAAAAATGCTGTGTGTTGTGGAAAAATAAAACCATGAATGAAAGATGTTCACAAGACATCCCTCCACATCCAAGCCAAGTCCCTCATTAACAGCTTATACTTTAGCACACAAGGTGGCTAAATAGTGCCAATAGTTTAGATCAAAACATATTAATCTTTTAGAAGGACCTACGCAAAGTCCAGATCTAAATCTGCAGAACATTCAATGCCACATACTTAAAAATTGCTTGTTGCAGATGTTCTCCATCCCATCTGACCGAGCTTGAGCAATTTTCCGAAGTGACATGATCAGAAGGTTCAGTCTCTGCATGTGCAAAGTGGTAGCGACATTCCCCAAAACACCTGCAGCTGTAATTGCAGCGAAAGGTAGTTCTACAAAGTATTGTGAATGTGAAAAAGTTCAAGTGGAATGAATACTTGTCCAAGGTACTGTAGCGCCTTAATTGAGAGCAAAAAAAATAGTGGTTTCTAGTGTGTCACGGATAAAACTGTCAAGCAGAGCAACTGCTGCGGTAGTGTGGGAGAGAGGAAGACAGCTACATGAAACCGCTCCTCTGTGGAGGGAGAGGAGTTTGTGAGAGGACTGGGAGATGGTGTGAACGCTTCGTAACTGACCGATGAAGAAGTGACAGTTCCCAGAGGTGAGGTAGTGGATATGGAGCGGAAAGAGACAGCGAGCCCCTGGAACGCTGCACAGTCCATCGCTAGAGCAGCGGCATCTTTTGCATACATGTCACACATGGAAAGTTGGATTTACTGTCAAAGCACACTGACATGATCCCGAGAGACAGAAAATATGAGATGACTTCTTATCAAACTGACCTCATCCCTCCACTGCTGTTATTTGGACCAGTAGCTTAGAAGCTCATGTATGATGGCCAAGCTTGCTCAAAGTGGAAAAGACGACAGGAATGATAGTGATATGAGATGATGAAGCAATGAGTTTTCTAGTCTGGCCTGGCTAGCTCTACCACAGCTATGTCATGGTCATTACCCCTCTACCACATTAGCACTGCGAGGACACCAAGCCAAGGTCCTTTCTTCAACTTTCCGTCAGTTTCGCTAACAGCCACTTAAGCCAGCTATACTTCCCAAAGAGCCCCACAAATGTGGAAGGTAAAGCAAAGTGTGCTCAGTCATGTTGAGGCTAGCCAAGGTCAGGCGGACGGACAAGAAGTGCTGGCAGTACCCCGAGCGAGGCGCAGCGAATGCCAAGATGCCGGGGCCCCCAGACTGCGCCGTTTGACAGACATGTTTACACCTGATAGAAAATGCCGTGTGCATGGGCTGCCAAAAGAGTCGATCCAAAGCAAGGGGTGCCAGCTTAGTTATTTATTTATCTGCTGCAAATCCACGGAGAGCACAGACAGAGGCTGGGTATATCTCAGTGAGGAAAAAGCCTGCCGACTCTGAGACATGACAGACTTAAACCACTTTAGGGCGGAAGGAAAAGAAAAAAAAAAGATTTCATGAAGCATGGGTTTGATTTAGCTGTAACGCCTCTCATGAGTTCTGATTAAATAAAATCTTTCAAATTAATAGGAAGCGATAAGATTAAGATACAGGGTCAGCCTTCATTTAGTGCAGATGACAGCTCAATGCACGCTATGTTAAAAGCAGGAGACCAGCGGAGGACAAGAGAAGTAAATGTTGAGGATGTTATTTGCTTTCCAGCTGCACAATCAAAAACCAATAAATGGAAGAAAACCTGACCTGAAGAATGAAAATTCAAACGGATCAAACATATTAGGACAGCTTGAAGGAGACATTCATGGTAATCTGGCCCTCCAATCATACACTCAGAGGCAGTCCCCCTCATACATATGTGAGAGACGCTGGTCCTTTCATCTCCTCAGTGGTGCCACAGCATCTGTGTTATCTTTACAGATCCTCACATCACACCAGACAACAATGTGCTGGGGCGCATTAAGATCTGTCAAATTCCAGACTGGTGGGTTTGGCGCAGGACTGGAATGTCACAGTGAGACAAATATTACAATACCACTGGGTTACATATTCTTGTATTTTTGCATTAGCTGTTCCTGTAAAGGTATGTACAGAAACAGCAAATCACCTGTTATGATAGCTGAGACAGGTGGTTTTTCAAGTTGCGTGCCTTGTGTGATTACTGCGCAACACACTGCAGAGGGATGATTTAGGCAGCATGAGGAAACCTAAGCGAGCAGATAAACAGGACTTGCTGATTACATTCTTAAAGATACATTGCGAAAGTATTCCTACCCCTTGACCTTTTACACATTTTGCTACGTTACAAACCCAAAACTTCAATGTATTTTATTGAAATTTTATGTGATAGACCAACACAAAGCAGCACATAATTGTGGAGGAAGGAAAAAAAATCTGGTATAAATTATAGAATTACAAGAACCTCCCAATTCATAGAAGACAATGTTGAGTAATTTATGTTTTGTTTCTTTAGTAGCCAGAATTGATCAACACTGACTAAAAGGGTTTAAAAGCAGCTGTCTGAGTTCCTTCTCACTACTTTCCGGTAAGTGAGGCATGCTTTCTCCCTGCTTAGTGGAAAATAACTCAATGTGCTTCAAGCTAAAGTGAGGTAGTATTGTTCCAGATGGCGGAAAAAAGGGGAAATGAAGATGGAGTGGTTTGATTTCATTTGTTAGCAGGTGCATCCATTTTGTGTTCTTCCTTATAACCATCTCGCCTCACTCAGTCAAAGCGCTTATCAGGAACTCGACACCCCAGCGACAAATTGAGCCTGCGATTAAAGGGAGAAAGAGGGACGCTTTGTTAAGTGCTGCTGATTGGGATCCCAGGCTGGCCTCACACATGTGAGAGGTGTGTTTGTGCATGCATGTATGCCTGGTACGGAGCCAGGAGCGGAGCAGATACCACCTCCTCCCCTCCCATTTTCCAGGTGTTCCCACGGCTTACATTTCTGCTCAGAGTTCTCTGCAAACAAATCCAAATCAATGCAGCTGTTCGTCTGAGTTTACCCCCTCAGTGGCATAGGAAACCATACATGCCCAAATTCACATCAACAGGAAAAAATTACCTCCTCTGGTATTTCCAGTGCATATCCCTTGACACGTACGGTGTGTTTAACAGAGGGGGAAAAAGTCGAGGCTCTTTGTTTGTCCCATTCAGACCCATATTATTGACCCAGCTTTAACCAGCCCTGGAACTGTTTGCAAGCATTGGGCAGATTTAAGGCTGGGAGGTTGGGGATGGGGGCAGAGCAGCTCTTCTAGGCAGAACTCTGCAGACGCTGACTCTCACAAATCATCCTGAAAGGGCTTAACGCACACACACACAAAATCCTCAAATGTTATATAGGCATTTTGTAAGAGATTTATTTACTGTGCCATTTAATTGGGTTACCGGTCTGGGTATAAATCGAAGCTTCATGATCAGAGAGTTCTTTAAATTATGCAATTTAATGTCAAACACAGAAAAAAAAAAATCTGTCACAAACATTTAGTTCACTAAAGCCTCACCACAGTATGATGCTGCCACCAGCTGTGTCAGCATTGAGGAAGGCATTTTCAGGGTGATGAATACCAATGCATGACCTACTTTTTAGCTTTTTATTTGTCAAACATTGCCGTAGAGCTTCAGTAATGTTCACTACAAGTCTCTTCAAAGAGTCATTATAAATGGGTATAGCAATTGGCAGAAAGGACCTCTTGATACAGTGGATCTGAGGATGCCTCTGACAGAGGACATTCAGTTGTTGAGTAACTGTGTTGAGAAGAAGATATTTAGGGTTGTCCATGATGTTCTTCATTATATGACCCATTCTTTTTGCACCACCAGCTCTAGAGGCTCTAGAAACCATTTCCCGATCACTTCACAACTCTAGACTACTTTGAGTCTGTCTATCATAAAATCCCAATAAAATAGATTGGAGGTTGTGGATTTTAGGTCAAAAAGTTCAAGGGGTATGATCAGTTTAGCAAGGCATGGTAAATGCTCAGCTAGATTGACATGTCCAGTATAAAGATCCTAAAAATCAATATATGTAGTAAGCTCAGCTGCTTCCATAGCAGCTTGCCCTCCAGCGTGACCAAATGAACATCCACAGACCAGACAAGAAGAAGAGAAGAATCCTTCTTCATTGCAGAGAGGACAGATGTCAATACAAGACATCTGCGGTCGATCCTTGGTCTACTGTATACGTGTGAGCACCTCTCCGCCCAGAGCTCTTTCCTCAGCAGACAAGAGCCCAGGGGGACTGGACAGCACAGACGGTGACTCTGTGGAGAACCAGGCAAACACAAGGCTCGGCACAGCAAACATCTCACCCCTGTGACTGCATGGGAACATCTGGCCCTCGCAGGCTCAAAGGGCCGTCCTTCTGTCTAAAATGTGAGCCTACACACAATGTTGGTGTATCTTGGTGTTGTCATGGCACCAGTTTTTTTTACTCCTACACAGGTACTGTTTGGTACACAAAAACAGTCTCTGCAATATCGAAACAGGCAAGTAAGTCAAATGCTGCAAAACAAGCAAACAAGGACTTCATCTTTTTATGATTAAATGAGTACCGATTTACCAGCTTTACAACCCAAACCTGAGAAAAATCATTCATATATGTCCATTACCACAACACATTAGAAAAACTGTGGTTAAGGGTGCGAATAATTAGGTAAGAAAAAAAAAAGAAACATTTTAATGATGTATTTAAAATTATAACATGAATCAAAAGCTGTAATGCAAGTCTTAAATCTTGGAGGAGCAAAATGGGCAGATCATCTTCAGTTTGTCCCAATAAATGAGGAAGAAAAGGAACAACTGAGGTAGACAGATTAAATGGAGGTATTTTAGACATGGGCTACAATGAGATTCTCCCAGTAGGTTAACCTTGAGTAAAAAATACCATGGTATTATGGTATTTACACAGAAAAAAATTAGACATAAATATGCAGCTACTTTCTATTTTCTTACAAAGTGGGAAGCTGTGATTTTTTTTCTACTGCTGCAAAAATGTGATACATGCTGAATAAAAAAATCTAAATTACTTTAATAAAGACCAGAGTTATTATTTTGATACATAACTAACAGAAATAGAAGAAATCACTAAACTTAGAAGCAGCTTTTAACTGCATGTTGCTTAGAACATTACGCTTTTTGTCTCCCTACTCCTTATAGAGAAACAGTACAATCTAGTTAATTAGTTGGGCTATCTGCCGTCAGTCAGCAACAACTAAACAGGCATACTACTCATTTGAAAACAGTTTTAGCTCAACAAAAGTGAGGCTCCTTCAGGTTCCACATTTTGATTGTTCATGATTTTTGTAACAGGAATATTTTCAAACAGCAGAATTCCTCTAAGCTGCCACAGTAGTCTCTCAGCCAGCTGACAGACAGTGTGTAGGGAGAGACAGTGTCATGCTGCATATAGTTGAAGAGAACTTTGCTCACATATCATCTTACTATGTATTTAAAAATGAATGACACAAAAATGTAAGAAGCTTAAAATCCAGGAATGGGTTCATATCCACATGAATAAGATCACTGACAAAACAGTAAATTTTTGGGTTCATTCTGATAGAAGTGATCTATTTTTTTGCAAAATGTTTGCCTTTTAATTGCTGTGTTTTCTGCTATTTAGTTACACAACTATATGATGGTCAAATATGATGTGAATAAACTTTTAAATACAGGCACAGTTTTCTTTATTTTGCAATAGGACACTACATGTTGTTTCGTACATATAGTTAAAATCTGTATACAATTCAAGTATTAGTCTATCACAAGGTTGTTTTTTTGTACATTTAAAATCATCTTTAGTAATGTTGAGGAGTGTGTTCCTGCATGGCACCAACAGTATAATATAGATATTTTTTAAATGATCAAGCAGAATGAGGTTGTTTATGTTTTCTCCAATGGCTGCTAAAATGAGAAGGCATGTCAATAATGATTTATCTAGTGTGCAGACACTGATGAATTTTTAAACTCATTAAGAAGTCAATATCTGTTTCTAGCCTGTACCACTGAGACACAGTCATACAAATAATAGAGTTAACCCAGCTGATGAAAACTGTTTTTTTCCCTTCCATCTCGCTCCGTTTCATTCTTGCTTCATAGCTGTTTATACAGATTTCCGGTGGCTGTCCAATGATTCAAGACTGATGAGGCTTGCTCAAAAGGTCTATGCCATTGAACACAGCATTAATGCACCCAGCAGCAATTTTTTGCTATCGACCCCAGTTCCCTGCAATAAGGACAGAGCCATCAATCAGGCTGTGATAGCCGACACCAGACACAGGCTGATGAAGTAGTGGACTTTGGAGCTAATGATAAATGGATCTCTCAGATATGGTCACACTATACTATGACAGTCTGCAGAGAACACTTGACCTTTAACAAAATCCTCAGCCACTTTTTGCAAGTGCTGTGCAATGCACAAAAAACTACAACTATGCGGGGAGCTGGTGAGATTGAGAAAGTGTGGGTATTGTGTGAGAACTCCAGGGTCCAGCTGAGGGCCTCGGCCTTCTCACTGTAAGAACTGCTCCTGACCGGCTCAGCCCTCCTCTTTTCTCACACCAAAGCTCTGCGAGTGACCTTCAGCAGGCCTGCAGGTCCTGCTAATTGGGGTCTCAACTGAGCACAGCAATTCACTCCCCACTCACAGTGCACTGAAAAACTGTTGGGGCGGAGGGAGAGAGAGACGGCGAGAGACTGGGTTTTCTGCTCAGTGCTAAACAGAACAAACAAACTGCACCTCAGAAGTCAATTTGGAAAATGAGACTTCAAGGTTCTGACTGGAAGAAATTAGATCTAATCTTAAGGCTGACTATGTAGATATAAAACTATACTTCTGACAACAAAATTTGGCTCAAAATTATTCACACTCCTAGCAGATTTAGGTTTATAGCAATCTTTATACTTTACCAACATGTTTCTTCTGACTGGTAGTCATATAGTGGCCCAGCCAAAGTCCAGACTTGAATATGTTAGTGAATCCGTGAAGGGAGCTAAAGATAAAGGTGATGGTATGATGACAATCTCAAATTATCAGAGCAGGACAAATTGTCAAAATACCAGTGGAAACACGCAAAAAACTAGCCGACAAAATAGAAAACATTTGACTGGTGTAATGACATCCTAGGCTTTTCAACTGATTACATTAGCAGTTAATGCAGCATCACCAAAACAACAGTCTCGTACAGCAGTGCTTCTCAACTAGTCAGGGCTTATGTCAAGCTGCGACTCAAGCCAAGAGGTTCTATTAGTAAATTAGTATGTGACTTAATGAACCATAAATAAGGCAGACATAACAATCAGAGCAATGTGTAAGAATCATTATTAAGTGACTTGTTGCAGTTTTCATTCAAAATACCTGAAACAAAAAGGTGCAACTACTGAGAAACGTGCTTAAAACTCAAATGATGTAGCTTTAGCTGAGAATCCTCTCACTGGAAATCAAGTTGTTCATTAAACTAGAAAATGAGCTCTGATGAGGCTCATTTGTCAGATTAAAAGTACCATTTAAAAATAACAACTTTTAAGCTGGGATTATTGGGTGAACTGAGCATGTTTTCTCCACCTGATAAGAGCCTTTAAGTGTGGAGTTATAGTAAACAAAGCAGCTCTGAGGTAAGGCTCAATGTCCAGCCAGTTTCTGTGATTTGTCTTCAGAGCTGAGAAATCACAGAGATCGGTAGTGCTGCATAGTAGAAGGATGTTTACTCCTCGAGAAGAAAGGGAAGGATCCTCGCCCATCGCAGCGCAGCACCAGAGCTGAGAGAGGCTTACCTCTGCAATTTGCAGTGTTGGGGTCACATCACGGTCCCCACAGCTGACTCACTTTGTTGCTTGGCAAAGTGATGATTGATTCCAAAGGGTCTTCAGCCCTTCATTTCTTACGAAAATAGTATCTTATATAGTCTGTGTTTCTCCATGCTTAATTAGCATATGTAAACAACTTTACATGTCTTCTTCGATGTTCTAAAACAGTGGCTGTCAACCTGAATTACAGGGCATTATCGCCACCTACTGTAAGAAATGTGGACAGACGAGTTTTTTCATGCCATTTTTTTTGTACAGACAAAGGCTCAGGACCCACATAAAACGGGCCCACGACACACTTTTTGGTCGGGACCCACCAGTTGATAAAGACTGTTAGAGATAATCTAGATCTTTACGTTACCTCTGCGATTAAGTTGCCTCTGTCAACAATTCAAAATTACCCATAAGACACAAATTAAAAGCTCAAAAATTATATAACTGAGCAACTTTGCTCTCCCTCGCTCCATCGCAGCCTGAACCACAGATGTGTCGCCGCATGTCTTAAACAATCAGGGTAAAAAATAAAAAAATAAATCAGCTAATTAACAGTCAATTTCTATCTGCATTTAAAGAAATCAGTAGGTCTAACAGTTACAAGCGGCTTGAATTACTAGCTGCAAGTGTTTCAAAGTGATGCAAAAATATAATTAAACTCTGAATGCACAGTCTGGCTACAAGTAATCAATAAATTAAACCTAGCAAATAAACTCTATTTTCAGAAGTGCAGTTTTTATCTGTAGGCCAACAGGGTCAATATTCAGCGAGTAGAAATAAGACAGCAAGAGAGCAGGCTCAGGCTGGCTGCTGCTGTGCACTTTGTCTTTGCCAACACATCATCATCTTCATCATATCAGGGCTACTTCCTAGATAAATGATTGGTTAAAGAATGGGGAGTGGGGGAGGATTTGCAGGAAGTCATCCTGTAAAAACACGATACGGAGGGCCTTTCTGTTTGGGAAAAAGTTAAATAGCTGTTTTATTTTTGCTTTGAATCCCTGTGAGGGTAAAGGGCTTATTCTGAAGGAACAGGATGGCATCCAGTGAACATGGTTACCATTTGAAAGTAGGCTGTGATAGATCCAGTGAATGAGACTTTGAGCAGGAAGGGCCATGAATAGAAAGGTCTGCATTTAATTTGCTAATCCATCATTTCAATTGTATGCTGTAACAAAGGGAAAGGAGAGCGGTGGGCCATTCAGAGGCAACAGAGCATGCTAAGGGGTGCGTGTGTGGTTCTCCTCGGAGCCGGAGAGGCCGTGGCCCTTGGCCCTAAAAAGTCCAGGCAGCTCTGGGGAGAAAGGGCTCTGATGAGCTCAACGGAAGCAGGACTAATCCCTTCATGTCTAAAAGAATTGTTTAACTGTGTTTGACTGATTAACCCAAACCCCTCGATTCCACTTACAATCTATTTGTTCAATCGAGTCCCCAGCACTCGCCGTGGTGCAGTGTGTGGGTGGTGATGGCGGGCGAGCCAGAGAGCAAGATGGAAAGAAACACAAGGGGCAGCCAAACAATCCATTTGGAGGAAGAATACAAAAGTCAAAAGGACAGCTTTTTTTGTTCTATTTGCAATTGTCAAAATGCACACAGCACAAGTGTTTCTGTGAACCAGCTGCTGCTAACTTTCAAAAGGTCACAGAAATCTTCCCAGAGGAGATTTCAAGTATAACGCTTGCAGTGAGTTAACACAGAGCACTGCCATTCTGCTTTTTTTACTAGGTTCATGGGAAAAAAGAGAATTTAAAGACGATGTCCCTTGAGTGGAGAAGAGGTTGTCAGGAAGATTAACCCAGCTTCCTTTTATAGCCTCTGACAAGAGGTTAAATCACACATTACACTGCCTGAAATGTCTCCCAGTAATTAGATCAAGAATATTACCATCTCTTCTTCCCCTTTCAGACTGCAGCTGATCAAAGCCTAATGACGGTGTCAGTGCCATTGGCTGTGCTGGCAGGGTAAATCTCCCCATCAGGATGGCAATCTGTCAGGGCAGCGAGCCCTGCTAAACAGCACAGGACGTGAATACAATGGTGCTTGACGCAAAGTGAACTAAATGAAGCACATCCTCCACCAACAAGCAATCCATCAGATCTGCATCATTAAAATTCATCGCTTTGTTTTGAGTCCATGAGGGTATGTTTACACGTACACAGTCAGCTGGATCGTATGCGGTAAGGGAGACGTCCATGACATCTGCGAGCTTCTTCCCAAGTAGAGTGAAACTTGCAACCAGTATCTTAGCGTCAAAGCAGCACCTGGTCTCCTGATGGGGTGCGAAGGCTACTGGCTATTAATTACAGCCAGTGAACACGCGGTGCAAGCAAACCCTTGCAATGAAACCACAAGACGACAAATCCACAGCAAGACGAATGCCTCTCTGTCATACATCAACCTCCCCCAGGACTCTTTTTACAAATACTTTGGAGCATGTCTTTCATATTGTAGCGCAGCCTTCATCCTTAGTGTCTTCTCCACTATCTCAGTCACATTTTACAGATGTTACACTACTTCAGGGGACAATCTCCGACTAATGTATAATGGATGTGCAGCAGCATGATAAAAGTTGACATTTTCCTTTTCTAATGCAGCTTCTCCCTTTGTAAACAACCTCGCCTTTTTTTATGCGTGCGCATGAACACAGCCTGCAAGCACATCACACATAATGGTCAATGTCATTATTTGCTCTCAAAACTCAATGGCTGCAAACAAAAGCAGGAAATGGAAAGAGATATGCCAATCATTCAGCGCTGAAAGATGTCTGACAAAAAGAGGCCCTCGAAACATGACGGCTTTTCTTTTGCACGTCAAGCCACAACAGTACATGCAACTGAAAAAGGGGCCCCCTGAACAACAGAGTCCTCAAAGACAAATGACCCGGATCTTAACCCCATACAGGTGGTACAGCTCTAACACAGCAGGCATGGACGTTTCCAGGCCTTAACCAACATTGTATTATGTTGTAGAGGCTCCGACTGATCGAGCATCATCAGACATTTCAACATTTAAAAAACGCGCAGAAAACAGACAAATGCAAACACATCATAATGCAGCTGATGCTCAAACAAGCTTTAATGATTAAAAACAATGGATGGACAATTATGGTCTCATTTATAGTTACGGTGAAAAATTTCTAAAGTTAAGAATTGGGAGTTATCATGACAACCATTTATCCCAACTAATGATGTTTGAAAATCCCAAAAACAAACTGTATTGTCAGAGTTTTTATGTTTACAATGTCCTTTCTTGTTTAATCCATGCCATAAAAACCAACAAATTTGATAATGTGATTAGATAAGAATCACACGTCTTTACGTAACTGGGGTCCTGAAGGAGCCGATGTCAAAATGGGTCTGTTGTTTTCAGAGCAGCATTTATTTTTGTGGGGCTTTGGAATCAGTGACATACAATGACAGGCTTACAGTTGCTGAAAAAGAGACTGAAAATAAGTTCTAAATACTTTATTGTCACTTTTATTGTTATCACAATAAATACCACAAAGTATTGTGATAAAACTTTAAGTCCATATTGCCAAGCCCTAATGTCTCGACCAGGAATTTGAGCCCCTAAAACCAACGTTCCAGGTCTGACAGGTTTAAAGATTTGCTGATTCATTAGTTAGTTAATAAAATCCATGTCATGCATTTGCTTGCAAACTGTAACTTTAAAGAGCAGTAAAATGCTGTCCTAGATAAACAGCACAGATTAACTCAATTAGTAAAGCAACAATAATACCCTGACAGCGTGTGACCTGATGCATAGCTTACTTTTGAAAAATACATATCTGAGCAGTTAGCTAGACTAATGTTAGCATGTCTACTCTGTTATATTAATTTTGCTAAAAATTCAGCTAGTAATATATTTTTGTGGGGTTTCAGTTAAGGGTAAGCAGACATAATTTACAACAAACAGTTTGCTCTTTGGCCTCATAAATTTTATGCTTTGGTTTGAACATCATAAAATTTAAGGGCACATGTTTCAGCTGCTGTTTGATTGGTGCACAACATTATAAACATAATTACTACATTAATATTCACATATGAAAATAGTTTTTCACTATAATTATGAGGTTGTATCTCCTGTTAACATTTCCTCGGCATTGATCTGGTAACATCAATGTGATCCTAAAGGCAAACTGAATAAAACTGATGTCTACCAATTAAAAGAAAAGTGTGATCATCCAGTGAACGCGTCCTAAACACCACAGAACTTATAGGGGTTTTTAACAAGGGCATTTTAAAGAGAAACGTGAAGTTCTGTTCAGACTTTTGTAGAGTACACCCCTAGCCATCTGGGGAAATCTAAGCACAGTGCAGAGCAGGTCACGTGACATAGACAGACCGAGAGCTGCAGCAGTCAGTATGTTTTCCATTTCATCTATGAACGTCACAGTAACCGGTGAGAAAACCTTTAACTGTTATGGGAAAAAATTGATTTGTTTCATCAACAAAACAATATGCACAGCCTATAATGGAGTTTATCAAGCAATGACATGAATATAGGCTGTAATTTTGAGAAAACTGGCCGCACAAAGCATGGCCAGACGGCTAGCTAGGAGTGCGGTTGACAGAAAAAAAATCAGCCTACTATTATCAGAGACTTGTTCATAAATGCCTTGATTAGAACCCCGTAGCTTGGAAATTGATCGATACATCCATAATAATTTTATGAAAATTATATCAATGAATAAAAGCCTTTAGTAAAGACATATGACCTCTGTCTGATTGTTCCTCAGTTGAGTCGAACGGCACAGTTTAACTATGCAGTGTGATTACAGCCAACATCCCCCTGCAGAGCGGCAACTGCATCTCTGCACATTCCAGGAAAGGCAGCCAGCTGAAGACAGCAAATACACCAGAGAGGAAGAGACATAAACAACGTAAGCTAGTTTGAAAGCTGCAACGATGTTTACTGTCTCACCAAGTGCATTTTATCCCCGCTGCTTTCACAGCAGCCACGGTATTTCAGCTTGCAGAACAGAGGGGCTTGCTGATGCCACCGGTCTGTGCACAGAGGGCTCAGTCACAGGCTGGGGAGGTTGTTTGGACAATGTGGGAGTCAGACACATTGCCTGTCTGGAATAACGATTCAGTTCAGCTGCTACAAAACACCCTCTGCCTCCTTAGGAAGTTTAATATAAAACTACATTGAATGTTTTTCGGGTCTAACAGCTGAAAACCTCAGAAGAATTTCTGCCTTGTTTGAATTGGTACATTGCTGTCAGAGATCGAGGCCTACATTTGCCTCCAACCGGCACTGGACGACATGCCAGAGATTAGCCTCTGAAGGTCACAGTCCTAGTCTATCCTTTCAGCCGCTTTTCACAACAGTACCCCGGGCCCTTTTGAACAACAGGAAGAATGTCATCTGGTTACTTTTCAAGGCACGGAGATACCATTCACAGCAGCCAACAATGGCTGCAAACAGCACCAGAGGGTTAGAAGGTTATAAAGAGACCCATTCTGAGCAGAGCTGGCTCTCCAGTACAGTACACGCATGGAAAAAAGAACTCCCACACACTGAGGTCTAGAGAAGTGGTGTAACCCATGATAAAATGAGGAGGATCGTGGCCAAATGCCTTGGCCTAAGTGCTCTCCTGAACAGCTCGCTCAGCTCAGCCTTACTTCCTTCCCAGGACAGATCCTGACACACAGATCACATCTTTGAGCTCCAACTGCTCGGTCAGCCCTCCAAAGGTGGTGAAATATTTGTCATACTGACGAAAAGACAACTACATCATAACATCACCATCTTTTAGGTACAGTATGTTGGAGATCACACATATGGTTACTTGTCTGGCAGGAAAATAAAACCCTAATTGAATTACCTGTGATTACAAGGATAGTTGGTATTTTCTGGAGTGAGGTTCAGTGAAGTTATTATTAGTAACTGACGCCTTACTTGTCATAGAATGAGTTTAGATTGAACAAAAGTGGATAACACCTCAGGGAGGAGGAAGGCTAACAGCTAGTCAAGCTGGTACTCTCATTTTAGATGATTTTAGGAGTACAAAACAAATCAATGGAACATATTCTGATCAATAGGAAACAACTCTATAATAATGGGTAAACATATACTCTTAGATGACGGGATTAGTAAATGTGTCACCGTTTTCTCAGGTGAGAAGAGTCTGTGTCACTACGCTAAAGTTACATTAGTTGAGACTGCTGGCTGCTTCAATCCCCCTGATCACCTGTGACCTGTCAGTCTGCTCCTGTTTCACCCAGAGTAAACATTTGGATTGATAACATTGAAGGTGCACCTAGAACAATGCTTGCATGTTTTGTCTGTCCTCTCGAACCCCTCAGTGGGTTGAGGAAGATAGTCACCCACACTTTGCCAGGTTCTGCCGATTGGTATTTTTCTGTTAAAATCAGGTTGTTCCTTCCCACTGTCAGCACATGCTTGCTTGAGGTGAGAGATGCTGCAAACCAAAGTCGGTTACTTAACCTTTGAACAACTTCATGTCACTTTCAAATTGTTTATGTGATACCATTTTTGTTACACAGCAGAAAAAAAGAAACATTGACAGAGTGACATGGCAAGATACTGTAAGCACTGTAAAACTACTGAAACTGGTAAGCCACTAATGACTATGAAGTTAGCATTTGTTTTGTAGCTCTCCATCAACACTAAACCAATGGGATGTTTTTTTTAAATACGTGTTAATATGCATTTGATCATTACTAGTTCAGAATTTAATATACTTCAACAGGTTATACCTGAAACTGGATTGTTCAACAGAACCACAGTTTGTGATTTATGAAAACTTTATTATTATTATTTATTATTATTATTACTAAAATTATTATTTTAGTTGTTAAAAAAAAAACAGACACATGACATTTTCAATCTTTTTTTTGGAATTAGGATCACTCAGCTATGGTGATTAGGCCATCATTAGGATGCCCTCCTGTGTGCCTCCCTTTGGATGGATGGACGGATGGATGGATGGATGGTTACACCTTTGTTAAGACACAGTTTGTGATTTGTAAAACCTTTTCTCTATCCATATAGATTCTTAGTTTTTGCAAAAATATTGTTAAAATGCTGTAAACCCAATATTGATCAGCATCACTGAACCCAATTAATTTAGTTTGTAAGACACAGGATTTTAGATATGAAATTATTTTTACTCAACCAAGAAGTTTATGTCTGATAGGAAATGAGACGGCCATCCTTTAAAAGAAAAAAAAAATGTTTTGAACAAAAATGGCATTTATAAAATTAACATACAGCCTTCTCAATATTCAATAGAAAAAATCTTAATTGGTATTACAGCAAATTGATGATTTATCTTTGGTGACGATCTTTGAGGATTAAAGACCCATAGGCATCAATCTAATCTTTAGCTTCCTTCACAGATACTCTATAAGATTCAAGTCTGGACTTTGACTGGGCCGCCCCAAAACATTAACATTACTTCCAGTCTAAGGAAACGAAATTAAAGAATTAAAAGATTACTTTAAGCCTAAATCTGCAAGGGGTATGAATAGTTTTGGGCTTAACTGTATAAACGGCTCAAATGTTTGTTTTCAGTGCTTGTGGCTCAGAACTCTATAGAGTAACACAGTCCAAACAAGTTGACATTAGCTGATTTTAACCCTTTTATTTTACGTCAGATAACATATTTCAAACCTGCAAAATTTGTCTTTTTTGTGAATCAGAGATCAGCGAAGGATTCCTTTAGCCAGCTGACCTGCAGTGTGCAACAACAGGTGGGGGACCGTTGCTCTATACTCCATTGAGCCTGAGAAAACATTAGCCACTCTGACATCTTGATAAAAACCACAGGAAAATGTTTGTGGTTTTAAAACCGTAACTTTTTAAACATTGGTATACTTGATGCCTGTAACCACCCAATGGCGACTGCAGCTGACAACATTCTGTTGTGTTGTGTAGGGAGTTAATATATAGCATTTTATCATAAGTACATGAACATCTGAGTTTGAGTGGTTGCACTAGCTGGTAGCCTTCCACCGCTCTGGGGATATCGTCACTTTTTTCTCAAACTCCCTGTGATATCTGCTGATTACTAAAGGTATGGGAACTATTTCTGATAACTTCAGAGAATCTCGCTTCAAAAAAACTGAACTATCCCTTTAACCGTTACCATGTAGCATGTGCATGTCAATATAATCTAATCTTAGTAAGATTGTAAATCTTGTCCCACATCGTCACACTTGAGAGAGAGAGCTGAAACATTTGACCAACTTAGACTAACAAAGCCTTTGAAATTTATAAAATAAAGCCCAATTAGCCAGCAGCACTTTACATTTTCTCTATCTCTAATCCTCTCATAACTTGGCCTTATTTAACATCTCACCAACTAGAACACTTTGAGCTCACTTTCCTCATCCCCCCCTTCCCCTTACATCCCCCACAGCTTTACTGGTGCTTTGTTGTGAGATCCCTGCTGACCCCGCAGCTCAGGTCAGACTCTGAGGCTCTCTGTTGGTAGCTAATGACGTCCTGATATGTGCAGCTGGCATCCACGGTGGAAAAGTGCAGCAATAACCGCTGACATGCTAATGGCATCTATTGGGATTACTTAAGAGTGATGTAGGACATGCCTAGCAACCTCTTACCACAGATCGTTTGGTTGTGCGGACGGGGAGCATCAGCATAGGGTTGGTGATCCGATTGAGACGACCTTATCTTGTGCCATAAACAGATAACAGTATCTGCCCTGCTGCTCTGCCCTGCTGCTCTGCCGTCATCTGCAGCGTCTCTGACTTGCCTCATCACACAGACGCTATCCTAAACCTAGCCTTGTTGATCCTGCAGCACTGACTTCTGTTACCGGGTGGCTTAAGATTCCTACATGATTACCCTCAAACTGAAGACATAACAATTTCAGAAAACCCTTTGGTCCAAGTGTTTGTCATTTCATTCCCATGGTTAAAGACTCGGGTTTGCTGAAAACAGACACTTGCCAGCATGAGCAGGGATTTTTGTTCTAATTGGCCCGACCAGCTAGCAGGCAAATCTACGCACAAAACAATCACTAAAACAACACAAAATCATGCTCAACAAAGTCATGAAGTACATCTCAACATCACCTGCAGCCATTGCAAATAAAACCAAAGAAATCAGGTGAAACTGAAGAAGTACATGCAGTCACATGCATGACAGTCATTTCTCTTTGAGGTATCTGCTTACCCTAAACACGCATTGTGATTCCAGGTATCTTCTCTGAGCGTGACCTGAAAATGCCCACCAACTCTACCAAACATCTGCTCCGAGTCAGGCACCAAACTCGTATAGCAGAGGAGTCACAGAGTAGCCTCAAAGAGAGGTTCTCCTACTGGTGGGTGGCTGAGTGGGTGAGTGTGGGCAGACAGCTCCACTGGTGACTACAGGGCTAAAAGGTGGAGCTGGCTGGCAGATACCAGATAAAAATCTCTACCCCGCTCCCTCAGAGCAGAGGGCTGCCTCATTTGCTAAATGGATAACATCCCACAAAAATGTTGCTACTCTAAAAGCAACTAGGTGAGCAAAGTGAAAACCTGCTATGCACATCAAGTACACAGGCACCTGGGAGAGATTTAGCATGCATGAGTTATTGCTGGAATATGAGAGAATCAAATGCATTTCATCTGGAAGGCCATGCGGTTACACATTTCCAATTCAAGTACCGTCACTAAAACGCTACACCAAATCACTGGCTTTGAATAACCCAAAATGAGCGCCAGCCAAGTGGCTTACTTCAGCTCGGAGCATCATCGCATCAAAAAACTATGTTGGTTAGCCGAGTGATTTCACAGTCAACAATCACAGAGTCCGAACTGTTACTAATCAATGTATTATAATGACCCCCCTGTGATTTCCAACAACAGCTGAAACATGAAAAGCTGCTCAAGTTCTCCGGTTCACTCTTTGTACCTTGTGATCTGTTATTCATGGACTGCTCTGAAGTCCCTGAGAAATAAAGCAGAGCTTTGATGTTATTCTCTTTTTACTGCTGTCCGAAACAGGCCTATCGATGGGGTTCTCGTTAGCCTGTCATGTGGCAAGAAAAACCTTTAGGAACACAAAACAGGCAGGCATCACAACAGGATCCATAAAAAATCTGATTTTATCCCTTTAAAGCCAAAAAGAACTCACATTTGCTTCCAATAATACTAATTGTATTCTGTGCCTTGCAAAAGTATTTACACCCCTTGAACTGCTTCACTTTGTGTTCCCTTACAACCAAAAGCTTCAATGTATTTTAATCAGAATGTATGTGACAGACCAGCACAACATAGTTCACAATAACAGAGTGGGAGGGAAATTATATGTAGATACCATTTTTCTTTGCAGACTACCATGAACTCAGTCAGACTGCATGGAATTTTCACTTCTACTACAAATTCTAGATTGGGTTCAGGTATGAACTTTAACTGCATGTTTAGGGTTGTTGTACTGCTGGACGGTAAACCTCCACCCAGGTCTAAAGTCTTTTGGAGCCTCAGGTTTTTGTCCGGGATTGTCCATCCATCTTCCTGTCAACACTAACCATCCTGCTGAAGAAAAGCATCACCGCAGCATAACACTCCCACCACCATGATTCACTGCAGTTCCCCAGCACATATAGAATGTTGCATGATGGCTGAAAATGATGATAAATGATAATATCGGTATCTTCTGACCAGATCACCCTCTCCGACATGTTTGGTGTGTTCCCAACATGCCCTGTGGCAAACCTTAAAAGTACTTCCAAACATCCACCTCCCCCAACAACAACTTTCTTCTTTGAATGTGGAGTGCACAAATAATAATTGATTTGTTTGCAGATTCTTCCACATAAACTGTGGATCTCTGCAGCTCCTCCACAGTTACCATGTGGCTCTTGGCATCTCTTCTGAATAATCCTCTGCTTCCCCATCCAGCCAGTTTAGGTGGACGTATCCATGTCTGGGTAGGTTTGTGGTTTTGCCATACCATGTCCATTTTTGGATGATTGAATTATGGACTGCCCCATCAGAAGTTCAAACCTTGGGACATTAATTCATAGCCTAACCCTGCTTTAAACTTGCCTAGGAACCTGTCTGCTGTTTTCCTTGGGCTTCATGATGCTGCTTGTTCTACACCCACAAGTGGACTTTATTTACTAATTAACTGGATAAACTGGATTTTAAACATGGATATCAGAGAAAGAGTGCTGAATACAAATGCACACACCACTTTTTACAACAGTTATAAAACATTGCTGAAGACCGCATATCATTTGTCTCTCACTGTATTAGTCTAACACATCAATCCCAATAGAATACATTCAAGTTTGTGGTTTTTACCCTACAAAATTGGAAAATGTTAATGATCCAGTGTAGTAACAATTGTGTCTTTAACTATGCAAGTCTGCATTACATTCATGGTGTACTCTGCTTCCTAACCCGTCTTGGTATGCATGTTCTGTACAATTTGTTTTTCTGCAACACTTTAACATCACCCATAAGCAAGCTGAGAAGGATCAGCAGTCACAATGCCGCGCCAAAGTTTATTGAGAAAACGATCCTCCTAAACCACAGTGTAAATCAATATGTTCAAATATACTTGTCAGTATCTTGCTAGTGAGGGGGGAAAAGAAACAAGGCGAGCTCGCTTCTCTGTCCGTTTGCCCTCAGCAGAGACTCTGGATTTGCAGTGACAGGTCAAAGAGTCAGCACATGACTCACGGGCAGAGGAGGAGAGGCACTCTGAAAAGCCACGCAGAGATCTAATTAACACATGCATTCAAGTGGTATTTCCATTTGGTGGAACGCAGTAATTTTCTGCATTGCTGACTAGCGTGACATGAACAAACGAACCAGGTGCTCCTGACACTCAGACTGATTGCCCGGCTTTATGACTAAAAGCAAACATAAACGTCATTTTCAGACTCAAACAGAGCATCGTGAGCACACAGAGAAAGTCACACCTCCGGCACCAAAACCACACACCGACTTGAGTAACCTGAAAGATTGTTAACCTCAGCATCGCAAGGTATGTCAAGCATCTTTAGGCAGATAGTTGTGCGTAATTTGCCAGGCTGCCGTCATTAGAGATGAACTGCTTTTTACAGATGAGAAGAGGCCTTACAGTAATTTGCTGCTAAGACCTAATTAATCTTCATTGTGCCGGGAAACATAGCACCCAAACGCAAAGAAGATTCCTTCTGCACTGATAATTGCAGAGAGTCGAGGGGCCTGAGTTTCCCCAACAACAAGGTCTGAAATTTAATTATCTGCTCTTTGGAAAATGTAGGGGGAGAAAGCTACATTGCAAAACTGCACTTTGGGGCAAGTAATATCAGGCTCTTGTTTGAGCAAGCACAGGATATCAGAGCCCATCCTCCATGCTGCCATAAATTAAACAGTCTCACCTTTGTTTTTTGGGAAATGCTTTTTCATGTGACTACAGATTTCCTTTCTATTCTTTCTGCTTCAAGACTAAGGTTTTGATGCAAGCCAGTGATCTGTTGGTGCTTTCCATGGAGTAGAAGTCAGTGAGAGAGTGGCTGCAGGTACTGTAAGGAAAGGTGATGACTTGGTTGAAGACTTGTTGGTGCACAAAGCAAAGCAGCTTTTTAACATTTTTATTTTGCTGCATTCTTAATATGGTTTAATTTGCCACAACTTGTCTTGTTACCAAAGTGCTATTTGCACATCATTTCAGAAAAGTGCATTTGGATTTGGTTTAGAAAACAGTAGATGCTGGTTTGGTTTTGTAGATGGTCCAGTTAGAACGGTTTAAATATTCTTGTTGAGATCAATGTTTAGATGGATGATATGCTGAACACATTGTTTTAATGCTGCTGAAATACAGCAGCATTAAAACAATGTGACCTATTGTTTTTGGTTTTTTTGAAGATTACAATATATTGCTTTTCTAATTTCTTTATTTTTTTGATAACAGGCTACCTGTGAATCTTAAAACATGTCTTCTGTTCTGCAGTTTTCTAAACAATTTAGACAAAAAGAGTGAAGACAGGAAAAATGTCCCGACTTAAATTTATTAACAGTTGAATTGGAGAAATGGGGAAATATATATTTTTAGTGTTGAGAATAATTTATCTAAATAAATATATTTTATTATTCATTATATTAAAAACACGTGTTTGTTGATGGCATTTTATGCACATAGCTTAAAAAAATCATACAAAGGATAGGGAAATATGCTTTAATGCATACAAGGAAATAGTATTGTAACTTCATTTTCTGTAGGATTCAAAACTGCCACCTCTGCATCGAGGAAACTGCACCACGTGTTTCTCTTAAGTGTTATAGTCCTTGAAACTCTAATAAACTCTAATAAAAACAGACTCGGCCGGTCACAAAGTGGGAAGCCAGTGAGAAAGGTCTGATCAGCGCATCTCTAGTTTTTATTGCGCCGCACACTGACCCACACAGACACGGTCTTTGTCCCGCATCGTCTTCGTATGGATCTGGTCACCCTGATCAAAAACACTCATGAATAGAACAGCTGGCATCTTCCAACCATTTTCCACGATCATTCGGTTTTATCTTACCATGAGCCGAGCAGCGCCAACTTCCCCAGTCCCATCAGTCGCTGTGGAGTTGCTCTACTGCGGTATGCCTCCTAATAAAATCCGTGACATTACAGAGCGATCACATCAACGGAGCCAGCAGACTCAGAGCAGCCAAAGACAACACGGACAGGCTGTGGCAACATTAACATTCCTCCGTGTAAAGACCTGGCTCACAGGAGGAGGGGAGGGCATCGATAGGATCCCATTAGTTAAGTGCGCCCTTAGGATACCCGAAATTTGATCAGAGATAGTCCTCCTCCTTCCAGACACGATCCATTAGAGCTCTCCTGCTCTGGAGCTGCTCCTCCTGCTCTCCTCCTCCTCCTCCTCGGTGGTCGAGGTTGTGCGGCAGGATCAGGATGAGCCTGGTGACGTCAACCTTTTGTTATCACCTTTAACACTTGCCTTTGCAGGTGCAAACACTTTCCCCTGTCGCTCTGCGAAAAGCCGCTATTTGCACAGCGCACACATCCCTACGTCTAGCAAAGGAGGTTGACGCTCAAGTCTGGATATTTGCCTGCAGTTTCCTAAAACCTTCGGGAATATCACCAGCAAAACACACTTTCAAAAGATCAATGTAATAAACAAACCCCCAACTTTACCACAAGGATGCTTATTTTAGCTTAACACCGAAAACATCTTGGGAGAAGTGGGGTAAAACTAACAAGTGTACTGCAAATTATGTGGATGACAATCATGTGCCAGGCAAAAGAATAATCCCCAGTGGGTTGGTGTAAAACCACAAAATACAACTAGCTAAAAAGCCCTACAATACAACCCCAGTTCGCTCAGTTAACAGCAGCTTTCAACAATAAAATTAGGCTCCCTGTGTGTCTACAAACATGTATGCCATTATGGGGAGTTAAACTGTAGCTGGGGGGCTTCACAACAGATAAGCTGGGATAAAACGGGGTCAGCAGAAAGCTATAAACCTCCAGGTTGCCAGTCAGAGTGCCAGCTGACTGCCAGGGCTCCGGGCTAAGCTAGCCAGACAGTCTGAAACATACACAGTCCCATTGTTGCCTTCCCAGCCTCCCCTCATATTTATGCCTCGGTTTAGGAGAACGTCACACGGCATCGAGCAGCAAACACGGGAAAAAGACGCAGGCACTTACCCTCCGTTCACCTCGGGGAAAAGCATCATTTTAGACCGTGGCCATGGTTTAAAACGGACAGATTTTCTGCCGTCGCCCTGCGCTGGCCGAATCACTGCTGCTGCTGCTGTCTGCGGCACCAACTTCCGGCGCATGCGCACTGACTGGTGCCGTTCCAAACAGCCGTGCGACAGAGAGCGTTAAAGGTACAGCCAGTGTCCAATTTCAATGGGCTAAATGGCGAAATTCACGTTTGCTTCAGATGATCTGTGGGAAAAATATTTCTTTTGTCAAATAAAATAATTTCCTTACAGTTAGATATATCATATCACTATATAGGATTAATAAAGTATTTTAGTATTGAACTTAATTTTGAATATCACAGATGGCTGCAATACCCACTTCATATTTCTTGGCAAAAAGTTAGTACACAGTCCTTTCAATTTTACATCTTTATGTCGTGGTTCGATTTGCCTTATATAATTGGTGCCTTACAAAAGTATTCATGCCCCTTTAAGTTGCTCACATTTTGTCACATTACAACTACAAACTGTAGTTTATTTTAGTGGGACTATGTGCTATAGGCCAGCACAGTATAATTATGAAGTGGAAGTGGAGGCGTTGGGGACGGGGTCGTCACACAGATGTGGCTGCATCATGCTGTGGGGATGCTTTTCTTAAGTAGTGGCAGGGAACCTGGTCAGAGCGAGCTTTAGCTATTGTACACAGAATAATGGGCAACAGAAAGAGACATACTCTAAAAGACTTGCAGCTATTGCGCTATTGCATCAAAAAGTTGTTGTACAAAGTATGCCTTGCCCTTCAAACTATGTATAGTTTTCCTTTCACAACATAATTATGTTCTACTTTGTTTTGGGTTCGTCCCATAAAATCACAATAAAACTTTGTGTTTGTAATGTCCCAAAATGTGAAAAAGTCCAAGGTACATACTTTTCCAAGGAACTGTGTATGTTCTAACCATGACCACAATTTCAGTAGGATATGCAAATCATAACCAAAGGACCCAGACCTTGTTGTAATGTGAATAATTTAATCTGTAATCTTCAGAGTTTCTGAAATCTTTGAAAATGTGTTCTTTTCTACAATGGGTGTTTCTTCCTAATTTTCTGTGCACTTATTTAAGTATCTGACCCTTTTCAGCAGACTGCCCCTTTTGTATGTTAAGTAATTTACCTCTTACTCTTCTTTAACAGAGAAGGTACCAGTGCATCTGTGTTTGTTGTGAGCCGGCTCTAGCTTCCCAAACCACCAATCAGTGAAGGTAGATGGCCACACACATTGAGCTGGGTTCTGTGGGAGGTTTCCTCCTGTTAAAAGGGAGTTTTTCTTTTCCACTGTCACCTCATGCTTGATGAAAATCAATAACATGATGCAGCTGGCTGGGTTTCTGTAGATAAAAAACTTTCTGCCAACTGGCACAAAACACTGAACTTGTCTGCATTGTATTATAACTCGAATCAAACTGCAATATACTTTGTTCCCCAATACATTGTCACAAAATTTCTTTACTAAATCTGACAAAGATAACTCAGTTTGGCACTTAAAGGTTATTTGGCAGCAGTAAGGTGATTCCTTAAGGTCTAAGCTCAATATGCACAACATTTTGTCACAACCAGGTACAATGGTGAACAGAAAATGAGGCCAAATGTTGCCAAAGTACAAAAAAAAAAACGGTAAAATATTACAAAATAAAGCCTGGCTGCTTGTAATCAACAAATTTGAAAAGAGTTTTAGAGCCTCTGAATATGCTCAGAACTGGACTACAGCAAAAGCCGATTAAGACACTGCTTAGAGAGCATAGATGCTCAGATTTCAAACTCCATATTTGCAATCAGGTTTATAAAGAATAAGCCTTTTTAAACAATTTAGAGTTTCTATTTAGCATGTAAAAAAGTGGCAAATGAATTACTTGCAACAATTCATCAACAGAAGCAGCAGAAGCTTTGCACTATGTAAGTGTTTGAAATAATCAACAGTTTTTCAATGGTATTCCTTTGCGTTCGTGTCAAAGTGAACAGTGAAAACAATAGCCACAAAAAAGTATATCAAAAGAATAACCCTCCCTCTACAATTTATTTACCAGCTGTCAACTTCTAAAGCATTTTATCCCAAGTGCTGTTTAATATTGTAACATGATTGATCGACATTTTATCATACATTATTTTCTTGCTAGTTAATTAAGCATGTACAGTATTTAGTGGACAAAGTGTGAAACTGGTCAACCTGGAACAGTTTTGAAGTGGTTGTGGTAAATAGGCCCCACTGCAACCTTTGCCCGGTTCTGCGTACATTGTATATTGTAACATAAATCACAAAAATGAATAAATAAATACTCAAAAGCCTTTTTTCAGTACTGTAAGGTTTTCTTAATGGACACTTTCTTGTTTATGCATGCGATTTTAACTGATTCTGCGTCATTATGTTCCTCATACCTGTCCTATATTAAGAATCTTGTTGGAAAAGATAAAGCTAAGAGAGAGCGATCCTGGTCAATAGTGTCACATGCTTTGTGATTTGATGAAATGTTCTATTTGTGCAGCCTGGTGTGCATGGCCTCCTAATCAAAGACTTATGTTTCTGTGACAACTAAAATAAATTACTCCATTACAATCGCCCACCTGCCCTCTCCACAGTATTGATACCCTTTTATTACCAGATAGAGGCAGACGGACAACACTGAAGATTGAGCCGAGTTAGGGAGAATGCTTGAAAACATGTGTTGGTGGCCGTGTAATATCATGTCAAGGTGGAGTCGCCACAAAAGTAATCACATACGATTGTCCGAGAGAAAATTACACACGTTCAGGGCCACAAACATGCCTGATGTGGCGCATTGTGAAAGATAACTGCACAGCCCAGCTTTCAGAACAGACCTGGCTTATTACAATACTTCAGCCAATTTAGGCCTGCAAGCTTCACTTCCCCCATCAGCAGCAGCAGAAAGAGGGAAGAATTTGGTTTCAAAGCCCAATCACATGCAGCGCTCTGAGTTCAGCAGGTGGGGAAGTAGCAGCAGTGGGCCCCATCAGGCAATAATACAAAGTTAATGATGCAGAATGGTGTCTTTCTCCATAGCGAAGAAGACGTCAATACAGGATGTTTAAGAACGTTGTTCCTAATTACACTTTTTAAATTCAACACTGACGTGATTGATGATTTCAAAGGGAGGCATTATTGATCCACTTCACAGACAAGTCTCATCGATTGCAAGTCTAGAATGAATAAAAGTTTTTTTTCTCCCCCTTTATATCCCCCACTGAGAAAGAGATTGTACAATCAGAGCATCACTGTGACCTATATGGGTAGTTTGGAGCCAAATCACCTCTTTTAAAAAGGAAGCCTGAGCAACGACGTATGGAACAGTGATTGCTGGATGGAGGGACCCTGGGGGACCTTTAAGGCATCACATGTAGTGCAACAGATAAACCCCATGGCTTTATATATGAAGATTCATCCATATATTCATTAATCAGTGGGATTCCTTACAAATACCCCGTCTTTGCTGGAGGTCTCAGCATGATTAATTTAAGGAGTGGCTGTTTTATAGAAAGTCAGCTGCCTGTGTAGCATCACGCCTCTCACTGCAATCAGCAGTGATGGAGTGATGGATGCTACCCCCCTGTACCTTGAATACACACCTCCACTCCCACGTTGACATGCCCCATGACTTGTGAGTATACTTTGTTATTCCCTGGGAGCAGAAACGTCTCCCTATTAGTGCATGAACCTGACACTCATTGCATGTCTAATCCCAGTAAATCAACAGGAGATGCAGTAAAGGCCGGGGTGGCAGAGAGGTTGCATCATGACATCACCTTGTTCAGCTGCAGAAACATGCTGCATATTCAGGGAGATGTGACCTGCTAATGCACCACGGGATGCTTAAATTACAATAAACCGGATTGGTCAGGAATCAACAGCATCCTGGATTGGAGCAACAAGAAGAGATTTTTCCATCACAACATGCTGGATCTCATTGGCAAGTGCACTTCAAACAGCAAAGTGCTTATGATTAAATGATACTCAGGCAAAACCTTTTTTTTGGCTGGGTGTAGTGGGTTCTTTCTGAAGGCCAAAGTTAATGCTGTTACAGAAAGAACTCAGATACACTCCCATGTGAAGTGACCATGTGAGGAAAGCCCTGAGGGAGGAAAAAAAGGGCCTTGAATGAATCTGAGAGGCAGAGAGTGGGAGAGAGGCAGATGTAGAGGAAGTTTAAACATTACTGATCCTCAAATATCCTTTTCGGTTTCTGGTTCAAATGGAATTCGGCTGTAAGTGTCTGCTAAAAGCTCCATTTTTGTTGCCCTCTCCACCACTGCTGAGCTTTTAGAGCTAGATGATGACAGATTGTGAGCTACCTGATATCCTTCATCATTCTCCCCCAGTGGAGGTGTTTGTTCCAACCCGAGCAAGTCCTCAAGGACTAACAAACAGCCGGCGGGTTTGATGGACTACAGGGAGACATCTGCTCTGCCTGCTTTCACCATGCACGTTTGGAACAACATGTTACAGTAATCAATCAATATGCAAACCGTGGCTCTTCGGTCTGTTGATTACCCTTACAGACCTTATGGTTATAAAGTCATTATGTCAGCTTGTCATTGTGGATTGGTTCTGAAGAGTTGCAGGGAGTGGGTATGACAGCAGGCATGGCACAACAGTCAATATAACCTAAACAACACTGTCACAAATGTGCTTTGAGCACCCTCTGGGATAAGCTCTGTTCTGTGGGCTCCAGGAACCAGAGGGAAGGAAAACGTCTCCGCAGTGCAATTTTATTTGTGGTTACAGGGCGCAGCAGCCCTCACCGAATAATCAACAGAATATCATCCTGGGCCCAAAGATCCCATGAGCACCATCATCTATTTAAACTGCAAGTTGCTCATGTCAGCAGATGTGTTTCTGCATTGTGATGAGCTCTTTTAGAATTGCTGTTGGAGGTTTTTCGCCTCTGAATGTCTTACCTGCTGTTGACAGGTGTTTCCAGAGCTGGGGCCCCCCAGGGGTCCACTGGGAATTACAAAGAAGTTGCTGCAAAATTATGCACATCAGGTTGTTTTTCCCCATGTGTTTCAACAGAGATGCAAAAACTGCAATTCCTTCAAAACAAGTTATATACCTTTTTACATCACAACAACAACTTTAACAACTTTCTTTGGGATTTAAGATGACATATCAACACAAGGGGGAGCATTATTGTGAAGTGGAAGGAAAGCAATACATAGCTTTGTAAAAATCTGAGAAGTGTGGTGTACATGCCTTCAAACCCTCTTACTCTGATACCCCTAAAGGAAAGCCAGTGCACCCATACGCCTTCAGAAGTCACCCGATTAGTAAATAGAGTCCACCTGTGTGTAATTCAACCACAGCATAATTCAGGTGCTCACTGAAGGCCTCAGAGGTTTGCTTGCTGGTGAACATTAGTAATCAACTAGCATCATTAAGTCCAATGAACACAGCAGACAGGCCAGTGAGAAAGATGTGGAAAATTAAAGCAGGGTTAGGTTATCAAACAATATTACAAGCTTTGGATAACTCACCTTGCTCTGTTAAATCAATATATGAAAAAGGAACAAATATGTGGAAAAGGTGCTCTGGTCAGGTGAGATTGAAATTCATCTTATGTGGTGGAAAACTAACAATGCACAGAACCTAAACACACTACTGGTTTAAGCAGTTGGTGGCAGTATCATGCTGTTGGGAATCTTTTCTTAGCAGGGACAAGACAGTTGGTATGAGCTGATGGAAGGATGGATGGAGCTAAATACAAAGCAATCCTGCAAAATAATTCAGACTGGCACAGAAGCAGAGCCGGCCCAAAGCACAAGCAAATTAAGTCACTGTTTACGGCCCCCTAAACCATCAGGGGCCTCCAATAAATACTTGAATTTTAACACAGACCATAGATTAAAATTTTTAGATTTGTTTATGAGAATGTGAATATTATCCAATGTGATCTGAGATATCAGCATAGATAAGTAAATGATTTGAAATAGTTAAAATTTTAAATGTAAGTTTTAAAAGTAGTTTACTTTGTAGAAGTACAAGAGTAATCGTCATTGTTTGAATGTGGTGTTAAATATTACAATCTGATGCTATAAATTCAATCTTTTCTTTTTGTGTTTGAGCTCTATTCATTTGCAAACACATTTCAGGAAAAAGTAACCGATTATCTGTGACTGCTTTTAAACTCAATCAATTAAGCTTGGCCCCTTCTTTCAGATTCCACCAAATCTGAATTGAAACACTGTTAGTGGAGGTGATATTCCTAACAGGAAGAGGGACCCCAGATCCAATTCTGCTTAAGGCCAAATGCAACTTTGGGCCAGCCCTGCACGGAAATTAAGCAGGCCAGAGCTACAGAAAGTTTCACAAAGTAATGACAAACGCAAATGGATGTCTAACTTTTCCGATTTCTTTTTGGCATCAATGTATATTGGTCTTTCACGTAGATCCCCAAAAAATACCAGAAAGGCTGTGACATGAAAAATCGTGAAAAGCTCAATAGGTATGAATACCTTCCAAAGCATTATATTAATACTACAATAACTATCATTTTTATGTTCTTGAGAATTTTTACTTTTTATTTATTTGTTTGCTTTCTTGTAATTTTGAAACTAAATGTGTAATCAGCTCATTGAAACAGTTATTTACACGTGTGGAAAAACCAGTTAAGCTGGATGAGCCCCAGTCCATGCAGGTTAAAGTGAGGTTGTCTTGGAAGTGGGGCAGGAGTTAAAAGGAGAGCAAGGAAGTGAAAGTCTAAAGTATTGCTTTCCTTGATCCTCATCAGGAATTTGAGAAAATAATAAAAAAGAAGCAGTTTTGGAGCACAGATAATAGACATATACTGTGAGTCAATATTGTATGTCATCGAGATATGGCTGCAGAGATGCCTTCCAGACTTAGACTTTTCTGTCATTGTTAGGATGGCAGAAATAAAGATGGAGGATTTGCAGTGCCTGTTGACAACAGACAATATGCTCCTGGATATGTTAGTATAAATGATGGATCTTATTTTTAAAGCATTACAAGTTTTCTTTAAGAATCAAGAAAATGGCATGTAATTAACATTGTTTCAGTTATGTTCCCAACAATTTATATTGGCTTATTTATTTGCTTCCTTGGTGGTGTAGTGTGGATTTATTAAGTTATGCCCAATTCGTTTAAAGAATAAACTAACATTTTGTATTAAAGAAAAGGCTCTAGTCCTACTGGATTTTGTAGATACAAATACATGCATGCAAGCTAGAATTACTACAGTCTTATTTCCTTTCGACATCCCTGGAAACCGTGCATGCCATTTAAGCAGGGATTACTAACTGGAAAACATATTTGACAGCAAAGTCTTTCAGTGTTGCAGAAGTAAGGCGATGCAGTTGACATGATGATCGTTAGGAGGCGGTGTAGCCTTCCCAGAGATTAATACGGACGCTCCTCAAAGCGGAAAGTGCTTTTCGTTGGTTAAAGCAACATGGTGTCACCCTTTAGGCAATGTGAATATAAACAAGTGGCTCATTCTGTAACTGTATTTGGTATTTTATTGTCTGAAGTCCAACAGTTTCGGGTTTAGCATCCTCATGGCTCTCAGGGTGTGTGGTCGTCTGCTCAGCAATGGAGCCGTCCTCTCCGGGCGGCTGGTCGGGTCTGCTCGGCAGGAAAGTGCGTCATGCCTTCTCGCTGCGGGTCAGTGTATAGCTTTCTGCTGCTCATTTATCTGAGGCTGGTAAAGCAGGGACTCATACCTGGGTGTTATCAAAGCAAGTCATCTTAGTGTGACCTTTAGCTTAATAAACTCACACTGACGTTTTAATGTTGACTGGGATATTAACAGGCAGACTGGTAGGATCCCAGTCATTATATAGGCCTAAATATATATATATATATATATGTACAGTACTCCCAAACACAGAGCCTTCTGTTGTTTATAAATAAAGACACTATTTTTAAACATTAGTATTTTGCTGCTATCATAATTACTGCAGGACTATTGCAAAATTAAGCTCTTTGTGTAATTTTTCATGGTTTATCTTGACCCAATTTTAACTTTCTGTGTGGAATTGAAATTAGTGGCGTTTCTTTTCAGGATGGTTTGACTGTGATGTAGTTCAAGTTTCTTATATATTTATTGGTTTGTTTAAAAAATGAACCCAATAACCCATACATTTTTGTTGTTTTCTTTTTTTTATGAATCTTGAATTTTTTTTTTGTTGTTGTTGTATAAACTACCTTTTATTAGTATATTGCCCTTTTATACATATTTAACTTCAGTCTGAATGTGGCGCAATTTGCACAAGTATGTTTTTAGAAATAAAGTATGTTTTAATTTTTGGAAAAAGAAAAATTCAGAATAAGTAAATAATGGCCTGAATTTTAGATCCATTCACTCAGCAATGTGACCAAGTATTTTTTTTAAAGTCAAGTTTTTAAGGGGGGTAAATATTTGACACATTTAAGTATGAAGAGTTTGCTCCTTAAACAGTGGTATTTATGCACATCAGTGCATTTTAACTCATTTGAAAAAGTGTTCAGTTGAGACACGTAACTTAAAGTGAAGAAAGATCTGCACACAAGGCAAATAGACTGGATTAACATTCTTATCTCTGAGAAGCTACAGAACATTTTAACTTAGGTTAGAGTAAAGTATTAGAAATAATAAGGGATTTACAAAAAGCAAGGAAACATATTTGCAGCTTATTTTTTTTGAAATGGGATGAATTTTTCATACAATAAAATTAATAATTTTAATAGAATTATTGCAAAATTTTTAAAGCAGTGTTTGTCTAAGTGCTGTGCAGACCCCCCACCACCTTAAAACAACTAAAATTAGAAAAAAAAGAACAGAAAAATAAAACGTCAAATAAAATTCATCATAGATAAATGGCAATCTGTTCACAGAAACGGTTTAAAGTGCTTTACAATAAAATGTAAGTGTAATAGAGGTAAAAGATGTGTTATAAACGATAAAACCAAACAACAAATATAGGACCAGACTAGAATTTCTTGACATGAAAATACATTTCAAGCAAAAGTACCTTTTTAGGACCATTTTAACAAGTTTTTAAAGAATCAACAATACTGAAACTCTGTGGGAGAGAGTTTCTGAGCTTTAAGCCAAAATAAAAGCAGCCTCATTTCTCATTTGGACCTTTGGTTTAACCAGGAGATTACCTTTAGATGACCTCAAACATCTAGATGATCTGGGGGAGGCCATGGAGACATTTAAAAAAAATAATTAAATCTTAAAATTAATTGTCAATGGATTTTACTGAAAATGGAGAACCCTCTTTCCTGTGTGCGGTGAAACTCTGGAAGCGCTTTTCTGAACTCGCTGAAGGTTTGCTATTGATTGAAATACAGTTGTAATTGTCTTCTGCATCTCATGTTGAAAAGCAAGAATCTCAGTTTGGTTTTTGTTTAATTGTATGAAAATTCAGACAAATCCATGCCTTTTGTTGATGCAGTTAAGCATATATTTAATAAACTATCACAGATTTCATCAAAATGACTTTTTTTCATATCTTTTTTGATATAAAGTTTGTCGACCATCAATAAAGTTTTGCTGTCTGTGATAAATGTTATGTCTCTTAAAAACAGTCAGGTTAATTTACAGCTTTAAGCTAAACATTGGAAAACACATAAACTTACTTTCTTTGCAAACAAAAAACTAATTAAAACAGTTGCAGTTTAAGAGATAAAATAAGTGGATTTAACCTAAAGAGGCTGTCGGTTTTTACAGTGTATAGGTAAGACATAAAGTAGAAAAGGAAATAATATGATTCTTAATTAGAAGAAAGAAAACCTGAGAATTTGGTTTGGCTATTCAGTGGAAATGCAATGTTTGCTTTGAGCAGTGATCTAGAGATATACAGAAGGTTCCAGGAATCGCCTTTGTGGTTCTAAAGGAAGCACATGAAATTGTACCTAGAGAAGAACTCTGATGCTAAATGATGTAGTCAGATGGTGGAGAAGTATCTAGGGATGGTGCAGGAAATTCACAATGAGACAGTGGCGAGGTGTGTGGTAGACAGATGGCATTAAGATTGGGGTGGAACCACGTCAAGGATCAACTCCGAGCCTCTTTCACAACAGAGCTGTTTGGCTTTAAAGGAACCAGAGTTTGTTTGCTTGGATTCTCTACTTAGTTTGGAGGAGGTGGAAAAGCTAATCTGAATTCTGGACCACCTGAAAACGAGGGTCTTGGTTTGCTTCCAGGTAAACCTCTGGTGCTGCTCACTGACACAGGGAAAGCATAAGGACTGTCCAGTGGGCCAAAGAGAGGAAATGAACCTGCTCGTCTCATGCACCATTCTTGTGAAAAAGCTGTTACGTTGGAAATCAAAGTAGAAACGGAAACCCTAAATATGCAAACAAGTCAGCTGAAGGAGATGGAGTTCCTTCTTTTACCTGCTTTCTTCCTACTTTGGTCAGTGATTGTTTCGGCGAGCAGGGCCCCCTTATTGCAACTGCATTACACTGTCTATGCAGTTTGGACCTCTTTAAAAGGTGCAGGGTGAAAGGGAATAAAACCAAATGAAAGTGGGAAATTTTTCAGCATTTCCCACCCAATCGACACGCATCCTCTGGACTTCCATGGTGCAAAAGTGTCCTTAGTTGCAGTGTTAGACACGTTGACTGACTAGGTCCGGAGTCCGCATGGATTATGATATTTGCAGATGATGTTGTGATCTGTAGTGAGAGTGGGGAGCTGGGTAAAGATTGCTGGGGGAGGTGGAGTTATGCTCTGGGGCAATGAAAGTCGACCCAGGCCAGGAAGACGGTTGGTAACTAAGGATATACAGAGGGCGGGTGTGACAGAGGAGAATGTTGTGGATAGGATGAAAAGGAGGAAGATGATCACTGTGGCAGAGCCTGAATGGAGGACCCACAGGAAGAGGAAGACACGTTTTATGTGAAAATGTTGAGAAACAGTGAAAACTTCATGCAGTTCATAGCACCCACTTCATTACAATAAGAAGTTTTTGATTAATTTTAGGAATGGCATTTTTGACAAGGAACTTGTGAATAGATCATTATAGTTTGGTAAATCAATTAGCATCTAAGAAGTGTAATCAGTCATCTTGCTCTAGCAAGGGCATCAAAATCACAGAGATATTAAATGTCTTAACAGGAAATGCTGCTTGCAGCCGAGGAGGGAAGCACGGATTCATCTTCACTCCCGCCTGTTTTATTACATCCGAAGCATTTCTCAGCGGACTGATGAAAGGCAAAGCAGCGGAGACGGACGGTAGCATTTATCACCTTCCAGCCTCAGTTCCTCCAGACAGCAGTAAGCAGGCTGCTGCCTCAGAGATTTACTGGTCTGATTGTGCAGGCGTGGCTTTATTTTCAAAAAGTGCCGATGTCATCCTGTCACCAATCTGACATGTGGTTTATTTTCTCTCTAATTATCTTCCTTTGTGTTGTGTCTTTAAAGGTGAACAGGTTTCTTTGTTGCTGAAACATCCTGATCAGCCTCCTGACTCAAAGGTGTTGAAAGTGACTATAATTGGAGCTCCAAATGCGGGGAAGTCCACGCTGTCCAATCAGCTCCTTGGCAGAAAGGTCTTAGTCTTTTCAACCTGCTTGCTGCAATCGTTTCATCTCACTGTGGAGGAGGTGGTGCTCACAAGTCTTTCTTCATTGCTTTAAGGTGTTTGCTGTGTCCAAAAAAGTTCATACAACTCGGTCACGTGCGCTGGGCGTCCTCACCGAGACTGACACACAAATTGTAAGAGCTTCATCAAAGATTAAGGGAGTGATGCAGCTCAAAAGAAAAGGCCTGTATCAATCATTTTTTTGTTTTTTTTTTTAGATTTTGCTGGACACCCCTGGTCTCACCACACCATCAAAGGCCAAACGGTGCAATTTGTATTTAATTATTTGTTGCTATTAAATGTCTCTAGTCTCTGAGGTTTTAATCTATGAATGGACCCTCTGTTTTCACAGACACCAGCTGGAGAAATCCTTGCTTGTGGATCCCTGGAACACTGTCCAAGAAGCTGACCTGGGTATGAGATGTTTACTGAGCTGTTAATCAGTCAGACCTGAGCTGCAGGTTTCAGTGTGAGTGGTGGTGCAAACATTTGAAAGGCTTACAAACTGAACTGTATGCATTTCCAGTGGTTGTCATGGTGGACGTATCAGACAGATGGACGTGCTCAGGGCTGGATTTTGAGGTGCTGAAATGCCTGGCCCAGCATCCGCATATCCCAGCCATCCTAGTCCTCAACAAGGTATTCTTTCCCATATTTTAAATGTTTTCAGTCAGATTAGTTGTTAAGTAAAAGAAAAACATCCCCACATCATGATGCTGCCAACGCCATCATCATGTTGTACGGTAATACTGTATTTAATATAATGTGCAGTCTTAGTTTTTGTTTCATTATTTTCTTTAACGCTACAGTTATGTGCTACTTTGTGTTGTTTGGTCACCTAATATGTTAATAAAATGCATTAAAGTTTGTGGTTGTGAACTAACAAAATGTGGAAAAATCAAAAGGAGTTTAGACCTTGTGCTTCTTCAATATATCTGTGGAAATCTCTTATTTATCCATCAAACCACTAAAAGAAGCACTTCCCACATTCTCCACTCTAAATCTGTTTTATGAGTGATATTAAAAGGTCAATCTATTATATCTTTGTCAGTGTGCCATACTTTCCATTCTAACTTCTCAAATCCAACATGTGGCACTTGGCTTCAAGCCTTTTGGCTCCTGCAGCTCTGCTATGGTTCCTCTCTCATCCATTTTTAATATATACCATATAGAAGAGCCAACTTTTTCTTGAACATAACCCAAAACAGTAAAAATGGGTATGCATTCATGGGCGCTCTAACAAACATGTTTCCTAATGTTTGTCTGAATTTAAGGTGGACCTGGTGAAGGCCAAGGACAGACTGCTGGACATCACAGCACAGCTGACATGTGGGGTGGTGAACGGGCGCAAAGTGCGGGTCAGGCCAGTGATCAAGCCTCCATGGGCTCAGAAGAAACCCGAGAGAACTCCTGAGTTATCTCCTGATGAGGACACTGCAGCACATGAGGATGGTGCAAAGCCAAACTCTGTGCTAAGCAGAGAGAAACTGAAGGAGCTGAGGAGTCAGCAAGGCTGGCCTCACTTCAAGGACGTCTTCATGCTGTCGTCTGTGGACAGAGAGGACGTGGAGACGCTGAAGGTAAACAGTCTACAGCCACAAAAGGAAAGGAGATTTAGCGTGTTTAAAAAATGTGTTAAAAATAAATCTCAAGTAGCTACACTAGCTAACTATCCTGCTTTTGTAAAATATATCAGGAAAAAGGTACATTAAGGTAATTAACCTAATGCAGTGGTTCCCAGAGGATGGGGTCATAAGATCGTCTTCAGAAATTAAACTAAATGACAAAATTTATAAAAGCATATCTATGCTGTAAATATCAGAAAAAATTAAAAGAGTGCTTAGTAATATATAAAAGTGGTAAATTGGTTGTTAATACTGTTTAATACTGTGTTTTCATTGTCCCTGTTAAGTTGCTATCAGTGTTACTCAACTGATAACCAACTGAGGTCATGAGCCTTTTCTGCTGTTATTTTAGGGATCAGGTGCAGAAACGTTTTGGAAAAACTCCAATTAAACCCTGTTTTTGTGTCATTTGTCACCTGCAGTGCCCTGCAAAAGTATTCATACCTCCTAAACCTTTTCTATTTTTGTCACATTCGAGTCACTTGTTGTATCACGATTGTATGTGATAGACCAGCACAAAGTAGTATGTAATGGTAAAGTGTAAGGAGAAAGACGAAGGGTTTTAAAATCTTTTACAAATAGTGTTGAAATGTGTTTGTGTTCAGCTCCGCTGAGTCAGTACATTTACTTTTTGCTGCAGTTACAGCTAGCTGTAAGTCTTTAGGGTATGTCTCTACTAGCTATGAACATCCATTCTTCTGTGCAAAATAGGTCAGGCTCAGTCAGGTTCGTTAAGGAGTACCTGTGAACATCAGGTTTCAAGTCCTTTCACAAATTCTTAGATTATAAACCATCCCACTGTAGCTCTGGATGTGTTGTTGTCCTGCTGGAGGGTGAACCTCCACTCCAGGCTCAAGGGTTTCTTAGCCTTTAACAGGTTTTCTTTTCGGATTGCTCTGTATTTAGCTCCTTTCATCCCTCGGATCAGCTTCCGTATCCCTGTTAAAGTCAAGTATGCCCAAAGCATTATGCTGCCACAACCATGTTACACCATGGGGATGGTGTGTTAGCGGTTATTTGCAGTGTCGGTTTTAAAATTTTGAAAGTCTTTTATGGTTTTCCTTTACTTTCATAATTATCTGCTACTTTGTGGGCAGTCACATATCACCCAAAAAATACTTTGAAGTTTGTGTTTGTAATGTGTTAAATTTGAAAGAGTCCAGACTTTTCGAAGCACTGTACACGGCCACCAATCACAAATAAACTTTACACCTGTAATGTTAAACTGAACTGCTGTCCTCAAATATATGTTGTCTCATAGTATTTGTTCTTGCAGAACTACTTTCTGGTTGCAGCGAAGCCAGGATCCTGGATGTACCACAGTGAGGTCCTGACAGACCAGAGTCCAGAGGAAGTCTGCACCAACATCATCAGAGAAAAGCTGCTGGAGTATCTGCCACAGGAAGTGCCCTACTCAATGACTCAGGTGAGTAAGGTAACAGGTGTCAGAGGGCGGTCTGGATCACATGTGATTATAAGCGGTGTCCTATTTAAAACACAAATACACATTTCAACAATGAAGGTTATTTTTCTTCATGTAATTTAAATTACCCTGCTGTTTCTTGTGTTTTGGCATTTAGATTTAAAATCTGATTTGTTGTGTTTGTTGCCTCTGACATATTTGTGACAACCTAACGCATCTAAAGGGAGTTTTCTACTTAAAAGCAACACAATGGGAAAAATATTTACAGCCTCTGATTGGCATTATAATCCATTTCTTTAACTCCACTGCTGCTTATTTTTTAAGTTAGTTTAGATAGTTTTATTTCTTAAGATGTCTCTGTTTTCAGTCTATTGAACTCTGGCAAGATGGAGAAAATGGGGAGCTGGATATTTCTGTGAAACTGTACACCAAGAAAGAAACTCACATGGTAAGTACTCTCACATTTCTGTGTAGTTGTAAAGTGGCTAGAAGGCCCACATGCCTGGATGTCCACTTGCTGGTTGGACCTTGATGTCCCCTGTGTTTACCTGCAGTTTAGCCTGTATATACATCGTATCATTAGCTGTGGCTACAAATGTCTCGGTTGGTGTAAACGCCAGAGACTTTGGCTTTGCTCAAGCTCTTCACCCAGTGACATCATGAGGTCAAAATGTGCAGCTGCACACTGTTTACAGGCAAGCATCACATAAGTATGCTGATGTTAGCATCTGTCTCTGAGTAACCTTTATGTGTGGCCTTTTGGAGTTAGATTGGTTATCTTTACAACAGTGTATGTGACGTTCTGTTTAGAATAATTATTTGTATGCTTCATTTTGTTTTATTTTAGCATACAAGGTAAAGTGTTAGCCTGTAATGTCAGTCGTGTTAATGTTGCATTCATTTAAACATGGACATTTGACTGCCAATACCAAAACAGCTGGAAAAGCTCGTGTTCTCCTTTCCCTCATTATTTTGTAGGCTAAAGTAATTAGTTACAGAAAATCTGAAATGTGATTATTTTTGGAAGCTGAGGTCGAGGCTCACAGATGAATGAATGAATCACTTCTCTCCAACGTTGCACACCAGTAGCCCCTCTGATGGTCTTCAGTATATATAAATTCTTATCCGTTTTTCTGTATCTTCCATGTTTTTTCTTGTATTTCTCCTAAATATTTAAGGAGCCTTTTTGGACTGTGCATATTAGATGTGAAAGAGCAGTTGTAGATGCATCTGTGGCGCTGGATGTTTAAAGGCCACTGCCCTTGCAAGAAGAGGTACTTAGAACAACACTGTTTTCCAGCATTAGTAATGAAAGCAATAAAAAAACGTCGTTGGGAATGCAGAGCGGAGGTCTGCAAACTGATGACTGACCATCAGGCTCTAAACTTAATGATTCTGACACCAAACTATTTTTTCAGTTTTTTGTTTTTTTGTACTGCACCTCACAGGATGGACACTGAACACACAGTTCATATACAGTGTTGGTGACAATCGCTAGGATACCTGCTGATAGTACTTTGCACAGCGTCCTTTTGCTAATAGGAAAACATTTAGTCCTCTAAAACAAATCACTAGTTTGGAGCACATAGAGAGAGGCATCTTTTCATATTCCTGTTTGCACAATCTCTCTAGATCATCTAGACTTCTGGATCTTCTCCTATGTTTTGGGTCTTCTTTCAGGATTTAGATCATAGGACTGAGAGAGCCTTGGAAGAAAGTTAATTTTGTGACTGGAGTAGTCAGGGGCTGGTTACCAGTTCTAAGGTGTAATAAGGTCCTAAAAAGTTATGTTTTTAAGCTGCAATAATGTTTGCTCACACTGTTCCTACAGTTTAAAGTCTTTTTAATGAGATGCCAGAAAAGATACCAGAGTGACCTGGGTTTTTTCCTGTCTGATCGGAGCACAGTTTAACGCAGAGCTCCCCCTCCCCTGACTGTAGCTCATGATCACTGATGCTCCACGAGGTGAGATCCTGCATGGAGTCCCAGACTGAGGGAGATTGATCATCTTGAACTTCTTCCATTTTCTCCAACAGTTTTTGCCTTCTCTCTAAGCTGCTTGGCTATTTTCCTGTAGCCCATCCCAGCCTTGTGCAGGTCTACTATTTTATCCCTGATGTCCTCACACGGCTCTCTGGTCTTGGTCATTGTGGAGAGGTTGGAGCTTGTTTGATTGAGTGTGTGGAAAGGTGTATTTTATACAGATAACGAGTTCAAACAGGTGCAGTTAATACAGTTATCATTATTATTATGTTAGGTGATCAAATACTTATGTCATGCAATAAAATGTAAAATAATTACATAAAAATCAGACAATGTGATTTCCTAGATTTTTGTTTTAGATTCCATCACTCACAGTTGAAGAGTACCTATGATAAAAATTAAAGACTTCTACAAGCTTTGCAAGTGGAGAAACCTGCAAAATCTGCAGTGTATCAAATGGAGGAACGCTGGTTTTGTGTCTGGTAAACCATTTCTGTGTTGATTTGGCCAGATGTTTTGGATCGTTATCCTGTTGAAGGATTCAATGATGACTACACTTTCAGTTTCCTGGTGGGGTCCGCCAGATTTTTATTCAGACTTTCCTTGTGTTTGAAAGAATTCATGTTGCCATGCATTATAACGAGGTTCCCAGGGCCTTGAGAAGAGAAACAGTCCCACAGCATCACAGATCCTCCACCGTACTGAACAGTGAGCATGAGGTGCTCTTCCCATATTTTTGTCCTTTGTTAAACCTTAAAGCCACCTGAAATGTTACTGCAAAGCTTTATCTGGGACACAGTTCCAGTTGAAGTCCCAGTAAAGCGGACTAAACTTTACATGTTTAAGTTTGTGATGGTTGATATCTAAATAGTGTTAATGGTTGTTATGGAGACAAGATGCTGCTCTTTGCTGCAGTTCTCTCACAATGAGCTTTGGAGATTTTTCCCTGTGCTTGGCGACCAGATATTCACTACTCAGCCTAGTGGCTGGTGAGTAAAAGAAATGTGCTTATGTGTCTTCATATGAATATGATTCTAATGTTCTGCCCAATAAAGGGCATTCCAGCTCTTAATTTGACTTTTTATCTGTTTTACAGGAGTTTTAACATTTACTTGTCAGATTAATCTGTTTTAACCAGATGGAATAAAACTCGTTCTGATCTGTGGTCCCTCATGTTGTTTCACTTCCTGTGTCTGTAGAGGATGGTGATCGGCACAGCCGGCCAGATGGTGGCGCGGATCGCTCGAGAGGCAGCGGAGGACCTCAGCAGGGTCTACCTGAGGGACGTAAGGCTGAAGCTCTCTGCTAAGATGAAGTGACGAAGACTGATGAATCCTGCAAAACCAGGGCCAATTCTGCCTGATCTGTTGTGACTCTTTTCTCTTCCAAAGACAGAGCTTGAGCTAAAGAGGTTATGATCTCATCATGAGTCTGACATGGTGCCGGAAGGCAGCATATGCTCTATCTCCTGTCCAAGAACTGCCGATGACCTGGCTCCTGTCTGAGGAAAGGACAATTTTCTGTTTTATTTCTGGAACCACTTTCTCATTATTTAACCTGTTTACATTGATATGTTACTGCATTTAGAGTGAGGGGTGCCCAAACTTCATACACACAACAGACGTATCTAAATGTTGCAGCAGAGTAATCCCAGCTGAAGCGTTGGCATATTTTCGAGCTCTGATACCTTTTTGGTAACAAACATGACACTGCGGCTCATCAAATGGATGTTTTGACACGACTTTGACAGCTCCTTCATGGCTGAGCGGGTTTGGCAGGCTGTGAAAAGGCCAACATTTTATCTTTGGCTCTCAGGGCTTTTTTTGCCTTGGCGGGCACAAACATGCAGTGTAGATAAACTGAAGACGAGAGCTGCACCGTCATGTTCACTCACATGTCCCTGATGTACCGTCCAACCCAGTTCCCTCCACTCCCTTCATCACGTTAGCCTTCTCTGCTGCCTTTTGAAGTGTAGCCATCCATCCCTGCGACCATCACTTTTTGTTCTGCAGCTTTCTTCCTCTTTCTTTTTTTTTTCGCCCTCCATCCCTCCATCGCTCGCTCGCTCTGCTCTTTTGGCTCTTATAAAGCCCAGCTCTGCCTCGGAGGGCTACATTGTCTCCCTAATGGATGGCAAAGTGGAGCACTAACCTGATGCTAAAATGGGTCAGATAATGGGGATTAGATTCATTCCTGCTGCCTGTGGGTTAACTCAGCAGTTCAGGCCATCCTTATGAATAACCAGCTAGTGTCCTGAGGTCAGGGAGGGAGGGAGTGAAGCTCTACAGCTTTAGGGACTGACACAGCTGCAACCCACCGATTCGACAGAGCAAAGATCGCTGCCTTAGACAAGCCAAATGCATTATAAAACCATTAAAATCATTTAGATCCTTGGAGCAATGTTTCAAACTCAGATTCTCCAAATAAAGAGGCACTCATGTACGGGAGACATCCATCATCTTTATTTGACATTATTTCTTTGAATTTAACAACACAACACACGAGTGTGTCCTTTCCTTCGATGACATTGAGTGAAGGCCGTAGAACCCTTACCATTACTAAAACTCAGTAATGGTAACGGTTTAACTGCCCCCCTCAGTTGTGTGTTCGGCCCCCCAAGCATTACAGCCTTAGTCTTCTCTGGCTCCAGCGGAGGTGGAATGATACCCTGGATAGTACATCATCTATACTGTAGTGTCTCTTTAAAAAACTTACAGTATAAGATGATATCCTGTCCAGGGCACAAGACAGAACCATCATGCAGCTAGTCCCCAAGTTGTTTGGAATCTGCAACAAAAAATTAGATAAAAATGATTTAAAACTAAAAATAAATTATGGTTAACCTTTAACCTCCTGTCTGAGCTGTTCTCACCTGTTTGCTAGTTGTTGTCGCTAGATGTCTTCATTATGGTATGGACCTCTGGTTCACATCTCCTAACTGCCGTGTCTGTCGGGCTCCAACACTTAAAAAGGGCCCCCCTCAGCTCATTAGCATACCGTGATGACATCTGGGTTGAACCAGAGAACTTTTTTTTTTTCCTCCTTATCTTCTCTTAACCTGATTGCCACAGTCCAGTAATGGTCCACACCCTCTTTACAACACCCAGATGGTCTTTAGTTCTACTTCTATTCTCTCCTCATTTAATGCTTACTTGTCAATCGAAGTAAACGCGAGACAGGTTTGATACAGTGATATCATATAAAAATTGTATTTGTGTGCACAGTCCAGTCTGTTATGGAGACACAACAGTGGTTTACTGAATGCATTACATATTTCTACAGTTCACAGCGCTTTGGAAAGAATCCATTCCCAATAGATTTTGCCACATTACAGCTACAAACGTCAGTGTATTTATTTGAAAGATCAACACAAACCAGGCCATAACTGTCAAAGGTAAGGAAAATAATACATGTATAAATCTTAAGCCCACTTTACTCTGACACCCCTAAATAATATTTGATGCAACCAGTTATCAGTTTTTTAGTTTATCAATTTCTTATAAATGACTTGAGCGATATACCCTCAGTGTAAATCCAACTGTTCTTTGAAGGCCTTAAAGGATTGTTGGAGAACATTCGAGAACAAACAGCATCATGAAGATCGAGGAACTCATCAGACAAAAAGTTATATAATATTTCAAACCTTTTAATTTCTTGTGTTTCTGGTTAATGTGGCTTACAGATAATGACAACCCAAAATTCAGTGTCTCTAAAAATTTTAATTTTGTTAAAAGGTTCAATATTGGAAACTCATGGTGTCACACTCTAATCAGCTAAATAACTCAAAACTGAGCATCTAAATGGTCTCAGTCTGGGTCAGCAGGCTGACATGATCATGGGGAAGACTGCTGACCGGGCAATTGTCCAGAAGACAGTCATTGACACCATCCACAAGGGTGGTAAGCCACAAAAGCTCATTGCCAAACAAGCTGGTTCACAGTGTGCTGAATCCAAACCTATTCATAAGAAGTTGAGTGGAAGGAAAAGTGTGCTAGGAAAAGGTCACAAGCAGTGGACTGAGGCTGGAGTCAGCACCTCAGGAGTTACAATGTGCAAACAAATTATACACATGGACTTCTAGCGTCAAGCGAATATTAGATCCATCTTACCTGGGCTATGCAGAAAAAGAACTGGACTGTTACTCAATGGTCCAAAGTTCGCTTCTCAGATTAAAGTAAGATTTGCATTTCATTTAGAAACCAAGATCCCAGAGTCTGGAGGAAGAGTGGAGAGGCACAGAATCCATGTTGCTTGATGTCCAGTGTGAAGTTTCCACAGTCGGTGATGGTTTGCGGTGCCATGTCATCAGCTGGTGTTGGTCCACTGGGTTTCTAAAGGTCACAGTCAAAGCAGCCATCTACCAGGAAATTCTAGAGCACTTCATGCTTCCCTCTGCTGATGAGCTGTATGGAGATGCTGATTTTATTTTCCAGCAGGACTTGGTACCTGCTGGAAAGCGGAAAAGAATTTGCTAACCTTTCAGTCTACATGTGCAAAGCTGCTATAGACAAATCGCACAAGACTTGCAGCTGTAACTCCAGCGAAAGGTGGTTCTTCAAAGTGTTGACTTGGCAGGGCTGAATACATGCAGGCTTCACTTCTTGGAGTATTTGTAAAATGTGTTTAAACTCCTAATATGTTTCTCTTCCAGGATTGCCCTGGCTCCATTCATCTTCCTGTTAAATCTGACCAGGTCCCTTGTCCCTGCTTAAGAAAAGCATGCCCACAACATGATGCTGCCACCACCATGTTTCACCAAGGGGACCTTAAACTGGACTTATTTTTACAAAGACATGCAAAACAGTCCAGACTTTCCTACCATTTCACAGTTATGCACTAATTTGTGTTGGTCTATCAAATGAAATTTCAGTATATGGCCTGTACTTGTATAGTGCTTTATCTAGTCCGAGGACCCCTAAGCGCTTCACACTATAATCAGTCATCCACACGCTGACAGTGAGAAGATACATTGTAGACACAGCTACTGACAGAAGTGAGGCTGCCATACAATTGGCGCCATCGGGCCCTCTGACCACCATAAGCAGGTAAGGCGTGTGAAGTGTCTTGCCCAAGGACACAATGACTGAGAATAACAGAGTGGGGATTCGAACTGGCAACCCACCAGTTAAAGGAAGGACTCCTACCACCTGAGCCAGTCAGCAACAGTAACATACATTGAAATTTATGGTTGTAAAGTAAGACAAGGAGAATTAGTGTGAGCAGTATGAATACTTTCACTAAGCACTGCATGTACCTATACTGTTTTCCATGTTTGTCTTCTTGTGACCTTTGACCTTTCTTGGTTACTCTAATCAGAAGAATCCAACAGTCAGACAACGCTCCTTTATAAAACCACTAGGACCTTTATCTCCCGATGTGGCAATAAATCTAACATTCAGCAGATCTTCACTCCTCTGAATCAACTAGCTGCTGGATTTATGTGTGATGCTTTCACTGTTTGGAAGTTAATCCCATTAAATGTCAGCTGATGTCATGTTATCTGATTCATTAAAGCTTCAGTGTTTTTTTTTCTCTCCATGTTCTTAGCGAGGTCGCAGGATGTGGAAGATGTGTCCTCGTAACGTTCACAGCATCAAGTCGTGGCTGAGGTGTGATGGAGAGTTTCCTGCTGCGTTTTGTCTTTAATCCCTGACAGTTTGTCCACATGTGTTTAAAAATAGGCTGTTTTTCTGGAGGAATCAAGTCTGACTTGACGGTTTTCAACTTTACATCTACTCCCTCCTTCCCCCAACATAAACCAGGCTAACATTGTAAATAGGAAATTGTTCTCAATGTTATGCCAGGTGAAATAAACGTTTAATAATAATAATAATAATACGACAGTATTCAGGTTCCAAACAGGCTCCAGGAAGTCTGTCGAGCTGTAAACAAACCGCTTCAGGGTGCTTTAGTACAAAGGAATGCACGATAGGAGGAGGTTTTGTCCAGGTATACTGACTTTCCAAGCGGCACTGAGGAATGCTCCTCCTCTGAAACCAACTCGTTCATATGGAAATATCCACTGTATTCTCATGTCTTTATGCACTCCACTAAGGTCAGTGTCATTTATCACAGTTCCACTTGTGTGCAGTTCTGGCAAAACCCAGTAATTTACATTGGTAATTATGTGGGAGCTACATGTAGCCCAGCAGCATGTTCCTCAGGAAGGGCTTGTGTTAGGTGGGACCTGGTAACTCCTGGTCAGGGTGTGAGATCTTCTATGGGGTGTGAGTCCTCCTGCTTGGACTGATAAGGACAGAGGCTGGACCATCTGGGTGCAGCAGTTTTATCTGCAGCAGAAAAGCTCCTGCTCTTTCTACAAGACACCAATAAGCTTTTGGTTGTGTTTAATGGTTATAAGAACAGAAGAGGACATTTTGACTGCAATTAAATACGTTTTATGCGGTGCCAACAAGAAAACCTGTTGGTGGATGATTAAACAGGGACTAAAAAAATGTTTGGTTGTAATTTAACTTCTGATGCAGCCTTAAATCACTCATCGAACACATGAAACTAGCTTTCTGGTACTCACCCCGACCATGTGCAAATAAATCCCCCAGGTTCATATCCAATCAATTTATTTTGAAGCAGGTGGACTAATTAGGAGTCAACAACCAGAGGAGAAACGTACAGAGACATAATGAAACAGCAACAGATCTCATTAACAAGCAGAATAACATCTGAACGGCAATAATTTATATTACAAATACTATTCCGCTGCACATGAGGCTGATATTACTTCCATACAGCGTGGAAGATGGGGTTATTAACTTAAGGCCAGCTCATTACGCCTTTTACAGCAGATTAGAAAACTGGCAGCAAAGTAACAAGTATTTTTGTGCTGAAAATGAGCTTCATAGGGTTTTCTTATCAACTGAGATAAGACGGAGCAGAAGTGTATACAACCAGAGAGTGGGACAGGACATTTTAATCCTGCGCTGAAGGGAAACTTTAATATTCATGAATTTTCTCTCCAAACAGGTTCCTGGATGTTTGGTACATCAAAAGCAAACCAGACATGTTTTAAACCCCTTGGTTGTCCTGAGAAATATGAAAGGTTAAATTTAGATCCAACAGTAAAAAACTTGTACTTAATAAAAAAAAACAGAAGATGGAAAATCCTCCTTCGCAACTGAATAGTCTAAGAAAATGTCTTTTAGTATGCAAACCTTTCTGATAAGACAGTTAAACAGTCAGTTATTTAGTTTGATTTCTGTTGATTCACATCTCCAACTTTGGGAACCACAGATCTGAGTTATAGACGGATAAAAGAACAAATGATCCTGCTTCTAAATTTTTACACCTATTTCCAGCCATAAAGTGCCTCGTTTTATTGAAACAAATATTCCTGAAATTCAGAATTCAAGAAGAAAACAGACTCTGTTTGGAACATCAGGCTTTTGTTAGTGAATCACTTTTGCAAGTTGTGCCAACTGCCACGGGTTAAAAATGAGCTTTTCTGCTAATGGCCTAAAAACATTTTGGCAAAAAATAAAATCTAAACAATTGACTGAACAACCTGATAAATACGCTACTGATCATAGACCAAAAAGGAAAGTGACAAGCTTAAAAAACTGGGTTATTGAAAACTGCATCAACACATAAACAGGCTGTTCATCAGTTGATCAAACGTTTAAGACTATTGACAAAAATAAAATTCCAAAACAGAACTAGAAGCTTCAATAAAAGGACCCAGTTGTTAGTGGCCCCATCGTTCTTGGTTACTTCAAAAATGTGTTTAGACACGGCTGATGAGACTGTTTCCAGTAGGTTGGGCAGAACGTGGTCCTCTGTGTTAAAGATGCTCTCATGAAGGACATCCAGGGTCTGGAAATAACATCTATTTTTATAAACCTCCCTTGTCGTTCATTCCCAAACTGTTTCAGAGGGATTTAAATCAGGGGAACATGCAGGATTGTCCAAAAGAAGGGTGTTATTCTCCTGGAGGAAGTCCAGAAAGGTGTGAACTGCAGTATTGTTCAGAACAGACGGAGGGCCTCAGTTCAGAGGGATACCTGCTGCAGCATCTCCACACATCCAGCCACGGTTTGATGCCTCCGCACAACCCAAAGCTCCATTGTACCACTGAGAGAAAAAGACCCCAGATTAACATGGAACTACTGTACCATGTAGAAAACATCTCCCTCTTCATTTCAGTACCATTGGAAGCCTTTAGGAGTGTCCCGATTTATTTTCTCATCAGAGAACAAAACTTTCTTCCACCTTTCAATGCCTATGTTTGGTGCTCCCTCACAAACAAAATGGGGAGATTGTAGTGCAAGACCTTGGAAAATATTTTCTGTTCTTTAAGCCTTTCACTCCCAGATGCCGTCCTTTAGTTATTGGGCTGAAATCAACATTAGTAGGGGCCGAAAATTTAGTAGGATTTGCTTCTCTCTTCTTAAACAGCCTGCTGGATTCTCCAGCTCAGCTCAGGTTAAACTGTTCTGGTTCTACCACTTCATTCTTGGTTCACCAGCTTTAAATGTGAATACTTTTAATTTCTTTCCAGGCGTTAAGATTTTGTTTGGTTGTGTAAATTGGGAACACTTGGGAAACCTTAAATTTTAGTTTTATTATAATCTACCAGGCTCTTCTTTTAGTTTTTCAGGGGGAAATTGGGTAATAGTTCACCAGGCTTTCTGACATTTGCTGCTTTATTTCATTTTCATGGCATTACGTGACTGTTTTGGATTTAACTTATTTAGTTTTTAAATAAAAGGTACCTGACTTCCTTTTCAGAACTGCAAAAAATCACAGCAGTTGATAAACAAACTGTATAATTCAATTCAATTAAGTTTATTTATATAGCGCCAATTCACAACACATGTTGTCTCAAGGCATTTCACAAAAGTCAGGTACATACATTCCAATTAATCTTAATCATTGAACAGTGCAGTCAGAGTTAGTTATTTATTCAAATTGGATAAAACGTTTTTCTGTCTAAGGAAACCCAGCAGATTGCATCCAGTCAGTGACTTGCAGCATTCACTCCTCCTGGATGAGCATGTAGAGACGGTGGACAGTCACTGGCGTTGACTTTGCAGTAATCCCTCATACTGAGCATGCATGTAGCGAAAGTGGAGAGGAAAAACTCCCTTTTAACAGGAAGAAACCTCCAGCAGAACCAGAACCAGGTTCAGTGTGAGCGGCCATCTGCCACGACCGACTGGGTGTTAGAGAGAACAGAGCAGAGACACAAAGAGAACAAAGAAGCACTGATCCAGGAGTTCTTTCTATGGGAAGGAAAAGTAAATGTTAATGGATGTAGCTCCTTTAGTTGTTTCGCCAAGAAAGAAAGAACAGATAAACTCTGAGCCAGTTTTCAAGTTTAGAGTCTGAAAGAGAGCACATATAATTAGTTACAGTAAAAGCTCAGTCAATCGCCATGTCTAGGAGAGAGAAAGGGTTAAACACTGAAAGACAGGGCCATGTGGATCATCGGTAGAGGGTGAGCATTAAGTTGTTGCCAGCAGAAGCTCGGACGATGCCCCTCTCCAGACAGTTGTCACAGGTAGACACAGAGTCAGGCCAGGTGTAGCTTCTAGGAAGGAAAAGGAGAGAGAACAAGAAGTTAAGAGAGAGTGTGAGAATGTAGCGAAGAGGGTGAAAGTGGTCATTATGTCCTCCAGCAGCCTAAGCCTATAGCAGCATAACTACACAGAAAGTTTCAGTTCAGATTATTTAGTTAAACGGCGCTTATTTACAACAATGTCGTCTCAAGGCACCCCACAAAGGGTCCCACTGATGGTCATTGGTATAGTAAAAACCACCAGGATTGGGATACTTCTCTCTGTCAGACTAATTATAACCATTGGGAAAGAGAGGGGGTCATACAGGTAGCAGAAATGGAGCGTGTGTTTGCACCTCAACCATAACTGAGCCGGTTTAGGCTAAACCTGACTCCCCCTTACTCCATCCAACAAGGGGAGAAGAAGACGGAGCTAAAATAAGGGAGATAGCTCAGGATAACCTAAGCCACTCTAACTATAAGCTTTATCAAAAAGGAAAGTTTTAAGCCTAGCCTTAAAAGTAGACAGGGTGTCTGCCTCACGGACTAAAACTGGGAGCTGGTTCCACAGGAGAGGAGCCTGATAACTAAAGGATCTGCCTCCCATTCTACTTCTAGAGACTCTAGGAACCACCAGTAAACCTGCAGTCTGAGAACGAAGTGCTCTGTTAGGAACATATGGAACAATCAGATCTCTGATGTATGATGGAGCTATATCATTAAGGGCTTTATATGTGAGGAGAATTTTAAATTTAACAGGGAGCCAATGAAGGGAAGCTAAAGTAGGAGAAATATGATCTCTCTTTTTGATTTTCATCAGAACTCTTGCTGCAGCATTTTGAATCAGCTGTAGGCTTTTAACTGCATTTTGTGGACATCCTGATAGTAAAGAATTACAAGAGTCCAGCCTTGAAGTAACAAATGCATGGACTAGTTTTTCAGCGTCACTCCTGGACAGGATATTTCTAATTTAGGCAATGTTCCGGAGATGAAAGAAGGAAATCCTAGAAACCTGTTTAATATGGGATTTAAATGACATGTTCTGGTCAAAAGTAACACCAAGGTTTTTTACTTTATTACCGGACGTCAATTTAATGACGTCCAGGTTAAGTAATTGACTAAGCAGTTTCTTTTTTAAAGACTCCGGTCCAAAGACGACAACTTCTGTCTTGTCTGAATTTAGAAGCAGAAAATTTAAAGTCATCCAAGTTTTTATATCTTCAAGACATGCTTGTAGTCTATCTAACTGGTTGGGTTCATCAGGATTTATGGATAAGTAAAGCAGAGTATCATCAGTGTAACAGTGAAAATTTATCCTATGCTGCCTGATAATTTGATAATGCACTAACAAGATGATTTCTAACAAGGTTCTATCCAAATCCTCTTATGTCCCTAAAATGTTTGATAAAACATGAAAAACAGATGATAAATGATAAACATCATGTGAAACATCATGTCACCCCTTTATAAATCTATTAATCTATCTGCAGAACCTTTTCCTCAAAATTTTCAGCTGGCACTTTGATAAAAACTAATCTTGCTCTCACATTTTAGTCTGTTCTAACTCCTCCTTCATTAAATATTCTGACAGGGACTGTCAGATCTCCTGTCAGTTATACAAGAAAAGGATTTTGTCAAAAAACTTTCTTACAATCTCCTCAAATAAGACTGCAGTTACTTACACTTCTGTCGCCGGAAATTTGTTCAAAATGTTTCTGCAGTGACCTCTGCTGGCTTGAATTGGCTATTACTGCTCACTTAGGATTAATAAAATACAACTCGCCCTGTAAAGGAGGAAGGTCGTTATTAGCTTTTTTAGCTCATTTTAGGTGATATAATTATTTTATTTCTAAGCTTTTCCACTAAATCAGAATCCTGCCCTCAGACCTCCGACCTGATGCAACATGAAATTAACTACTTATAATCCTGAAATTACTTATCCTCTGAATGTCAGCCTCACTTAAGTGAAGTTGATATATTGTTACCCCATATTACCCTTAAACTCTCTGAAACCATATGTTTGTGTGCAGAAGAGCATTTTCACGCAGAGACAGACTGAAGGTGATATAACTTTTTATTACAAGGTGACACACAACACAGAATAACATGAACACATGCTTAATTTTCCATGCTGCATGACTTCTCCTTCAGTCAACGGTACATGAGAAGCCACAGAATACTTCCTAAATAAAACATGAACAGGGAGAACAGATTACAACAGACAGACATAGTCCAAATAAAGATGACAGATAAGGCATAGGTGTAAAATGTTTGGTGATATTCTCAAATGCTAAACCAAATCACAAGAAGTTGCATCTGATTAGACAATAGGCTTTGCATTCTTTGGCACAAATAGAATGGCCAAAAACAAATGATGCGGTTAAAGTTTCAGAAAAAGAAAAGATTTTTAAATATATAGATTTATTTTTGTAAAAACAAATTAACTATATATTCAAGTTAATTTCATCTACAAGATTAGGCTAAAGCACATGTGTAACAAAAATCCCATCACTACTACAAGGCGTGTATTGAATACAGTCAACCTGCACACAAAGAAGTAAGCTCATTACTCTAACAAAGGCACCAAGGAAATCTAATTTCCTATATCAGTATTACAGAGATTCTTACCCCTCTGTTCGTACATTAACAAACTTGTTTTTGCACAAACGTTCAAAATTATGACAAATCTAGGTGAGATTGTAATCTATATTTATAATGAAGTAATTTTTTATACAAGTTCTTGTATGTTCCTGTATGGGATGCTCCCTGTCTGGTCGGAATGACTCACTCACTGGAAACGGCTGAACGTAATCACATGCTAAAACCACTGGCCAATACAAATGAAAGAAAACGACATGACAAGTTATACCAGGTTAATGTGATTCCTGGGTTTGTTCTGGTCATTCAGGTGCAAAACACATGAACTTTAAAAAAAGATACAGGCAGGACAAAACCAAACAAAACAAGATTTTACTTCACAGAAAATACAGACGCAAGAATGATAACTCAGAGGGAAAAGGTGAGAACATGTTTATGGTCACAGATTTGGAAAGTGGTCATGAAATTCCTCACAAGCTGGTTCATCAACTGTTTACTAAAAAATAATAATAAAAAAGGCAAGCTAGTCTTTCACAGTATCCTGGACAACACAGATTTCTGCTTAGATTTCTGTCATGTAACAACTACATAAGCAATCCTGCCTTTCACTCAACCAGGAATTAGTGAATAACTAATCATTTTAAAACCAGCACATTTAAATCACAATCAGTACTGTCTAATATAACAAGCAGTACAAAGAAATTCATGTTTAGTTTCTTCCTCACTATAACAACCTCTCTTTAGAAATCAGGCCGTTTACTGGTTCATGCTTCACAGTAACTGGTCCAGCTGCTCTGCTCAACCTTCTCCTTCACTTCACATCAGATCTACCAAACTGAGGAGCAACGAAGCACGAATAACATCTGACGTGTTGCTAAACTGATCATATGTTTGTTTTCCGACTTCAATTTCTGCTCCGTCATCATGGATGGAAGAGGAAGGCCATCATTACTCCTGATATAAACACCATTTCAATAGAGGGAAGAGGAAGACTAACAGAGAGGAGAAATAAAATGATTTCAGACTCAGACCCTGACAGCTTAATGTATGCTACTTGAGGTAATAGAAAAGGGTTAAGCAGCCCCAGCTGAGGTCCCGGGGTTTTTTTCAGGCTATGTATGGCTTTCTGTTTGCTTAGCAGGTACCCATGTGTTCAAACATGTCACAGAGTTCATGGATAAACTCCGGTTTTACTGTATCCATCCATGTATGACAGACTTGAAGGTTTGAACAGGCAGCGCACATCAGAACAAGACAGGCAACATAAACTGAAGTGAGGATTATAACACAAGTGATTCAAACATCACCAGCATTGTATCGTTACACTGAGAGGAGATGGAACAGAACAAGTTAAACCCATCTTTAACAACAGACAGGAAGAGGCAGTAGCTGCATCGCTGCCAGCTTCCAAAGTGAAACAACACCTGACTCCGAACTCCAGGAGGGATTTGCCCTTGCTCTGGAGGGACTACAATGCATCTCTGGATGGTTTTTTTTAACAATACGCACTGCTCTGTTTTGGATAATATGTAGAAGTGATTAAAAGATCAGCATCTTTGCTAAATAATGTAGGATAATAAGGATGAAATAAACAAATGTAAATATATCTTTTCATATTGAAAACTAAAATCCGCCTAAAAACTGGTAAAAAAACAACCTCTTGGTTGGTGTCAAGTGTTACTGGTTGAAGGCAGTTGCACGAGAGATATCTGACTGAAAAACCTTGTCATGCTTGAGGCAGATACACATCTGAGCCAGGATTGTCTCATACATCACACAGCGGCTTGGCACTGTGGGCCGGTCATCTTCTGGAGCAGAGGGATCTGTGGGATCAGAAGGATTTATGTAATAAATATGAAAGCTGGACTGGATTTTTTATTATACCATGGCAACTACACTCTCAGAAGTAAAATCTAACCCCATGTTCAGCCATTAGGATGACCCCTTATAGCTGAGCATAGGGCTGTGAATAAGCATGACGCTTTAGGGGACAAAAAATGAACAATTACTTCAACTATATAAAAATATTACATTTCTACAAGGACGACAAGTGGAAAAACATTAAAATATAAGATGACCACATTTTATATGCCAACTACTAATTTTAAATTGAAGGCTTTAAATCTCATCAAGATAAGATGAAAGAATAGAATTTTATTTTCTAAATAGTGAGCAGAGAAAATCTGAGCAGGTGTTTAAAATCAGATGATTTTCAGCTTGACTCACCCTAACAATCTTTTTCTGTCAGGTGAACGCACTTTACCTAAGCCCTAACAGTTTATGCTGATATTTATTGGTGCTGTAGTTGTTGCTAAGAGAAGAAGACAAAGATCAAATCAGAGGGCACAAAAGGTGCAGAAAGGCTTCTATGAAGGAAACTATAGCACATAGGAGCAGCTCATCCCGGCTGCGACAGCAGATAGCTGGACTTCAGATGGTTCTGGTCATTTTGCTTCTTCGACATTTTGTAATTTAGCAGTTTTACTCAAAAAAAAAAAAAAAAGAAAAAGTTTGGTAGCAAAAGAGCATTCTGCCACAGGACATCAATTCCTACCTGCCATGGGGACACTTAGTCAAAGTAGTAAATTTGACATGGCCATTTTGAGCAGGTATCAGGAAGGCTAAACACCTATAGGCAAGGTTGCTCTGCTATTTCGTTCTAATATTTTAACTTCACTGTAAAACAGTTTTCTAGATTTGGAAATACTGGCAACCTTTTGGACATCTCTGAGTTGAGATAAGGATGTTTAGAGTTGATGCTAAAAGTGCTAATTGCTAACATGAATGACATAGACCGTTTCAAAGATCAACTCCAAATCATTTTGTCTTTCTCTTAAGTGAGTGAAACATTTTGCAGCAACTCCTCTCAAACACATGGTGTGACATGGCATCTGCTTCTAATATATAATTGACTGTTCATGATACCTAGGCTAGAAAGAAATATTCTGAATGCTGTTTATTATGATTTTATTTAAGAGAAAACAGAATGAGCTTAAATCTGTATGGGCAGGTCAAAACTTTATAAAAACCAGAGATTGGGAATGGGTCACATCTTCTACCAAGGAAACAGTGAATGTATGACTAATCATAAAGGTAAAAATTGAACTAAGGGAGACCCGATAAAGCAAGTCAGCTCTCACAGAGACCGGAGGAAAAGCGGAGCTCTCACCGTGGTCAGATCTACCCCAGTGAGGGCTTTGACAGAGACAGGGAGTTCAGCTAGAAGCCGATTGACCTCTCCAGTCACGCGGCTGCCTTCGCCGCTCAGGATGACAATCTCATTGGTCTTGGACAGAGGTGCAGCCACCTTACTGGCAATCTGAAAAAATACAACAGGAAAAGCATTAAAGCCTCAAGCTACTGACCTGCACCCACTGGATGATCATAAGGGTCTGTTTGTATGGAAATTGTAATGAGAGAAGCTTCAAGACTTTAACAGAACGGCAACACTTTCTACTCCAATTTAAAAAGAGACACACATTAAATGCCAAGTAATATGTTTATGCAACATAAAACTGATTGGATTTCAGGTTTAATACCATACTAGCAGAAATGGCTATATCATGGCAACAAAGTATAATAAACAACGGTGCTTTTTAAAACAATAAATTGAAATAAATATAATTTACAAGCCAACTTATTGTAGTGACCAGAAATATGTGAACTAAACAGAACTGTTGTGGTGAGCATACAGCCTAATACCAATAGGACAGACATAAATGTTCAGCTCTTTACTTGAAATCCAGATTTGAATAAATGTTTACCACAGACCTTAGGTAGAGCCTCCAGCACCAGAGCAGTCTTGGCTGCCTCTCCATACTGCTGGTAGGCTTCAGCTTTCAGCCTCATTTTCTCAGCCTCTGCTTTGCCCACAGCTTCAATAGAAGTTGCCTCAGCGTCACCAATACAGCGGATCTTCTCAGCTTCTGCCTGTGCCGTCAGCACCTTCTTCATCCTGGGATAAGACGAGAGAAGGAGAAACAGGACTCTTTAGTGGCTGGTAATGTCACTAAAAACATGCCGAACAACTACTGTACATAAAACCAAATATAATTATTTTAGTACAAATACTTTTAGTGTTTGTTCATTTCTAGGGGGGATACTCCACTGGTCTTCAAACCAGGGCTCCTACAAATGTTCTGTTTCAAAAATCCATGCTTTTCTAGACCCAGTGTTTCATGATGGCTCATTAAGGTCACACTTAAGCCCTGATCTTCAAGGATCCCCAATGGGGGCGCTAAATTGCTTGTACAAAAAAAAAACGCACATGCAATAAGTGGGCGTGTTGCGAGCAATCTTCAAACATGCAATGGATAATAGGTGCGAAAGAGGAAATTGTGTGCGCAACTGGCTGGCTGCTACTGCCCCCAGTGGAACTAGAGGATAAGCAGACAAAAGCTGTGTTGCTTAAAACCTGCAGGGTTTGTTGCGCTGCATCATTATGAATGATCCAGTTGCTGATTTTTTTCCTTCTGTTCTGCTCCTGCTTTTCTGGACTGTTACAGTTAGTTAACTTTTGTCGTTGTAATTCACAGCAGCAGGTTTGTCATCGCAGCCTCTGCACTGTCGAGATTTTACCCCTCTGTGCATTTACACAGGGTGTCTCTAAGTGCGTAATTGCACATACAAAGGGCTGAGTTTGACGTTGTTCTGCGAGCAGATGCTTTATGTTTGTGGTCCGGAGGGACCCAGTGAGGCATAGACTACATCCTGCTTCGCCTTTATTCAGAATGATGGATTATAGGCCATTGCACAGGAGAGCTGAGCTTTGTACCATCGGTGCGCAGATGGGGCAACTGGTCACTACTTTGGCAGGGACAACACCACAGGAGCATGCACAGCTTGTTAACTGTGTTGCTTGACGTAACTCGCAACAGTTGCAGCCTAGATAGAAACTGGACAATCAGTAATAACAACAAAAATGACAAATATGTCTGTCAAATAATTTATTAGAGGTTTGCCTCCCTTGAACATTTAATATTTTTCTGAGACTCACCGTGTTCTTTTTTTTGAAAGTATTTGTTTGACAGGTTCGGAGTTTATCATAAACAGCTGCTATATTTAAGCCTAAACATAATATTAGCAAAATAAATATAATTTGTGGTCAGAGTTGGCAATCTGTATGTTAATTTTAAAACATAATGTCACATGACTGTCCTGCAAAGAATGTAAATTGAACATTCAAGTACATAAAAATAAAATATTTTCTAATGATTTTCCTAAATTTGTTTTGCCAATATTTTAATGATATTTAACGAAATCATTTTTTACTGTATAAACCCTCCTCCTGGCAAACCTAGACGCAAAAACAGAACCACCTGCTGCACCTGCTGTCCCACCTATTTTACACACACAATCCGATTAGCAGCTCGTTTGTAGATCAGCTTTGCGGACGCAAGGGACGCATCTTCAAATGGTTTGCTGGTACAAAACCACACACAAACCTTTTCAAGATTCGTCCCTCAGTTATTCATAATGGATTATTGAGTACAAAACTGTTGAGTTTTACTGTCTGTGTCAACTGTTTTGTAAAAGCTACACCACAGGTTATTTTCATCATTTGCATCTCAATCGAACCCAGTTAAAGAACCTTAGATCCAGTTTAAACCCCTGAAACTAAAAGTATATAGCGGCTAAAAAAAACTGTAAACATGATGGCATATTTAGAAACGATTTGACTAATGAGTTGCTGAAAAACTCGATTGTGGTGTGGGAATCAAATATAAAAGGTTATCATCTAAATATAAATCAATATAAAAAGTAAATATAAAAAAGATTTTTATCCGTTGTATGATGGAATAAGAAATAGTGTTTTTCTCTACTTAATGTTTATGTAACCATATTTATCAAAAGAAAATGATCAAATTGAGTTCCATTGTTTCCAAGACTGTGCAGGAACCATTTTTATTAGATCCAGAAAAATTTAACAAAAAATAAACAAAACGTACTTCTGTCCCTCAGCCAGCTGTTGCATCTTGTAGGCTTCAGCCTCTGCAGGTCTCCTCACAGTAGCGATGAGCTCCTTTTCAGTTCGATCAATCTCCTTCTCTTCAATTGTGATCTGCTTCTTCCTCTGGACCACCTCAATTTCAATCTCCTCCAGACGGATCTTCTGCTGCTCCTTGGCTGCCTGCAGCTCATATGCCAGCTGAGCCTCTGCTTTCTAGAAGGAATTTGAATATATATAATATTTATAATATTTTTTATTTTACACAACCAAAGGTGTTAAATTGGATACCTTTGTGTTCACTTCCTGGTTGAAGGAAGCTTTCTGCATTTCCAGCTCTCGTTTAGAGTCGGCCATTTTTGTGTCCGCGACAAACTTAACATCCATCATTTCTTTCTTACACTCAGCCTCCTAGAGAAAGAATAATTGAAACTGTTAAATTAAGCTGATCAGCAGACGGAATTTGATTTTTTTCTCCTAATGTTTTTCTTACCCTGATGCCTGCATCTCTCTCTGCCTCTGCTACACCGATGTCTGCATCCCTCTGTACGGCAGCTGTCTGAGTTTTCCCCAATGAGCTCAGGTATTCCACTTTATCATAAACATCCTATCGGCAGGGAAAATAAACATGGAGGTAAAAACATTCTACAGGTAGTAATTACAAACGACATTAAAGCCCATCAAAAACAGACAGGATTCAATAAACCTGTTACACACTTTGATGGTGAAGCTAAGGATCTCGATGCCCATGCGACCAACGTCAGGAGCAGCCACTTCTCGCACTAGAGAGGCAAATCTGTCTCTGTCTTGGTAGATCTGTTCAACAGTGAGGGTACCTAAAGATAAAAGCAATAGTTAGAAAATGTAACCATCTACTGGGGTTGGATAGAACTATGAACTCACTCACAGCAACTTCCTCAAATTATTTGTGCTGCCACAGTAAACACCTTATGAATATCTACACTATGGACTGCATAGCATTGATCCCTGCATATTTGTTAGACAGGAGGAAAAAATATATAATTTCAAGTTAACAATAAACTGAATAACACATTTAGTTAAGCTATCCTAACTTGGATGCTGCTTTTATCATTAACAATATACAGTGCCTTGCGAAAGTATTCGGCTCCCTTGAACTTTTCAACCTCTTGCCACATTTCAGGTTTCAAACATAAAGATATAAAATTCAAATTTTTTGTGAAGAATCAACAACAAGTGGGACACAATCGTGAAGTGGAATGAAATTTATTGGATGTGTCAAACTTTTTTAACAAATAATAAACTGAAAAGTGGGGCGTGCAATATTATTCGGCCGCTTTACTTTCAGTGCAGCAAACTCACTCCAGAAGTTCAGTGAGGATCTCTGAATGATCCAATGTCCCAAATGACTGATGATGATAAATAGAATCCACCTGAGTGTAATCAAGTCTCTGTATAAATGCACCTGCTCTGTGATAGTCTCAGGGTTCTGTTCAAAGCGCAGAGAGCATCATGAAGACCAAGGAACACACCAGGCAGGTCCGAGATACTGTTGTGGAGAAGTTTAAAGCCGGATTTGGATACAAAAAGATTTCCCAAGCTTTAAACATCCCAAGGAGCATTGTGCAAGCAATCATATTGAAATGGAAGGAGTATCAGACCACTGCAGATCTACCAAGACCCGGCCGTCCCTCTAAACTTTCATCTCGAACAAGGAGAAGACTGATCAGAGATGCAGCCAAGAGGCCCATGATCACTCTGGATGAACTGCAGAGATCTACAGCTGAGGTGGGAGAGTCTGTCCATAGGACAACAATCAGTCGTACACTGAAAAAATCTGGCCTTTATGGAAGAGTGGCAAGAAGAAAGCCATTTCTCGAAGATATCCATAAAAAGTCTCGTTTAAAGTTTGCCACAAGCCACCTGGGAGACACACCAACCATGTAGAAGAAGGTGCTCTGGTCAGATGAAACCAAAATCGAACTGTTTGGCCACAATGCAAAACGATATGTTTGGCGTAAAAGCAACACAGCTCATCACCCTGAACACACCATCCCCACTGTCAAACATGGTGGTGGCAGCATCATGGTTTGGGCCTGCTTTTCGTCAGCAGGGGCAGGGAAGATGGTCAAAATTGATGGGAAGATGGATGGGGCCAAATACAGGACCATTCTGGAAGACAACCTGTTGGAGTCTGCAAGAGACCTGAGACTGGGACGGAGATTTATCTTCCAACAAGACAATGATCCAAAACATAAAGCCAAATCTACAATGGAATGGTTCACAAATAAACGTATCCAGGTGTTGGAATGGCCAAGTCAAAGTCCAGACCTGAATCCAATCGAGAATCTGTGGAAAGAGCTGAAGACTGCTGTTCACGACCGCTCTCCATCCAACCTCACTGAGCTCCAGCTGTTTTGCAAGGAAGAATGGGCAAGAATTTCAGTCTCTCGATGTGCAAAACTGATAGAGACATACCCCAAGCAACTTGCAGCTGTAATTGCAGCAAAGGGTGGCGCCACAAAGTATTAACGCAAGGGGGCCGAATAATATTGCACGCCCCACTTTTCAGGTTTTTATTTGTTAAAAAAGTTTGACACATCCAATAAATTTCATTCCACTTCACGATTGTGTCCCACTTGTCGTTGATTCTTCACAAAAAATTAGAAGTTTATATCTTTATGTTTGAAGCATGAAATGTGGCAAGAGGTTGAAAAGTTCAAGGGGGCCGAATAATTTCGCAAGGCGCTGTAACTACATAAAACTATCACATAAAATGTTGAGTTACATATCATTACAAAAATGTGCTCTTTATCAACGTATTTTTTCATATTTCCAGGATTCCCATTCATCTATTTCCTATACCCACTTATCCTTCCAGGGTTCAGAGAGTGCCTATCCCAGCACCAGAGTATACATCCTGGACAGGTTGCCAGTCCATCATCGGGGAAAACAGAGACACACAGAACAGATAACCTTGTTCACAAACACTTATACCTAAGGGGGATTCAGAGAGAACAGAGATTCTAACATGCGCATTTTATAACCATCTGGAGAAGCCAGAGTCTCCAGAGCTCTGGAGAGAGTTCATGCACAAATCTGGGGAACAGGCAAACTCAGTGCAAACCGATTCTAGCTGGGATCGAAACCCAGAATATAAAACAGCTAACAACTGCGCCACCATGCAGCCCATAATGGAATACCCTTTTAAATAATGGCTTGGTTTTGTTTTTATAGCCGTATTAGATTTTGTGAGACTTTAACTGCGTCCAGGCTTATAATTCTAATCTAAAACCTGAGGAATTTAAAATATTTTTCTCTACAATTTCTTCACTCTGTTGCTATAAATACCACAAAATATTTTGATAAAAGTACTCATCTTCTTCTTATCCACGAACGAGCTGCCAGGGCAGCAGTCTCAGCATACATGCCCAGGCTAACCCCAGACACCTCCTCCTACTCCTCAGGGGAATGCCTGAGGCGTTCCCAGGCCTGCCAGGAGATATAGTCCCTCCAGCGTTCCCTGGGCCTCCTCCCAGTGGGACGTGCCTGGAACACCTCTCGAGGAAGGCTTGGAAGGGGCATCCGGAACAGATGCCCGAGCCACCTCTGCTGACTCCTCTCGATGTGGAGGAGCAGCGGCTCTACTCCGACCTCCTTACCCTATCTCTAAGGGAGTGCCCGGCCACCTTGTGGAGGAAGCTAATTTAAGTCACTTGTATCCGGTATCTCGTTCTTTTGGTCATGACACCAAAGTTCGTGACCATAGGGGAGGGTAGGAACGTAGACCAACCGGTATATCGAGTGCTATATTTTTCGGCTCAACTCTCTCTTCAGCACAACATCTTGGAAAGAGGGAGTCAGCAGGATCAAATCATCTGCAAAAAGGAGAGACAAAATCCACTGGTCCCCAAACCAGACCCCCTCTGGCCCCTTGGCTGCGCCTAGAAATCCTGTCCATGAATGTTATGAACAGGAACGGTGACAAAAGGTAGGCCTGCTGGAGTCCAACATACACTGGAGAACAGGACTTAGTGCCGGCAATGTGAACCAAACTCCTGCTCCACTTGTACAGAGACCGTAAGGCCCCTAACAAAGGGCCCCGGACTCCATACTCCTGGAGAGTCCCCCACAGGGCACCACGACAGACATGTTCGAATGCCTTCTCCAGATTCACAAAACACATGTGGACGGTTGGGCAAACTCGCATGAACCCTTGAGTTCCCTGTAGAGGGTGTTGAGCTGGTCCAGTGTTCCACTGCTGGGACAAAAACCACCCTCCTGCTCCTCCTGAAACTGAGGTTCGACTATCGGCTGGACTCTCCTCTCTAACACTCTCGCATTGGCCTTCACCAGGGAGATGAGGAGTGTGATCCCCTTGTAGTTGAAACATACCCTACACCACCCCAGTCTGCCAGTCGAGAGGGACTGTCCCCAACCGCCACATGATGTTGAAGAGGCGTGTCAGCCACGACAGCTGCACAGCATCCATAGACCTGAGGTACTCATGGCGGATCTCATCCACCCCCGTAGCCTTGCCACCACATAGCTTTTTAAACACCTCAGTGACTTCAGCCTGGGTGATGAATGAGTCCGACTCCAAGTCCTCAGTCTCTGCTTCCGCCAGGGAAGGCGTGATGGCAGGATTGAGGAGATCGTCGAAGTACTCCTGCAACAACCCGATAATGTTCACCGTCGAGTTCAGCAGCTCCCCACCTCCACTGTAAACAGTGTTTGCTGCTTCCCTCTCCAGAGGCGAAGGAGGGTTTGCTAAAATCACTTCGAGGCCAACCGATAGTCTTCTCCATGACCTCACCAAACTCCTCCTAGGCCTGAGAGACAAAAGTTAAACTCTAGATTGAATTAAACTGGACTGAATTAAAAAAAAAGTGTCATAAGCGGCTGAAATCCGCTTTATTCAGGGGCCTCAATCAGACAAGCTGTCAGCCTCACTCCTGCAAGAGGATTTCTCCTTTTATCTTCTAGTTAACGTTAGTAAAACCTCCATCTACTACAGGTAAGGTATTTATTACAGATAACTACTGTACAAATCCAGACCTGTTTTTTTTACTGAACTGCAGAGGTATTAAACATAATAAGCACATACATGAAAATAATGTCAGTGATTGTAGGTAATGCTTCTTTAACATGTTTCTAAGTAAACAGGAGTACCCCACAGTCTACAGTGCTTTACAAAACTATTCATACATCTTAAACCTTTTCACAATTTGTCATATTACAACCATTAATTTAAATGCATTTACTGGGATCTTATATTACAGACCAACACAAAGTAGCGCATTCCTGTAAAAGGAAGGAATAAAATGATACGTGGTCTTCAGAGTTACTGAAAAGGTGTGGTGCGTCTTTGTATTCAGCCTCCTTTGCTGTTATAGCTGTTGCATGAAGGCCTCAGAGGTTGGATAAACTAGTGAACAAACAGCATCATGTAGACCGAAGACCACAGCAGAACGGTCAGGGAGGAATTTGTGGAGAAGTTTAACAAGCTTCAGGTATATAATATCCAGCAGTATTAAACAAGGTGGTGATACATCATGATGTGGGGATACTTCTGTTCAGCAGAGACAGGTAAGTTCATGGGAAGATGGTTGGAGCTAAATACAGGACAAAACTGGAAGAAGAACCTGTTTGAGGCTGCAAATGACTTGAGACTGGGGAGGATGTTGACTTTCCTCCAGGACAACAACCCTAAACATCCAGCCAGAGCTACATTGGATCAAAGCATATCCAGGTGTTAGTGGAGCTGTCCAGTACAGAGTAACCAATCAAATCATTTTTGTCTCTGGATTTTCTAAAATGATAAACACATAACCCAAAGGTCCCGCAGCTGTAATTGCAGCAAAAAGTGACTCTACAGAGTATTGACTTAGGGGTGATGATTATAAACGCACATCACACTTTACAGATTTTTATTTGTTAAAAACATTTTGAAAACCATGTATCATTTTGCTTGTATTTCCAAAATAAACAGTACTTTGTGTTGGTTTATCACATAAAAGCCCAATAACTCCCAACTGTATGCTGTAAGCATGTGAAACCGAAGTCAAATCCCTTGTTTGTGCACAAAATCTGGGTCAACTAAGCTAAAGCTAATTCTGATAAGATACCCTATCGGTGGTTGTATCAGGACTAAAAGTGAAACAGTTCAAAGAGTAAAGACGTATCAGCAACAAAAAACAACCACCTTGCAATTTAAGAAACTACCCACCAAGAATAGCACGCAGGTGACCCTCGAGGGTTTGCAGGATGACGCTCTTGATCTCCATCACGGACTTTCCCAGGAACTGTTCACAGGCGTAACCCAGCAGTTCATTTTCAGTCATCACCTTCACCTAGTGCCAGCATGGACACAGATTGTCAGCTGAACTCACATGAACACACAAATCCAGGAGTGGCACGCATGAAAACATGTTAGCTTTTCTGCTATCTGCAGGCAAACACATACAGTCCTTCCACATTCAGTTTGACATCATCACCGTGGTATTAAAAACAGTTGACTGAACTCATTACAGAAGAAGTGATAAAACTGGTGACATTATTCAAAGAGGTCTAGCTAAGTTTACAGTTCCTTAGTGACATGCATGCATAAATGGTGAGCTTTTAAAAAGACAAGAAACATTTTAAAAGCTGCAGCTTTACAATGGATACTGGAGCTAGAGGGCTACAAAATGTCATTACTACATATTGAAATGAAGAGTTCAAAACTAATGGAATTTTGCAAAGAATATGATTTCGGATAAAAATATTTCATATAAATCCTTCAAGTTGATGTTTATTTGCTTCATATAAACCCAAAATACATGTCAGTCATTATTCCTGAGAGTCTCTTAATTAAAATATAATTCATCTTTACATTATGTAATCTGCATAACTAACAAGGTGGTTAACCCTCTCGTAAAATCTCATATATGAGCCATTACAGCATATTGCTTATAGTGAGAGTACATTTCAAAGCGCATTCAGCACCATCATTAAAATAGTTTGATTTTCTAACGTCCAACTATGTTTAGTTAATAATTTTAAAATACCTTCAACTGGGAATAAAAGTAGCATATATAAAGCTTTATTTTACCTTAAATCGACTTATTTAATTGATAGAAACAAGCACATGTACTTAAAAGGTAACCTAAATAGGGCATATTTAGTTTCACGTTTGAGCACAAATTGGACACAAAGCTGCAAACAATATAAATCATTAAATTTCAGGAATAAAAAGGCCCTGCATTAAAACTGCATTAACCTGAGATTCACAAACTGTGGGCATTAACAGGTAATAAAAAGCACAAAGGTTTGGCCTAAAAATGTAGTCCACAGGAGCTGAAAGAATATAAAAGACAGTGAGCTGGGTCCTTAGGCGAGAGGTCTGCACATGGTTTTGCTTTACAACATGCACTCCATTCCAGAAACGAGGGAAACACAAAGTCAGGAAAGATAGTCTTCATTCCAAAGGAAAGCTGGCTGGAAATCGAGGCCACAAGCCAATCACATCAACACATTCATGCCAATTCAAACAGACAGCAGGGGGAGCTGTGCAATGACTCAGGCTTACACAGGGACTGGTGATGGTGATAAACTCAGGGTCTTACAGGAAAACCCTCCAACCTATTATGTAACATCACCCTTTATCCTCCAACGTATGTCTCTTTACAAACTGACACTGACATATCAGATCCTTACTATCCAACTTAAGATCAACTTCAAAATTAAGAAAACTATTTTAGGTCATAGGTAAAAAAGGTCCCATCGTGTTTTTACTGCCAGCTGTTGATGGAGCCGTCACTAAATGTAATGGTAGAATGAAGCTAATCCTCTGGGGTTAAATGAAAAGCCCACTCTCAATATGGGCATTATTTGCTGCTCTACTTTCCTTTGAATATGTTCTACTGAGTACCTCTCCTCAAGTCTAAACCTGTGGAGGAACATACAACTTGTTACCATGGACAAGGCCACAATGACCATGGATTAGGCTGGGCCAATCAGACAGTGGCCAAGATGAGCCTCTGGGTTTAACTGTGAGAGTGAGACGGGTTATTTAGCTGTAGACAGTGGGCTCCTTGTCAGTTACAACTAGGGAAACAAAGAAATGAACAATGACACTTTTGTGGCTAAAATAAAGAACTGAAAACTGACTGGCATGCAGACAGGAAGACAAAAATTAAACACAGAGAGATATCCTATGGAGAAAGATGCTGCAAATATCATTTAACAGTTTTTAAAGAGAAAATCCACCAGAATCTCAGGAGAGTGGGTTAGAGCATATGTTTAGGCCTCAGTAATAATGGTATATTTCCACAAAGCAAGTAAATGATTGGTTTGCTTCTTGAACAAAGTAGAGATTTAATCTGTTTCTCAAATACTTGCACACAGCAGACCTCAGGCAGGAATAAAGCCTACTTCAAGCACAACATTTCTAATGTTCTCAATGAATTGGCAAGTTGGAAAGAGAAAGTGTTATGGTGGATGTTGTCTTTAATATCTTCTTTGTTAAAAAAAAAACGAAAAACACTTTGGCACTAAAGAAGTCAGGGTTGACATCGTTTTAAACAATGTGTGAGTGACCAGAAACTCAGATATGAAAACTTAACCCAAATCAAATACAATCCAATATATTTTGGGGACTCTATTGCTTTCTGAATAAAGCTGACGGTAATTTTCCACTACATGGTATGGTTCAACAGTTCATAGATCAACATGACAACGATTTCCTGCCATGTTTCTCACAGTGTCCTCTTGTTGTTGGCAGGATGAGTTGTTTACTCTCTCAGTGTGTTCAAAGCTTTTGTGATGAGACACACACTTCCCTGGATGTGTTAACATTCTACAAACACTTTGCATGTGCATAAAAATAAGCACTACAAAGAAGTAGGGAACAGTTCCCAAACTTAATGACTTTGTAACAAAAACATCGCAAAATGCTTTAAATAACACTTATTAAAGTTTTTGTATTTATCCATTTTTATGTATAAAAGAAAGGGAAAGTATAACTTATGTCCTGAAGGTTACAACCAAGACATTGTTTTAACAATAATTGCTATCGGAGTTCCTGACTAAAGCTCAGTCTCTGCACTCCTATAAATTTATGCACCCAGTTTTTAAAAAACAATGGGTTATTTTAGCACAGCTTGGAAAGCTAAATTATATGGCATGGACATAATCTTATTAACCTAAAAATTTGGTGTTTTTCCTAACAATGTAATATTTTTCACCCTTGATGTTTAGTGTGTAAAAGAGACTGTACTGGCTGCTGCAGCTTCCGTATGTGTACTGTGACACGCTGTGTGCAGACCGCTGTTGCTTTAGAAAGGAAAGCTGCGCAGAAAGCAGCTAAAAGACCGCTCATTTAATTTGATGATGTACAAAGCAAAGTGCTCGGTTTATAATAGAGAACTTAAACTGTAAACTTTCTCCAGACGTGATTAACTGGAATCAATTTGACATTTTTCAAGCTGAATTATCAAACAATGATCACATCCTCAACATATCCAAACAAAAGAGTAAAGATGCTAGCATTAGCCTGGCACTTCAGCTAACCGCTTTTGCATGAAAACATCAGCAGCAGGAGCAAGACATGAGTTTACCAATGACTGCAGCTGTATGTATCTAGTCCAATAAACATTTAGAAAGAAAACGATGTGCTGCTGTCAAGAAAAACTGAGATTGCATCAGCCAGAACGCCACTGGTGAGTAAATTAGGAATCACATCCTCATCTATGCTGATAAAATCTAGTTATTCTGCTGCACTTAAACCTAGTGAGCTTTAAAAACATTGCATTTAATGAGGTACGGGACTGGATCTCTCTGCTCTAAAATGACTTTTAAATTAATTAGATCAATATTGTTGACCAATCAATTTTTACTGGGGCATGCCTAGAAAGTTAAACTGGATTTTTAAAATACAAACTGCAAAAAAAAGTGCTTTTAAAACCTCACAGTTGGTTTTGAGCAGCATACAGATGGCTGATTATCTTAAAGGCAAACAAAAACTAAACTGTTTTGGTCACAGCTTTGACAAAGTGCAACTCAAACGTCTGCTGCCTCCATCAGGCCGAGCCCCTCCCGAGTTCATGTGATCAAGTAACATCAGACCTTTTCAAACAAAAATCCTGTTTTGCAGTAATCACACCGTCTAACTATAGTGTTCCACAGCTGTATTGTAGTTGTTGCTAAGACTGAGAAAGAGTGAAACGTAGAACCGTTCTTGCGCCTTCATTTTCATTTTAAAGAGCCTGACCATTATTAACATGTAGGTAAAAATTGTTTGTAATTCTCGATATGTATAAATTTAGACTTTTAATGACTAATTTTGTCAGCTTGGCAGAACACATATGATAGCGATGGTCAACAGACAGCTCACAATCACATGGCATGTGCCACCACATAAATCAGATCAATTCAAACGGCAGATGAGCGGTGCAATTAAAAAGCCTTAATTTGGAAAGCATAATGGTGTAATTATTCTAAATGCAAATACCCTCACATAAATATCGCAGTGGTTTTGTTTCAGTACACAAAGTGTACACTGTATTTCAAGCAAAAGTATTTGATACAGTACCATGTAATGGAAAATTGGCCCATGGCCATACCCTCTACAAACTCTGAGAAAAACACTTTCCTTTTGTATCCAAGTTGGGGTGAAAAAAACCACAGCACGTCTCAGTTCTTTAGTGGCAGCTTACTAATACAAGACACATCACCGCCAATTGGCAGAAAACAAAAATATTAACAATGCAGACACGAAACTGCTCCTGCAGTTTTGGATTTTTCACTATGGATCATTAGTGTTTATATCAGTTTTCATTTGATCACACATTTCACCTTTGAATAAAAGATGACAGCCCTGAAACAAACATGAAACACAACACTGTCTGGAGCAAATCGGGGGATTTCAGCTCGATGCAATCTGTTTTGATATGACGGTAAAATCATGCAAACAATTTGGCCCAAAGTCTGAGAATGCATCTTGTGCTCTGAATAGAAAATACCCCTTCTGCTTTGGCCTTTTTTGCCAGAGAAAGGAAGGTACGGGGAGGGAGTTAGTGGAGTCTGATCTGGCATTCCCAGAAATGTGTGATGATTTACCTGAGCCACCCCAGTGACAGTTATAGCTACACCCTCCGCTGTCTCTACATCCTCACACTTGGGTTGCAGGGTCATAATCTCAAGCGTTATCCTGTGAAGAATGTGGAAAAATATCAAATAAAAATTGTCATGTATGCAGGGAGAGGAAATGAAGGGAGGGAACAGAACACAAAAAAGACAAAGTGAAACCATTCACCCAAGGACCCCAGATCACCAGCAGCAGAGGAACAAGACACTTTATCCAGAATTCAGACTCCTTTGAATTCTGATGTAATTCAGGATTACTTGTGTGGAAATGCAACACAACTTTCTTTTTTATTGAACTCATCAGATCCCCATTTTAGAAACAACATTTATTGCCAAACAAGGACAGTTTTGTTGGTTAGTTTGTTAGTGACACCATTTTCCTTTGCCTGTCTTTGGCCTCCAAGCACCAGAAGCTGCTTTTCTTTTTGGACCTTTTCAAGTGCCTTTACCTGAGCCACCCCTGTCACATCCAGGGGAACACCCTCCGAGGTTTCGATATTCTCACAGCGACAGAGGATGGTCATAACCTCCAGAGACATTCTTTGCAGGCAGGCAGGCAGCGGGAATAGCAGAGGCAAAACAGTAAGTTGGACAACAGCTGTTAGGAGCGTCAGTAACCAACGTTAAGAAGAAGAGGGAAGGGAGAGGGGGCAAAACACACAGCAGCACTTTTCACCAGATTTTATTCTAATAGCTGTCTAGCATAGGATGCGCACAAAGATTACGTGACACTCACAAATTAAAAATCCAAGTTAGCATTTTCAGGATTTATGCTCCCCCACGTGAATACTTCCATCCAGCTTCAATACTGGCTGATTTGTTTTTGATGAGCTTATGCTTTATTTTCTTAATTGTAAAAATGGACTTTCATTTGGATAAAGCATCAGAGCGGAAAACTTGACAGCAGCTGGAAATTAGAGACTCCTTCTAGCTCCACCTCCAGTGGTTTCCAGAACAGCTGGATCAATAAGTCAAAGGCCTGAACATTAAGATAATTACTGCATCTAAACAGGAAGTCAGGCTCGCTACCACAGTTTTAGAATGATATCTTGTACAAAAATGGCTTGTAGCACACATTATTAATCTGGGATGCTCCAGAAGCATTCTGCCTCACATCTTCATCTAAACCGGACATGTTAAAAATAAAAGAAAATGTGTAGACAGAAAAGGACCTCTGGGACTGTTTAAATCTAAAACAATCGCATTGCTGAGGTCTATCTTCAAGTTTCCTAGCAAACACAGACGGAGAGCAGCATATAATGATATATGAATGACTTCTGGTTTTAAAGCTGAGACAGGCTGAAATCATCAAAGATAAAGCAAAGCAAGTTAGATACGCAGAAACAAGGAGAGAAGCAAACAAATGATTAACCATATACAGCTAACAACTCCAGAGACATTGAAGATAGAATCACCTTCTTCTCCGCAAACTTTGCACGTGATAAACATTAGCTTTTAGGAAAAACAGTATTTGTCTGCTTTAGAAATCCATAATTGATTCTTTAGTGATTCTTTTTAATTGTCTACATATTTCAATGTGCAAGTTAATAATTGACAAGATGAAATTTTGTCGCACAATAAGCTCATTTGGACTTTATGCTTAAAGTTTTGTATGTTTTTAAAGAGATTCTGGTGTAGCTCCAGATCTATTACCTGCTTCACAAATAAAGTATTTTAGATGAATTATGGAGAACAAAAATCACAACAATACTCAAATCTCTTATATAATACTTCTAATGTATGCTGTTTTCTCGAGGCTTAATATTACACCCTATTTCCAATAATTGATATTTTGATCAGAGTTTAGGATAGTTGACTAGGAGTGATCCTGACCCCTGAACAAACCAAAACCACTCTGAGTGACCTCCTGTTGGAAAATAGTGCTTAATTGAGTCAAACTATGGTTACATTTCAATGTAGCAAACATTAAAATTATGTTAAATTATTAGCCATCTATGCAGGTATGCGCTGTATGGTACTAAACATCTCCTGGCAGGTGAATCCCCTTTCCAGTGGAAAAAGTCAAGTAGAAAGCAAGACGATAATTAACAATAATACTGTTGAGAAATGCAAATGTTACTAAAAGCAGTTTTTATTCATAAAGCTTAGCTACTAAATGTAGTCTCTTTACTTAAGATACCCAGTTTTTTATAAAATAAGAGCATTGCAAACACAGTGCAGAAAAAGATCTATTTAATTGAACTAACCATTTACTTCGTATAATTACCAAACCTTCACCAATCGGTTAAAATGCAGAGTAGTTAATCACAGGTTTAGAAAAGTTAATGTAAACCTTTGAATGAAATATTTAGAGATTTTGCGTCCAAAAGACAAATTGACCAAAACCCACTGCTGGCTTGTGACTTAATAATGCTGTTAATTGGACTACTACAACACCAGAGTTTATAGCCCACATCTACAGCTTCATCTCAGCACTTTTCCACAGGTGGCACCTTCTTTCCCTCTGCCCTGCTCAGTCAGTGGCAGCAGTAGACACAGCTGACTGGCCAATAAGCTGCACAGGCAGACTGCCTTTTACTCAGATTTATTATTTAAATTTAGAATGCAAATAAGTGTGGCCACACCGACAGTGAAAAGGCATTACATGCTATAAAAGAACACATGAATGGGATAGAATAAATCAGGGGGCGGGGATGGGTGATAGTGGTACCCCAAAACTAAAAAAATATCATCTGCTAAAATGTGTAGCATTTTATCATAAACCAATATCAAATCAAAATCTATTTGATGTAAAACCTATTTTAGATATATGATTTGATGATAAATCTTAGTTTATGAGACAAACATCTTTGTAAAATGGTGGCCTTTTTACCACATCTCCTAGACATAAATATATACCAAGTTTCCTGCTAATGTGGCTGAAAATTGTTTAAATCCTTCTCTTTAGATGACAGTAGCGAACAATAAAAGGTGACGGTAAGCAAAAGCTATAGCTGCTGTTCAGAGTCATGCAGTACAGAGCTTTGAAAGCAGTTTTAACTACTGTGTATTTTCACAGCTTTGGTAAAACAGTTTTTTTTATGTCAATAAAGCTCAATGAGCGCAGTCTCCCTTTCATAGTCAGCTACAGAACTAGTTAATCCAGTAACACGCTTTGAATGCCGTTTTTCTCAGATGTGGAGAGTCTCATGTAGACCAGCAGGTATCCTGCTCTGAAATGTTTCCTGTCACAACACATTTAGGAAATCTGTCTGTGTTACAGCCACAGCAGACGAGTTCTTACCTCTGGATGTCAGAGATGAGCCACCAGGCCCAAGCCCAGCCCCCCACGACATAGGTCTTCTGATCCGAACCACAGCAGCCACCTTTGCAGAAAACATTAAACAGGTGTCACATGGTTGTCATCATGTAAAATGTCCACATATAAACACTGTTGGTAGGTTCAGATCTTTAAGATTACTCTTTCAAAGCAATTCAATTCTAATTTCAGGGGGACATTTTTAATCCAAAAGTATTACGTTTCAATCAATGACCCACTTTTTATTCACCGCAATCAGTTACTGAAGAGGAAGCTCTTGTACAGAACAGATCGTCACATGCTCCATTCCTCAGTCCAACCACCGTCCCCACAAGCTTCTATATAGCACAAGAGGTAAACACCTTGCCTTTGCTTTTCACAGACCGTTGTTTCATATCACCTGATGGTTTGATGCTACTCTGGTTAAGGCGAAACAGACTGCAAAAATCGTGCAGTATGTGGTTTGACTACAAACATTCCCACGAGTGCTTGAGCTTGTAGCCTCTACACATTTAGAGCTTTAAATCAACATGAGATTGAAAATAAATGTTAATAAAACAGACCATGCCCTTTCCCTTGCCTCAGATAAATAGTTCAATCTAGACCGTTTAGTGTGACATTCCCAGCTGTCACATGTTAACTGACAGGCAAAAGGGAGACCTATCTTTACCTCCTCAAAAAAACCCTACCCAACAACCGAATAGAATGACCTACTGACCCTCCCCTCAACACATTCAGCAAGATGTGTTATACATCTTTAGTCTCATAATAAAGAAAGACTTGAAAGAACAGTTATTGTGTCTTTTGATGTCTAAAAGCAGAAGTGTCACTGTTGGACAAAGGGTCATTTCTAAAATCTGTACTTTCCAGGCAATTCATAAATCCAAACCATATGTAATTATCGGAAACAAGCATGGTCACTCTTTTATTTACCTTGAATTTTTAAAAATAATTTTCTAAAATATTTAAAAACGGTGCAGCAGCAATGTGTCAACAAAATAAGTAAACAATTGCTGATTGAAGCCTTATTATTTTCAGACATTGATTAAGCGTGATTATTACCAACTTTAAGCTCATTGCTGTTCTGGAGCATTCAGGTGTGAGTGAACACACTGCCAATATGGAAACACATCAGCATTGACATTTTTGCTACCAATTGCCAACACATTTCATACCAATCTAGACTATTTTAAATAAAGATATTACAGGGTACCATTTGGGGCAAGTTGAGACGCCATCATGCATAAAAGCTAGTAAATGCAAACATAGTCATTATTTTTCATGCAATGATTTGTCATGATTAAAAGTAACTATGAATTTACTGTGCTGTATGTATAATGTACATATGTACAATAATGTACATGCTAATATCCAAAACAAAGAAGCCTTAACTACATCTATCTACTGGTAAATGTCATTGCCAACTGGTTTGGTCACCAAATGAACACACCAGCTATAAACACATTGATGCACAGGCAGAGCTGGAATTCCAAAACATAGTCATTCCAGAGAGAGGAGGTGAGGGCTTCCTGGTGGAGAAAACATTACATTGTGATTCACACCACACATTATGTAAGGCAAGGCCAGGCAAGTTTGTTTGTATAGCACATTTCAGCAATAAGACAATTCAAAGAGCTTTACATGCATAAATATAAGAAAACACAGAAAATAAGTATGTTGCAGTAGCATAAAGGCAGGTAAAGAAAAGTTGGACTACAAACTAAACCTATCCCCCTTTTCCACTGGCTCAATTTGGCCCTACTCGACTCCAATCGGCCCGCTTTGCAAGTGTTTCCATTAGTTTTTTCCATACTGTACCTAGTGTTTTGGTCCCTGCTCGTGAGCAGGTCCAACCGGGGCCGAGTCAGGACTACATGTGACGTGAACAGACTGCTGTTCACTGATTGGCCATGGGACCAGGAGAAATGAGAAGGTTTTCGCTGAGGTAGAGCACGGAAAAGTTAATTAAACGCAAGAGTGACTACAATAATATTAAGGAACACAGTGGCCGGAGTGGGTCAAATCGAAATATAATTTTACTATTTACAAAGAAAAAAAAAGGACACCATATCAGCTTTCTGAATTACAAGCAGGCGGGTACTGTATTTGATAACATCCTTAATCAGCTGATTAAATAAACGTTTCCCCCAAAACAACCACCATGAAACAGCGTGTTTGGTTCAGAAATGTAATGACAGTCCTTAAGCAGACCAGCGTTTGCAGGAGGAGGGAGCAGGCAGAGAGCAGCTGCCCATAATCAGACTGCCAACGTCGGCTCAAACGGCAGGAAGACGCCGGTGAATCCGCAGAGCACGATTATCCAACCTGACACTAACTTCATCGCGGTCAGAAGTCCGCGTTTTGGCTCTTTTAAGTCCTTGTCCTCGTTATCGCCATGGCTGAGACAAAAACTTCTTCATAAAGCCCAAAATTTTAACTTCTTCAGACAAACTTTGGAGCTTCACCATCCAGACAACAACGTCTCTCCTCTCTGCTCCTCCTGCCACACCCCCTCACATCAGAACCCCTGAACCTTATTTTATAAGTTCTGGCTGGGCTGTGGTCTAGATAATTATCCCACTGGATCATTTTAGACATAAAAAACATATATGACATTCTGGTATATACAATAGTACAAACATTATTTGTATTTTGTTTATTTACATTTTCATTTTCTATTTATTTATTTTTTTATCGTTTCACGCAGATTACTTTAATGTGACAATGTCACAGAGTAACGTTAATAGCAGCACAGCGACCTGACGGCTGGAGGCGGAGCTTCAGTGGGTCAATGGAAACACAACTGGTACCTGCCAAGAAGAGCGAAACCGAGTGGAGTGCAGCCGCGCCGCCTAAAACGAGTCAGTGGCATTAAGGATGTTTCAGTTAATAGTTTAAATAAAACAGTTAAAGACAACTCTGAACAAATGGGTTTTGACCTTCATTTAAAAGATCTCAGGGATTCAGCATTTTTGCAGAACCTTTGTTCTAGATAAGTGGACCGTAAGAACTGAATGCTGCTTCTCCATGTTTGGTTCTGATTCTAAGGATGCAGAGTAGACTTGAACCAGAAGACCTAAGTGGTCTGGGAGGTTGACACAACAACAAATATTTAATGTGTTTTGGTGATAAGCCATTCGGTGACTTATAAACTAACAGAAGTATTTTAAAGTCTATTCTTTGAGATGCAGGAAGCCAGTGGAAGGATTTTAGGACTGGAGTTATATCAAACCACACATCCTGCTATTTATGCTAGTAAACCCCAAAGTTTTATGTCCCTGACATGTTCATAAAAGTTTTGCTTTCAAAATGGCAGATCCTGAAGCTGAATGAGTGAGTGAGAGTTGAAGTGAGAAGATTCACACCTTAAGTTTCCCTCATTTACTTTCACACAGAGATTTTTAGACCAGACCAAACAACGTCATGTAGTAAGGGATTGTTTCTGAGGCTGTGTTGCTCCAGTATTGCGATGATTGAGAAGGAAAAAAAGCATGAAGAAGAAAATCCTTCTCATTTGAGTTTCTGATGCCATTTTAGTGTTCAAATGTAGTTGTGCGCCTGCACCTCTTCACTACTCCACGTCGTCTTAGGATTCACACTCTTGTTTTGCTTCTTCTACTCAAATGTGCTGCATTACATCGCATCGTATGGTACGCTGGGAACGGCACACGTTCACACTGCAAGCGAACTGCTCCATGGTCCGGATAAACAGTGCCAAGAACGGCAGTAGTAACTGTGCCAGGGTAGGGTTCTCTGGCCCGGGATGGGTCCACACAGCATGATCCGCTCCAGAAATCAGACTCGGTACTAAGCATTCCAAAGGTTTGGTGTGAAAACACTGCAAGGTTTTACAATATTACAATTGTAAAGGTGATAAATTCCCTTATACCATTACTACAGTTTAAAATCCTTACAGCCGTGCACTGATTAATGCAGCAGTGCTCCTCACCCAACATTTGCCACAGACTGCTGGTCTTTTGGATTAGAAACAGACAAAGACTTACAAGAAATAATTTTAAGTCCCTAAAGTCAGAAATTAAGTCTCTGAGCAGCTTCGAGTTCAGCATCCAATACGGCTAAAGGACAATCAAAACACAGCGAAAGCTGCAGCTTTAAACTATTTCAGCACTTCTGACGGTCTTTATCTCACTCCATCTGTAACATCGTTTCTTTCGAGTTTGAAAGCATAACATTGAGGACAATAGATTGTTTTTGTCTTGTATAGCAAGCAGTAGTTAGCACAACAACGATTAGCGATTCTGACTTACGACTAGAACAGAATCAACTGAGGTGTCAAGCCATTCCCAGGTCCAAGCTGGACTTCTCAAGGTAAATCGAACACAGTATAAAATATATCGTCTTTCGAACTGGCAAAAATATTACCGTCAAGCATGATTAGTGATTTTATACATTGTGCAGCTCTAGAAATAGATAACAGTATTTCAGCAGCAGCAGGAATAACATTGTTAGTTATATACTGTGTTAGCCTGACACCATGGAATCTTTTCTATTAAAATCAACATGCAGGATTTATAAACACAGACAAAAGTCACTGGCCTGAGGTCTAACAGGGATCCACGTCTGTTTACCACAGAATGTAGAGACAACATTTGTTTTGACTGTTATATGATGGCACAATTTTGTTAAGAATAAGATTTTGCTATGAACAATTTTGTCCTTCACACACAGTATGTAAAACCAATATAAGCACACTGCAGACTTTAAATTACATGGGTACCAATCTGTCGGTTGATTTTCCCTTGATCAGCTCTGACTGGGGAATAGCAGGTCAAATACTGAAAACATTTTTCTCCTATTTACTGAATGCATCAAAACTGAAAACTCCCATTATTTTCAGTCTGTAGCACATCAACTAACAGCATGCACTCTGATACACTTCTCTCAGACTACTAAAAATCTGACGGTTAGGGGCAATATGGTCTCCATAAATTATGATAATCTGGCAGCTTCTTCAAAGTTACAGTCTCCATCCAGCACATTTTTCCTCATGTGCTACAGTCCTTTGGGAAAAATGTAATCAGTTCAAATCAGAATTGGAAGGTCAGACCAATTGGAAAACAGGAAACTGGTATCTGCAGGGATAGGTTTATTAGTAAATTCTCATTTAAATTTGTGACATTTTGTTCAGATATGTTTGGTGTTTGACTCCGCTTTGAAATGATACACATGTCACCAAAATAGGCTACGGGTTTAAAAAAAACCACTGACACACCGAGTTCAGTGTATGTAGCCGCCCTTTTTAATTTAATTACCTCTGTGTCTGCAGCAGAGCACCACCATATCCTTTCATCAGTGTTAAGGGGAAAAAAATACAACTATGCTCAACTTTTATTGCTCTTGGTCCAACTGTTCTTCAACATAGCTTGTTAATACGGTGATTGCTCAATCTTACTAATAAACCCTAGTATAAGTTATCATTAATACATACAAAAGTAACATGGTTGCAAGCGCAGAACCAAAAATTATTAAAGGTATGGCCCATAAACTGTAGAAAAGTAATGTGGATAAACATAGTGGTAATATATTACTGTTCATACATCTTTTAAAGGGCCACACTATATAGAAGCAGCGAAGAAATATTTCTATCGGAACAAACTGTACATATGCGATAACATGGCGGATATTATCATTCCAGTCACAAAATAAAATATTTAAAATACGTCCACATCAACATGACAAAAGAAAATGTGCTCTAAATGCTTTCGAGAGAAAGAAGGCTCTGTCGACTGAAGATGGACCAAAAACAGTATTTTGTTGTTATATAATAAATAATTACAGGCACTTTTACTGTTGAGAAAAAGATATTGATTGAAATTGTAAGCTTTGACAATATTTCACGGTTTCTTGTAATGTCTGCTTTAACGAAAGAGTGACGCGCCAGGCAGCAAAAACACGTCGTCACAGAAACGTTTACGTTACCTGAAACAACGAGCGCCTCGTTCGGTCCAACGGTGTGGCAGTTTCCCATTTTAACGACACAAAAAAAACAGTTAAAACATAAAAAAACAACTATTTTTGTTTATAAACGTCCCTTGGTCGCTTTAAGCACACTTCACGCCCCTACCGTCAATCACGGGAGAAGGTTTTCGCCCCTTTCCTTTTTTTTTTTTCAAAATGGAGAACGGCGAATACTAGCTGGCTGTACTGAGACAGCACTTCCGCTATCTGCTTTCAAAATAAAAGTATTCTCGGGAGCCCTACCGTGAGGTAGCTTATTCTAAACAGCTCACTGCAGTATTTCCTGTTTTGTTTCCCTTCATCTTGATTCACTGAGACCACACCCGTCTCCTGCCGCACCCCCCACTCGGATTTACAGGATGGACCGTTGTAGGCGTGCTAGTGTAAATATCCGCACAAGGAATTCTAAACAGGATCTCTGTTACTGTGAAAGGGGAGCTTGTGTTAGTGGACTTATCACATGATATATATGTCATCTAGGATCAATACAGTCAGAGGAAAGCGGCTGCTATTGCTAAAAACTGAACAATGCCACGAACAAACAAATAGGTCTGGAGAATTTTGAAAACACGAACGTTCTTATTGTTTTCTGTATTATAAAACTGTTCATAAGAAAAGTAGAAAATTTACCTAAAGCCTTAATGCACATTAAGTATGACACAAAGAAACTTTCAAATCTAAATGGCTGAAAACTGGAGGTGTAAGTGCTTGTATGCCAGAACAGAAGGACAAGATGTGCACTGCTCTGTTCTTCCTACTCCAGGCTCTTCTGTCTGTCTGTGGTCCACCCCCACTGCTTCACCTCTATCTATCAAATTACTTGTTGCACTATTATCCAGCATCCAGCAGGGTTGGCTGCAGCACAGAGATTGAGGTCCTGAGGATCTATGGTGTTTCAATAGTGTATCCATGTTCCAGAGGCTTGTATTCTTCTTATCTGAACTCTCTAAAAGATTTTTTTTGAATGAGAAAGAAAAACATCGGCATTTGTCATAGATCCCAGCAAATCATGCTTTCCTAAACAAACCCTAAACTATTTAGTAATGCAGCTTAAAATATATTGTATTTCATAACCAATCAAAATGCGTAATTTGATTATAATAGGCCTGATGTTTATAATACGCTTTAGTGTACTGTAACCTTTATTTTAGATGCCTTAACCTAATGATGTCATTCTCACTTTTTTACAAATACAGTGCCTTCTAAAAGTACTCATACCCCTTGAACCTTTTCTAATTTTGGGCCTTGTATTACAAGCAAATTATGTTTTTTACAAATATCTGAAAAATGTTGTGTCCATTTGTATTCAGCCCTCCCGAGTAAATACTTTGTGATAATTTTCAAGGCATTTAAATAGTTTTGCAAGGCACCATAGAGTAAAATGTTTACTACTATTATTTAGCAGCCTGTAAAAATTTATATATTTCTCCCATAAGTAACAAGAGACAACAAGACACTAATGTATTCCAGTTTGAAATGAATAGAATCAGAAAAAGGAAGTCAAACTGATATAAACACTTCAGAAAGCCTCTATGTGGCCAATGCTGCTAGTTGTTATTCCTCTAAAGAGCCTGCATTCGCCACATGTCTGCTGACCATAAATCACATGAATAAAATGATTATTGTTTGGCTGTCATAAGACACAGAAAGTTACAGAACAGCAAGTTGACGAGATTAATGTGATTTTATGTTAAATTCATCAAGGGTGTTTGACAGCAAACTAGTATTATATGGTTGTCTTGGAGATGGTTATGAATAAGCCTTATCATTTATGTCATGTAGAAATTTTAGTTACCTCACTCAGTAAAATTTTATAGCATTTTCCAACGTGTTTTTAATTTTGCCAGATCATTTTATAGACATGTTCTTTTTAAATATTATCGTTTTTATTGTTTTCTGCTCAGCTTGGACAACATGTGACACAATACAATATTAATGCTGTACAGTCATATTTAATACATTTGATTATCATTGAAAAGATATTTAGTCTGCTAACTCAGTTCATTAACTGAAACACATTATATGGATACAATTACCCACAGACTGATGTTTACAAGCCTTTATTTCTATTAATTATTTTAATGATTTTCCACTTACAGCTAATGAAAACATGACATTTAAGATCATAATATTACATCAGACCAATAAAAAAAAAAATTCTAATACATAAATCTAGGCCTAATAAAAGGAAGGTTTAATACCTGGTTCAAAGTCATTTCTTTCAAAACGCTGAAAATAAATTAAGACCATGACATGGTCATAAAATGGTCACGCATTTTAAGATTTTTTCATATTGTTCAGTGTAATGAAAACAATAAATAAATACTTGTTCTTGACATCTATCAACCTCATCTCTCTATATGCTTCTTTCTCATCAATACCCAACATCCAACACCCCCACCCTCTACTTTTCCCCTTTGAAATGTACATTATGTATATTGCAAACAAAAATTAAATGATAGTCACCACTGGAGTTAGTGATGTACAATTATGAACAGAAATGTCAGTACAAAGAAAGAACATACAAACAAGTGTTGGACCACTTGTTTGCTGAATATTGGACAGTTTACACATTGCTGGACACCACCAGGCATTCCGACATCCTCGGCCATTTTGTATCCAGTATTGTCCGCCACTACAAATCCCAGTGGGCACTTCGGCTGGTAGAACGGGGATGTCCTAAGTCTGACATCACAAGAAGTCTGACGTCACACGAGATTATATATGGAAGGCGGAGTTTTAAAAAAAACCTTGTTTCAAGGGGTCACAAGAAAACCCACGAAACTGAAGCATCCTCTGGGAAAAAGAGGCCCCCACGTGGAGTTTCATTTATTCCCTTCTTTGGCCACGAAAAAACGCATGACAGAAATTCTAATAAAAAGGGCCCAAAATTTCAACTTTACCATCGAAGGTGTTAGTTTAACCCCGTAACCAAAAAACCACGGATTTTTAAAGGAGCGGATCGCCACCTTTTTTTTTTTTTTTAGTCACTGCTGACGGCAATTTTTTTTCCTTTTTCGCCAAGGGGGCCCAAAAGGGGACGAAGACTAAACCGCTCTTCCCAATTTAATCGTGGACGCACGAAACTTAAAATTTTCCCCCTCCTCCTCTCCCCTCATGTGGCAGCCCTAAAGAATTGCTCCACAAAGTAAAAAACCCTCTTTTTTTTATTTTTTTATTTTTTATTAGAAGTATCTGGGCAGGGTAAAAGAGAGAAGGATTTTAGTGCGATCAAATCGCAATTTTATAGTTGATTTTTGAAATTGTATTTGCTGCAAAATTGTTTTGAAAACCTGGGGGCCGTGCGTCTCAAAAGTTGTCTTCCCGGCGAACACCGGAGCGCTGGTAATACGTAACGTAACCTCATGGTAAATTCCCATTTTTTTTGTTCCAATTTACTGCTTGCTAACTTGCCCCCAAAAGGTTTTTATGACTCTTTGTCTAAACTGGTTTAAAATTTTTGCTGTGGGGTTTTTTATACAGCCCGTGCCCCGCTGGGTCGTTCTGGCGGATGTTCAAACCCCTTTAAACAAAACCACACCCCTTTTGTCATATTCCCATTTTTTCCCATAACTGCTGGTTGATTCAACACACACACATGCTGTTTTTTTTTTATTTTTTTATTTTAGATTTTTTCCCCTTTTTTGTGTAGAACTTTGCATTTTTGAGTAGGTGAAGATTATTGAATCGGGAGGTGATTTATGAGGCTGATTGATTAAAAATTTTTTTACGTAGTAAAGAGAAGGCGTTTTTTTTTTATTTTGTGCAAGAGTGATTCGTCAGTCAAATAAGGCAAATTTCCCCCACGTTTCGGCAGAAACGGTCGATTAAACGTGACTTTTAAATAATTGTAATTATCGGGGCCCTTGAGGCTAATTCAACACCAGAGGAATTTGGTTTAAATTCATAAACAAGGTTTTTGGGTTTAAGGTTTTAATTTTATCGGTTTATGATTTTAATTATAATTCTGATAAATATTCAATTAATCATACCCCCCCTATAAAAAAACAGTTTGGCGCCCTGGGGGGGCCTTAAAAGCAAAAACATCCTCACTTTGCCCAGAATTAAACAATTGTGATATCTGTGGATTTAACTAACGTTTTGCAGAGGCATTTGTGATTAGGGTATCTTAAATGGGTTTTGCTCAGTTCTGCTGCAGGGGAAAAATAATTTTTCAGGGGGGCTTTGGGGATGAAAAATTTAAAAGGTGTTATAGCTTGTGGAAAATTTTTAAAGTTTTTCCCCCGGCAACCGTGCTGCCCAGCTGCAGGGAACCAGCGCTGATGGGCGCCTCCAGGGGCCCGCTGGGTAATTACAGGCCCCCTGACCACCCCCCTCCCAGTCGGGTAGAGAGCAACACCACATCTGGTGGCCATTGAAAAAAATTGCAGTGGCAGCGGGTTTTCCCCAAAAATTTGCAGACCTGCACTTGGTACCACCGGGTGGTCCTAGTGAGAATTGATTTTCCTATTTTGTTTTTAATCACTCAGTTCATTAACACAGCAGAAAATTTCCACACCAATGATTAAAGGGGCATAACGAAATTTTGAAAGCTGAATTTATTGATCTTTCTGCCCACTTTTGGAAAAAAATTTAACGTTTTTTGGGGTTTTATTGTGTAAGCATTTTTTGATCTGACTCACAAACAAACTTAGTTCAAACAGAAGGTAAGTGCCCAATTGGGAAAAGCCAAAAATTTTATTTGGAAAAAACGCACTAAATGTTTAGTTCTTTACCCACTTTTAAAAAGTTTTTTTTTGAATTTGGGTTTTTGGTTATTTGGGGAAAGGAAAAATCGTCTTTTTTTTCCTTTTTTTTTTTTTTTTTTTTGTGCTTTTACTTTGTTTGATTACTCCCTTTTTAAGCAAACCCATACCCCCTGCAGGAAAATACTGAATCAACAGCTAGTGAACAGTTAGTGTTTGTATTGCTGCTAATTAAGTTAGCTCCCGCTTCTAGAACGCCACCCTGTTTGGGGTGCTGCAAACTAATTTAGCTATTTTCATCAAAGAACATTTTTTAGTGTTTGTTTACTGCAATTTGGGTACGACTGGTAATTTTTTAGTGGGGGTTCATAGCTAAACCAGTTTTTTGTGTGTTTGCATTGTCATGTTTTCCACTGTGCTTTGGGGGCCAAAGATGGGGGAAAAAATCCCAGACTGCAGCGGGGAAAATGTTGTAGGTTAGAAACCCCATAGGAATGAAAGCAAAAGACGATTGGGCTTTGTCTGTTATCCTCAAGGAGTGTAAAGTCTCAATATTAGGGATGAGCATTGTGAACCGGGTTTCAGGATTTGCCCCAAATCTTAAAACCCACCAAAAGACAAAAAGGGGTTTCCAGATGTGTTAGGACGCTCCTTGTTGTATCAGCAAAGGAAATGTTGGAATTGACCAGCGTGTTAAACTCATTTTGAGCGAATATACTTTGCAGACGTGGATGTCCTTAGAGGTGAACTAACAAATTTGGGAAATAGGTTGGAGTCAATTTGGGGGTACCCAGGCCACCCCCGCCATCCCGGGAGGAAGGGGGGGGCAAAACAGAAACCCCCCTCCGGGTTTTAAAACCTTTGGGGTGGCCACACCTGCGATACCCTGAGAAAATCGCGGGGTCGATCGGGAGGATGTAGAAGCTGCTCTCGAGATTACCTTTCAGGGCTATGGGTTCCCCATACACCCCGGGGCAAAAACAGGTGTAAGTAGTCAAAATAGGTTCAGTGGTGTGGTCCCCACTCCCCCTAAATCACACCAGAACGATACCTGGCTGGGACCCAAACAGGATAATAGTTAAAGGGCTTAGAAGGAGCAGCCTTAAAAACTTGACTCGCAGTATGGTCCTCTATGATCCTCACCTCCGCCAAGGCGACAGGAGAGCCCCCCTGGTTCCGGTTTTTCCTACCCCCCTCACCGCTGCCCGGGGACCCAGTCCGGGGAAACGGGCCCCCACCGTTGTACCCGGCAGCCTCCACTCCCCTCCCTCCGAGGAGAGGCGTGATGCACTGCCCACACCCGGGCAGCCGGATGAACTCTCAGATATGACTCAGAGGGGGGGGGCCCCCACCCCCTGAAGGGGAAATTGCCACGCCGCCAGTTTTTGAATCCGGGCCCAAAGACATAAGCGTTTCGACCCTAAAAAGGGCAAACCCCAAACATTGCATATCTTAGGGAAAGTTGAACTGTCTTTTAGATTTGTTTTACCCATCCACGGAAAAAACTGAAGCTCATCTGGAAGACAACATCCGGGACGCCCATGTTTTCAGGGAAAACCCCTGCCCCTGCAGTCCCCAGACCCTTATTCAACCCTTGCAAACTCTAAAGAAAAAAATATTTTGTGTACACGGACTGGGCCTCCGCCCACACTTGGGGCTTTCACTATCCAGCAAAAAAAAGCGAAGCCCCCCCGGGAAGTATTACCGCCCTTAGAGCTTTTACTTCCAAGGACGCAACCTCCCGGCATTGAGGGGGGAACATGCTTTTAAATCCCTGTTCCTCCAAACCCTTCATGAAAAATGTGCGTATATGTTCATGTATTGCAGAAAAAAAGACCATGAGATGCAAAAGATCCCAAATATGCTCAGATGGGATGGGAAAAACTGCCGTCTGACCAAAGGATCGGGGGCGAGGCTAGGGTTTTTACAGGTCCGCTGAAAGAACCAGCCTTCGTTAGAAGGGTCAGGAAATGCCTTTTAGCAGGAACCCCCTATGAAAAAGGTTCAGGGAACAACGTAGGGTTTGGGGCAGCTGGACCGGGGGGATGGTATTGAAAACCAACCCCGGTCAAAGTTGCCCGGACCCTTGCGGTTTGAACAACGACCACCTCACTTTAGGCCCCAAAGGTAAAACTGTGGAAAAAGGGGGAACCGAACGCAGAAGGGATATGGGGGGAAAAAGATGGGGGATGCCTTCCAAAATGGGACAGAAGCGTGCGTCAGGGCCCCCACGCCCCCCCCAACCCTTTGAAAAAGGGAACCGACCCTCCAGTTAAACCGACCCAAATTTTCCCCTCGCTGACTAGGGGTGGGCCCAGTCTCCCCACCACGAGTCTACCCATCGGTGGGGACAAACTGGGAAACTCCAAGCACCCCTTGGGGCCCTCAGGGGACACACCACAAAACCTCTTTCCAAGGTTCCTGGAAAAGAACCAAATGGACTGCACGTTTCTTACTCTCTGATCATTATAGGGGGAAGTTTCCCCAAATGGTTTCCATTTTTTAAAAAAAGGGTCAGAGATAGCCTGATGTTCCGGGTTTTTTTTGGGAGGGGAGTGAGCATGCTCTCCTCAATGAACCACTCAGGCTGAAGCTTGTGAGTAAAAAAATCACCAGCCACACCCCAAAACCCTCATGCATACAGTTGGGGGGAGTGGACGCACACTCCAAGACATGACTCGGGGCACCCCCTTATATGTGGACATTAAACAAAGAGCTTTTTCCCGGGGGGGCCAGAAACCCGCTGGACAGGCTGGCCCCGTCTTGTCGCCACCAGGACCAAATCTGGATCCAGGTGGGGTGCCAAACCCACGGGGGCAAGAGCGAAAATCCATTTACCAACAGGTCACCATCTTAGAGGACCCAATGAGCCTCTCAGGCCCCGTCAGAAACCGGTCATGGGCACCTCTGGACACACTGACCCAACCACCCAGAAAACACCCCCAAAGGTATCCCCTCATTCTTTGCTCTTTAAAGAACCCAGGGGTGAAACTTTTCAACCCCCCAAAGGGTTTGGAAGGGGGTAACCTGGAAACCATTCAACCAGAAATCCTTAGATTCTGGCTGGAAATTCATCAACCCGTAAGGGCTGTATGACCCCTGTTCCCAAAAAGACCCCCCGTAACTGAGGGCCAAAAACAGCCACACACTCCCTTTTTTGCAGCAGGCTCCCCTCTGACTCAAGTGTGCACTTCCAGTTGCGATTTGGCATCAAACAGCCTCCCATGCTTTGAAAATTGTTCCAAAAAGACCAAAGGGGGGTCACATTATCCTACGCCATTACTCTAAAGAGGGGGCCATAGGGGCTACAAAGCCACCACTCCACCCCCCCAAAAAGGCTACTGGCCTCTGTTCAAAAACTCAGGTCCCAACCAAGGGTGCTTAACCCGCTGCCAGTTTCAGCCTCCCAGCCAACCTCAACCCCCCGCTTTTAGCGAAGGGGGGTTACATTACCTTTTTCCCCCTTCGACAAATGGGTCAACCGTTCCAAAATTAGCAAAGGAGGTAAAAAATTCCTCCAAATGTGCAGCAGCTTATTAAGTTGGGGGCGGATGCTTTTCAAAAAGATTGCACCCTCTCACACTGCGCTCTTTTGCTGAAACCCGATTAATTTTACTCGAAAATCGCCTCCCAAAAACAGAGTTGTCTCCAGGGCCGGGAAAGGAGAGACCAGTGCGTAGGACTAGTTAAAAGGTGCTGTTTCATAAAATCAACTACATGCACTAACACTAACAACTTTCTTCACAGAAAAAAGTTAAAAATATAACTACCTTCTAACACAGTGTTAAAATATAAGTTGGCACGATAATTTTCCAAAAACCTGCATGCCGCAGACCCCCCCACGAAGTGGTTTAAAAATGATGTAATGGACACACCTTCCAGAGATTTTTAGCAAAATCTTTTTAAAGGAGGGGGTTTTATCTGTGACGTCCCCCCGAGGCACAGATACCTACTGGCCTTTTTCTGCTGGGAACTTTTTGTAGAGAAAATCCTAAATCCACCCCCGCAGACACCTTGCAAACCCCCCAAACACACCCGGCTTATACCGAGTACGCAAATTTAAATTTTTATTTTTTTTCCCTCTTTTCGCATCTGATAGTTTTTTAACAGGATTTTTATTAAAAAACCCCCTCACCATTTGGAAGAGCTATGGTTTAATCTAAACCCGTTTTAAAAAAGTTTTTTGTTAAAAATAAAAACACCCCATACAGGCGGTTAACCGTTTACAAAATCAGGATTGATTCCCTCACATTAATTCCCCCCCGGTTTTATGCACCACCACATCAGGTTCCCGTGCCTAATGGGAAGTTGGACGCATGAGTATAACCATGATCTTGTTTTTTTATTATTTTATTTTCTTTTTCCTTTTTATATTATACATATATGTGTATGTATCTTCTATTCGTTTTTTAATATGTCCCCCAGGGCTACCAAAGCTAAGCCAAGAAAGTAAAGATGATAGAAGTCTTGTTTTGGTTTCCATTGAAAAAGCAGAAAGTATGGTTATCGAGTTTAAGGGGCCTGCCCCGGCTAACCTCTACTCTGCCCATTTTAGGTTTTTTGAGGAAAACAGAAAGTTTTTGTTTTTTCTGCTTCGCCACGATCACGGATTGTTCAGCAAAAAAGGATGGTCCCAGTACTTCAAACTGCGATTTATCTACCCTTTGAAACCCAGGGGGAATGTTGGACCACTTTTTCTGATATTGGGCAGTTTTCACATTGTGGACCCACCCGATTTCCCACATCATCGCCATTTTTTATCCAGTATTTCCGCCCCTACAAATCCCAGTGGGCACTGCGGGTGGGAGGACCCGGGGACGTCCCAAGTCTGACATCACAAGAAGTCTGACGTCACACGAGATTATAGGAAGGCGGGAGCTTTTTAAAACTTGCTTTCAGCTGGAGATCTGACAGGTAACCACGCAAAAGGAAGCATCCCCCTGGAGAAGAAAAGGTCCCCGTGAGTCTTCATTTATTCCCTTCGTTGGCCCGAAAAAAACGTTTTATGACAGAAATTCCTGGAATAAAAAGGCCAGAAATTTCAATTTACCGATCGAAGGGGGTTTTGTTTCACGTAAACCAAAAACCCGGAGTTTCAAGGAGACGGGAATCGCCACCTTGTTTTTTTTTTTCTAGTCACGCGGGGGTCAGACATATTTTTTCCCCCTTTCGCCAAGGAGGCCAAAGGGCGAAGACGACCGCTCTTCCCGAAATTAAACGTGGACGCAGTAATTCCAAATTCCCCCCCCCTCCTCTTCCCCACACGGGCACCCTGAAGAATTGCTCCCCAAGTAATACCCCCTTTTTTTTTATTTTTTTGATTTCTTTTTTAAAGTAGTCTGGGCAGGTAGGGGAGAAGGTTTTTTTGGCGATCAGAATCGCAAATTTATAGTCTGATGTTATGAATTGTATTTGATGCAACATTTTATTGAACCGAGCCCTGCTCTCACAAATTGTCTTACCAGGCGAACACCGGAAACGCTGGGAAAAACTGGACTTTCGACAGTAACCCCAAAGGTGAAATTCACCTTTCTTTGTTCCAAATTTTCTGCTTTCTAACTTCCGCCAAAGGTTTAGACTCTTTTTTCTAAATGAGTTTTTAAAATTTTCGTTTGGGGGGGTTTTTTGACAGCCCGTGTCCCCTGGGGTACCTTTGGCGGGCTGTTCAAAACCCCGTTCACCACCACATCCCTTTTTTCATATTACCCTTTTGCCATAACTGCTGGGTTTTTAACACACCAAAACTGCTGTTTTTTTTTTTTTTTGTTAGTTAGTTTTTACCCTTTTTTTGTAGAAATTGCATGTTTGAGTAGGTGAAAATTATTGAATCGGGGGGGTGAATGTATGAGGCTGATTGATCTAATTTTCACGTAGATAAAAAGAAGGCGTTTTGTGTTTTTTTTTGTGCAAGAGTGATTCGTCAGTCAAAATAAGGCAAAGTTCCCCACGTTTCGGCAGAAACGGTCGATTAAACAGTGACATTTAATAATTGTAATTATCAGAGGCCTTGAGGCGTAATTACAACACCAGAGGACAGCTCTGGTTTCAATTCATAAACAAGGATTTTGGTTAAGGAGTTAATTTTATCAGATTATGATTTTAATTATAATTCTTGATAAATATTCAATTAATCAATAGTCTATAATTACAACACAAGGCTCCTTCTGCCCATTGTTGTATTTTTCCCAGCTTCCTTAGCATCTTCACAAATTCAGCATCTGTGAATAGCTTCAGTATTCTTAGCTCCGTCGTTACTACTTCTAGTAAACTACAAACCTTTCTTTTCCAGGGAGCCACTCATCAGTCCTGTCATTAGCATCATCCTCATTTCACTGCTGCGAAAAAATCTATATCATACAAAGATAGCCTGGGTTGATCCAAAACACGGTTTTCAAGTGATGATTTCAGCTCCAAATCACTTGTCCCTATGTTAAAAGGTAATTGTCCAATCTGTTAAATCATGGATTAACATGATCAACCACTTTTTTGGAACCCAATTTTACTATAAACATAACACAGCATTTCAGAAGTAAACATCATACCTACAGTCAAATTGGTGGTGGTTGTGCAATGTTCTGGGGTGGCCATGCTGCATTAGGATCAGGGAGGCCCAACCAGTTCTTATTTGCAGAGAGGTTACCAATGAACTAAACAATGTAAGTGCACAAAGAAGAAGGGTATGAAGAAGTCCACAGCATTATATATATAAACCACAGCATGGTGAAGACATTCATCAATAAGTGGAAAAAACATGGAATAACAGAGACATTGCTAAAATGGATATTTATCCATAACTGATAAAAAGACTAGATGGAAGCCATTCAGGGAGGCTTCCAAGAGCCTGAATGATAGATTGAAGGAGCTTCCTGTTCAGTACTTGTTGTGTCTACATGACACAATGGGGATTGAAAGACAAAATCTAGGCCTGCCTAAAAGCTGCCTAAATATTGGGCTTTGATCTCATGAAACCAGACTTGAACTTTTGCCCACAAATACAACATAGGACATGACCAAAGAACACCATGGTCACGGTAAACTATGGTAAAGGCAGCATCATGCTCTGGTCTGCTAAGGTGGATGAAATCATGAACATCAAAATAAACAAAAGAATGGCTTCACCAAAAAAAAAAATAAATTGGAAGAGTTTTGGCCTAGATCAAGATTAGAACTAAATCTGCGGAGTAATCTGAATCGAGCTGTGGAACAGGGTGTTCACACTTTTGAGAGTCACTGTACAATAACAGCTTTAGAATAACTGCCCTCTGTGCATGAAAGAGTTAAACTATAAAATGGCATGTTAAGATAATCAAAATCTAGTTCTGCTCACATGCTGGCTGAATGTCTGCAAAGCAACCTACAAACATTTTCAGAATTACAAAAAAATCCTAATTTCTTTACATAATGTCAGTGCTTACGATTAAATAATATAAAACTAATGGCTTCATGCACGCTCTTAACTTTGACCAACTTCTCCCCCATGGAGGTGCCACATGCTGGAGTGTTTGTGGTAGGCTAATCATTAAGGATAATAAAAAAGGCAGGTTATATCACCCCAGAGCCACTTAAATCACCATCAAGCTCTCCATGGAGCTTGGGCCCAAACGAGCTGCCGTGATGAGCAAGGAGGAAGGCATGGATCAGCAGCCCAGCAGACCAACATGGAGCAGGCAGATAGAGTTCACCCTGGCAGGAATCGGCTGCGCCGTGGGTCTGGGGAACGTTTGGAGGTTCCCTTATCTCTGCTACAGGAGCGGAGGAGGTGAGAAAGCAGTCAGCAAACAGAATCCTAACACTTTCTTTGCATTCTCTATACCTTGGAAGTCTTGAAAGTAGGGGCAAAGTTTAACCAAACCGACTTTGATCTGGAGAGATTTCACCTGCAGTTAACTTGTTTTAGTTGATGCTGAAATGAGCTCAGCATGTGCTAGAATATATTTTATAAACTCATTTAAAACCTTCAATGCTGCCCGGACGAGGGTGATTGTTTTACAGTAATAAAGATATGATATTTTATAGAGGTAAATCTCACCTGACTGTTACTTTAAAGATGGCTTTCACAAAAGTTAAAAGATTGAAGAGTTGACTCGCAATCACTGACTGCCAGGTGCTTTTCTGGTTCCCTATCTGCTCATGCTGGTGGTCTTGGGGATCCCTTTGCTCTACATGGAGCTGTCTGTGGGCCAGTACACAAGGAGAGGCCCTGTTCATGCTCTGGCCACTGTTTGCCCACTCTTAAAAGGTACTTTGCCCTCTTTTTTCTCTTTAGTCAGTAAAAAAAAACTGCCTACACTGAAAAAGTTGACTGCATATGACAGTGCTTTTTGTCTGACCTCAGGGGTGGGCATGGCATCTGTGGCCATCTCCTTCATCATGTGCACCTACTACAACATCGTCATCACCTGGGCCTTGTATTACCTCTTCAACTCCTTCCAGTCGCCTCTTCCATGGCAGAGCTGCAACAACACCTGGAACACGCCCAACTGCACGGACCACGCCACCAACAGCAGCTACTCGTCCACAGCTAGCCAAGAGTTCTTCAAGTATGTCTCAGTACATGTCAGAAGGATGCATCACTGGTCCCCATACAGATCAAGCCAAACTTGCCAATGATTACTTTTCAGCTGCATTACTAAATAATCGGTCGCTCCCAAGAGGATTGCACAAGTTGAAACTAAGGCAAATGTGTCAGGAACGTAGAAAAAATAATAATCATTGGGAGAAAATCTGAAATGACATAAGAGGCTGATTAAAAACAAGTTATCCGAGTCATGTGAGGGATATCAGTTAAAGTGAAGGCCAGTGATAAGGAGCTAACAGATAAAATGTCTCAAGGAAGTATGAGACACGTTGAACCCATTTAATCTTTAGCACCAACAGCACTCCCTTCTAAACTGTTTACATTTTTTGGACATTTCAGCTTTTTTATTCAGAATTTGGGGCAAAGCATGTTTTCCAGCACTGATCTTTGTATCTCATTTACAAATGAGACAATATTAACAGACCTGACATTGTTTATGTCAAGTCATTACCTTACTCCTCCCAGGATCTTTCTCTGTTTCTCAGAAACAAGGCTTCACATATTATGTAAACATATACACCAGCCTTTTTTTTAAAGGCTGCCATGCAGAGCGAACTAGCCAGAGGTTACTCTCTGTATGAGGATTTAGAAGGGTAAGAATTTGAGATAGAACGTCTTCTGCAAATGTCCCTCATTTCTTTATATTATGCACCGAGGGAGCCAGCCTTTCTTATCTGTAAACAGGTCTTGAGCAACACTTCTTCATTTCCTGAGTTGAAACTGCAAACCAAATATCACAAAGTTGTGAGATCTGGTCAGTTTGACATAAACAAACTGCATTCAGCGCCAACAGGTGTTTTCCAAAGAGCTATTAGCTGAAGACATGGCATACGGTGAACAAACCACTGAGGGATGATCCTGTGTCAGATCTGTGTCAGATTTTCCTCCCATTTCATTGTTTTTATGCCTGACACTTTTTCTTCTGTACCCATTTTCTTTTGAAGTCTAGACTGCACAATCCTCTGCTATGATCAGGAGCAGGATCTGAGCAGTTAATGATAAAATAGAAGCCATAAAGTCTAAAGAAAACATTTGAATAACTTTCAAAAAGCCTGGAGATTAAGACTACCACCACTAAAAAAAAACACAACAAGAAATAAGTCAGGTTAGCATAATGCTTTTCAACAGGACTTCAGGCTCTGATGTAAACAAACTGATCTCACTGTTAGCTGTGCAGATGCATCAAACCAGTGAGTCGCCCAGGTCCATTAGGTAAAAACCCGGATTATATCTATGGTCCACAAATGTACAGTACAGATGAGGGTTATCCATATCAAAACCAGATACCAGGGATATGTGTTTGGGATCATTGTCCTGTTGGAACACCCAGTTGTACGCGCAAACTCATAAGTTTACATACCATGCCAGAATTTTTTATTTACTATTATTCAGAGAACGTAATTGATAATACAAAACCTTGTTTTACTCATAGTGGCTGGGTGAAGCTATTTATTATTAAACAATTTAGTTTGCTCTTTTGACATCCTGAAAAATGACCATGGTCAAAAGTTTACATATACTGGAGATTTTTTGTCTGATAACAAACTCACACGGGTTTAAATGCGACTAAGAAATCTGTTGGATTATAAGTCAGTGAGTTTCTGGGCTGTTGACAGACCCCTGTACATTACCTCCACTATGCACTGATGTTGCTGGTTTCAGAACCAGGGAAAGCTAAATAATTATTAAAAGATCCACAGTAGCGGGTTCACTACATTTACACAGCATTTCAATAATATACAAATAAAATTGGGAACAGAGTCCACACACTAAAACCAAGAAAAGAAAAATGAGAACCAAACCAAAGCCAGAAAGACCAACAAATGTGTCAACAACAACAACAACTGGCAGGAAAATTGCTCTGCATGTAACAAAACCCCACAAATAACTTCAGCTGTCTTACAGCATTCTTTGGGAAAACAAGAGTGTCTCTTTAAAGATGCACACTGAAGAAACAATTGGCCGTTTGGTTGAGTCGCCAGAAGAAAACCACTACTACACCAGTGCCACAAAGCAGTCGGCTGTCGGAGACGCCAAAGAGCGCACAGACTAGTCTCAAAACATCTGCAGCAAAGGTAACTAAAGTAAGACCAAAACTGAACATTATGGTCACAACCATAAAGTTTGAATTTGAAGAGAAGTCAAAAAGGCCTGTTATGAAAAGTACAGAACCTATTCCTAATATGAAACATGGAAGTGGATGGCTGATGTTCTGGGGATGTGTGAGAAACAAAAACCAAGGGAGGTTGGTCTAAACTAATGGCGAGATGAATATAGGAGGAAAACTTACTGTCATCAGTCCAGAAGCTACACATGGGATGTGCTTGAATGTTACAGTATAATGATTCAAAACACGAGCCCAAGTTGACCTGTTATTGGCTCCAGGAGAAAAAAGTGAAACTGAGAGCTTTGCCGGCAGAAAAAGCAAAGTGCCTCATCCTCAACTTACACAGAGGACTTCAGGCTACCATTGATGATAACAGTGTTAAACACCAGGTTATGGAAACATGGCCATAACTATTGATTTAAGAGGAAGCTGAAGAGCTAGTGGCCAGTCCTCCTTAATTTCACTCACTTTGTACTATTTACAATGAAACAGGCCCACATGGTGATGCTGCTACCAACAACATGATGCCTTACCTTATCTGCTCCAAATAATTTTTACTTTGTTGAGGTGAAATAGCTCAATCTTTGCATCATCTGACCATAAATCTGTTCTTCTGAACGCATTTGGCTTGATTATTTTGGTAGCTTCAAACTTCATTTGACCACGTAGATGTGGATTTTGGAGCAAGAGCTGTCTTCTTGGTCAATACCCTCATCATGTCTATGATTCGTTTGTGCAAATGTACTAACTGCACTGTATGGGGTTTCTTATTAATGTGAATCAAGGTAATGTTGATGCCTGTAGATGGTTTTAATAGTACATTAAAGTCTATATAGAAATGACAGGATGGAAGTCATTAATTGCAAAGTTAATAACCACTTTTATTTTTCTGTGTCTGAAGATATAGGATGCTCGGCCAGACTAGCGGAGTAGAGGAAACAGGCACACTGCGGTGGGAGCTTTTCCTTATCCTTATCCTGGCTTGGATCCTCATATATCTTTGCATCTTTAAAGGAGTGAAGTCAACAGGCAAGGTGGGTTAAAGCAGAGCTAGCAGCAGCTGGAGATGAAGAAATAGACCTGCTATCAGTTAGTGTTTTATAGTACTTTATCCTGTGCTTGCAGGTGGTGTACTTCACTGCTCTGTTCCCATACGTCATCCTCATCGCCCTGCTGATCAATAACGTGCAGCTTCCAGGTGCATCGGATGGGATAGCTTTCTTCATTGTGCCTGAGTGGGACAAACTGCGCTCCGTGGAGGTAGGACTGAAAAAGCATGAGGCCTAGTTGGAGCTCCAGTTGGTGGAGGAAATACTTCAGATGGTGTTGACTGTAACAGATGACGTGGCCTGTTTTGTAGGTGTGGGTGAATGCTGCGGCTCAAATCTTCAACTCCATTGGGATTGGTTTTGGCTCCCTGCTGGCCATGTCCAGTTACAACTCCTTCAACAACAACATTTTAAAGTAAGAAGCCATACAGTCACCTACTCAAGATGTTACATCTGTTGTAAAGAAATGGTAGAATTGTTTGTAAGAAAGATGAGAAACATCTCCACTCCACAGGGACACACTGTTCATATCCATCACCAACTCCTTGACCAGTATCCTGGCAGGCTTCGTCATCTTTTCTGCCTTTGGGTATATGTCTCACCTGCAGGGCATTCCTGTCAGCCAACTGGCAGTGGATGGTAAGATTACACCAGTGATGTTTTAGTACATATTTAAACTGGGTTGTGTTGGAGTTTGTAATAGGCTACTTTAGGTTTTTATTTTGCGATCAAACAGAATCAAGCTATTTTAAAACATCAGCATAATTCAGTAAATGTTTGAAATTCAAGTTAAGGGCAGTCATTGATCTTTTTGGGTTTTTTCCAGGTCCAGGATTAGTTTTCATTGTTTACCCACAAGCCTTTGCCAGCATGCCAGTGTCTCAGCTCTGGGCTGTCCTGTTTTTCTTCATGCTGCTGTGCCTAGGGCTGGACAGTGAGGTAGTGAAACTGGAAATGTACAGTACCTTGCAAAAGTATTCATGACCCTGAAACTTTTTCACATTTTGTCACATGACATCCCCAAAGCGAAAGAAAATAATACATTGTTTTAGAATTTTGTATTCATTAAAAATGTAAAAAGTGGGGTGATATGCAGCCCAACTGAGTCATTGTTCCCTGCGAATATAGTTGCAAGTTTTTTGGGGGAAATGTCTCTACCAGCTTTGAACATGTTGGACATTTCTGCTAATTGTTTCTTGCAAATAGCTCAACTTCACTCTAGCCGAATGGAAAATATTTATAAAAATAAACTTATGGAATTCCCAATTTAATTTAGTTTTGGACTTTGACTGGGCCATTCTAACACATGAATATGTTTTGATCTAAATTATTCCATTGTAACTCTGGCTGTGTGTTTAGGGTTGGTATTCTTGTGTCAAGGACTTCAGAGGTTTTTTACCTTTTATTCTGTGTGAGACATGTCTTCCATGTTGGTAAGATTAAATGAAGTGGCTCGAGAGCTCCAACCCACCACAGCACCATCCAGTACAACTAGGTGTTGGCTGTTAAATTGTGACAAACTGCAAATGGCCTTTCTTTCATTAATGGCTTTCCCTTTTTCAATACAGGCCAAATTTGTAGAGTGTGCGACTAAAAGTTGTCTTAACAGAGTCTTCCACCTCATCTGTGAATCACTGCAGCTCCTCCAGTTATTAATGGCCTCTTGGCGGCAACTCTGATTAAAGAGCTCCATGCCTGGCTTGCCATTTTATGTGCATGACAATGTCTTGGTAGGTTTGGAGTTGTGTCAGACTTTTTCCACTTTCACATAATGGATGGAGCAGATCTCTGTGAGATGCTGAACTGAGAACTATACATTTGATTTTATAAACTAACTCTGGTTTAAACTTCACCACAACTTTCTCCCTTACCTGCTGTGTCTCTTGGTCTTCATGATGCTGTTTGTTCTCTAGCAAACTTCAGAGGCCCTCAAAGAACAGCTGGGCTTATACTGAGATTAGGTTACTTAAATAGACATCTTTCACTTTCTAAAGGCCGTATTTTGCACTCTTCACACTTTTCAGTTTTTTATTTAAAAAACAAATCTGAAAAGCATGTACAGATTTCCTTTCACCACACACTTTGTGTTGGTTTGTCTCGTAAAAGCTCAACAAAACACATTAACGTTTGTGGTTATAATGTGACAAAATGCAGGGCACTTTAGATTATGCTTCACATGGAAATCCAGAATTACGACACAGTGTGTCCTTTGTTTTGTGTCAGTTTGCGATGGTTGAGGTGATGGTGACCAGTTTTCTGGATGAATTCTACCAACATCTGGTCAGAATTTTCAAGAGGAAGGAGCTGTTTGTTCTTGCAGTCTGTTGTGTGGCCCTTCTGTTAGGGATCCCATGTGTCATGCAGGTGAACATTATAACTTATCAGACCATTTTTATCCAAATGATGACCAGAGAGGAGATCCTCAACTGTTTTTTGTGCTTTCAGGTAGGAATCTATGTCTTCCAGCTGATGGACCATTACACTGCCATCGTGTCCATCATGTTCCTTGCTTTTTTTGAGATTTTAGCCATCTGTTGGAGTTATGGTGAGTGTTAATGTGGAAATAATTGTCTTGTAAAAGGGGGCCGGGGTGTCAATACTTGCAAAGAGATAAATATTGGTTTAGGAAGTGAACACAGCAGTCAGCTGGGTTGTGTATCACATAATGTGACCTAAATTGATAGATACTTTGGTTGACGCAGGTTCTGAGCCTTATATGATACAGTTGTTGACATCAACATTTATCTGAAGAACAAAACCGACTGTTGAGCTGGGATTAGGATTAGCCCGGGTCAGTAATGTCTTATCTCTAGGAACGAGGGTCTGAGGTCTGACCCACAGACTTTACTCTACACCTCCTGTATGATCAGTCAGTCTCACCCACAGATTCCACCTCATTCAATCATGTAACTTTTGTTTGACATCATCCACTACATAAAACATATATGCACGGGGCCTTCTCTTAGGGATATCGAGTGTACCTTAGCGTGTACAGTGGGTTGAACAGTGAGGGGGTCCTTGTGCAACCATACCCTGAGCTCTGTTAAATCCTCAACACAGAGAAGTACTTGGCAGTCTGTCTCACATGAGCGAACGCGCAGTTTTTTAAAACTCAACATGAGTTGGTTCTCAGTTTATACACATTCACTTCCAACAATAAAGACATTCATTATAATATTTTCTTTGCTCAGGTGTAAAGAGACTTTCAAGCAACGTGAAAGAGATGACTGGAAAAAAGCCAAACATCTTCTTCAGGTTATGCTGGCTCATAGTTGACCCTGTGCTCATCACTGTAGGTTTACAGACGCATATTTTGTAAAAAAGCAAAGAAAATATTAACACTTTCTCCTGAAACTGAGTTTCTTTCTTTTCTTTCTTTTTTAACCTGTCTCTTTGTGCTAGGTCATTCTGATTTTCTCCATCATCCAGTTTAAACCGGCTCGCTATGGGGACTACGTCTTCCCTCCCTGGGCTCAGGGTGTTGGCTGGGTCATTGCACTGGCCTCCATCATCTGGATTCCGTTGGGTGCCATTCACACTTTGTGGGTGCTACCTGGCTCGCTCATGAAGGTGATTTTTACCACCTATGAAATTTAGAGCCTTATGTAGTGGCAGCCATATTTACTAGCAAAGTGTTTTTCAGTGTAAGATTATGCTACTGCAATAAAAGATTAATCTATTAATCTTCAGGCGTTTACACAAATCTTTACCGGTGGTATGTGTGTGTCATAAAAGCAAGGTAACCATTGCTGCATATCTTTTACAGAAACTGAAGCTGTCGATCAAACCATACGCCCTGAATGACACTAAAGGAGGAGCTGGAGAACCGTCCGTATCTGTCATCAGCTCCAGCATCAAACTACCTGAAAAATCTCAATTTGAGACACACTTCTGACACATTTAGTTTTTGCTCTGCTCAGGACATTAAACAGAAGCATTTTATCAAATTTATATACTTGATTGAGATAATTTGTTTTTTCATATCTGTCTTGCAGATGAATGAAAGATGAAAATAACCAGTTATTGGAACCTGGGTAATTCAATTTGTGGAATTTTATTAGGAGTATAGCATTAGTTTGCTGTGATTTAGATTTTTTGATTTGCTTGTTCATTTTCAGTATTTTATGAGCACACCCATTTCTCTTGCCTTATTTATTGACTTTACTTTGTACCAGAGTGCCATCTTTTGGTGATATGTGTTCATCACATGGGATCAGGCAATTTTTAAAGCAGCATGTTTAACATTTATAGTAAAAGGTAGAACTACCATGATCTTATTGCTGGCGACTTATTTATTAGGTCAAATACAACAGGGAACTGCAGATAAAGCTAACTGGTCATGCAACTCTGTCATGTAAGATATAATAAAAAAAACAAAACCTGTGACCATGGTCCAGTTCAGTGCATTTTTTTCTCAGATTATCTAAAAACCACACATTACAAAAAGCATGAATAACATGAAGGGAAGAGTATTTATTTTGTTTATTTAGTACATAAGAAAATTCCAACAGATAGATGTGCACAGCTACGTTTCTTTTCTGAACTCCAAAGTGCAGAGCAGATACTACACGGGCAAAAAACAAAGCCATGTCTCCTTAAACGTACCCTGAACACCTGTAAGGGGTCATTAGATCCAAACAAGGGTAACTAAATGTGTTTGTGAGATGAGTTAATAATGGAGTGGGATGTACAGACTGTTCCTGGTTCCTCACAGTAGGAATGACATAGCATTGTCTAGGATTAGTTTGTGTAAGACCACAGCTATATCTGTAATTCCAAGTCAGAATATTTATTAAAAAAAGAGGGGTTTCCTATAAACAGCAATTATTATTTCAAATAAATTTCCAAAAGATATGTCATGTGACCTACAAAAACAAAACAAAGGAACAAAACAAAATGTGCAATCAATGACATATTCCCTCTGAGGTGGCAGCTGTGCAGATGACCACACAGCACAGCAGCAACTCTGTCCCAATTTGTTCCTACTTCAGTTTAAAGTCGGTTCAGTTCAGGACTGAGACCAGCAGCTGACACGATGCTTCAGTAGTAATTTATTTTTTGTAGTGGTTTACAGAGTCCATGCATGTTGTTCCTTGCATGGCCTCCTTAAGGCTCCAGCTCTTCTTGGCTAAGCTCCAGTAGAACCACCCGCCCACACACACAAACACACACACACACACACACTCTCACACATCCCCTCCTTCCTTCCTAACACACATGGCCAGCAGAGGCCGCTAAGGAGTCATGGTGGCTGCCTTCCAGTGTCACTGCTATGATACCTGTTCCACCGGTCTCATCTGCACATCTCCGATCTAATAGAAGCAAAAGGAAAAACAGGCAGGTGAATAGATAACGTTCCTACTTCAGGAACAAAAAACTGAACAGATGACAAAGAAACATACCTGAACATGAGGAGGGGCACTGAGGACAAACGTGACTGCACTGGCTACATCCTCTGCTTTCAAACACTAAAAGATAGAGAAGCGTCCCTGTTGCAACGGCATCACATCACCAAATATAAAACTGTTGTGAACAAAATGCACAATTGCTCACCTTTATGCTCTCATAGACTGCAGCTGCTTTCTCTGGATCACTGTTGTGGTGTCGGAAAGCAAACTCAGTCTCAACTATTCCAGGAGATATACACTGCAGAGAGAGATGAAGCATAAAGGTTTACCTCGCTGTATTGTACCTCTGTATTACGTTGACAGTGAGAGTTATGTGATTCCATTTGCTACTAACAGCGCTCCCCGTTTGTGGTGTCGGGATGGCAGCTCACTCACCGTGGCTCTTATGTGAGTCTTTTCTTCCCGGAGCTCTTGGCGTATCCCCTCGGTCAGCGCAGTCACGGCATACTTGGTGGCACAGTAGAAATGCTCATCGGCACTCGGCACAAGTCGGTGCCCGCCCATGCTGTGACAGGTCGACAGAGAGGAAAACAAGAGACACAAGAGTAATTACATTTCACAGTTCAAGAACAAATGAGCCGTTGAGTTTACAAAGCTTTGATGTGCTCACTGCTTCATGCATCAGCTGAAATAATGAAGACATCAGAATCTAATAAATACACAAAAAGAGGCCAAAACGTTATAAATAATAGTATAAGCAGTGCAGTGAAAAAGTATTTACCCCCTTACAGACTTATTGCTTTTCCTTTGGTTTTGCACTTCCATTTTAAAAACATTTAATATAAAACTAAGATAACATGAGAAAACACAAAAAGCTGTTTTCAAATGATGATTTTACTCACTAGGGGGAAAAGCCATCCACAACAAACTGACCTATGTGGAGAAGTAGCTCCCACCCTTTTAAATCAGTAACTACCTGCAATTACACATATTTTTTGGAACGCTGAGTTAAATGTCTACCAGCTATTAGGTTTATGGGGCAATTGCTATTGTTCAAAGCGTTTTCCCTTAATAAATGAAATCATTTGAAAAGTGCATTTTAGATTTGCTCAGGTTATCTTTGTCTGATATCAAACCTCTGTTAATAATTTCAAAGTCTCCATTATCTGTAAGGGGGCAAATATTTATGCACAGCATTGTATACGCTGCAAATTTTAATTGATATCTGCACCTCCCACTGCTTTGTGTGGCAGAATGTACCTCTGGATTAAAACCACCTTGAACAAACTGTCCTTTTGTTCTCAGATTGGTTGGAGAGCTTACCTGTTAATATTGATGATGTGGCCGTCATCCACATTCCTCTCCTTCATTGATTTGTAGGCCTCGCGGGTGCAGATGGACAAGGCTAAGACATTCACCTGCAGACAAAGTGAACAACTTCTTCGCTAAATATTGTGAAATTGTAATGTACAACATGCATACACCAATCTACTGTAGATGTCCACATACATGCATCAAAGAACTAGACTAGTATTCAGGTTGAGATTTTATTTTTATTACAAAATGTTTGCCACATTTTATCACGTTAAACCAACGACCTGTCCTGGCTGTTTTTATGAATTTAATTGACAGACACAAAGTTGTGCAGAATTGGGAAATTGTGTCTCAAGTCTTTTCTCAAGTCTTTTGCAGCCTCAAGTACCTTTTCTTTCAGGATAATTAACATATTTAGCTCAAGCGGTCTTGCTGAAGAAAAGCCTCCTCGCAGCATGATGCTGCCATCGCCATGTTTCACTGAGGGGTTGGTGTGTTCATGGTAATGTACAGTGTTGGTCTTCACCCACACAGTAGCATGCAGGTCAAAATGGTCTCAGTTGAACAGGTTTGCTGTGTTCCTTGTAAGAAACATCCAATCTGACTTTCTTTCAAGAATGGCCATTTTTTCAGGTCAACTTTTCAGGTTTGCATAAAAAAAGAGCAAACCATGCCCCAGTTTTCTCCATCCTCCCAGTTACATGCTACCTTATGTTGTCCTTTCACATAAAATGCATTATAGATTGTGGTTACAACTTGTTTTGAATACTTTTGCAAGGCACTGTAACACCTGCAGGTGACTCACGTTTACTCGGCCAGTGCTTTAAACCCTGTGAACTTGTTGTGCCTGTAACGTTTCTGTCCTCTAAGCTTTTGTCTCATGGTGACATTGACAGACATTAATTTATCGCCAGCATGGTTGTAACATAGGGGGAGGTGACCAAACAAGGCCAGCGTACAGATTAAACACAGGCTAAAAATAAACCACTGAACACATTCGTGCGGGCTGCCATGACAACAGATGGGTAAGCGTCACAAATGCAGGACCGTGGAGACAAAGAATTAGAGTGGGAGGGGTATCTGGTGGTCAAGAGCTCAATGAATTAAAATGTAACGTCCCGGCCAGGAGAAATAGAGCCGGCTTTCATTAGTTTGCCTCTGCTGTGGCAGAGCCTGTGAAGCTGCCCCTGGGTGTGAAGGAAGCTGTGGGTATCCACACAATGAGGCTTCAACTCCTGTTTCTTTACCAACCCAAAGTCTACAAACACAACACTTCCAATCACACTGGTCAAGCATTTTAGGAGCTCCAACTCCGTCATTCCATCATGTTTTAGCCTCGTCTTTTAATATTATGCTTTTACGTTCACTTACATCAATCATGTTCCTCCAGCCCTCTGTCTTTCCGGACAGCAAGGGTTCGTTGTGAGCCAGCCCAGCATTGTTGATGCACACATCCACCCCCTTGTGAAGCGTTTTGATGGCTGAGAACATGGACAGAATCTCCTCTTCATTGGATAGGTCACATTTGTAAGGGATCAGCGTGCCGCTGTAGCCTGCACTCTGACATTCAGCGGCCAGTTTCTGAAACACACAAAGTTTGAATTCGGTAAGCTTGTGATTTAGGACATGAGAATAAAATGAAACGGCATCGAGGTAAAACCTAGAAAAATGAACTTACCCCGGCACAATAAAAATCCCTCCCCACCCTCTCTGGCGTCGAGAGAACAGTGAGCGGATATAATCAACCCGAGCACCACACCAGAAAGTTTCTTTCATTGCTAATGATAAAAAAAACCATTTATGACCCACAGTCATGCTAACAGATAACCTCTCTTTAAATATTAAAACCATGACTCCAGATGTAAAAGCAGCTGTACACTGATGGGGTCAGGCAGGCCGCTTTCCATTCAGGTCACCATCACTGCAGGCCACGGTAAAACCTGACTCAGATCCTTGAGCGAGGCGCAGCTGCCTCACTCACCTGATGTCCTGCGCTGTGTGCCAGTTAGACAGGAGGCAGCGTGGGTGATGAAGGCGGAGCAGGTGGCCTACAGAAAAGCTGCGCAGCAGTTCATCACTCTGCCTGTGCCAACATTTATCCCACCGAAGGAAATAATCTATGACAAAATGAACATCTAGAGGGTACAGTAAAGTGATGTTTTTTTTATTTTCCTACTAATCTAAAGGTGTGATTCACAGTATTTTTCCTGTGATGTGAAGCACTGTGCACTCACAATGACATCTATGGTCTAAATATCTTCATTTAATGTTTTAGCACTTTTCAAATCTAGAGCACAGTTCCAAAATCGTCCATCCGTCGTAACAATCTGAGTCAGATTTTTTTTTGCCTTTTAAAGGCGATCTTGATCAACATTTCTTTAGTCTTTAAACTTTCTTGTTTTGGCTCTAAATATGAATCATTCAGGTTTAGGACAGAACCTAAACCAGTATTGTGTCCCACATAACATACAAATTAGTAACAGGGATCCATGGACAAAATCAGAATCTGCATATTTTACGGCTGACAGGCCCTGATCAGTGGTCGGGTAGCTGAAAACTCTAAATCTTTACCTGATAAATGAATGAACCACTAAGTGCTAACAGGTCAGTGACAGTAACACTTTTAGGTGTGGCAGATGTTACCAAGGGAAGTTGAATATTTTCAGTACCAATGAGGTGTTTAAAGATGAAGATAGAAAGAGCAAAAAAAGGTGTAAGAAGCTTCTAGAACAGAAACTGCATTTCTGCAGAGGTATGCTGGCTCTTCGTTTAGGCTGCTACTAAATAGGGAGTTAGACATAAAACAGGAAACCGGACACACTACTGCAAGGTGGGAACATGCTGGATTTGCAAATGTTGGCAGTCATTTGGAAATCCCACAGTTAAACACAAAGACTGTTGTTTACAGTAAGCAATGCGAAACGCGGTAATCACTAATGTGAGATACTTAAGACTGGGGTGGTACATCTCTGGTCTGTGGCCGATCCAACGGCTGTCTCATACTGCCAACCGATCCGATTCGTTTTAAACAGATAGATGGATACGATTCACTTATTTTAGGGTAAACAGTGCGATTTGGTTTGATTCAATGTGACAAGACAAAGCAAAGAAATTATATAAAACCTGTCAGGCTACAAACGTGATTAATATTTATTCAATAACTCAGCAGTCTTAGCATAATTGCTTAAGTCATATTTTGGCAATTATGAGATGCAATTATGCTATGAGGCTAATGACATTATGAACAATCAAGCATAATACCTGTTTCCCAATGATTTTTTTATAACCTCTTGCTTTACAATCTATTAAGCATTCAGTGCATATATAAACATTTGTTTATTTACTGGAGCCTTTATTTCTAGTTCCCATTGACCACTTTTTATTGGCCTTCCATAACTCCTTACCTTACATTTAATTTGACGCTTACATTACTTCCAGTATTATTTATGTTCATTACGTTCTGCATCCTCACTGGCCCTGGTGTGTTGGTGCAACAGCCTGCATCAGCTTAAACACACCCTTGTTTTTTGCCTGTTTTTAACATTTCTTAGAAGACAGATTGAGTATGTTGTAAAGATAGGCAGCTCGATTAAGTGTCCAGTCTAGGCAACGCTTTTATATTGTAATAAATCACAGAAAATGCTTCAAAGGGGCATTAAACTTTATAACATCTATTAACAAGACTGTGAATTGATGAAAGCAGCAAGATAAAGTTGGTATTAATCACATGTAGAGCACGGTTACACGTGACTATGACTTACTGCTGAACATTTGATACCACGACACGTGTTTGCTAAACATCTACTGCCATTAGGGAAGTTATTACCAATAATGATAGTTAATACTTGCAATTATTTGATTCTTATAAAAAGATACTTGTGGAACCTGTATTTACAATCAGGATGGAACAGGATTAACGGATGTCGGTTGTACGCTATTTATTGCTTAGCTCACACCGGTTTCTCTTCTTCCTCTAAACTGTTTAGCTCAGATTATCCACTGAGAAATCATAAACTGAACAAAGCTGTCATAAGACCAAATCACTGAAAATAAAGACCACAATATAACGTAATATACATCAGCTGCAGCAGTGTCTTTAGAAGTTAAATATCTGAAATGCCATTAAAACAAAGCTTGCTACACACATCAGTGAATCCATGCAGGGATTGTCGTTCAGGCAGGACAGGGCCAGCAGGCGGCCTGGTTGAGAAGCTTGAGTTTTATGGAGAACGGAGGTTAAGGCAAAGGGGAAGGTGGGGGGTTTGGGGGGGGGGGGGGTGGGGGGGGGGGGGGGTGGCTTTGCTCTAGAGAGCGGATTTAGTTGTGTTACTAAGGCTGAAGAGGGAGAGCAGCAGAGCAAACAGGCTGTGATCACAGTCCAACTACAGGAAGTCTCAGGCTGTGAATCTCTGCGTGGTTGTGCATGTGGGTATGTTCTGGCAATGGCTGCTCTGTGGTCGGTACCAGCCCTCGCACTGGTCACAGATATGCAACCAGGCCTGAAAATTAGAGCAGCAGCAAACAAATGATTCCTGCAGCACGCTTCAAACTGAAAGTGGCTGAATTTTACCATGAGATCCATGCATTAAAGAAATAGGTGTAAAACTGCAGTTTATGTGAACACGCTCACAAAGTTAAACATCATGCAAATCTATTCAAACCTTAATCCTTTTCACTATTGTGTCAAATCTGAAAATCTAAATCTTGTAGAGTGCATTTGTATTTAGGCCCTCTGTGTCAGTTTTTTGTCAAACTTTCTTTCACTACAATTACAGCTGAAAGTCTTTTGAGTTATATCTCCACCAGCTTTGCATTCTTCTTACAAAATAGCTCAAGCCTAGTCAGACTGGACCGGAAGGGTGGGGTTAGGGTCCTTGCTGCAGATTCTCAATAGGATTTATGTCTGCACTTTGACCAGACTATTATAGCACATGAATGTACATTCTATCGTACTCCTTGCTGTGTATTTACGGTTATTATCCAGCTGAAGGGGGAGCCGCCACCCTAGTCATAATTTTTCATTTTCCCCTCAGCTCACACCAGCTTCCCTTTGCCTGGCGAAGAAAAGCTTCCCTACGCCATTATGCTACAACCTCCACATTTCGTTGTAGAGTGCTAGAGCTAGTTTTCTGATCCATATATCTTTTTGCATGTAGATCAGAAAGTTCGAGCACCCTCGTCCACATGTTTACTGTGACCTCCACATGGCTGGTGGGAAGCTTTAAACTAGATATTTTGTGGCGTTGTTAGATTTCTTGCTGCCACTATTCTATAAAGGTCAGATTTGTGAGTGCATGGCTAATATTAGCCTGTTGACAGATCGTCCCAGCCAAGTTGTGGATCTCTGTAGCTCCTCCAAAGTTAGCATGAAACCTTTTGACTGGTTAATGCATCCCTTTGCCTAGCCTACCAGATTAGAAAAGAAGGATTGATAATGAGATTAAATAACACACACATTGACTCTATTTACTAATTACATTAACATTGAGGGGTATCGGAGTAAATGGTACTGAATTTCAAAAGCCATGCCTTTTCACAATAAAGTGCTACTTTTCATTAGTCACCAACGTAAAATGCCAGTGAAATACTTAGAAGTTTTTGGTAGTAGAGGAACCAAATGTGTAAAAGGGGTATGCAGGACGGTTCTGCAAAGCACTGTAGTTAAATTCCTAGTCTGTAACCCCTGCAGGATGAAGCACACGATCTACACCACAAGGAACTTTATTGTCCTGCTTCACAATCATCAATCATTCACCCTTTCAGGTTGGACAGGTGATGATTGTTGAGCAAAACACCTTCCCTGAGAGGTGAAGAGAGATAAAAATAGAGATTCCAAAGTGTTAAGGGCAGAGAGCTTTAGGGGCTGAGACAGATCGATACCACAAGGCAGCAGCGACGAGCAGAGAAAGCTGAGAAATTAGATTTGACTTGAGATGGCTGAGTAGTTCTCTTGAACAAATGAGGGATTGTGTTATTAGACACGCCGTCTCCTCTTACTCCCTCGAAAGACAGTTGGGTGTCCAAAAACGATTAAAAGAGCAATCATATAGCCACACAGCTACATAGCCAAAAAATGGATCCAAATTCCATCTCTTAAGCAAATGTAGCACTTAAAACAAATATGCTGTCACATTACATCTTCATCCTCATTACAGAGGAAGGACAAAAGGAAGGGAGCGTTTGGATCAAAAAGTGAACCAGAAGCATGAGAAAAAGAAAAAAACACAAAGACACCAGAGTGCATAAAGACCAGGTAAACCAAGTGGAGTTTCCAGGTTGCTTTAGCTTTTAGATGGGAAAGATAGAAACTTAAAATAACCCACAGATGCATAAAATCTGACTTTCATTTTAACCTTAATTCTCCAGAGCTTGTCCATTCACTTAAAATGTAAAACAAAATGCACGTTTTAAGTTTTATCAACAGAGATGCAATCAGAGAGGTTAAAGGTGACAACAGGCTTTGTAATCAGAAAGGCAGCAGGGTGGATGGGGCGGTTGTGCAATTATCTCTGTTCCAAATAGAGATAATAAGCACTAGGCTAAAAGGTTTAAAGGTTGAACGGGGTGGGTTTACAACACTCCCTTTAAGACTGTGTAATCAGCGACGCAGATAAGGGAAATAATCGTACTATTTGTTAGTAACTACAATCAGTGACAGATCGGAGTTCCCCACCATCAGTGGAGCAAAGTCAAAAGTCTAACCGATCTGTGAAAATGTGTGAAATTATAGTAAAAGAACCAGTTTTCACGAAGAGCTTTTAGTTAAAACAGGGTGTTTTGTTAGGTGATGTTTAAATAAGACAACAAAGGAAAGCATTAAAATGATATATGACCCAAAACAAGAGCCAGTCTATAGTTAATGTGAGCAGTAAAGCCTTGACTGACTGACTGGTGCGGCCTGTGTGGTTTAATTGAACTTTTTTCTCACATAAAAAAAGAAAAAACTGAAACGGCACAAGTTGGATCTATATCCTAAAAAAAAGCATAAACAAAAACTCATACGTTGCTGCGATTCTCAAAAAGGTGCAGTCCCCTGCCAAATTATTCATACTCTAAGAGCTTTTTTCCCATTTTGTCGCCTTACAGCCACAAAATCCAAGGTATTTTATTAAGAATTTGTGTGAGACTAATGCAAAGTAGTGCACCACACTGTAAGAAAAATGTTTCTAGGTAATTTCTCATTTTGAATTGAATTCAGCCCTCTTTAGTCTGATACCTCTAAATAAAACCCCATGCAACTGTTTCCAAAGGCACTTAAGTGGCAATTACAAATTAAATGTGTGTAAATTAGCCCAGTAAAAATCCAGCTGTTCTCTGAGGGCCTCAGAGGTTGGTTAGAGAAGAAGAAAGCCAATATATCCAGTTTGCTAAAAGCTATTAAAAGGGACACAGCAAACAAGTGGAAGAAGGTGCTCTGGTCAGATGAAAGCAAAGTCGAACCTTTTGACCACAATGTCAAAAACTACAAGTGACAGAAAACTAACCCATGCGCATCACCCTGGACACACCATCCTCATGGTGAAACGTGGTGGTGGCAGCATCATGCTATGGGATGATTCTTCCTTAGCAAGTAGGGGGATAATGGATGGAGCTAAATACAGGGCAATCCTGGAAGAGAACTTCTTTGCTTCTACAAAAAACGCAAGACTAGGGTAGGGCTTCACCTTCCACCAGGACAACAACCCTAAACATACAATACAATACAATGGAATGGTTTAGATCAAAGTTCATTCAGGTGTTAAAATGGCCCAGTCAAAGTCCAGGCCTGAATCCAACTGAGAATCCGTATTAAATCAGAAAACATTCTAGATGTGCAAAGCTGGTGGAGACAACAAAGAGGTGGATCTGTGAAGAACGGACCCAGGGAGGGTAAATACAAAGTACACCACATCTGGCAGATTTTTATTTGTAAAAATTTTTAAAACCTTAATATCCCATTAACACCCATTAAAGTTTGAGGTGTAAAAGACAAAAAAAAAAACAGCTTGGTTAAAAGCATATCTTTTCCTTCTAAGGACGCGAGATTAATCCAGCTCCACTTTTCTCTCAAATGATAGGCTTTCTGTGCACCTCATTCATGCCATTGTTACGACAACTCTGCACCCTGGACACCAGCAGTGAGTCGTGGCACAGTGCATGGTGAGGTGGGAGAAAACAAGGAAAACAGACCCAGGAGGACCCCATGGAGACAAAGTTGTTCTGACACAGTCCAAATTGGAAAGCCTTTCAAGCGTGCCAACTAAGGGGCTTCAGCCTGAGAGCTTCTAGTAGACATAAAAGAGCTTCCAAAATTAGACAAACACTCACTAACAAATCCAATTTGGCTGCTGCTGAGGTGAAAATAAAATCCATTTACACTGAACTTGTTGAACTCATGCTATCTCTCTATTCGCATTTTAGATGTAGAAAAATCTGCCACCAAGCATCCATTTTACTCCTCTCACTCTATTACACATGGTCAGTCTGATGCATGTGCTGACCTGCTGCTATAGCTGCTCTAAACAAATGAATTCCTGCTATATATTTCATCCTCACACATCAGTGCAGCTTCTGGAAACATCATGCATGCTGCCATCTCACAAGCCACACTCCTACTGAGCAGGGTGCAGTACAGACAGAAGACAGAAGTGATCTAAGTATGATTGCAAGAGGCCAGGAGAGGAAATATCAAAGCAAGTCAAATTTAAAACCAGAAATATAAAAGCACAAAGAGGACAGTGGAGGGGTCATAGGGGGTCACTCAGCAATCTAGATACACTCAATTCGAAAAAATATTATCTAAGGAAACAACTTCGGATGGTCTCATTTTTCCTTTCATCTGGAATTTTAAAAAACAATGCTTCCATCAATTTTACCAGGATATGAGGTTTCGCTGCTTTTTTACTGTGTTGATACAACTGTCCCTTGAAAGCAGAATCCATGGAAACAGAATGGATTATTGGTAAGGTATATGTTGTTGTTAGCTCAAGCGGAAAATGGGCAGTCAGTGGAAAAGCTTTCTGCATGGGTGGCACTTACGAGCTGAAGACGCCGTAAGGTAACTTGATGAGTTCAGAAGATCCACAATGGAAATAAAACAACAGCTGCGATGCAAACTGCGGAGGCACAACGACAGGGTTATGAATATAGTGCCTCAAACTCCAAAGTATTTGATGGGATTTTATGAGATAGATCATCAGAAAGTAGAGCATAATTACAAAGTGGAAAGATGCCTCATTTTCTTTTTATATGTACAAATAAAAATCTGAAATGTGTGGCGTGCATTTGTATTCATAAAAGGTTGTCTTTCAACCTGGTCCTATCACGGCGAAACCTGGTAGTGGCAGCATCATGCTGTGGAGATGTTTTTTTTTCAACAGAGACAGGGAAGCTGAAGCTGATAGGAAGATGTATGGAGCTAAACAGGCCACCATCCTGGAAGAAGACCCGAGACTTGACACTGGAGTGGAGGTTGACCTTCCACCAGGAGGACTGTTAACACAGATAGAGCTACAATGCAAGCATGGCTGCCCAATATTTTAAAAAACATGAAATTGCAATTATATGGTTGAATAATAATATTGGTTGGAGTTCTGCTATATTTTCCTCATGATTCGTTTTCTTTTCGAAAATCACAAGGCCAACATCTAGGCCACTAAATTCTATATCAGGTTGGGGATCAAGCGGAGTAAAAGTCCATAAGTACATTATGGGCAGGCAGAGCCTTAAGGCAGGGCACTTTAATAGCCCACCAAATAGTGCATCCAATGAGTCTTTCGCAACCCTGACCTTGCACACACTTATATTCTGCTGACTGCAATTCAACATATTGTGCAGCTCTAATGGAAAGGTTTGGATCATATCATATTCATGTAGAATCTCACCGTCAAAGTCCAGACCCAAATCCAATTGAGAATCTGTGGCAGGATTTGAAAATGTATATTATCGTATGTTTTACATCCAAACTGAGCTTGAGCTGGTTTGCAATGAATAGGCGAAGAATAAGTTGCAAACCTGGCAGAGACATGCCTCTAAAGACTTTTTTTAACTAAATACAAATCATTGCTACACTTTTCAGATTGTTTTGAGAAAAAAAAATTAAAAACCATGCATGATTTATAGTTTACTTCACAATTATGCACAACTTTGTGTCGGTCTACCACATAAAAATCAACATGAAATACGTTGTTAATAATGTTACAAAATGAACAGACATGTAGATATGCTGAAACAGCCACTTACTTATTTACCGAACAGAAACTACGCAAAGGAGAATCAGGACAACAAAACGAGATTTGGGAAATAAGGCCAAAGGTATAAAACAAAGGAAGTAAAGATGTCTACTTTAATAGACTTTAATTCCTCTCCAAGGGGACAAGTGTTCCCTGTGACACTAGAAGACAGACTGTCTAGACACAACCCGAAGGAGATTTCTGAGACAGTCTATGTGTCTAAAAACGGAGATATTTAATGTGCCACCTCAGATTTTGAAGCATGACCGAGCACCTTTTACCTCCAACAGAACAAGCACCAAGTGGAGCCAGATCAGCCAAGGTCTCACATCAAGCTTCTAGCTCACATGGCAAGAGCTTTCAGGCTTAAATCAAGATTAACTCCTGGCAAAATTAGGATGCTTAGGCAAAGAAACTAGTAATAGATAAAACGCCTGCAGAGGCGCAGAGGCTGCATGACAGATTAGCAACTCAGAACAGAAATTAAGTGCTGAAGTATGGAGAAACAAAGTCATTACCTAACCTACGTAGTCTCAAAGAGCTAAGTTATTAAGCACGGATTTCCACCGCAACATTTTCTAAAAGCACTGTAAAGGAAAAAGCTTCTGATTCTGCTTTGCTGTGTATTGGTATCAGTGGCATCTCAAAAGGCATACGATTAAAGCTGATGGCAATGGTAAACCCAATGGCACCTAGGCAACGTTTAATAGATTCTGAAGCGTTCCAGCTAGAATGAATTAATAATGAAATCTGGCCGTTCCAGTCTGCCCCGGTCCTCTTCACTAACAGCTAACAACTTCCATGGCTTTTACTGAAATCCAGTCAGCAATTTCCCAAATAGCTTAAACGTTTTGCTGCAGATGCAGAACACAAAGGCGGGATTTAAGTAAAACATTCAAAAACAAATAAATACAAGTACAAACGAAGCACTGACCAGTTGCCTTATGTGATGTCACCATAGGCATGTGCGCATGAAACCCTGTTTTTGGGAGAGAAAATTTCATCTTTCTTACATAAAAAGAAAACAAATAGAAAAACTGACCATGTCATGTTTTTTTCTATAGGTGACCAACTACATCTAAAGTGAGTTTGACAGAGTTTACTGAAAAGTAAAGTTAGTAGCTCAACCAGATGGAAAAATGTAGTCAAATGTCATCTCCAAAGGCTTTCAGCACTAATAGACCTTGGATAGAAAGATCATGGGACTGTAACTTACACCAATTTTATTCTCTACATTCTTATCTAAGACTGTTGCTTTTACAGCTCAGATTTACAGCTTGTCTAAGACAGTCCCGTTTATGCTGAGTCACCCTGCACACATCTGTTTGACAAACAGAAGCCCCCAATGATGCGTGCTAAATATATTTAATCTCAAACTCTGAACAGTGACAGCTCTGAATTTGGCATCTCCTTTCCTTACAGGCTTCAAATGCCAATTCTCCAGAAGCCTTTTCTCAATAGACAGAAAATGTTATTTTTACATGAAGTCTGGATTGTAACAAATATGCCTGCCCTCTCCAAAGATGAAGATGCTCTCCATCCTTTAACAGAAAGCTATACTATCAATATTACATGCATGTCAAAGCACACACTTTCTTTGGTATGTTATTATTTCCCACAGGGATGCAAGCGCTACATTCCACATCCATGTATGAGCTCTGAATGTGATTATGTGACTGACTCCACCCTGCCTCCACCTCCACAGCTTCTCCCAAAGGCCCATCCAATCTCCTCAACATGAGCCCTGACCGTTTGTGCTTATCTCAGATTAAAAGGTGCAGACAAATGCTTCAGCTGGTAAGAAAACTGAAAGCTGTAAACATATGCAAATTTATGGATTTACCCGTAGCCCTAAAGCATTTAGTTTTTTTTTTTTTATCACATTAAAAAACTTTAATGCATTTTATTGGGAGTTTATGTGATAGACCAACACAAAGTACACAAAGTTACATAATTGTAAAGTGGAAAGAAGAGAATACATCGGTTTCAATTTCTTCGACAAATAAAAAAAAAAGTTTTTAGGTTTGCTATTCAGCCTCCTTTACCCTGATACCCCTAAAATAATTCAAACACAACTAATTGCCCTTAGGAAACTGCTTAATTAGTGAATAACGTCCACCTATGTGCAATTTCTTCTCAGTATAAATCCAGTCGTTCTATGCGGGCCTCAGCTGAGCTGTAATTAAAAAAGCACCCAACAGACTCACGGCAACTCTGGGGTAGCTGCAGAGAGCCCCAGCTCAGGTGGAAGAATCTGTTGAAAACTATTAGTAGTGTACTTTACAAATCTGGCATTAATCCAATAGTCACTGTTGAAAACAGATTGAAGACCACCACAAGCAGTGTAGGGTGCTCAGAAAACATGAGAAAGAATTGCCTACATGTATGTCTAGCGGAAACTATGACTACGTAACAAAACATTTAAAAGTTCAAGGAGTATAAATACTTTCACAAGGTGCAGTACAAACACCATAAAAGATAAAAAAAAAGAGTCTGTATAATTTTCCTGTCAAATAACATTTTTGAACAACTGCAAACTGGTGTGAGATAACCAGGCTTGCTCTTTGAATGACTGGTTTGTAAGCATCCATGTTCACATTCCCATAACTGTGTTTTTATTATAATTTTACAATGTGCTGGGTGAGCGGAAAAAGAGACCCATGTGGGCTATGTGGGACAAAATGTTTGAAAAGCCACAGAAAGACTTTGGAGGGGGTCTAATATGGCAGAAGAATCAATATTCCTTTCCACAGCCGCTTCTTTCTCTACTCCGAAAGGATTTCACAAGCGTTAATAAGAAGCTGAGTCTCTGCCGCTTGGCTCTGTCGTCTCCATTCCTGCACAGAGCCCATGGTGACCACACATCGCCCTCCAAAACCCGCCTGCCTACTCCGTATTCTCACTGACAACAAAACAATGCTGTTGCCGCCCCAACTCGCCAATCCACTTTCTCAGAGTTCTTTTCATACAAAAAACAGACAGCTGTAATGATTGGACGCGTTTCTCCCGATCCTTATTGTTTTCTCGGCTTTACTACAGTGAGGAGCATTGCTTCCTGAGGTAAAGCAATAAAATCCAGAGAGGAAGTTGGGAACAACTGCTTTGTGATGCATGGGTACATACATTACCCTGCGAACAGCATGCCAGGCTTGGGCACAATTGCTTTGTAAAAGCTTACAAAGCAGTGTTAGCACATTGCTGGCTCAGTCACACACAGACGCTCTACAAGATCTTAAGAAGTGTTGAGGTCATTAGAAGAACCACAAAGCAAATTAAAGTCTATGCAGTGCTATTTTGCTTTTTTTTTTCCAAAAATGAAGTCTGCTCAGCCTGTAGAGCAGTAAAATATGTAACTCTTGCAAATGTTTATAGGGAAGGACTATATACAATAGAGCTTACATTTTTGACCTTGTTTAGGCTGGCACAGACTGCCAGAGTTAACTATTGACAGGACGAGCCCATGTGATGGGAGTATGAATGGAAGGAGGATAGCTGTTGCCCAATTCACACTCACTCTAAGCTGCTATGGCCAAGGGTGTGTGTTTATACTCAGGGCAGGATGAACCGCTCACAGAGGTAAAAAGCAACACATTATGGAAACATAAGATTTTATTATCTAACTAAAATAAAGTATGAAATGAAAGAAATAAACTTGATCAAACCTTATGCTTCCTATTTTTAACAGTATGAAGAGCACAAGCAAAAATACCACGGCTTCAGTCTATTGTTTTCACAGAAACATTAAAAATAAAATAGCATGTTTATGATCTAGCTGCTTTTATGTAAAAAACAGATCTTTATACATTAGCTTAACAAACAATATAGAATAACACATGCCAAATTTTGTTTTCGAGTCAACGTGTTTATTTCACAGAATGTTATACTTTTTCCCTTTCTGCTCTTTAACAAGAAACACTGGGAGTTTAGAAAGCTGATATTAGCTTCAAAGCAGCATTACTTGGGTAGGAGCAATGGACTGTCGTAAGCAAAAATATTTCTAATCAGCAAAATCTGCCCATCCTGTAAGCAAGGGATGATGGTGGTAGCCATTGGCTGGTAAGGGAAGGGCTAGTCTCTCTGACACTTTATCTGGCATCTAATTAAAAGGTCTTTAAAATAAAGGGACAGCATGATGGATCATTTTGGCAGTTTTTAAATCCTAGCTGCTTTACGCTATTACTGAACACTGTAAAGACCTGTAAAGCATAAACTGGTGTAGCTACATGCTAGACACACTTGGGTGATATCTGAAGAAAAAGGAATGATGCTGGGGAAGATCTAAACTAGTTTTACTCCATCCCACGCTGTTGTTTACATCACACCTCAGGTCACAAGAGTTTTACCATGACTCATCCCTGGCTGGAAGATGAAGGCTCTTAACTTGGTTTGAAACAGTAGCTGCGTTTACCTTCGCTAAATTTCTTGATCGGATTCAAATATGGTTGGATTGAACAGAAACGAATAAATCCGAACACAAAGTTTATATGGGCGAAAAATCGAATAATCTGATCATGACGTGCGCTTACATGCACCACTTTTATTTCAGAATATAGGCACTTTGACATGCGCAGAGTTGTCAAATTTCACTATGACAACCACAGAAGAAGAAATAGTACTTCCGCCTGTGATGAAAAAGGATAACAAAAAACACGGCGGTGCGTTGACTCGAAGTGTTCTGAGAGCCCATAAAGGATCAACACCAGGTTCTCGAGACAGTTGAGGCGTTACAGCTTTCCATAATTAAGCTACAGGCTCAGCAACACATGATGTTGCTGTTTGTTGCTGCACATTGCTGGTCAACTGGCTGATAGGCAAGCTCCTACGTATCATACTCACAGAAAAGACCAATTCGATGGTTTGGTTAAATTTCTCCTCCATTGATGGCATTGCATAAAGTTACCGTGACTTCAGGAAACACTGCACACAGGAAACAAGCTTCAAGCTGGTTGGCCATCATTTGGATTTTAAACTTTTAGCTTAGCTGTGGTTCTGGGGTGTTTTTACTCTAGGTTCTCGTACCGTAAACACCTCATAGCAACCCATGCCTAATGCTGATGCAGATAAGTGTTGCACTGCAGCAAAAAAGCTATGCTATTCAAATCCAACGATGATGACGGTATCGCTTCCAATAAGTTGTACAAAGGTGAGTGTTGTAGGCCTTCCATGAAATCAACAGGGCGACATGGGCGAGGCCTAATAATTCGGGGAAAAGATAAGCAGGGTGCAGAACCTTATATAAGAAGGGTAGGGCCAAAGAAACCTGTCTTGAAAGAGGCATCTGCCCTCCAGGTGAAACTCCAACAGAGTGCTTCAACCTGATTTTAACTGGTTATTGTTTTGACACACATCTACAACATCACACCCAATTAGCTCTATTTACAGGTGTAAGACTCCAGGAAAAAAAAAAAAAACATTTCAAAGAAAATCACAAATACTTCTTATTTTCTGTTTTTATATTTCTACTTTTGTGTGAATGTGCATGCTTCGACTTGCCTGTCACTTTGCTGCTGGTACATCTGATTTTCCACACAGCTGGGCAATAAAGGTTATTTACATGTCTTCTATTTCTATTTACAGTCTACCAACACTATAAAGAGCAATCTGGCTGGGCATTAAATATTAGCCATTAGAATTAGTTTAATCAAGCATATTTGTGTAGTACATGTGTAATATTAGAACAACTTTAGTTTTGTTTTGGTAAAAAATCCAACCTGAAATCTTGTTTGGAATTTACCAGAAGAGGCAGATTCAGCCTCTTCTGTTTTTTTTTTTGTTGTGTGCAGTTTCTGCCAGAGAACATTAAGCCTGATAAAAAAATATGCTCATTTGAGTTGTACTATGAACAGATATCCACTTTGTAAAAGTTAAGAACCATCATAATATCTCTAATTTGTGTCCAGCTATAACCAACTTAGTGACGACGTTATCGTTAAAGTCAAATTTGCTAGCAAGGTGAGCTTTTTACCCTTAGAGAGTCGCTGGCAAAACATTTTAGATTTCAGAAAAGATTTTAAAAACCCAGTACTGTCAGTGATGTCTTCTGCTTTAATCATAGACCTCTGCTTGGTTTTTGCATCTTTCTAAAAAAGAAGGACAAAACAGAAAACTTAATGAAAGAAACAGTGAAGATGCATGAGTCTCCTGCTGAGGAAGATCCAGCAAAGGAGTCAGTTGTGATAAACTGGATCATCTGCAGCCATAAAATTTGTTTCACAGCTGCAGCACTAATGGCTGCACCTGTGAAACTATATTCCTTAATTTATTTGGTATTGATCCATCTGAGCCTATCATTCTTAAATCTACATTTAGGCAGATGATTCTGGATTGAGAGATGGTAAATACAGGCTATTATCCAGTTCTTTTTGAATTATTAACTTATGATTATGCAGATATGCTGTACCTCCATTGATTAATAAAATATAACTTGTCAAATAGTGCCTGTTGTGGCTAAACGTTTATGTCATCAAACAGAACAACTAGAACCTCACCTATTTGAGTAATTAAATTGATTAATTTGAATAGCATGATCTTAAAACAAGTAAAAAGTATGTGAAGGCCTACATCAGTTTGTTTTACCAGTAAAGTAGGTATCATCCTAACTTCTGTATTATTGGGGAACTCTGTTGCTGCTAACACTGATTTCTGGCAGTCCTATGACAAGATCACCTGAAGGAAAGACACAGATAATAGAGGTGATTACATTTTATGGGTGGAATGAGCAATGGTAAATAATATGGTTACACAAGGATTATTATTGCTTCTTACAACGTATAGAAATGTGAGACATACAGTATCATCAGTTTGTGAAACTGCAGCACGGGAATATCTCTGTCTCCCCTGATTTAACTGTTAGTGTGTTAAATAACATATGTAATGATAAATTAACGGATTTATTTTAGCAATTTTCTTTCATTAATTTGCTAAACTCTTTGGGGTTTGCCTAACATTTCCAAATAACAAACCTAGAGCGTCGTTATCACTCCTGGATAACGACTTTGTAACAAGCTGTAACACAGGGGTATAGCTTGAACAGTAAAGCTAATGTTAGCTAGCCGTTAACGTTAGTTAGCAGGAATGTTGTTGCTCTGACAACACTCAATTTTCCTTTTTTTTTTAAACATTCCTCTAAACAATACACCCTACCTCAATTTTGTCGACATTCCTGGCACAGCCGACAACCCTCATGCCCTGCTGGACCAGCGCCCGGGTTACAGCCGCTCCAATCCCCACCGAGGCTCCGGTCACTAGGGCCACTCTGCCTTTCCACCGCTCCATCTCCACCAGCGTCTTCACCGGGACCGTTTCTGACGCGAACCTACAGCTCCCCGCGCTGCACTTCTGCCAAGCCGTAAATCAGGCTGCAGCGCTAAAAGATGTCGCGGGGTTACGTACAGTATTTGAAATATGGGATGCACCCGTTACACAGTCCCGTATCAGTATGTGCAGCATCCAGGACTACGGCAGCAATAAGGGGTCGTAACGATCGACCAATGCGCCTCTCGGACCGATGTATGAAGAGCTGCGTAAAAATGTTTGGTTCAATTCACCTCCTACTTTCATTTCGAGCCACTGGGCTTGTGAGTGTTAAGTGTAGCTTAATAGCACCACCTAGTGGAGAGGATCAAATATTAATAAAAAGCCCAGGTTTTCAAATTGTGGTAAAAGTAGCATTGATTGGACTGGGTCTGCTTTCAAGGGTACTCCAGAGGTGCCCCAATAAAGTTTTTAAAGAGGCAGCCATATTTTCACGAAGACTAGGTTGTGTCTAGTCTAGAGACTTACTGCAGAACATCAGCAGTCTTCCAGGTTATTTAAACCTGATCTCTGTGTGCTTCTGTTCATATTACTGGACAGCCAACTTTATTTTATTAATTAAAAATCAAATATAAAAAAAATGTGGGAGTAGGATAGGCTAAAATGAACTATATGCTTTATCAGCTACTAATAAATCTTAAATGTTATACTTCAATCACCCATCATTGATCATTAGTGAGACTTTTTGATCAAACAGTAAACAACCGTTTCATCACATCTCAGGGAGTTTGTTCTTGAGCTGAGGACAGAAACTAACATCTTGTTTAGTAAGAGGGTCTCTGATGACCGGAGGAGTCTAGGTGGTTCATATTTGTCTAGCAACTCAGAAATGCTTTTCGACCTAAGACCATTAAGTGCTTTATAGACAAATGTTTTTTTCTAAGTCTATACTTTCACAAAGAAGAAGCTGCTGCACCGATTATTTACCAGTGTGTCCACTGTAAGCCTAAGGCTAATGTCAAGATCCCTGTAGTCGCTCTGGTTGTGTCCATCAGAGAAACAGAGGGACAGAGTGACATTTGATGCTGATTGTTAGAACTGTATTATATTTTTCTGTCATTGGACTTATGTCAGTCCAGGAATTCTGTTTATCTCTCTCTTTATACACTTATGAACATGGCTGAAGTGGAGTTGATATTGCTACCAACAGGTTTTTAATTGCCATTGTTACAGCTGCTTTGACAGACGCAGTAAAGACTTCAAATGTAACAGTAGAGTCCAGAGGTGGATTTGTGTGACTCCAGATTTGTTCAGAGCATTCTTCTGTCCTCAAGGGTCGATGTTGTGCAACGTTTCAAGCCATCCCTGGTCAAACACACCTTAAAAATAAATAGCTGAATTGCCTCCCCTGCATGAAATCCAGTTCTACAGAGTCCTGCTAATGACCTAAAACTTTCTTTTAGGTTTACTGAAGCAGACTCGCCTTAAAAGTTGTAAGACACCGGCCTACAAGGTCTAGAGCTTGAGATTCCTGCTGTATGGGACACTCAAAGCAGTCTTCGTGTAAAATCTTGTGAAATAAAATAGGAACTTTGACTTTTCTAATGGATGGCACATAACTGAATTATTTCTATACATGTATTTATGACTATTGAGCTCTCTGATTCCTCACACAATTCCCAAAATGCTGCCCTATACTCCTTATCCCATTGCATCTGACAGTTCCTTAGTTTTCCACAGCAGTAAAACAAGTTGTGCTGGAATTGACAATGTTTTATTTCTTCTAACCAAAGTTAATTATTATGGAAACGAGGTTCTGTTGCACAAAACAGGCTAGTTCTTTAAAACGTTCTTGTCAATTGTCAGGACCTGGATCAATATCCATGACCAAAAATGGAGAAACACATTTAATTGAAATAAAACACATATGAGATTAGGCAATTGGAAATAAAGATGCTTATGAATGGATGTGTGAAAAGTATTCTGATGTATGCACTAAACAGCAGGGGAGAGAAGAGCTGTTCTAAAGTGAGGCAGAGCTTTTAAAAGCACAGGCCCAGGTTTACGAACTAATCTCAGTCTGCACGTTAGTCTGAGAAAAATGCATATTATCATGGGAACTGACCTTCAAATCCATAAGTAAGACAGCTGATAAACCTACTTAAAAATATTAAATGATGTGTTTGGTAGGTAAAAAAACAAATACTAAGCAAAGTTTCACGAGGAATACTCCTGTATTTCCTGTCATAGACTTGTAGATTTAACTCTTAAAAAAGAAAAGCCAGCAGAGACTCAAATGTAAAGCAATGCCATTGTGCGGCTGTGGCTCAGGAATTCGTCCTATAACCGGTTGGTTGCTGGTTCGAACCCCCGCTCTGTTCATCTCAGTCGTTGTGTCCTTGGGCAGGACACTTCACCCGTCTTGCTTACTGTTGGGGTTGAGAGGGCTCAGTGACGCCGATTGTATAACAATTGTATTGGGGCAGCCTCACTTCTGTCAGTCTGCCCCAGGGCTCACCACTGTCAGTGTACGAATGGGTGAATTGTAATGTGAAGCGCTTTGCGGTCTCTGGGGACTTGATAAAGTGCTATACAAAGTCAGGCCATTTAATATTACTACAAATTATGATATGAAGCAGCATTGGCCCTCGCAGCTCAGCGCTGGCCTGTGTAGTGACTGCGGGAGCCTGGCATCGCCACTTCCAGGCTACTGATGATCCCCCTGCTCGATTCTGCATGTCGCCACTAGGCGGTACCATGAGCAAGCTTTCATTCGACCTTCGTTCATGCTGACTTCTGCTCCGGTGAGAAGCGTTCAAAATTTGGGCAAAATCCAAGCATCCTAATTGAAGCCGCACAAAATGTCATCAAAAGTATTATATTTTTTTAGACAGTCTTCTGGAGACTGTCAATAAAGTTCAATCAGATAAGAAACTGCCATTTTGTTGTTAGTGGCCAGGGCCAAAATGATGTCATCAATTGACTGTGCCAGCGTGTTCAGCATTCGTCCACAATGATGCATGCCAAATCTGAAGTGGATCCAGGTGCGGAGCCAGACTTTTATCATTGGGGGGGCCAGAGGGGGGCCAAGGCTATCTCAGGGGGTTCACAAACTATGAGAATGGCTTTGTTTCTCTAACAATCAGTTTCTAACTGTATTTATATTTAAGTACATACCAAATACACAGGAGATGAGATTTGTGTACATAATTTGCAGTTTATTAACAATGTAACACAAAAAACAGACAAAATGTAAAACACTTGGCATCAACTTTTGAACAATGACACCATTTAGATGAAGCTTTGGAATATTCCAAATGTGGAGCTCAGGCAACATCCAAGCATTAAAAAGTATTAAAAGAGGATTAGAAATTAATATCACACTTAAAACTACTGTAATTGTTGTCAATGTTGATAATCCTGCTTTTATTTGTAGAAATATTGTTGCTTGTATGTAAATAGAATGTATAGTATATTATTTTTAAATATATAAATAACATTGAAAAAAAAATATAAGTTGTAACTGTATCCTATTGTAACCAGTATTAGATCAATATATATATATTTTGTAGCGACCATCAGGTTCCATCTTTTGGTTGCTTCTGGGTTTGGGTGGATCCAGGTTACAACCTCCTTACAAACAATGTCCAGACTGGGAAATGAGTTGGGGGGGTGCTCCCATTTATTGAACAGCTTTCAAATAGATGATAATCCAACATTAAAGTGACGGTCTACAATAGCAGGCATGATGGAGAACATACTGTGGTGAGTGTGAAGTATAGAGACTAAACATAATCAACAGAGCAGTGAAAACCGTAGGACCTCCCTTAACCCAAACCCTCTGCCTTCTCACCTCTGCACCTATATACACCAACAATTGTGTACTTGTCAACATTTTTTTTCTTTTCATGATTTCATGATTCTCACTTGTGCCTAATTTGCTTCCTTTTAAAAAGAAGTCGTGTATCCTGTCTCCCTGCCTTTTCATTCTCAATCACTCCAAATACTACTTACACAATGTTTTCAATTCCCCTCTTATTACCTCAAAAAGTCATGGTAAACAGATTGTGGCTGTAAACTGAGTACTCAAACTGTTAGTAAGTAAAGTTTATTTGCACGGAATACCTAGAAAGTTCTGAACCATGAACAAAACTTTTCAGCTTCTTAACAGGGTAGCATCATCGCGTTACATTTCACCTAACCATCAGAGCAACAATCCTCTAGCAGGCTGATTGTCTGCTAGTTTCATTGCTCTTAAATCATTACAGAAGCACATTTATGTGCAACAACCCGTATTAAATGTAGACATAAATGTGGAGCGGCTGTCTGTAGACGCTGGGTAACGTTAGTTTGATGTTCGTGACTTGTAGTTGTTGCTGAACTACCAAAAATGATCTCCTATGTAACACAGAAGTTATTTTAAACATTGCCTCATCAGGAAACCACCGTTAAACTTACTTTGATGTTGTTTATCTGGTATTTTATCTTGGAGTCAAACAGGTTGTACAGTGTTCCTCTACGCTGTGATCCTCTGCATCTTCTCGCAGCTCTCATCTTCTTTATGTGACTTTTCTTCTTCTTGGGTTACGTGAAGTTGCGAATTACTGTCACCAGCTGGTCCTTCCCCTCGTTACACTGTGAAAATGGGGGAAGTTACATGGCACTTACTACTGTAGAGGAATGACCTGGTGTTGTAACATGTTAATCATCTGGGGGGGCACCTGGGGGGGCCAATCCGATTTCAGGGGGGTCCAGGGCCCCCCCGGCCCCCTCTCTGGCTCCGCCTCTGAGTGGATCCTATGATGTGTAAGGGAGATATAGCAGTTGAAATTTCCTAGGGGGTGCCATTGATCCAGATTCCAATTTAATTCAATAGAACTCTTTGGGGGTTGACAAAGATCGACCATATTCAGTTTGGAGTAAATCGGATTATGCGTGTGTAATTTACAGCCAATCGTAAGGAATAAGGGGCCTCAATGACGTCAGCATTTGACCATTGAATATTGTTCAGGGCCGAATGTTGATCTATCCTAGAAGGGTCTGTGTCACTGTGACTTTCCTTGTAGGAGCTATAACAATTTCCTCGTTTATGGCGAGAAGTCAGATTTTGAGGCTAGGCCACGCCCACATGCTTTTATGTAGCAAAGAGCTTTTAATAACTTTTGATCCCAAATAGTTTGCAAATAAACTGAGTCATTCTGAAGTCTGTAAGCCAAAAGCTGTAGGAGTTTGATCAAATACACAGGCTAGAGATGGCCAAAATAGGATCAAAATTGCAAAATTCATTCCAAAATGGCTAACCTTCTGTGGGGTTTGGACCAAGACTTTTTGTAGGTCTGAAAAAGGTACTTATGTGTACCAAATTTCATAATCCTTGGTCAAAGCATGGCTTGGGGCTGATTTTTTTACATTTTCAAGAGGGCGCTGTTGAGAAATTAGGTCACGCTCACCAAATATTTCACTGGATATGTTTTGGGGGCTAGACTAAGATTGATCATAAAGAATTTGGTGCAGCTCAGACTTTTTATATGTGTAAATAAGAGCCAAACCCATGGTCACGGCGAGACGTGGCCACACCCTCCAGTGTACAGGGTCTTTTTTCCAAACCAAGTCAGATCAACTTATTTGTTTTCTGATCTACATGAAAGTTGTAGCTGTTTGAAATGTTTGGCGACAAGGCAAAGTTTGAGGCCTGGCCCCGCCCCTTCAGCATCCTCAAAACCTCACAATTTTGATAATTTTTAATCCCCCATGCCTTAAGGGCGTATTGACCAAATATGAAGCAGATTGCTTCATATAGTGCTGCTGACACAGTTTCATTTCTCCTTAGGGGGATGATAAAGTTTATCTTATCTCTATATTAATAATTGTATGATTGGTATAGAAGTTTATGTGTTCATTTACTCAACTGTTTAGGGGGTGGATCCGTGCACGATTGAGCCAATGGTGTTTTATTAATTCACTGGTATTCATTGTGTGGAGAATATCTCTCCTTTTTCTCTGTCTTTCTGCCATCTTCTCTGCTTAAGACACTCTTAGGCTCATTGAAAGTTCTCCTCACTACTCTTAACATTTGTTCACTTTAGGAGCTCTCTTAAGGCCTAAGGTGCTCTGTGAATATCTTTTATTTTACCGGGGTAAAATTCTGAAAAAAATCGTAGAATTCAAGAAAGTCTAAGATTTTTCTTAAAAATACGTCACTAGGAGCTGCTTTTAGTCTAAGGATTCTTTGTGAATACAGGCCCTTGTCCTTTAGTTGAGTCAAAATCAAAGCATTTAATCCACGTAGCTAAACACATTAAAAGACCTTTCAGATCAGGACATTACATCTCATTGCTGCAGCGAGTCCTATAGTCCAGTTCTACATGTAGACAGAAAAAAGTGTTGCTAAATAAACCAGGAAAATATCTCCTGATGCCTGTAAGACATGGTAGAAAGTGTAAAAGTAAGCCTCCCTCTTCTCTTTTATACATTCTGTGCTGATTCTAAACATACAACCCAGGGTAGTTTAAAGGTGCAGCATTAATAAGAAATAACTTGTAGCAATTAATTACAGGTTGACCACTGACTAGTCAACTGTTCTATTTCTCTCAATACTACATGTTATATGTAATATTATATAAATTAAACTAATTAAACACAAGAATACAGTTTTACTCAAAGGAATAGATTCAAACATGCCATATGTCTGCAATTATTAATAACTGAAATATTAACGCTGATAACAGGACAAAACATGAGTCCAAGAAAGGTCCAGGATGAGGCTCTATGCTTTATTTTAAACGCCACAAGTTAACGCCATTCTCTGTCAGAAAGTGTTTAATTGTAAAGACTCACATGCTCAGCGGAGAACAACAGACTGTGTTGTAAAATGTTTTATTTATTATTTTTGGCAGGTCAAATAAAAATAGTTTCTTCATAAGTGGAATGAAGGGCTGGAAAGATGGCAATAAACAGAAAAGGTTCATGAAAGAAAGAATTTATTTTATCAAATGTTTGAAAAGCTGTCATGATTAAAATAAATAAATGTGTTTTTAGGATCTTAGTATTTGACTAAGACTTAAGAAAATCAACTTTTTACCAGTTTTCTTTTTTGAAATGTAAGAAATTAAGATCATGGAGGCTTAGAAGTGGAACACTTTCATAAGAGTGTAATGTTTAAAAAAGTAACTTGTAGATAAGAAAAGAATCACATTTATTTGGCCCATAGTAAAGATCTCTGAGTTTAAGAACAACTTTTGTCGGCAGAAATTCAGATTAAGTATTTTCTAAATACCGCAAAATGTGTCATTATCTGCTTCAGCAAAATGTTGTTTTCATTAATCCTTAACTCTGTTTCGCCTTACCCTTCATTCAGCTTCTACAAAAAATTAAAACTATGTAGAATTATTGTAAACTTTTTTTGTTTGATTCACAATAATATACATTCAATCAAAACTGTAGAACTGGTACAATATGTCCTATTTTATTTTAACTTTAAATTACCTACAAACTGAAACAACACGAAGCTGAGGTTGGCTTCTGATTGTAGCTTCCAATTCGAGAAATGGCTAAAGGTAGATTCCACCTTAATTTTTCCTCAATCTGCTCTAGTTTCAAAACTATAAAACTTTGATTCTTCAAACCTGGACCAATAATATACAGTAACAGCAGAATCTTTCAAACCCAACTTGTGATTTGTGAAACCTTTATTTGATTTGTGAAATCTTTATTATGAAGCTGGGTAAAAAGTTAATGGCAGAAAAGAATAATACTGCACTTGGCTGTCTGGTGGAAGTGAGTTAGACTTTTGTTTACATATACCTTTGAGCATTTTGAAGTGCTGGGATTTTTAATTATTTTTACTTTAAGCCTGTTAAATGGTCAGAGTGTCTATGGAAATCTATATGCAACCAGTCTCAATTAAGCAGATTGCAGCTATTTTTTACAAAACAGTTCAAAACCTGAATAAAACTCCTTTATACCGCCGAATGGGTCTTTGCTGTTGTACCATTTAATCCACCAGCCAGGTGATGGACCTTATTGCTGACAGAGCAAAAGAAGAGACATCTTTTATTTTAATTTTATTTTGTGTAACCCTTCAGATCATCAGCAGAATGTTTACCACCAGATTTATGAACGACATAAATCTGAATCTGCTGAACTGTTTTGTGAAAGAGGCTGCGGTCTGCATGCAATTGTAGACTAACAATGTCACAGTGTGTGTTTTTGGTTTGGTATTGGTTTACGTTTAGTCAGGTGTTTTCTGTTACTAGTGTACTAGACTCATTTCTTCAGCCCTTGTTTCTGGTACCTTATTTGTTAATTGTTCTAGGTTCTGTTCTATTAGTTTTATTCCCAGATCTGTGTTCTGGTTTCCTTGGGTTTGTTTACAGTGTGTCTTACCTGGCTCCTCATGTTCTCGTCCCTCCCTAATAAGGTTCACCTGCCCCTCTGTCTCCCGGCACGCCTGATCCACACCTGTGTCTGTTTTCCCTGATTACCTGCCCTATTGTTTCATGTCCACCTTCGTCTGTATTTAAGTTCATCTTTGTCCTTTGTTCCATGCGGTGGCGTTAGTCTTATTTTGTTTGTTTTGTTCTTGCAACATTGAAGTTTGTGCTGCGATCCAGAAACCAGGACTGTTATTCATGAACCTTGTTTCCTGGATCTCCTGATAAGCCTGCACCGGAATTTGTAAGTAGGCTCACTTCATTAAAAGAGTGATCATCTCACTAACTGTCTCTGCTCGTCCTGCACCTCTGGTCCACCATCAAATTGAAATTATGACAAACAAAGGACATTTTTGATAGTTTAATTAGTTTCTGCACCTTTTCCACATTTAGCTTCATTTAAAAAGTGCTTTATTGTACTATACTACATTATTTACGGTTCAGATGTTCTTTAGGTTAACTGTCGGCGTTTAAAAAAAATTAATTATTTATTTTGTTAATTTATTCCTAAGAAAAGAGTTTAGAAATTGATAGTTTTATGATGTACTTTTATTTATTAAAAACACAGCCAGACTCAGATTCTGTTTTCAGGAAATGTTAGTATTATTGAAGTTCGCAGGACAAAATTATCAGTGTGATTTCGATCAATCACCAACCTTCACTTAACACTTATACTTATTCAGCACACATACACTCAGCGGCCACTTTATTAGGTGCACCTTGCTAGTACCGGGTTGGACCCCCTTTTGCCTTCAGAACTGCCTTAATCCTTCGTGGCAAAGATTCAACAAGGTACTGGAGACATTCCTCAGAGAGTTTGGTCCATATTGACATGATAGCATCACACAGATGCTGCAGATTTGTCGGCTGAACATCCATGATGCAAATCTCCCGTTCCACCACATCCCAAAGGTGCTCTATTGGATTGAGATCTGGTGACTGTGGAGGCCATTTGAGTACAGTGAACTCATTGTCATGTTCAAGAAACCAGTCTGAGATAATTCGTGCTTTATGACATGGCGCATTATCCGGCTGGAAGTAACCATCAGAAGATGGGTACACTGTGGTCATAAAGGGATGGACATGGTCAGCAACAATACTCAGGTAGGGTGTGGCATTGACACGATGCTCAATTGGTACTAAGGGGCCCAAGGTGTGTTAAGAAAATATCCCCATACCATTACACCACCACCAGCCTGAACTGTTGGTACAGGGCAGGATGGATCCATGCTTTCATGTTGTTGACACCAAACTCTGACCCCACCATCTGAATGTTGCAGCAGAAATCGAGACTCATCAGACCAGGCAACGTTTTTCCAATCTTGTATTGCCTAATTTTGATGAGCCTGTGTGAATTATAGCGTCAGTTTCCTGTTCTTACCTGACAGGAGTGGCACCCGGTGTGGTCTTCTGCTGCTGTAGCCCATCCGCCTCAAAGTTCGACGTGTTGTGCGTTCAGAGATGCTCTTGGTTGTAACGAGTGGTTATTTCAGTTACTGTTGCCTTTCTATAAGCTCGAACCAGTCTGGCCATTCTCCTCTGACCTCTGGCATCAACAAGGCATTTGTGCCCACAGAACTGCCGCTCACTGGATATTTTCTCTTTTTCGTACCATTCTCTGTAAACCCTAGGTATGGTAGTGCGTGAAAATCCCAGTAGATCAGCAGTTTTTGAAATACTCAGACCAGCCCGTCTGGCACCAACAACCATGCCACGTTCAAAGTCACTTAAATCACCTTTCTTCCCCATTTTGATGCTCGGTTTGAACTGCAGCAGATCATCTTGACCATGTCTACATGCCTAAATGCATTGAGTTGCTGCCATGTGATTGGCTGATTAGAAATTTGTGTTAACGACAAGTTGGACAGGTGTACCTAATAAAGTGGCCGGTGAGTGTACACTTGGCAGGAAACAATTAATTCCCACAATGTTGCTCTTATAAAAACGTACTGTTAAATTATACATATTTATTAAGACTTTTTGTAGATAAATGGCCTTAAATTACCAATGCCACATGATGTCAACCTTGAATCTAGTTGTAGCCCTGGCAATTGGCGTGTTTTGGCCTAATGCCTCAGCATGTAGCTCTAGATATTTATGAATTACCAAGATCTCAGTACAGAAGAAATACAAAATGGAATTATACAAATCATTCATCAAGCCTTTATAATAACCCAAAAGTGAACGAAAAAAAAAAAAAAACCCATAAGCTTCAAAAGATATTGTTTTTTTGTATTTCACAGATCCACCATCCATTTAAAAATATGGTAGTATGGACCCAAGCAAAAAGAGAATACTTTGTCATTTGATTTTTACTAATTCTAGATCAGACACATGTCGTTGTGTCAACAGATAATCACGATCAGCTGAATGGCAAGATATCAATATCAATTTTGTGGCATTTAAAAGCTGGAGCATGCAACAAGTGACTGACATCGACCATAACATTTTATTAGGGTGAAATGATTACAATAATATACACCTCTTAAAACTCCTCTTGCTGCTGACTGAGACATAAAGACACACAATAATCAACTTGCCAGATTATGTCAAATCAAGGATTTGACATTCTTATCTTTTTAATCTTCAGAAAATGTCAGCTTTGATACAAAACCAGTTTAGTTTAAAAGATGACATATATAACAATAAATGACAAAATGTTTCTGTAATTAAACTGGCTCCTCTTTTTGACACGCGTGTCCAGATTTGTATTCCAGATTAATCCCTCCAATGCTTATGATTTCTAAAGAGCTGGGATTTTTAGGCACAAAGTTAATTCCCAGAATATGTCCTACTTCACTTTGTTAGGAAAAAAAACATATGGAAAGGTTAAGAAGAGGTCATAGACATGGCTGTCCAGATATCTGGACATAGTCAGGGGGTGAGGAAAAGATAGTTGCAGAACTGTCAGCATGTGGACATTTAAGAAAGAAAATGCATTGGAACACCCCCATATGGAAAGACCTGGCAGGAAAACTATTTGATTAATACGTGGCTTCAAACTGTATGGAACCGTGACAGAAAGTCTGCTAGAACGAGACTTCTTGAAGCAGAGGAAAAACCCTGTTTGTATTGTTCAGCATAATATGAGGGAAAAGGATAATAAGAGGGTGAGTGACAGACAAGAAGCAAAAGAGGAAAGAAAAGACTTAGAAGGAAAATAATGACACTAATAATGACACCATCCTCAACATCTGTAAATTTAAATGAGGTAAAAGAAATGAAAGTGACAGGAAAGGGATCGCCTAAGCAAAATGCAAAGGCTATATCGTGAGGAACCCCCTCCCAAAACTTGCAATGAGAAAAACAGAGATACAGTGTTTAGAAACAAGGATGCATGTAAAGAGAAGAGACAAGTTTGCTATGATCTAGTTGGAGAGAAGACAGCAGTTCTTCAGAGAAACCAAGTCCTCAGTGCAGATAGCTGATACACTGAGAATAATTCAGACCAAGAAATTGGATCAAAGTCCAGAGTATCATGTTGACACTTTTATTTTGCATTTGTAAACAACCTAATCCAACAGAACCATGTGCTCCGTGTAGTCCGTGTAAATACTGGTTTCACCCTGTTTGCATTCGCTATTTAAATATAGAAGACATTGTGATAATATCAACTTTCTGTGACTTTCTGTTAAATCTGTAGCAGTTCTACAGAAAATATCCAGTGAAAATAACATACAAAATCGCCTTGACAGAGATGCTTTCATGGAGTGCTTAGAAATTCAGCAAAAACAAGACAAGAAACAATGAAGTTCAAAAATGAAACTGGTCAGTATCCAGTAGATTGCACTTTGATACACACGTATTCAGAATCTCCACTGAATATTCTTCATGAGCTACTGAAGAGCAACAGTTGCCTAATTTATTTGGATGCCACTGGCAATGTAGTTGCCAAGCACCAGCCAGTAGTCAGTCTGGACTTTACTATGTAATATGTGTTTCGTTTCAGTATACAACTGCAACTGTTTCCTGCTTGTGAAATGCTAACATGGGATCAGACAATAGCAACAGTTTTGCACTGGTTGACTTGCTTGTGTCTTAACTACTTTGCGGTTTTTCTGAAGCATCTTAAGCCCCAACTGAAGCTGAATTCAGTTGGTCTATGATTAATGCTGTCGTTCAGGACTTTTATAATATCAGTGTTCAAGAATACCTGAAGATTTTCTTTGAAGCTTACCAAAAAGAATCTGCACAAGTGACAATAGTACATCTGTGGGCTGCTCACATGCTGAAGCTGGTCAGCATGAAGCTTTCCACAGTGCAGTAAGGTCACCAAACAGCTTTTTTTTGTCCTGTTTGTTCAACAGTGGGTTTTGCATTCTTAACAATAACAAGGTGCATTGTGTATGTATTTTCATCAAGAACAGAAACTAAACGGTGTCAAGAACATCTGTCCCTACTAAAAGAAGCACACTCAAATAGCAGACTAACTCATTTAACTCAGTAAACTAACTCAGTAAAGAATGAAGATGAGGATGAGGATCATAAGCAAATTGCTACAGAAAATTTTTTCAAAATCCCGAACAAAATCCTCGCCTGTTTTGTTCTCCATTTGAAGGGTTGTAAAGCAAGCAAAAGTGGAGCAGGGAGTGAGGATGACAAGCCTGGCAGTGTGCCTCTGGTTGGGCATTATGCTAAATAGACTTGGTAAAACATGAGACAGCAAAGAACTGGTTTTGCACAACAGCATCGGTCATTCTGATGTCAAAACTGCACCGAAGAGCAGGTAATTTTTTTTAGGTCCAACATGAATTTGTCACTGGAAGACTGAAAGAACTCATTTTAAAAAAAAAAAAGTTCAAAGTTAGATTTTATTCCATGAAGACATACAGAAATCAGAATCAAATTTATTGGCCAGGTTTGTGAGTACAAACAAGGAATTTGACTTTGCTTCAGGGGGCCCAGAGACAATCCCATTATTCCAAGAACACCGGAGAAAGATATGTATTTCTGACAAGTACTTCAGTTCACCCTCTCTAACCAAAAAAGTTGAATTACTTCTAAAACAAAAAAGGATGCCGTCCATACTGGGGAGTATGGATTACATGGACTCACGTGCCTCGATGTAATGGTCCTCATGAGGGTGTCTTGAAGCGCTCTTTGTCTGAGCCATCACCTAGAGCATTTATTTCGTAGCCTTTGTTGTCAGGAGCATTTAAGCCCCAGACAACATAGTCTCTAGGATCATTCGAGCACTCAAACCCCTCCACCACGTTAAGGTGGCGGTTCAAGGAGGGGGTTTTTCTTTTTTTTTGTTTCCTTTTTATTGTTGTTTCACTTTGTCTCAGAGTTACCAAAGCTGATGACCAAAGGAATGTGGTGATGATGATGTTAATGTATTGTTTTTCTATTTTGTCACTGAATGACATAGACAGGTATGAGTTATTCAGAGTTTAGTCCTTCCCAGGCTAACCTTGTCCTGCCCACTCATAGGCCTTTGAGAAGCGAACTGAACTGTGAACTCCCGTTCCTGCCAAGAGGGACAGTATTTTTGTTTTGTTTTTTATTTTTGCCTCTAAATGGATCATGGATCATTGAGTTTCAGCTCCTATAATGGATGGACCCGGTAGCTTTAAGGACTAGGCTTAATCACACCCTTCAAACCAAGGGAGGATGTTGGAGTTATCCATTTTGGCTGCGGAGTTCAACATGCGCAGCTCAACAGATGTCACAGCTCTGACGTCACCCGTAATTATAAAACCCGCGGAAAATAAACTTTTGTTGCCATTTGCAGCATTTCTCACGGGACGACGCAATGGAGGCGCATATCTGGAGAGACAAAAGCTTGCAGACGAACTTTTTCTCCAAACGGCCATTCCCGGAAGAGCTTGAAAGCTGGAATTCTGTCTGAAACATATACCGATCGAAGACAACGCCGACACCCGGCGCAGGTGAAAGCCCACAGAGGTTTTATTTTCAAGTAGATGAATTTCCTTCTTGTTGATTCAGTCGACTAAACAGTTCTCCATATTTTCCCTTCTTGGACGGATGAGAAGTTTACCATTTTCCTTTGAGCTGATCACAGACGTGTGATCTCCACGTCCCCTTCGTTTTTCTTCCAAGGTATCAACTTGCTATATGCAATACTTATTGAAGTGTTTTATGCTGAGCTGTTTTGATTTGTTGTGCAAGGTGCGTGTTCACGTTTTTTTTTTTTTTTAGAACTTAAATTTTTATTGATTTTAATACAGAGCAATTACACAGCCATACAACAGCAATAATAAACAGTTTAAACAGTGTGAAATTTTACCACAAATTTAAACGTCTCGGCATGACATTTTACAATTTTCATAATTGTAGTCTCAGCATCACCATACAAACCTAACACAAGAATCCACCTTGGGCGGCAGGTCTAAGTACCATAATCCAAAAGCCTAAGTTGTGAGACTTGTTTACTGAGTAGATCTTCCACTGGACCCCAGCGTTGGCTGAAAGTGGCTTTTTGAAGTCTTAACAAGTATGTTATCTTTTCCATTTGGTACAATTCCCTTACCATTTGGATCCATGAGTTGTAGGAAGGTGGTTCTAATATGATCCACTTAATTGTAATGCATTTCAGGGCTGCTGTAAGAAGAACATTTAAAAGATAGGAGTTGGCTCGTCCTTGTAACCCAACTGGAGTAATACCGAGTAATGCGACCGTTACATCCTTTGGAATAACCTCCTGAGAGATCTGGTTATAGCCTTGTACACATCATCCCAAAAGTTTTGTAATTTGGGGTATGACCAAAACATGTAAGTATGATTGGGGATTTGCTGAACCACAGTTTCTCCAACACAAACTTGGTACTTTAGGATATATCTTACTACATCTGGGGTCCAGGAATATCTGCTGATAATTTTCCATTTATACTCCCACCACGTATTTGAGCTTGTAACTCGATGTGCCTCAGTCCAGACTCCTTCCCATATTTCATCAGAAATACTTTTTGCCGTCTCTGCCTCCCATCTTTGTTTTGTCCAAGTGGGTCTACTAAGGTTCATGGACAGAAACACCTTTATATAATTTTGTTATTAGCTTCTTATCCCCTTCGCCTTTTTGGAATCGAATTAGTAGGTTCTCTATTGGCGTGGGGTTTAGGACTCTTTCCCAGTCCCAGAGTGTAGACAAAAAAAAACGCAACTGTAAATATCGGAAAAATCTTTTTTTTTGAAGATGAAAATGCCCACGTAATTCTTCGAATGACATGAGGTTATTCCTGTCAATTAACTGATGTAGAAACGTGAGCCCCTGTTCAGCCCATTTTGAAAAATTTTGTCCAAGAAATTAGGGGTGAAGGATTTGATATGTCCAATACTTGTTAATATTGATAAACCTCTTGGCAACTGAAAAGCAGCTCTTACTTTGTACCAAATGCTAAGTGTAGCTCTAGTCCACAATGGCAGTTCCTTTATTGGAATATCTAAAAATGGCAATACCTTTAACGGTTCAGAACACTTCACTTGTTCAATGCTCAACCACCTCTTGTGAGAATCCTCTTGGATCCATTAAATTATAGGCTTTAACTGTGCTGCCCAGAAATAGCATTTTAAAACAGGAAGGTTAAGACCTCCTTCTGCCTTGCTTCTCTGCAGTGTTTTATATTTTATGCGAGGGCGCTTGTTCTATGAACTTCGATATCATTTTATCCAAATCAATGAACATGGATTTTGGTATTCTAACTGGTAACTTCTGGAACAAATACAATAATCTAGGTAAGAGGTTCATACGAACAGTTTCAATGCGACCTGAGAGGGACCGCGGCAACGCTGACCACAGCGCTAGGTCCTTCATAATTATATCCAGCGTTTTACTGTAGTTAGTGTGGAATAAATCATTTAATGAAAGGGGAATATTGATACCTAGGTATTTGATGCCCTCTCTAGCCCACCCAAAGCCACTTTGTTGTTTTACCCCCAGTAGAATATTGATATTGACATCCATTGCCTCTGTCTTCTCCACATTTATTTTATAGCCGGAAAAGTACCCGTATACAGAAATCATTTCCTTCAAACGTGGTATTGATGACATAGGATCAGACAAATATAGTAAAACATCATCTGCATAAAGAGATATTTTATGTTCCTCTGTACCAATCAAAATTCCTTTAATTCCCTCATTGTCCCTAATGAGTTGGGCCAATGGCTCAATGCTGATCGCAAACAAAAGGGGGGACAGAGGGCACCCCTGCCTACAACCACGCTCCAGCCTGAAATTAGACGACCTAAAGCCATTAACTCTAACAGCCGCCTGCGGAGATGAGTACAATATTTGTATCCAGTCTACAAACTTGGGTCCAAATTTAAACCTCTTTAACGTTTGAATAAGGTATTTCCATGACACGCGATCAAAGGCCTTTTGGGCATCCAAAGATATTACAGCCGTCATAGCTTTATATTCTTTTTGATGAGCTATGATATTTAATAATCGACGTACATTATTTCCATAATGCCTCCCAGCAATAAACCCGGTTTGATCCTGATGTATGATTTGAGTTATTATGCCATTTAATCGTCTAGCCAGTATGCCTGTCAGGATACGCACGTCTCCGTTAAGCATTGATAACGGCCTACATGATCCACAATCAGTGGGGTCCTTTCCTTCTTTGTGCAAAACAACAATTATTGCATCAGACCAGGCGGGCGCCATTTTTTTTTAGTTTCTAGGGAATGGCAATATGCTTCCAATAAAAGAGGGGTGACAATATCTATGAAACGTTTATAGAATTCATTAATGAAACCATCCGGGCCAGGACACTTATTATTTTTAAGGAATAAAATTTTAAACTTTTCGAATTTCTCCTTCTCGAATTGGCTCGTCTAATTGTTTAGCAACTGTATCAGACAATTCAGAAACATTTATATTTTGTGCATAATTTACTATTCTATTCTCATCTCCACAGGTGTCCGTGTGTCTGTATAGAACATTGTAAAATTCAGCAAATGCTTTGGCTATTTCTTTTGGTTTTTGAATGGATTTATTACCCGATTTTAGCCTTTGACACTTGATGAATGTTGTTTTTTAAGTCGGAAGGCCAAGAGTCTTCCCGCTCTGTTTCCATGTTCATAATACTGCTGTTTGGTTACCCTCAATCTTTTCTGAAAGTAAATCTTGGAACTCTCTGCGAGTTGTGTTCAAATCATTCAGGATATTGGATGCCCTACTCTTTTTATGTTGAAGTTCCAGATCTTTAATTTTATCCTCTAAATCTGTTTTAGAGGATAAAATTATAATCTAATTCATGTTTTTGTCTGGCTGATTTAGAATCAAAAACATGTTGGACTTTTAAAGTTTTCCATTCAAAGCAACTGCAGTCTGGGCCTCGCCTGACCATTCCTTTGTTCCAGTTTTATTACTGGAGTTTTTCCACCGAGGTTCCGCCTCAGAGTTTTATGTCTCTTTTTTCGAGATTCGGGCAATCAGTTGCAAGTGGCTAAGGATGCACAGCCCACCATTTACCAGCTGATCGCCGCTATCGAGACATCAGCCCACCAGGAGGGTTTAACCCAAATTGCACATTTTGTCCATAAAACTGCTGGTTTGATCTTCATAGACACTCAATGAGCATATATTTTTCTTTTAATATTATTGTTAGGTAGTCATATTTATCCCCTTTGTGTAGAATAGTGCTTGTTAGCTAGGTGAATGGTTTTTGGACCAGAAAAATGGTATATCAGAATTATATGGCTTCAATAAAGCTTCATATATATAATCAAGCGTTCATGTTTATTTCGTGCAAGAGTGATTTATCCGCCAAAACAAGGTCGAAGTTCCGCCACCTTCGGTGAAGCGGTTGAATAAACAGTAACATTTTGTGGTTCTGTTTAATAATTTAACAATTATTAATTATGAAAAGCTAATTGTAATTATTAAGAACTTTGAGCCAATAATCACAACACCAGAGGACATCTCTGATTTCTATTCGTAAGTAATGATTTTGGTTAAGAAACTATTTTCCTGAATTATGATTTTTAATTATATTTTTTGACAAATATTAATTAATCAATAATCATATTCCTTACATGGTCCAACATGAGTACCAAATACAGCAGGATAATTAAAGTATTCGTATGGGTTCATGCGTACGTGTGCCAGCCAGATGAAGTGAACAGCTGAGTACATATAATCACAAAGCACATGTTTAAGTTGACAAATCTCACATCAAAGTGCAAATCAAGTTCGCAACAGCTGTTTACAGAAGCAAATAAAATTTCCTTATTCAGCTCCTACACGATCTTTTTTCATGTATTATTTATTCCAAAGTACGATTAATAATAATGAAAAAAAAGAAGAACATACAACAGAACACATTCTGTGGGTCTCTACAAATAAAAACAATAAAAAAGTTTTATACACAATCCATTTTGACCATCATTTCTGAAATTTACCCCCTTTCAACCTCAGCCAGTAAGGATTTTTTCTATCAAATAAATTTCCTCAAGTAGTTCTGTTTCCCATTTTTCTTTTTATATATAAAGTATTGTTCTTGTTAGCATTTTGCAATGATTTATACAATTTAGATACAAGTTTGGGGCGTAGTTATCTATATGTTTTTGTCACAATTTCTACTAATTCGCTGCCCTCTTGTGTAGAATGTTTCCTAATTTCTAAATTATATAGGAAATACCTAAATAAGTCAAATTTACCCAATTCAAATTCCTGTTGTATTGTTTCAAAAGATTTAAAAACTTGCCCTCTCTATTAATGTGCCCATGCTGTAATTCCCTTATTAACCCAATTTACAAATGTGGCATCCAGTTGGCCTTGTTTGTGGTTGACGTGTAAATTAATTTAACTCAATTTGTTTCCATTTTGATTCGTATTTCAGTGAACACCTGTAAACGACATGCTAATTGAGCAGCTAGAAAATAATTCTTAAAATTTGGAAGAGCCAGCCCACCCTGTTTTTTCTCAAGTGGAAGTGTTTTGAATTTCACCCCAAATAAATCTATTTACAAGTTTGTCTCATTTCCTTTTATCTTTTTAAACTTGTATAAAACATGTTTTATATGAAATATCTTGTTGATTAACAGTGATGGATGTTTGTTTTATTTTTGCCTTGGATCTTATTTTTATTTTGTATAAGTTTACGTTTGGACTTCTTAGAGGGCCCTTTTGTGCTCTTTGTTGGGCACAGTTGTCTAGTGTTTCAGAGAACGTCTTTTTTCAACTTGTTTATGTTTATCTGAAACATTTCTTTTAATGAATAATATTGGACGTTTTATTTTATTCTACAATCAGAAATGAGGGCACTACGATGGATAAACAAGCGTGTTGTTGGAAGTACCCAGAGTGAACTCGTACATACAAGTGTGACATTTCCCACCATGCAGCCCTAGCTTTTGTAATGTCCTAAAATAATCCTTATAACGAACAGTTTTTTTTCCTTCTTTTTTTTTTTTAGTCAACTGGCGCCAATCACCCAAATCACCGCACCCACGGCCCCTTCTAATCTAAAAAGGGATATGTGAAATATCCCTTTTAGTTTATAATAGTGGGTGCTCCAGAATTCAAAGAAAATGGTGGTCCTTCTAGCCCTAACTGAAGTTCAGAGAGCCAAATTTATCTAATAGAGGGCATGTGTTTTTGGGGGAATTGTGGGGGAAGCCGGAGCACCCGCAGGCGAACCCCCACACATAACATGGTGGAGGGACATTCCCCACCATGCATCCCTAGCATTTTTACAGATGTCTAAAATATCTAATTAACAACAACAGTAGATCTTTATTTCAACTGCCGCTAGTCCAGGCAACCAACCCCATTCTTGTCTAAATCTAAAATAACAGAGTAGCAGGAGTTGACCGTGACACCCCTCCTTTTTTTTAAAATCTTTTAAAATTCCCATTAATGTTTGGTTTTCATTCTTTTTTTTTTCCTTTTTTTATGGCATATCCCGTTTAGTTTATACTAGTGGGTGCTCAGAAACAGAAATGTGTCCATTCTTAGAGGCTTAACTGAGGTTGCAGAAAAAAGGGGAAGAAGCCGAATTTATCTAATTAGGGCGTCTGGGTGGGTTTTGTGGGACTTGTGGGGAAGCCGGAGCCACCCCGGAGACACCCACTCATACATGGGGAGACATTTTTCCAACCATGCAGCCCTAGCTTTTTTAATGTTCGAAAATATCCTATTAAGCACACAAAAGATCTTTATTCAATCTCTGCCAATCGCCCAACCCATCACACCAACCCCTCTGAATTTTAACTATCAGAGACCAGGGGTCGAGTCCTACTGAGGCCGGTTTTCCTGCTGTCTTTGAATTGGCCGTGATGTGATGAGTCAGCTTGTTGTTTTTTTTTTAAACGTCTCCACCGAAACCTTTTTTAACTGGGCTCTCTTTTTGTTCAGAGCCTATTGATCCTCTGTTCTAAAGCTCTTTCCTGCACATGTAACTCTTTGTTGCTGCTTGTGTTTCTGATCCTGAGGTGGAGTGGGGGATGACATTCTTCCACTACCTTTATACTTTGTCTGTGGAGGGGATGTTTCTCTTCTGACCTTTAATTTTGTCTTGTTTTGGGTCAGAACCTGTCTGAGGGTTCTCTTGTTCTTCCTGTTTCTGAAACAGTTTGCTTTAATTCTGTTCTTACGCTTGGATTTCTCAGATTGGCTTTTTCTCCCTTTGCTGATCCCATTTTGTTGTGTTTTAGACCCTTTCCTTCTTCAGTGACCTGCTGTGGTTTTCAGACATCACTGTGTCCATTTTCAGAAATCTCATCTTTTAAGGACGTCTGCCTGATCCTCATCATTTCCCAGTATTGAAACTTCTTGCTGTTCAATCATTTTCTCCAGAAACCTTTTGATCATAGGGGAGTTCTGGCTCAGAGGCAGTTTCCATTGATGCCTTTCCCCTGTTTCTTAACCGCTTGGATTTCTTAGATGCCTTTTCTCCCCTTGCTGGGCCCCTTTTGTTGATTTCAGGACCTTTTTCTTCTTCAACAATTTACCATAGTCTGTTTCTGTTTTGTGTTGAATTGTTTGATGGAGTGGTTTTAAGTCACAATCGGTTTGTGTCCTTTACATCCAGTTCAGTTTGTGTTGAACAGCTTGATAGTGACTTTTTCAGATTTGAGCATTCTTGTGAATCAGTCTGAATTTTGTAACAGAAAACAATTTGCTTACGATGTTCTGTTCTTTGGGTTCTGTAACATAAGTTTCTTGCGAGTCATGTCAAATCGTTGATGGTGTGAGGTTTAGAGCGGTTTAGGCTGTAAGATTTGATGGGTCAAACTCTCATTTAGGTACAGTTGTTCATAAAGTATTCTTTGTAAGCTTCGACATTTGCCTCCTCAAATTGGCTTGACGTTACACTTGTTGATGTGTGTTTGCTCTTCGAGTGGGATCCATGTGGCACAAGACATTAGGAATTTCTTTTGAAGTCTGTAAGTTGCTTCTTCTACGAGGTAGATGTCTGTGGCCAAAGGCAGTTATATATTTTTCCTACACCCGTATCTCCTCTCAGTTTGATTTATAGTTTTATAGTTTCCCGCAGTTTTTGATTTTCAGAGACGTCATATTGAAACCTTCCTCCTGAGTGCTGCTGGAAGTTGCTGTCCGAGACCTCAGTAATTCTTCCAGCTGTACAATTTGTGGGGTTTGATTGTTAGAGATGTTTGTGACATTTTCCTCCTGAGTGCAGGCTAAAGTTTGTTTATCAGAGACCTCATTTAAATTCTCCGCCTGTACATTTTGTGGGGTTTGATTGTCAGAGAAGTTTGTAAAAGTTTCCTCCTGGGTACTGGCTGAAGTTTGACTGTCAGAGACCTCAGTTAAATTCTCCACCTGTACAATTTTTGGGGTTTGATTGTCAGATAAGTTTGTAAAAGTTTCCTCCTGGGTACTGGCTGAAGTTTGACTGTCAGAGACCTCAGTTAAATTCTCCACCTGTACAATTTTTGGGGTTTGATTGTCAGATAAGTTTGTAAAACTTTCCTCCTGAGTGCTGGCTGAAGTTTGATTGTCAGAAAACTCAGTTAAATTCTCCAGCAGGGGGATACCTGGCTCAATGAAAACTTCCTGTGCTATCAATGTCTCCTTCTTGCGGTTACACTTAAATGGCTTTTTCTCCCCTTGTTGCTCGACCGTCTCTTGTGTTTCACATATGGTTTTGTTTTTAGTGACCAGCTGTGGTGCAGACATCACAGTTTCCTTGGTACAACTCTGCTTGTCTGAGGAAGCTGCTTGATCAGCTTCTTTTTCTGGCACTGAAAGGTCTTCCTTTACAATATTCTTAGCAGAAGTTCCTTGATCATTGCACTTGTCTTGCTCATAGTAATTTCCCCAATCTATCGGTGTCTTATCTTTGCGCTTGCACTTAAATGGCTTTTTCTCCCCTTGTTGCTCGACCGTCTCTTGTGTTTCACAGATGGATTCGTTTTTAGTGGCTGGCTGTGGTGTAGACATCACAGTTTCCTTGGTACAACTCTGCTTGTCTGAGGAAGCTGCTTGATCAACTTCTTTTTTGGCAGTGAAAGGTCTTCCTTTACAAAATTCTTAGCAGAAGTTCCTTGATCATTGCACTTGTCTTGCTCATAGTAATTTCCCCAATCTATCGGTGTCTTCTTTTTGCGCTTGCACTTAAATGGCTTTTTCTCCCCTTGTTGCTTGACCGTCTCCTGTGTTTCACAGATCAATTCATTTTCAGTGACTGGCTGTGGTGTAGACATCACAGTTTCCTTGGTACAACTCTGGTTTTCTGAGAAAGCTGCCTGATAGGCTACTTCTGGCACTGAAACATCTTCCTTTACAATATTTTTATTAGAAGTCTTTTGATAGTTGTTTTTGGCTCACTCAAACCTTTCCATTCTTTAAGATAGATTAAAAGCATTGGATCCTTGGGGATGTCTTGCTCCAAGAATTCTCCATATGATATTTTCTTTTTCTGGCACTTACCTTTAATTGGCTCCTTCTCGCCTTGTCGATCTACCTTATCCTGTGTCTTAGGGATCGATCCTTTTTACTGACCAGTTGAGGTGTAGATATCGCAGTTTCCTTTGTAACAACCTTTCCCAGTTCTCTTCCTACAATAACTATAGGCTGGTTTGACTCCATTTCACCTTTTGCTTGTTTCAGATTTAAGACAAATTTCTTTCTATTAAATCAATATCAATTTTACACAAAGATCAATGTAAATTTTCAAGAGTTTTATATCAAACAAAGTTGAGAAAGTTGCTGTGAACTGCAAAACAAATTTTCATGGGAAATGTGTCACGAACGATCTTAAAGGTGTTGTGATAAAATTAGGTTATCTTACATACATAAATGACCTCTTGTGATGTCACAGAATGCTGCACTTACGGGAAAAAAGGAAAACATTAATATATAAAAAATATTCACTGTCTGCAAATGAAAAAAATCCTAAATTATTTTAACAGTAAAGCATGTATTAGTAAAATTTGGTATGCAGACAATTAGACAAAGGGTTCCAGAAGATATACAATCAGGTCACAGAATAACTTCATGGTACTTTAAAGAAAACTGGTTTTAAACTATAGTAGATGGACATTCTTGGTCTGTCTAGTTGAGGAATTATGAAGTGAATGCAACTGGTAAATCCAAAGACAAAAGTACAAATTTGCAAAATACTGATATCAGATACATTCAGTAATTTTAGTTTAAAAAATAAAGGAGAACTTCTTGTTTCTTTTCCAGAAGAAAATATTAATCTCTTCTGAAACAGCAGTACTTTATGCAGATAAGATTAAAATGTACTACCACAAACAATATTTCAATATGTTAAATAAGGATTAATTAAACCATAGTGAAGTAGAGTTATGTACATAGCATCTTAATTTTTTAAGAATACCATATGATTTATTTTAGATTGTTTTTTGCACACTGAACCAACCAGTTCCACCCAGGATAACTTGTCATCAATTAAAACACCTAAAAACAAGTTGATGAAATGTTCAGTTTATCGTTGTTGACATACACATTGTACTGTTCCACTAGTGGAACAAATCAAAGCCGGGCCGGGGGCAGGGCAAATGACCGGGCCTTTTAATAAAGCTCATCATAACATCATTTTACAACATACACAAACCCGCAACAGCGGGGCTTACAAGCTTTGGCAACACGGAAAAAAACTGTCATTTTGAAGTCCATCAAGGACATGAAATATAACCCACCAAGAGAACAACAACAACATTAGGCTACATGGTAATTAATGTTAAAACAACAAAGCAGTTCAGCACCACGGACAGCATCGGATCATTTTGACACCCACTTTATCTGTTTCAAATCAGTATTCAGTTCAATTCAATTCAGTTTATTTATATAGTGCCAATTCACAACATATGTTGTCTCAAGGCACTTCACAAAAGTCAGGTACATACATTCCAGTTAATCCTAACCATTGAACAGTGCAGTTAAATTCAGTTATTTGTTCAAATTGGATAAAAAGTTTTTCTATCTAAGGAAACCCAGCAGATTGCATCCAGTCAGTGACTTGTAACAGTCACTCCTCCTGGATGAGCATGTAGCAACAGTGGACAGTCACTGGCGTTGACTTTGCAGCAATCCCTCATACTGAGCATGCATGTAGCGACAGTGGAGAGGAAAACTCCCTTTTAACAGGAAGAAACCTCCAGCAGAACCAGGCTCAGTGTGAGCGGCCATCTGCCACGACCGACTGGGGGTTAGAGAGAACAGAGCAGAGACACAAAGAGAACAAAGAAGCACTGATCCAGGAGTACTTTCTATGGGAAGGAAAAGTAAATGTTAATGGATGTAGCTCCTTTAGTCGTTTCACCTAGAAAGAAAGAACAGATAAACTCTGAGCCAGTTTTCAAGGTTAGAGTCTGAAAGAGAGCACATATAATTAGTTACAGTAAAAGCTCAGTCAGTAGCTATATCTAGGAGAGAGAAAGGGTTAAACACTGAAAGACAGGGCCATGTGGATCATCTGTAGAAGGTGAGCATTAAATTGTTGCCAGCAGAAGCTTGGACAATGCCCCCCCTCCAGAAGGTGTCACAGGTAGACACAGAGTCAGGCGAGGTGTAGCTTCTAGGAAGAGAAAAGAGAGAGAACAAGAAGTTAAAAACTAAAATAACAGCAAATAATGCAAAGTTGGAGAGTAGTGTGAGAATGTAGCGAAGAGGGTGAAAGTTGTCATTATGTCCTCCAGCAGTCTAAGCCTATAGCAGCATAACTACACAGAAAGTTTCAGTTCAGATTATTTAGTTAAACGGCACTTATTTTCAACAATGTCGTCTCAAGGCACCCCACAAAGGGTCCGGAACGGCGCGGGGCCGCCAAGGAGGCCAGACCAAACCACCGAGTGCCAGAGCTCGGCCACCCCAGAACGGGCCACGTGTAGGGGCACTAAGTAATATAATAAACTGATCAAATTTATCCATCTAGAGCCCACTGATGGTCATTGTTCTACTAAAAACCACGATTGGGATACCTCTCTCTGTCAGACTGATTATAACCATTGGAAAAGAGAAGGGGTCATACAGGTAGCAGAAATGGAGGGTGTGTTTGCACCTCAACCATAACTGAGCCGGTTTAGGCTAAACCTGACTCCCCCTTACTCCATCCAACAGGGAGGGAGGAAGGCTCCCTCTCTGATAAACTAAGCCACTCTAACTATAAGCTTTATCAAAAAGGAAAGTTTTAAGCCTAGCCTTAAAAGTAGACAGTTTCTTTGCTCTCTCATTCTCTATGGACAGCATGGCAAGTCCACTCAGTCTCTCCTGTCCCACTGTGCTCCTCAAGTGTTTTTTTATCAGTTTTAACTTGGAGAATGAGCGCTAAGAGGTTGCAACGGTGACGGGAAGAGTCAAAAATAAAAGGAGGGCAGTGCAAACCTCACTGAATGTTGAAGTTACTGCTGGGTGGTTGACAAGGAGCATTTTTGCCAGATCCGCAACAGATTTTTGCTTTGTTATCTGGTCCCAAAAAGAGGTTCTAAAACAAAGCAGCTGGCCAGGGAAGCTGGGGCCGATGTCCTGACTGTAGTGCTCACTAAGCCGTCGGGCAGGTTGATGTAACTCCTCATCTCCTGCTTGCAGCAGTATGTTGGGGTGAATTGCCTCAAACATTTTCACAGTTCTGTTTAAGCTGGTGAATCTTTGGGACAGTTGCTGGATGATAATATCAAGACAGGCATTAAAACGTGTACCCGAAAGTTGCTCTCTGAGTCAGTGAGGTGGCTGTCTTCAGAAAGTTCATCAAAGTGACGCTTAACTTTTCTGGCCATAGTTGCTTCAAACTGTGTTTGACTTCCCCATTTTCTGGCTAGAGCAAGAATCGCAGACTTAGCAAAAACAAATTGCTCCCTAAACTCCATCGAATGTTCAAACATAAGGTTGTCCATCAGTGCACTTGGCATCAGGACACCCTAGGCAGGAGGTCAATGATTGACTTTGTTGTTGTATCATCAGACCTTCGGCGCAGGTTTTGGACACTCGGGTGAAGAGAGGGGCTGAGCTGTCCACTTATCACCACCTGGTGGTGAGCTGGATCCGCTTGAAGAGGAGAAAGCCGGACAGACTTGGCTGGCCCAAGCTCATAGTGAGGGTTTGCTGGGAATGTCTGGCGGAGCCCTTGGCCAGGGATGTATTCAACTCCCACCCCCGGGAGAGCTTTGACCAGATTCCGGGGTATGTTGGAGACACAGAGTCCAAGTGGACCATGTTCTCCGCATCTAATGCCGATGCTGCTGCCCGTAGCTGTGTCCGTAAGGTCTGCGGTGCCTGTCGCGGCGGTAATCCCCGAACCCGGTGGTGGACACCGGCAGTAAGGGACGCTGTCAAGCTGAAGAAGGAGTCCTATCGGCTGTGGTTGGCTTGTGGGACTCCTGAGGTGGCTGACGGGTACCGTGAGGCCAAGCGTGCCGCAGCCCGGGCTGTGGCAGAGGCAAAAACCCGGGCCTGGGAGGAGTTCGGTGAGGCCATGGAGACGGACTACCGGTTGGCCTCGAAGCAATTCTGGCAAACCGTCCGGCGCCTCAGGAGGAGGAAGCAGTGCTTCGCCAACACTATTTACAGTGGGGGTGGGAGGCTGCTGACCTCGACTGGGGTCATTATCGGGCGGTGGAAGGAATCCTGCCATCATGCATTCCCTGGTGGAAACAGAGGCTGGGGACTCAGGGTTAGACTCTTTCATCACCCAGGCTGAAGTCACCGAGGTGGTTAAAAAGCTCCGCGGTGGCAGGGCTTCGGGGGTGGATGAGATCCGCCCTGAGTACCTCGAGTCTCTGGATGTTGTGGGGCTTTCAAGGTTGACACGCCTCTTCAACATTGCATGGCCGTCAGGGACAGTGCCTCTGGACTGGCAGACCGGGGTGGTGGTCCCCCTTCAAAAGGTGACAGGAGTGTGTGTTCCAACAACAGGGGGATCACACTCCTCAGCCTCCCTGGTAAGGCCTACGCCAGGGTATTGGAGAGGAGAGTCCGGCCGATAGTCGAACCTCGGCTTCAGGAGGAGCAGTGTGGTTTTCGTCCCGGCCGTGGAACACTGGACCAGCTCTGTACCCTCTACAGGGTACTCGAGGGTTCAAGGGAGTTTCCCCAACTAATCCACATGTGTTTTGTGGACCTGGAGAAAGCATTCGACTGTGTCCCTCGTGATGCCCTGTGAGGGGTGCTCCAGGAGTATGGAATCGGGGGCCCTTTATTAGGTGCCATCCGGTCTCTGTACAAGCGGAGCGGGAGTTTGGTCCGCATTGCTAAGTCGGACCTGTTCCCGGTGCATGTTGGACTCCGGAAGGGCTGCCCTATGTCACCGGTCCTGTTCATAACTTTTATGGACAGGATTTCTAGGCGCAGCCAAGGGCTGGAGGGGGTCTGGTTTGGGGACCAGAGGATTTCGTCTCTTTTTTTTTGCAGACGACGTGGTCCTGCTGGCCCCCTCTAGCCAAGACCTACAGCATGCGCTGGGGCGGTTCACAGCCGAGTGTGAAGTCCGAGGCCATGGTTCTCGACCGGAAAAGGATGGCTTGTTCTTTTTCAGGTTGGAGGGGAGTTCCTGCCTCAAGTGGAGGAGTTTAAGTATCTCGGGGTCTTGTTCACGAGTGAGGGAAGAATGGAGCGGGAGATCGAGAGATGGATCGGTGCGGCGGCCGCAGTAATGCGGACACTGCGCCGGTCCGTTGTGGTGAAGAGAGAGCTGAGCTGAAAAGCGAAGCTCTCGATTTACCGGTCGGTCTACGTTCCTACCCTCACCTATGGCCATGAACTTTGGGTCATGCCCGAAAGAACGAGATCCCAGATACAAGCGGCAGAAATGAGCTTCCTCCGTAGGGTGGCGGGGCACTCCCTTAGAGATAGGGTGAAGAGCTCGGCCATTCGGGAGGGGCTCGAAGTAGAGCCGCTGCTCCTCCACATCGAGAGTAGCCAGTTGAGGTGGCTCGGGCATCTATACTGGATGCCTTCTGGACGCCTTCCTTGGGAGGTGTTCCAGGCACGTCCCACCGGGAGGAGGCCCAGGGGACGGCCCAGGACAGGCTGGAGGGACTATGTCTTTCGGCTGGCCAGGGAACGCCTTGGGCTTCCCCCGGAGGAGCTGGAGGAGGTGTCTGGGGAGAGGGACGTCTGGGTGTCTCTGCTGAGTCTGCTGCCCCCGCGACCCGGCCCCGGATAAAGCGGAAGACGACGAGTACGAGTAATCCATCAAAACGCTGATGGCGTTTTGCAGAAGAGTAGATGCTTTCAAAATATCCGCGTCCTTAGCTTGATGTCGAGATGACCAGCGATTCCATTTTTCTCTATAGAGCCCAGGATTTGGTTTTCAAGCTCAGACGCTGATGAGCCCACAGTCGCTTCAAAACCCAAAAACACTTCATTGATCTGTATATCTGTTGGAATATCCATGTCATACCGTTATGTAACTGTTGTTACATAACGGTACACCTGGCTCAGCTGGTCTATCTTTGACGGATCTTGCGTTGTCTCCATGATAATGGAATAAAACGGGGCTTGGTTTAGTTAATTAATTATGACACCTTTCACACGTTGAGACAGGATGTAAATAATCTCATCTTGAATCTGGTGACTTAGGTATTTCACTGACCCTTCTGGTTGGTTAATTAGCTCTTTCAAAACAGGGTCGTAGCGAGCTAATAACTCAATTATTGACAAAAAGTTGCCAGTATTTCCCTGACCTAGAACTTCCCTGTGGCCCCTGAATGCCAGGTTGCGTGAAGCCAGAGTAAGAGTGACATTTACAATGCGCTCCAGGACCTGTCTCCAAAACAAGGCTGCACTACGCACATTCTTCTCCATTTCAGCGTCTAATGTGCTGTTGAGTTTCCACTGCTCATAGTCTATGCATGCACCAAGATGTATTTGCATGGATTCATGCTTCTCAACTTTGGCAGGAAGACGTTTCCATTCACTTATTCCATTTACCCATGCATTGTTGTAATACGCGGCTTTTCAGTTGGCAAAAAGCCAGCAAGGCTCACTGTAACAGCAGTCTAATTTGGGGGAATAGCACATCTAGTTGCGGGGAAGTTTCATCCCAACTTTAGTAGTAGTGGTGTAATAACCTTCCGAAAAACACAGATTGTCTTTATCAGTGGGAAATGGACCTTTGGGTCTGCATGGGCCCATCTTAAGGATGTATCTTTTAGTGTTCGCGTCCTGGATGTTGTCAGCAAAATTGGCCCGATCAGTCGGAAAACATTCCAGATGAGTTTTCACCTGTAGCAGGAGCAGACCTGCAGGAGGCCTGCTCCCTGGCTGTGCTGGTCGTTTTGGCGGGCCTGAATCGCTGCCAACAAAAAAGTTGGCTTCATGTCCAGGACAACGAACAAAATATGTGTCCAGTTTTTGTAACTTGGCTTTTCCTTGCTCTCTTTTTTCCTTTTCTTTTCGCTTTGCTGCTCCACTTTTATGCTTGTATGAAGTGCCACTCATGTTAGCTTAGTCGGTAAAAATGCTCCACTTAGTTTACTGTTGCCTAATGACCGATGATGACGTTGGTGGACAGTTGGTGATGAGTTTTACCCAAAAATACTCTTGGAGAAAATATCGGTGATCCACTTGAAAATTTGCGTGTCATAAAGTTAAATGTAAGAGTGAAAATAAAGCCAGTCATGCAGAACAACGTTTTATTCAATATTTTACACCTACTACATCGCTAAAGTCAGTCGGTCTTGTAAAGCTTTTAGAAACCATCACTCAGTCCTGATTGTGGCACCCTTTAAAATCCCCATGTAGACTTGAACGTTTTAAAGTACGTTATTCCTTTGGGCATATACTGTGCTCATCTGGATACAACCAGGAGAGGGCCCTCCTTCTCCAACGGTCGTCGGACATGATAGAGGTCTGGTTGCTTGAAATTTTATCCTCCCTCCCATCCGGGCCCCTGTAGGCCAGGGCTGGGGGGGTGCCGTCCTCCCAGCCCCCTCTGAAGCCCCGCCCCTGTATTGAACTCTATTGTATTTTTATTAACAGCATATAAGATGAAGTTTGATTTTTTTTTTTTTTTACATTTAATGATAGATTATTTGTTTGGATCCATCTGGAATAAATGCATAAATCTTGATTTATTTCTTTAATTAAATCAGCTAAAATTCTACTGAGAGGAAAAAGGCAGGCATCATCTAAAACAAAAGTGCAATTAAAACATGCTGCCTTTCAAATTCTTAGGAAAGTGCCTTTTCCAAAAACTGTTTTTGGACCACAACTTCATTTTCTACCGTTTATTCTATAGTGGGTCGCGGGGAAGCTGGTGCCTATCTCCAGCAGTCTATGGGCGAGAGGCGGGGTACACCCTGGACAGGAAAATAAGAATGGTACAGTTAAAAAAGATGTGTACCTTGGCTCCACAGTCTGCACCATGCAGATGAACCCTTCAGTTTCCACCAGTTCAGTTTTCAATTCAGTTTTTTTATATAGCGCCAAGGAGGCCAGACCAAACCACCGAGTGCCAGAGCTCGGCCACCCCAGAACTTAAAAGTGCTAATATATATTCACAACACATGTCGTCTCAAGGCACTTCACAAAACTCAGGTACATACATTCCAATTAACCCTAATCATTGAACAGTGCAATCATTCAGTTATTTATTCAAATTGGATAAAAAGTTTTTCTATCTAAGGAAACCCAACAGATTGCATCGAGTCAGAGATTTGTAGCAGTCACTCCTCCCGGATGAGCATGTAGAGACAGTGGACACCACACTGTAAGTCCATAAGTCTTTTGCGATAAAGAGGCAATAGACCTGTTTTTTTTGTGTGTCCTTTAACTTTGGGTGATGCCTGGAGCTTGCACATTTGTGGTGTTCCCGAAGTGCTTAATCTTCATTTTGCAAACCTTGCACACTGTGAAGCTCATGTCAAGATGTCTTCCCGGGCATTCGGTTAAAACCAAAATTACTCCAAATCTTTGCCTTCATCGAAGAACAGGCTGGTTGAATCTCTCTGTCCTCCATTTTTGTAGTTTCCTCTTTGTTTTGGTACTTTCTGTGCATGTGTACGTTCCATAATCGGCTGCGTGGTGACGCCGGACGTGCCGCGTAGTTACAAAATGGAGGCCGACAGCCAACAGATTTGTTTTTGGGTTTTTTTTCAATTGGTTTTGGGACATTTTATATCGATTCTGAATCGTAGTAAATGGGAATTGTGATTCCTATGTAAAATGATTTTTTTGGTAATTTAAATAAATATGAAACAATAAAGGTCCCAATATGAATCCTTGAGGGACACCATATTGTAATATATATTTTTACATGACTGAAAGGGACATATTGCTCTTGATTTAAAAGATAATTGCTGAGCCACTTATGAACATTTCCATGAAAACCGTATCTACATAATTTAGAAAGCAAACTGTATTGAATGAATTTAAAAGATGTAAAAATATACCTACAGAAAATTCATTTTTACAGAGCCTCATGGATTCTAGCCATGAGTTCTAATAATGCCATGTAAGTTCAATGCTTTCTCTGCAAACCATACTGATGATAATAAACAGTTCAAGTGATTCAGCATTCTTTTATTTACTAGTTTCTTTGAGAAGCAGGTAATATTGAAATAACCCTAATAGTTTGTGAAGGTCCTGGGAAGTGGAATAACTTTAGCAGGCTTCATGTCAGAATGTATCATGCCAGTTTCCATGGCTTCAATTTAATTCCATTGATAAATACTTTATTAATCCCAAAGGGAAATTAAATATTGTTGTAACTCATATGATGCAGGCTACTCTCACAGTGCCATTTTACTCTGCACACCTCAGACTTCCAGTGCAAGACAGACACCTTTTATCTGCAGAAATACTCGGATGACTCTGCAGTCGTGGGGTGGATCAGAGATGGACAACAAGCTGAGTGCAGTGAGCTGGTAGACCACTTAATGGCATGGTGTGGAAACAATCATCTCAATCATCTCTTGAATGTGAATACAACACGGGCTGATTGTAGATTTCAGGAGGTTTCAGGAATAGGTCAAACAGTGTTTCCATCATGTGAGAAGAAGTAGACGTGGTGGAGGTGTTCACCTTAATAATAGACTAGACTACAGACTCAACAGTTAGGCTGTCTACGAGAAGCAACAGAGCAGACCATACTTCTTGAGGAAGCTTAGGTCCGTCAGCATTTCAACAAGATGCTGCAGATCTCTAATTCTGTTGTGGAAACTGCAATCTTTTCTGCCATCATCTGTTGGGGTAGCAGCATCTGAGGCAGTGAAAAGCTCAACAAGGTTATAAAGAAGGCTGGTTCTGTTCTGGGGACTGCTCCGAAACATCTGAAGATGATTGTGAAAAGGATTCTTCATAAAATAAAGAACATTGAAAACAACCCTGAGCATCCACTTTATGAGACTGTCATACGGCAACAGATTATTCTAAGTCAGAGGCTTCTTCAGATATGCTGTAATACTGACTATACAGTGGATATTTTCTGCCAGAAGCCACCATCTACAATGACTGGAAAAACTCGGATAATATGAGTTACAACATTTAATTTCCCTTTGAAATTAATAAAGAACAAACAACCCTAATTGCCCTACAATTAATCAGTAAAAAATTATATTATTCAAATTAATACTTAAAATGTCAATAACACTCGAGATACCTGCGTCAGAAATATAAACTGTTTCAAACTCCTTAATTACTTGTACTCATTGTCTTCCGCTTATCCAGGACCAGGTTGTGGGAGCAGCCGTCTCAGCATAGACACCCAGACATCAATCTTCCAAGACACCTCCTCCAGCTCTTCTGGGTGGAGCCCAGTACGTTTCCAGACCAGCCGGCAGACACTGTCCCTCCACATGTCTTGGGCCATCACCTGGGCCTCCTCCCGGTGGGACATGCCTGGAACACCTCTTAAGGAAGGCACCCAGGGACCATTCGAAACAAATGCCCGAACCACCTTTGCTGACTCCTCTCAATGTAGGGGAGTAATGACTCTACTCTGAGTCCCTCCTGGATAGCTGACCTCCTCACACCATCTCTAAGGGAGTGCCCAGTCACCATGCGGAGGAAGCTAATTTCAGTTGCTTGTATCGGGGATCTCGTTCTTTGGGTCATGAACCAGAATTCATATCCATAGGTCAGCGTGGGAACGTAGACAAACCAGTAATTGAGAGCTTCACCTTTCGGCTCGGCTCTCTTTTCACCACAACGGACCAGCACAGCGTCCGCATTACTGCAGCAGCCGCGTTGATCTGTCTGTCGATTTCTCGCTCCATTCTTCCCTCACTCATGAACAAGACCCAAAGATACTTAAACTCCTCCTCTTGAGGCAGGAACTTCCTCTGACCCGGAGAGGGAATCCACCCTTTTCCCCACAAGAACCATGGCCGCAGACTTGGAGGGATTGATTCTCATCCCTGCTGCTTCACACTTGGCTGCAAAAAGCCCTAGTGCATGCTGTAAGTCTTGGCTGGAGGGTGCCAGAAGAACCATGAGGTCATTAAAAAGCGGAGACGAAATCCGCTGGTCGCCACACCGGACCCCCTCAAGCCCTTGGCTGTGGTTAGAAATCATGTCTATAAAACTTATGAACAGGACCAGTGACAAGTGACGGCAATGCGAACAAGACTTCTGCTCCGCTTGTACAGAGACTGAATGGCCCCTTATAAAAGGCGCCGGACTGCGTACTCCTCAAGCAAGGCACCATTAGGGGACAAGGTTAAATGATTTCTCCAGGTCTGCCAGTGTGATCCCCCTGCAGAACACAACCTCTGGTCTCCCTTCTTATGAAGGGGAACCACCACCCTGGTCTGCCAGTCCAGGGGCACTGTCCCCAATCAACATGCGATGTTAAGGTCTTGGCAGCCACAACATCCAGAGACCTGAGACACTCAGGGCGGATCACATCCACCCCCAAAACCTTGCCACCATGGAGTTTTTTAACCCCCTTTGTAACTTTGACCTGGGTTTGACAGTGTTGGTGAAGCACTCCTTCCCCCTCCTGAGGCAGCAGATTCCTATGATTGTTTTTTTGTGTAAAAATGTGTTTGTGGAAGGTTAAGGAATGCGGTCTGGAGTGGATCACTCTCTGGACATGACAAGCTTATACCATATATGGGAACGACTACTCTTTTAGGTTGAAATCTCTGTAAGAATTGGCTGAACCGATTCCCGCTTTTTGCTTGTAGGAATGTGAGTTGTAAATAAAAGGCTGGTGCAAGGATTTCTCCCTTTGTGAGAAGGAAGTCGCTGTTCTGGCAGAGGACTGTCTCACCCTTGCAAGTAAAACTTACTTGGTTCATCTTGTGTCTTCACCCAGTGGTCTGCCCCAATGAGATGGATGATTAGGGAAGTCCCTCCAGGTGAAGTCATTAGACTGCCATCAGTTGTGCACTCCATAAAGCCAGTCCCCAGGAGGTGGACCTCAAAGAAAAATAAGTTAATCAAAATAAAAATCCCAAAACTTGTTAAAAGTTTTGTTGTGCTTCACCTTAGGGTCACGGAGACTCCCCCAAATACCCCTGGTATCAAGAACTCCCAGGGGCATTTACCCCGGGGGACAACATTGCCTCTGGAGGAATCTGAGCACTCAAACCTGTCCAGCACAAGGGGTGGAGGGGGGCACTGCGATAATTATTCATTAATTTATGATTATCTTTTTTTATGGTCACGGATTCCTGCACATCATAAATTTATTTTATCTGTCAGCCTTACAAATCGAAAACATCAGCAGGGGGTCCACTCTTTTAAAAAAAAATGATTGGCTGCATCTGAGTTGCTGTGCAGGGAAAACCAATCAAGAAAAAAGTAAAGAGTAAATTTTCAGAAACTGTTTTCAATCGGAAAACTATAATAGGACGATAGGATGGGGAGGAAGAAAGGAAGAGACATAATGCAGTGTCAGCCATGTCTTTAAATGGTACATGTATAATAAGTTTCTAACTAGTTAGAGAATGCAGTAAATGGGAACCTAAGATTATCTTGCCCCAGGCCCAGGCAAGGCTGCCACCTGGCCTGCAGGAGTGTGTGACAAACAACTAAAATTGATCCACAAGGCAGGACATAATAAATGTACATAATGATTAATGAATAATAAAATATAATGCTTACATAAAGCTTTTTCTCGTTGTTCCTACATTCATATTAAACATTTTATGCAGACAAGACTGTTTGGCCAACGGGGGCCAATTGGGTGACCATTGTGCCCTCGGTCCCCTTGGTGGTGCCACTGTGGTACCCTCACCAAATTCTGATATTGATTATTCGACAATATGAACAAATGGACTGTGATGAAATTGATGACTGTGAATAAGGAGCACGTGCCAGTGGCTACTTATGCTGTGATCCATTTAACTCAAAACTTGTATCTGGGAATCACGTTAAACCTAACAGTATTTGCAAACATGTTTAGCAATCAGGATAACTGCAGTTAGCAATACAGTGTAATCAAAATATTTGTCTTTGGATTGTTTCCTTCCTGACACTGCAGCAACATGCTTACTAAAGGAGTTTGGATATGTTCTGAATGTAAGGCAGTCCTTGTGGATTTTGAGGTTGAGGTTGGTGAGTAACCTCAGGCTTTTCCAAACAGTATTCCAACTTTCAGTAAATTATTACAACCACAAACTTGGAAACCTTGAACTTCTAAATAAAATTGAACTCATAATTACAACCATATCCTTCAATCATACAGTGCCAGTGGATAAAAGCACTTGTTTTGATGACAAAATACCCATCGTCTATACCTGCTTGTCCGTGCAGGGTCAAGGTGGAGCTGGTGCCTATCCTCAGCAGTAATTGGGCGAGAGTCGGGGTACATTCTGGAAAGGTCGCCAATTCATTTCAGGGCAACACAGAGTCACACGGGAAAACAACCATGGACAGACTCACTCATACCTAAGGACAATTTAGAGAGACCAATTAAACTAACAGTCAATGTTTTTTTGTTTTCGGGGAAACAAAATATAACACACTATATTTACTAAGGTTGTACAGTTCAAATTATTCCCAGTCCAACATCACTATATTGATTTAAATTAATTTGTACATAGCAAATTATTTACTAGTAGGTGTAGTGGACTTATAGAACACCAACAGACCCAATCAATTATGACATACTGTACATCCTACAGATTTTAAATAAATGAATCATAAACTGAAATGGGTGTTGAAGATGTACTATGCAAAATGATCGAAGAGTCTGTTACCTGTGAGTACTGTGAAAATTAGATGATACCTATGTGAAATCAAGCAAAGTTCTGTTGGGGCCGAGTAGGTCACAATTAGCCAAAAATGCTTTGTCTTGACCAAATGAGAAATAGTCGCAGTTGTTAGCATTATTGCCTTGCAGCGTGATGATTCAAATCCCAAACTGGAGACTTTCTGGATGGAGTTTGAAGGTTTTCCCCATACATGGGTTCTCTGCAGGTACCAAAGTTCCTCACACAGTCCAAAAACATACATGTTAATATAGGGGGTCTTTCTAAATTGTTCTTAGCAGTGAGTAAATGCATGCATTGTTTGCCATGTGTGTCTGTGTCACCCTGTGATTGACTGCAGCCCTGTCCTGGGTGTAACCTGTCTCACATGGGCACGCCCCCTGCCAAGAAAACGGATAAAAAATGAATGGGGCCGCAGGAATTACACGAATCAAGTAAAAAACTAAAGGGAAAAGGGTGGCCATTTATAGTCTGTATGGTTTTGGGGGCATTTATTGAAAAAACCCGTCGAATTTATCAATTATTTCGTTTAAAGAGGAAGTTCTGAAATGGGTCTTTTAGCAAGACAACTCTATACGCACTAGTAAGTGATAGGAAATTGGTTCCAGTTAAACGAGATTAACCTAACAGACCAGTAGAAAACTAGTCAGGTGACATCAAAGATGCTGTTTCTGAGATAAAACCTAAAAATGCAGAGGAACTGTGAAATGTAGCCCAATCAACCTGGGCAGGAATAGCTGTTTACAGGTGCCAGAAATTAGTAGACTTCGTCTGATCTACAAGAAAGATAAATTTTCAGGCATTTTGAGTTTATAGAGTAAATGGGTTTGTAGAGAAAAATGTGTCGTTTTTCTTTCAGCCTATTATTAATATTTTGCCCATTGGTTTCTGTGGCGGAAGAACACATTTATTAAGTTCTCAGGTTTTGATTTGGAATAGAATGTGCAGTGTTCCCAATGCATTTGCATGCATGGAATTAAAGCAATAAAAGGCATTTCAAGCTTAACTTTTTTTTAAACTGCTGTTATTTTGGACACAATTGTACTTATAAAAAGTTTAAAAACCATTAATATTAAAGTAATAATCATGTTTCTTTTGACTATAAAAACGTTACTTGTGTTTCAAACTAGATAAGCTACAATTATTGTATACTGTAAAGAAAAATGAATACTAGATGGGGGGAAAAAAAAAAAACAATACATAATAAATATTCTTTATTTAGTACTTTTTTCACATTGCGCTCTTAACACACCCCAAATTTATTACAAATGAATATTTAGTCTCTGTAAAATTTTTATATTTATATTTCTGTACACATTTCATGGTGCAACCTTTTAGCACTACAATTAAATGTCACCATAGAGAAGACAAAAAAATGTAAACAAAATCACAAAAATATTACTCCTAAAATTCATCCCTATCACAGCTTGCAACGCTTGATTTCTTATTCCGCTGTGCTCGAACACCAAAACAAGACCACAAATAAAACGCTAGGCTTGGTCAAAGAGAAAAACTACTTGTATGAAAATGGCAAATAGAGATGAACAACTGTGTCAGTGTACAAGTGCAAAAGAGACAGATACCAAGGAGAAAATAATAATCACATTGATTTTAGAGAAGAAATGACCCAATAAAAGACAGCAAAGGGTACACCTGAAATGTATCTTTTCTAACAATTTTGCAGCAGTGGTCATGAGTGTTTTTATTTTCCACATGAAGATGATGTTACTTGACACTGGTTGTTGCAAACCACTTTCCACAGACTTGCTTGGTCTGATCAGTGCCACGGCAGTAGTTGGTGAATTTCTCTTTAAGGAGCTGTCGATACTTGTGGCGGTTGCTGTAGAAGGACTGGTTTTGGTCTAAAAATGCCTGGATTTCATCCTGCGTCAGACCGCTCTCTTCATCAGAAGTTGCCTCGGAATCATCCTGAGTGAGGACCAAATTAAAAAAGGTGATGTATGATCACAATCTAATCAGCACACTCATAACTAGTAAGAAAATGTACTTTCCGTGTTAAATATGCAGCTATTTTTCCACTGATGCTGATCATACTAGCCCAAAAAGAAATCTTACCAGAAGTTCCACAAGACTTAAATTTGCCTTTGTAGGCCCCATGTGAAGGCTGAGGTTGTTCTGATGCACTGTCCATGGTAACCGTACTGCAATGTTGGCAAATTTATCGCCACATAAAGAAGAAAATAATTCCTTGGTTTGACAAGTGTTTGCTGATGTCAGATTGTAGCCTGTGGTGTTCCCTTCTGACAGACAACCTTCAGTTTTGGGGCCCTGTAGAAACAAAGTGTTACCTTGCACACGTTGCTGAATATTCTGTAAACAACTTTTTCCTTAGTTTGTTCCCTCACCTGATCACTGCAGAAGCTCTTGCCCTTTTTCTTCTTCTTTTTACTCTTGCACTGATTATTTTCCTCAGAGTGTGGCCAGCAGTCCACACAGCTGTCGGTTCCATCCTCCTCTTTGTCTTCAGTACAGTCATGGACATGTGGGTAATCCCCTATAGAGGTAAATAAAAACAAATTATGAGACTGAATGAACAACAATGCGGATACAGGGCTTTGCAAACGTATTCACACTTTGCACCTTTCTTTTTGTCACCTTAAAACCACAAATCTTAATACAGTTTATTGAGCTTTTATGTGACAAACACAAAGCGGCACATAACTGAAGTTGAAGCAAAATGATACATGGTTTTCAAAATATTTAACAAATAAAAATCTGAAAGGTCTGGTACACATTTGATTTGTATCCAGTCCAGCTTAGTCTGATATCCCGAAATAAGATCCAGAGCAAACAATTGCCCCTAAAAGTAATCTTATTAGAAAAGGCAGTCTGTGTGTAACTTGGTCACTGCTGTTATCTGAAGCCCTCAGAGGGTTGTTGTGAACATTAGTGAACAAAGAGCATCATGACAGAAAGCCATAAGAGGCTTACTGTTCTCCAAAAACTATGTAGGACATAAAGTAAACATGCAAAAGAATGTAGTTTGATCAGATAAGATCAAAACTGAACTTTTTGGCCTGCATTCAAAACACTACGTGTGGAGCAAAGTTAACTCTGCATCACACTAGACACACAGACCCCAGGGGGAAACATGGTAGTGGAAGTCTCATGCTACAGGGATGATCTTCAGTAGGTAGAGGTGGTCAGAGTTGCTGGGTAGATTAAAAGAGCTAAATACACCACAATCCTGGAAGAAAACCTTTAAGAGGCTGTAAAAGGCCTGAGACTGGGGCAGAGGTTTACCTCCTACCAGGAAAACATCTAGGAACATACAGTTTGAGCAACAGTGATCAAACCATATTCATATATTAGAATAGGCCAGTCAAAAGCCAAAACTTTTATCCAAGTGAGAATCTGTGAAAGACTTGAAGGTTTATGCTTACACAAGGTCTTCATTAAATCTGACTGAACTTAAGCCATTTTGCAACGGAGGATAGGGCAAGAAATGTCAAAGCTGATAGAGATGTACTTTAAAAAGACTTGAAGTTGTAATTTCAGTAAAAGGTGGGTTTACAAACTCTTGACTTATCAGGTCTGAAAAAAGTACATGATATACTTCTGATCTGTGTTTGTTCATTCAAAATAAATAGACCATATATCCTTTCCTTCAATTTCACAATTGTCACAATTATGCCCTGCTTTATCACATAAAATGCAAATAAAAAGTGTTTGTGGCTGTAAAATAACAAAATAAGAAAAAGTTTGAGGGGTATGAAGAGATTAATATTTTGGTGTGTTTATGCCGGACCTGCTTCATGGTTGCATATTCCCTCGGAGCAGGCAACATCAGAGCCCTCTCGTGATCCCACCTCGCTGCCTTCAATGCTTGACGAGTAGCCACAGTCGCTTCCATTACTGTTGTGGGACAAATCTGAAGACAACATTTTGTCCCAGCTCCTTATTTGCCTTTATATCAACATACAGTAAGACTTAAAAATACATTTTTTGTGTAACTGTACCTCGCTTGGTGCTATCTGAGCAGTTACAGGAGGTGGTTCTGCTGGGGGCACCCATCTCTTCAGATCCAGCCTCTTCCTCCTCCTCCTCATGGCTAGTACAGGCCTTACAGCTGTCCTCAACAGAATCAAAGGAACCCTACGACATCAAAAAGAGTTCACAAAAATGAAGACGCCCAATAGGTTTATCTTAAAAATACAGCTCATTAGCGTCATAATGTTTCTGTTAAAGATTACCTCATCCAAGATCTTCTCCTTGTTCTCTGCCTCCTGTTCAGACATATCAAAACCACACTTATTTTTGCGTCGATTTTTTCTTTTCTGTCTCTTCTTCTCCAGTTTCAGCTCTTTGGCTCTCTCCTCCTCTGACAGCTCCTCGACAAACTGCTCAAGTCGACTGAAGCCCTGCATCTTCTCCACTGCCATCTGGGGTCAGAGAAAAACATTCAGTTAAATACATAGCAATACAACTGTGTGGCATCCTCAAATGAACATGGAGCACATAGCTTAAGGTACCTCGAAGCTTTTCCGTAGTGCATCGATACCCAGATGGAACAATATCTGCCAAGTCTGTTCCTCAGCTCGTAGCTTCTGCCAGATTCTGTGCAGCCGTTCATAGAGATGAATGCCCAGACAGGTCAGAACTTCCTCTTGTGCAATGTCAATTGTTTTGGCATGTCTCTCTCTGCGCCTTAAAAATAAGGAAAGCCATTACTAGCTTAATTACTGAAAATCCTAAACAGAACAACAAAAGCATGACACAACATTATTTATTCATAATGCATTTACCAAATGATAAATATGACCATAGCTTTTTTGAAATCCAACTTACTCGTAACCTCCTGAGAATTCAGGCTCTGCCCTGCCGAGTAGGTGAGCGATAAAATCTGTTTCACAGCACACATGAATGTGTCGTTCATGCGGGCAACAACAGAGACCCTCATACAGAGCAGCACAGTAGCCCTTCTCTTCACTGGAGTCCACATCTCCAACCAGGACGTTATATGCTCTGATCACTTTATTCTTACAGTCTGTGCAAAATCTGTTGAAGTCAACACTGGTCAGTTTTTCTTCAATCTCAAAACAGTGTTTTACAAAGGATGAGCAAGTATTTTTAGTGAATAAATGGTATGAATACTGCAGAGTACCTGTGTTTACGCAAGTATGTCTCCAGTGTCTCAAGAAGACGGGCACTGTCGATGAGGACCACCTCATCCCTGCATTCCTGAGACATCAGCTCCCACACATTCATCCAACTCCCCCTGTAGCATTTATAACAATGTTATAGCAACATGTAATGAACACTTCTCAATTGTACACAAACAGATTTTCTTCTTCCTGGCCTAAGAAATAAGATGTGCACACAACACTGATGTATAAATAATCTGGACATAGTAGTATACTTATATTGTCAACAGACATAAAGCACAATAATCAATTAAAATTAACAAACTTGTAAATGTTTGGCAATGGGATTTTGTGGACTGTTTTATGTGACTAGTTGCTCACACAACCAGCTGATGCCTATTCTGGAGTGATGTTTACAATAGGTGGCGTGTGCCGTTATGTTCCTATTGTTTGCAGCAGTCATTGTAAGACATCAGAGGATAAACATTTCAATCAAAAGCTCAGAAACCTTTATGGCATAAAAATGACGAGAAGCCACGAACGTGGCTACTCGTCAAGTATTGATGAGTAGCCACAGTTCTTGTCCTTCACTACATTTACTAGTCGTAATAAAACACATTTTTGTCTACCGTTAAACATATTTATCTCATTCTTTATAAAAAACATCAGTGGCCATAACTAAGTAAGTAAGTAAATGTAAAACTGGGCACATTACTTACCCTAATGGTTTAGGTTTGTGTGTGTCTAAGGAGTGCAACTGGCAGCGTTTATTCTTTTTACTTTTGGGAATGGCATCAATCATGCCATTTAACTTTGACCTGCAAACAAAATTACAATATAATACTTAATAGGATTCATGTAAACTGGGATATAGTGGCTTGCAAAATTAGCCATAGCTTTTACATTTTTTTTTACATTTTGTCATGTTTGCAACCATAAACGTTAATGTAAATCATTCAGTTGTTATTTAATAGACCAACACAAAGTAGTAGATAACTGAAATGAAAGGTTGTCTCTTTTTTTTTTTTTTTTGGAAATATACGTCTGAAAATTGTCACGACTTTGACTAGGCCATTCAAAACTGTAAATTCTGAATGTATGTTGTGCTGGAATGTAAACCTCTGCACTCAACCTCCAGTCTCTTGTAGCATCTAACATGTTTCATGATTGCCCTTTATTTTACTTCATCCATCTTCCCAGTCCCTGCCCAAGAAAAAATATCCCCACAGCTTGATGCTGTCACCACGTTTTATGGTGGGAATGGTAGGAAGAGTTAGTTTTCACTACACATAGCACATTTATATGTAGGTCAAAACTGTGTCTTTATGTCCAAAGCTGGTGAAGTCATACCTCTGAACACTTGAAGCTATAACGCTAACTGCAGTCACAGCTTCATGGATCTGTTACTGCAGCAAAAGCCAATGCTATAAAGTGCTAACTTTGATAAATAGTCGAAAACAAGTTCAAAGGGTGAAAACACTTTAGCAAAGCCCTGCAATATCAGACCTATGCCTTTCAAGACTACATATAAATAGACCACTAGTGTTTTGTAGCAATGATTAAAAGAATTATCAATGTCACTACAATTTAAATAACAGAGAGACAAACTAAAAGGGGAGAACAGCGTACATTATGTTGCTTGTTATATCATTCTTATTGTCAGAAAACATTTCTTTCCCTCACCCATGGATGTAGAAGAGGGTATAAAGCTTCTTCATGTCTGCCAAACAAGCCTTGGTGAGAGTGAGCATGCCCTTGGGTTTTACAATGAGGGGCTCCAGTGCTGGGTTCCCCGTTTCCATTGAATGTGAAAAGAGGTGCTCTACACTTCGTCTGCAGCCCACACATGGCACCAACTGAGATAATGCACTGTATACCTCTCTGGATGTCACCATCAAGGCAATATTCAGGTCCTGCTGCTTCAGCTTGGAGTAATACTGGGGAGAAAAGAAAAAAAAAAAAACTTTTCACCCCCACACTAAATACACCAAACCTCTTTGAGGCTGATTGTGTGTGTCTGCTGCATTAGGACAAGTTCTGTATAAAAGTAGAATTGCTTACCTCAGAAAATTGTTTCCAATGAGCAGGATTTATTTCATGGCCTTCAATATCCATTACGCTGTCAGGAAACTCCATCACCATCTGACAACCATTAGCACACAACAGTTAATGAACATCAAACTCCACAGTCATGTTTCATCCATTCTGACAGTTTAGAGGCACACATACATCTCAGACTGCAGGGAAAATCCGTTTTAGTATTACAAATCAGAAGTTTAGTTTCAGACTGTTCGTACTGTAATTTAAAAGCAATCTAATCAGTTCTCAGAGTCCAGGTGTCTTTGAAGAACACAACCATATCTCAGCTTTCCAACATCCTTTCTAACACTGTATGAACTAAAACTACAAAAGTGAAACAAAACCATCTCCTCCAGAAAATCAGCAAGAGTTATCTTTGGACAGTTATTTTCTATAGAACCTTTTTTGCAGAAACAACACTGATTGCGCTCAGTAACACTTAAAATCAGCAATCAAAATACATTCAACATTTTCAGCAATTTCAAGCTTTAAATTCTCTGCATACAATTTACAGGACAATGGTCCACAAAGGACTATCTTCTTCGATGGCAACTGTACCCAAGTATAACAGTTATTTGATGAATTTCCTGTGATTATGAGAACTTACAGTGAGAGTGTCATCAATATACAAGGGAATCTGTCTGGCCAAAAATGGGTAGTCTTCCTCGCCTTCCCTGCAAACTGCTACCAGGCGTGCCATGCCTTCTTTGGGCTGTACAGCAGCTCACCTGCAGGTTACATAAACACACCGAACAAATCACAGACTGTAGTAAATGATGTGCAGAGAATAGGGCCGATTGAATAAATCTAACCTGAACCAAGCTCTACCAAGCTAATGCTACCCAACTCCAGGTCATTGAGGGCTGATTTAATCTTGCAACTAGCAATTTATCTCTTAAGTTCTTCATCATTCGACTATTCTTTAAAATATGAATATAAATAAATAAAACCGATCACCAAGTTATGAACTATTGCTATATGCCATAAAGTAAGTAGCAGGGTTGTCTTGACCCAGATTTACACTAAGCTAGCAAATAGCCAGGCAACAGAAAGCTTGGATTGGGAAATTCAAGTTATTAGTTTTACAAACGTATTTCTAGCATTTGTACAGCTTACAAAACCGGGGTTGGAAACGCTCACCTATATCTCTTGCTATTTAAACCATTACCCACTTATTTCCCAGTTAGCCTTTTAGCTAAGTACACTTGACAATACAACTTCAGAAATCAAGTATGCCGTTCTGTTAAATTTAAGCGCAATGTTATTTATCAGATAGTGTTCCTTCCACCATCAACAATACGTGGAGTAATATCATAGTTTGACTTTGGCCTGTCGACAATAGCAAACTTGGCTAACCTGTTTGTTAACATCGCTTCTCCCCAAAGCTATCGTTAGCAAGCTAATCTAAGCTAATAGAAAGTTGGAACTGTGAGTAGCTACTTAGCGACGGCCGTGAGTTTCATTGGAAATATACCTACAGTATTGACAACAGAATAGCGTCTTCGTGGCGTACAAGTGCGCCTGGTTAAAATGTTGGACTGCTTTTACTTACCCTCGTCTGAAACTTATCTTGAAAATAAACAAGTGCGACAGTTAGTGAGGCTGCTACGGTGGCGGAATCTTCATTACGGATTTCACCTTTGCCTCTCCGTACGTAATGCAAATGTTGTAATACTCGCTGCCTCCAGGGGGCGTAGGTCAGGAGAACCTCTGATTAATGACAATATGGTTTCTATTTAATTTATATAAATTTATAGCCGAATCTCCTTAAGCTCATTTATACTATTACATAGCTCTATTTAGACATATAGCCCAATGTTCTTGCTGCAAAAAAAGAAATATATGTACAAAGTGCGGTTTTTAATTGTAAATTGTGAGTTACTAATATTTGAGTATATCACTAGGATGAGTAACAAACGCGCGAGTACAAAAATAAAAATGCTAATAAAAAAAAGGCAACGATTTTAATTTAATTTTCATTTTTTCTTTAACTGCACAATTTCAACCAGAAATTTTTTTACAGGTTTTGGCAAACGTATTTTTACTGTATATTTTGTCATGTTGGAAGCAAAACTTTCCATTTATTGTATTGGAAAATTTTGTTGTGCACAGTAGTGCATACCTTCGAAGTGGAAGGAAAATGATTAATGGTTTTCAAAAATGCATACAAAGAAAATATGACAAGTGTGTTGATCTTTGCTTACAGCCCTGTTTATTCTGATACCCCTAAATACAGTACAACCAATTGCCTTCAGAAGTCAGCTAATTAGCAATAGAGCATAGTTTATTTCCACTCTAACACATTAGTGGAAACCAAGGAATACACCAGGTCAGTCAGTCCTGGAAAGCTGGGTTAGGTATTAAAAAATATCCCAAACGTTAAACAGCTCTAGCACTGTTCAATATATCATCTGAAAATGAAAAGAGTATGACACAAGCATAATTTGATTTGGGGCGCTCAAGCTGTTCAGAGCAGCCAAGAGGACCTAGGTAACTATGGAGGAGCTCTAGGGATCCACCACTCAGGTGGGACCAGGGGCGTTTTTAGGGTCTCAAAACATTGGGGGCTTTAGCCCAAATCCAAAATACTTAAGATTTCAATAAGACAATTTATAGGTAATTTAAAATTAAAATAATATAGGACATATTGTACCAGTTCTCTGTTGATTTTCCTAAATCTTAGTCAAATGATAAAATCCTAAAACACATTTATTTATTTTGTTATGCCAATTGCTTTCGAAACATTTTTATTAAAATTGTTCCTTCTTCTATGAACCTGTTCTTTTTTATCACCATTCAGCCCTTCATTCCACTTCTGAAGAAATTTGGCCTGCTAAAAATAATAAATGTAACATTTTACAACCCAGTCTTTTGTTCTACATGTGAGACATTAGTTCAGTTCTTACTATTAAACACTTTGAGAGGAAAGGGTGTTAAGTTGTGGTGTTTAAAATGTAGCATAGAGCCTCATCCTGGACCTTATCAGTACTAATATTACAGTTATTAATAACTGTATACACATGGTATGTATGTCTCACCTTCAGTAAAACTGTATCCTTGTTTAATTAGTTTAGTTTATATAATATTACATGTGTGATTCAGAAAAATAAAATAGTTAACTAATCAATGGTCCACCTGTGATTAATAGCTATGATTTATTTCTTGATTATCCTGCATCTTTAAAGCCAGAGCTGTATGTTTAGAATCAGCACAGAAGATATGAAAGAGAAGAGGGAGGTTTACTTTTGCTCTTTCTACGTCTTACTGGAACCAGGAGATATTTTCCTGGTTTATTGAGCAACACTTTTTCTGTCTACATGAAGAACTAGACTATAAGACTGGCTGCTGGACTGAGATATAATGTTTTGATCTGAAGGACATTTTAACGTGTTCAGCTACGTTAGGATTAAATGCTTTCATTTTGACTGAAGTAAAGGACCAGATATTTTCACATTATGATGCAAATCCGGCTAGAAGAAGGTTGCTACTGTTTTCTATCACAGCCACATCATTTAACTTCACCTGTAGCTCAGGTGAAAGTTCTTCATCATGACCCTGAAGATGCTCTTTAGAGTGAACCTTCACCTCATGTCTTGCTGGGTGAATCAGTGATTAGCTGTAACTTACAATCAGCCCATTCTGAGTCAGCATTCAGGTTTCACCGCTATCTTCTCCTGGGTTATACCGCTCTGCTTCCACCTGTTCCTGAACACACCCACCAGGCTCCCTCTCTCCGGTTGGCTCCGCGGTTGCTCTGAAATGATCCCTGTTTGAGGCGCTCAGTGTAACTTTTCAGGTCATGAAGGAGGCAGGTCGACCTGGAGTAAACTGCTGTTCTGGACTTCTCCAGAATGGAGTCCGTCTCTGGCTGTGCGCGTAGTTGCGCATTCGTGGTGCTGCGAGTGAGCAAATAGCTATTTTTTGTCTTCTCCTTTTAACTCATTGTCAGGTTAGGTGGAGCGGGACGTGATTATATGGAGCAGGATTGAAAAATATCTGATTGTTTTTAAATAAAAATGTGAACTCCAATACCATTTTGTGGCTGCATCTTTTTAATACTTCTAAATTTCTTCTATCAAGAAGTCCGGAGCGATTCAGAAAACATCCGGGGCTTCCGCCCCGGAAGCCCAGGTCTAACTACGCGCCTGGGTGGGACAATCTGTGAACAGGCCACTTTTTGATTTTGGCTTACATGGAGACCACTATGTGTGGTGGAAAACAAGCACTGGACATCACCCTGTTCACACCATCGCCACATCCCCGTCAGCGCTTTTCTACTGCACGGACAAAGAAGCTGGTCAGTGTTGATGGGGATCATTTTATACATGAAAAAAAAACATATGAAAGACAATCTTGCATATACAATAATACAAAATTTTTTTGTATTTTGTTTATTTATGTATTTTTTTTCTAGTCATTTATTATTATGGTTTCCCACAGATGACTTTAATAGCAGCACAGTGCACTACACAGATGGCTGGAGCCAAACCAAGAAAGAGATCAAGTAGGGGAGTGGAGCTGCGCAGCCAAAATAGAGCCAGTGCATAAGGGACATTAGTTTGCTTTGCCTTGGGCCGGCTCTGACAAATTGTCCCAGACAGGGCTTTGACTTGTCAATAAAAGTAAAAAGAGTTTAGTCTCACATGGATTTATATTCCAAATCCCCTAACAATGCAGATACAAAAAGCCATTTAGGTCAATATTAACATGAACAAGCAAAAATATAAAAAATCTCCATACAGATGACATTTTCTTACATCTTTAACTCTTCCTATTGTTTCGAGTTTCAGGGTGAGTTAATCCAGCTTCATATAAACTATGAAAAATAAAGACATGAAGATGGTGAGATTACAAATACAATGTTCACCAGAATTTTACTGTAATTCCACAGATATGTAAAACATATATAACAAGGCAGTTCATGAACATGTACAACAGTAAAACACACACTGAAAATAAATTACTACAGCTGAGTGTGTCCACAACAGAGTTGGTTACTCCGGTCATGAGGTTGGCGAGCAGGAAAAATAACAGCTGATTCCTGCTGACAGCCTGAATGAGGCAGAGTCTCTCTATTTCACCTTTGTTTTTATAAGCCAGAGGGGTGAGTTTCTTTTCCTCAAAATTCATTGACGACGGTAGAAAACGACAGCAGCATGCTCCTTTTGAGAAGAGTATAACCATATCAGCCAGACCAAGACAGGACATGAAAAACAAAGACTGAGCAACACTCCAGATGACGAAGGGTAAATTCGCTGAGCGGCGAGAAACTGGCTCCACGAGTGTCTGACATATGAACAAAGCAGCATACAACAGCAAACTACCTAGAAAAAGGATAAAAAGCATTTTGAGACAATCTTTAACTTGAGATCTTGGTTGCATTACATAGAGTCCAATCTGAACCCCTGTTAGGTAGATGGCAACATAGCCTGCTATGGAGAATATACCCTCCTTGTTAGCATGCACAAAGTCCTTCTCTCTGTCGTTATTGTGCATTAGAAAGGTCTTTAGCTCAGATGTCTCCAGAGCAAACTGATAAAACCCACTGATCAGAAGGGCAAAAAGCCACAACTGTCCAGCTGGTAAAACACTTAAAAGAACAGAAGCCAGAACTCTGACGATGGCCAGCGTGAAGAAGAAATTCCAATGGATGCCATATTCTGTTACATGCTCATGATAGCCGGTCATTTTGATGCTCACCAGCCTTGCCATACCTAGAGCTAGCAGGGGCCAAACAGACTGGATCTGCTTTGTAATATGGCTCATCTTGGATCCTGAGATGCTCCTCCTCCGTGCCTCAGGACTGACGAGAGCATTTGCAAAAATAAACGCCCCAACTCCAAAGTCCATAACACCTGTCCCATAGGTTTCTGTTTTAGCATATCGTCTTGGAAAGACACTAAAATCTACAGCAAGGATGCTAATGGCTGTTTTCAGATTTACAAATACTCTGAAGAGAGTCACAAAAGGAACCTGGTGGAACTCAACATGACTCTGAAGCAAGTTGACAATCTTCTGTGGCCACACAACAGAGGACAGGAAGCTAGTACGATAGATGTAGCAAAACACACAAGCTGACATAAAAGTTAGGCACACAATGACCTGAAGAAGAACGCTGCTAAGAAGTGTACATGATAAAACGAGGGGAAGAACAAGTACAGAAAAGTCAAGGAGTACATGGGAAGTCAGAGGAAGTGGCAGCGGCAGAGTCCCTTTGGCCTGGTAGTAGAGGACTAAGATGAACGCCCTGAGGATGAGGCATACTGGAGCGAGAAATGATCCAAGTGCCACCTCTCCCAAACTGGTCCCGTTGAGATTACTGACAAACGCCTGCTTCACTTCCCTTTGAGCCATAGCCTGCAAACATTTTAAAAATAAATCAGTTTATTAACGGATGCATGGGGTAGAGTACCCAGCAAACACCAACTTTCCATAAATGTTCTCTAACGTTTATCTACAACTTTCATGGTGTAACCTTTAGAGGAAGCTTCAAGGAAAATTTTCCTAAAAGTTATCTTTAACCTTCACAGTGTAACATTTAGAGAAACTTTGGGGAGCATTTTCTAAAGATTTTCTACAACTTTCATGATGTTACTTTTAGAGAACCTTTATCGAATGTTCTTTAAAGCTTCTCTGAAGATTAGTTTTAACAACGGAATTGGAAACTATTGAGGGATGTTCTCTAAAGGTTCCTTATAGGCTATCTACAACTTTTATGATGCAATCTTATGCAAACCATCAGGGAATACTTTCTAAAGGTTATCTGTAGCGTTCAGAGGGAAAACCTTAGAAAAAATATTCCCTGCAGGTTCTTTAAGGGTTAGTTTCAACACTGAGAGCGCGACCTTTAGGGAACTATCAGGAAATACCTTCCAAAGTTCCCTTGAGTTTCTCTACAACTTTTGTGATATAACCTTTAGGGAACCTACGGATATTTCCTAAAGATTACTACAACTCTTATGATCCCTTCAGATAATCTTCTAGAAAGGTCTCCTAAAGTTTCCCTCAAAGGTAGTTTCAACGTTGAGTGGTAACCTTTGGAAACTATCAGAAAATATTTTCTAAAGACTCAGTTGACGTTATTTGCAGCTTTCATTTGGACAACTTTTAGGAGACATTGCCTACAAGTACTTTAAGCAGCATCTTCAACTTTCACAATGTACCCTTCAATAACAAATTCAGAAACAGACAAAACACAGTCGTAATCCTGAAACATTATAGCAGTTGGTGTGAAATTTACAGTAAATGAAACAACTTCGTAATACATATAGAAAAGTGTCCTTTACTAAGCCGATCTGTTCATGTCCTAATGTACCTAATTACAGCTCTCCACACAAACCTTAGCTTATCCGCAAACGCGCTCGAACAGAACATGTCCATACGTAAATTTGCGCGTATAATGCAATAATGTACGAATAATGAAACATACCACAAGCAAGCGACTACAGAGAACAAACAATGTTGCTTCATATTTTTTGCTAACGTCAGAATTAGCTATGTGTCTTTTGACCAGCGCTTACCGCGATTTTGTCTGTTAAACGTGGAGGATGAAGAAGTACCTGTTTAACAGCATAGTTATTTTGCTGGGAGTGCGGTACCTACCCATGAGCAGTGGTGACTCGTTTCCTCACTTCCGTGTTTGCGACCCATGGTGCGTTTCAGAAGGCTGGGATTTCTGGCACTTCTTCAAAAATATTAGGCATTAGGTTTCAAATAGAGTAGGCTACTCTTGGTTGCAATTTTATAAATTATCCGGGAAGTTGTAATAATGCATAAAGCAACTCGTAAACTAGATGTATATGGTCAATAATGTGGAAGACTTTGAGATACGTAACAGATAATGTCACACTGTGCAAATTTAGAAGGTCGTTGTGGAATGCTACATTTAACATACACCTTAAAACTGAACCTGTGTGTCCATTTAGAATAATACACCGATTAAATAAGTGAAGTAAGTGAAAGTTGTTTTTTTTTTACCAGCTGACTTTGCTCCAACAGTTCAGCCAGTCATTGAATAGACAGGAAGAGGGCGGGAATGACGTGTGGTTTGGGAGTCTGGTCTGGGAAGCAGCGGGACAACCAGTAGAATTCGTCCTTGAGGCGTTGCTCACAGTATTGGGATAATTGAAATAACGTTTTTATTGTAGAATAGGAATCAGAAATACGGGCCAACCATCTAGGGGCCTTTTTCGATTGAGTTTTAGGACAGATTCAGAAAGAGGATCAAATAATAAATGAGTTCTTCCACCGACCGGCGTAATGTTGCTGTGGGACCCAGGAAGGAAGGGGCAGCGGTAAGTTAGGAAGTTTTTTTTACTAAGAGCTCTGAGATTTTTTCTCTTTATCTTTCTGATTGTACAAACTTTTAATACGCTTATTCTAACATTAAAAGTAGCAGTTCTTACCATACCTTGCTGATTAATGACAGGCTTATGGTTTATGTGGTTTTAAGTTAATTCAAGGGGACATATATATGTAGATACCTGTGACCGTTCTGCGCCTGATTAATAATAGTTCCCACGGTGGATATAAATGGACAGCACTTTATGTTGCAGTATCTACCTGTGAAACAATGTGTCACAGCAAATAAAAAGAGACTTACTTTCACCACTGCACAGTAAAAACCTACCACTCATTTAGACTAGACATTGCATAGCTTGGTATTCATCACATTATGTGTACCGATAATTACTAGTTGTGTTATGTTTACTAAATAAACGACCAGATCATTCTCACGGTCTAAAAATGGTGGAATGTTGGGATGTAGGCTACCTACTATAGGATTACAGTGCCTTGGACAGCTGGCAGCTTTCAGGAAGGCTGCAGGTTCAGGTCATATGGCTGGCTTCCATAAGTGAGGGCCAAGTATTTGTAACTGAGTTCACAAACTTTAAATGCAGTATTTTTTTACTGTTTTATTGTTTACTCTAAAAACAATTCAAATGTCAGGGTAGATGGTGAGCAAAAACAGTAATCAGATTGCTTTAGAGATGCATCAATCAGCCACAGATTGGAATAGGCCGATGCCGATTTGTTGGCTCTCATCAGTGATCAGCAGCTCAAATGCAGAAAGATAAGTTTTTCCTATTAATTAAATGCATCAAAACTTAGACTATTTTAGTCCACAAATCCTTCAGTAAGAGCATGTATTTTAATTCTTTTTTTAGTTTAAAAATAAATTGTTAGGATGTCTAATTGCTTGAGTTGCTTTTTTGACCTCTAGATCCGTTTACTTCTGGCTTTCAAACTAAATCCCAATGTTCTAGGCATTGGAATTTCTTTTAAAATAATTTGTTCTAATTCTTATACATTTTAACTGATTTAGGTTTGTCCTGATGTAAACAAATGACATTGTCCTTTACCATAAAGCCAGATTTAGCACTATGTTAATTGATGATTTGTCAGAGAAAAAAGGATGATAAAAACCCAACTAATTTAGTAGTTTAGTGTCAGAAAAAAGTCCAAAGAAATTCTCTTGAATTGCAAGTATTTTAAGATGGAAAATTGGTAGGATGCGTGAATGTCTTGAAGATGTCAGCGGTTTGGACACAAGTCCTTGTTTTTATTTCTGCAGTGAGGTGTTTATGTTTTAAATATGTCCCCTATGTTGTGGGACTAACAAACACAATACGTACAAAACCACAACCAGCATCCTTTAGGCTTCAGATACATAATTCCTTATGAGATTTACTCACATAATCTTTCCACACAGGTGAAGGGATTCACCCAGAAAGTCCACTTTTCTAACCCATGCCTAAATCATTCATTGGAGGAAGATGTTCAAGCCTTCCTTATTGATGAAGACCAACTGCACACTTTTGATGACCTCACCAAAGTCAACCCAGTGACTCCAACAACAGGTACCAGATGTAAAATGTCAAAATGCTCCAGTAGAGTTTCTGCATCATTTAATGGTGTAATGGGTAGACCCCTAAAGATCACATTCTTTCCAAGGTTGAAAGTCTTTAAATAAGATGCTGCACACTGCAGCTCAGCTGACTGAACAAAGGCTGGTTCAAGTTTAAAAGGACAGAACTGATAGTATGACTAATAAAACCAGCGGATATCAGCTTGTTATACTCCTAGTGTTTCACTAAAGAGAAAAAATACTATATATTAATAATACATGATAAAGGACAGTATTCTACTACTAAATTCAGCAGGTGTTTCTTAGCAGGTGATTTCCCTTATCGAAATCTAAACAACAATAAATATGTTTTGTATAAAACATGATTCTAACTAGAATAATAATTACATTAGTTTAGCTATAATATGGCCAAGCTTATGTGCACAAACCGGGCGTTTGATTTTGGTTTCCTGTGCTCACATCATACCAACATTAATTATAGGAATATAAACTTTAGGAAGAACTTGCGTCTGTGGCAGCTGGTTTTTGGGAATAGTGTTCTGTAGCTCTGGCCTGAAAGTAAGTCTAAACAGTTTGTGATCAGGATATGTGGGGTCTGCAGAGATGTTTGCTCCCCTTTTTTCTGATCCTAGACCTGTGCAAGTCCAGGATGGAGGGAAGGTCAGTCTTGAGGATACTCTCTGTAGCTCTTATGGTTCATTGCAGTCTGGACCTGCCCTTTTTGTGGATGAACCAAACCACACTGTGATGGACAAACACAGGAATGAATAATGGAAGTGTAGAAGATGACCAATAGCTCCTGTGGAAGGTTGTACTTTTTGAGTTACTGCAGGAAGTACAGTCTCTGTTGAGCCTTCTTCTGAAGTGTCTGTGTGTGAGGACCAGTTTCAGTGTCATGCATTTGCATGCATGACACTGAAACTAGTATATCCTACAAAGTATTGCATCTAAGCAGTGCTTTTTAATTGTGATTTAGTGCACAATGATATTGCAAATGACGATTGCAATTCAATATATTGTCTAGTTGTAGACTTCATAAGAATGGGGACCGGAGGGTGTGTTCCAACTACAGGGGGATCACACTTCTCAGCCTCCCTGGTAAGGCCTACGCCAGAGTATTGGAGAGGAGAGTCCGGCCGATAGTCGAACCTCGGCTTCAGGAGGAGCAGTGTGGTTTTCGTCCCGGCCGTGGAACACTGGATCAGCTCTATACCCTCTACAGGGTACTTGAGGGTTCATGGGAGTTTGCCCAACTGGTCCACATGTGTTTTGTGGACCTGGAGAAGGCATTCGACTGTGTCCCTCGTGGTGCCCTGTGGGGGGTCCTCCAGGAGTATGGAATCGGGGGCCCTTTATTAGGGGCCATCCGGTTTCTGTACAAGCGGAGCAGGAGTTTGGTCTGCATTGCCGGCACTAAGTCGGACCTGTTCCCAGTGCATGTTGGACTCCAGCAGGGCTGCCCTTTGTCACCGGTCCTGTTTATAACTTTTATGGACAGGATTTCTAGGCGCAGCCAAGGGCCGGAGGGGGTCTGGTTTGGGGACCAGTGGATTTCGTCTCCCCCTGTAGCCAAGACCTACACCATGCGCTGGGGCGGTTCACAGCCGAGTGTGAAGCGGCTGGGATGAAGATCAGCTCCTCCAAGTCGGAGGTCATGGTACTCGACCGGAAAAGGGTGGCTTGTCCTCTTCAGGTTGGAGGGGAGTTCCTGCCTCAAGTGGAGGAGTTCAAGTATCTCGGGGTCTTGTTCACGAGTGAGGGAAGAATGGAGTGGGAGATCGACAGACGGATCGGTGCGGCTGCCGCAGTAATGGGGGCGCTGTGCCGGTCCGTTGTGGTGAAGAGAGAGCTGAGCCGAAAAGCGAAGCTCTCGATTTACCGGTCGGTCTACGTTCCTACCCTCACCTATGGCCATGAACTTTGGGTCATGACCGAAAGAACGAGATCCCGGATACAAGCGGCTGAAATGAGCTTCCTCCGTAGGGTGGCCGGGCACTCCCTTAGAGATAGGATGAGGAGCTCGGCCATTCGGGAGGGGCTCGGAGTAGAGCTGCTGCTCCTCTACATCGAGAGGAGCCAGTTGAGGTGGCTTGGGCATCTATACCGGATGCCTCCTGGATGCCTTCCTCGGGAGGTGTTCCAGGCACGTCCCACCGGGAGGAGGCCCAGGGGACGGCCCAGGACACGCTGGAGGGACTATGACTCTCGGCTGGACCGGGAACGTCTTGGGCTCCCCCCGGAGGAGCTGGAGGAGGTGTCTGGGGAGAGGGACGTCTGGGCGTCTCTGCTGAGTCTGCTGCCCCTGCGACCCGGTTCCAGATGAAGTGGAAGACGACGAGTACGAGTGTTTCTTTTTTTTCAGTTTGAGATTTTCAGTTTCAAACATCTGGCGCTGTTTGGTGTGGGGAGGCCTCAGACGACAGGGGATGTGGAATCAAGACCGACAGCTCAGCACAGCGGCTGGACAAAATATTCCCAGCTGTTGCATTTAGGAACAGTGGGAACTGGAAATGTCTTTTAACTGAAACAAAAAAATCATAAACTAAAAAAAAAACGTAGTTTTGAACTATTTATTTTTTCAGCTTAATTTTTCTTTTTGCAGTTTCAACATTGGTCTTTTTTGAACAAACATTATGGCCCCAGTTTAGGCCTGAAATCATCGCTCGTTGTCCCCCAGCTGAAGAAACTCCACATTTCCAGCCTTGACTACAAGCCAGTTTCACTGACATCAGTGGTCATGATATACTTTGAATGTCTGGTCAGGACTCACATCACATCACGTCTCCCCAAGAGTTTCGACCCCCACCAGTTTGCCTACAGGGCTAATAGATCCACTGAGGATGCAGTAGCCACAGCCCTCCATAATGCACTGTCCCACCTAGAACAGCAGGGGAGCTATGTGCGGCTGCATTTTGTGGACTATAGCTCAGCATTCAACACCTCCACCCCCCACAGACTGCTGGACAAATTGAGGGACATTGGACTGCCACACTCCACCTGCATGTGGCTCCACAGCTTTCTGTTGGGTCACAGCCAGAGGTCCAGACTGGGTCAGCATACATCTTTGGCCCTCAGCCTTAACTTCGGCTCTCCACAGGGTTGTGTTTTGAGCCCCCTCCTCTAGACCTACAACTGCACCCCCGCTCACCACAACAACACAGTATTGTGCACAGAGAACAACTCGGTGCTCAACAGCTCCAAGACCAGATAATAGTGGACTATAGGAAAAAGAGAAGGGACATTCCACCACTGATCATCAGCAGGGACTGTGTGGAGAAGGCGGCTGACTTCTGCTGCCCAGGTAGTCCACATCGAGGAGGACCTGGAGTGTGATCACCTCTGAGCTGCAGAAAAAGGTCCAGCAGAGACTGAGCTTCCTGAGGGTGCTGGTTGCATTCAAACATGTTTGCACTTTTCAACAGTACCTCAAATACATCAATAAAATGCTAGTTGAGAAAGCATCATTATTAATCTATTGTATAAAGTTCTGAAATTCTTCAGGTAATTTGATGTTTAGTTTATAACAATGTCTGAAAATAAATCTTTTTAGTTATTAAATTTGTATTACTTACAGCGCCTTGCGAAAGTATTCGGCCCCCTTGAACTTTTCGACCTCTTGCCACATTTCAGGCTTCAAACATAAAGATATAAAATTCTAATTTTTTGTGAAGAATCAACAACAAGTGGGACACAATCGTGAAGTAGAATGAAATTTATTGGATGTGTCAAACTTTTTTAACAAATAAAAACCTGAAAAGTGGGGCGTGCACTATTATTCGGCCCCCTTGCGTTAATACTTTGTAGCGCCACCCTTTGCTGCAATTACAGCTGCAAGTCGCTTGGGGTATGTCTCTATCAGTTTTGCACATCAAGAGACTGAAATTCTTGCCCATTCTTCCTTGCAAAACAGCTCGAGCTCAGTGAGGTTGGATGGAGAGCGTTCGTGAACAGCAGTCTTCAGCTCTTTCCACAGATTCTCGATTGGATTCAGGTCTGGACTTTGACTTGGCCATTCCAACACCTGGATACGTTTATTTGTGAACCATTCCATTGTAGATTTGGCTTTATGTTTTGGATCATTGTCTTGTTGGAAGATAAATCTCCGTCCCAGTCTGAGGTCTCTTGCAGACTCCAACAGGTTTTCTTCCAGAATGGTCCTGTATTTGGTCCCATCCATCTTCCCATCAATTTTGACCATCTTCCCTGCCCCTCCTGACGAAAAGCAGGCCCAAACCATGATGCTGCTACCACCATGTTTGACAGTGGGGATGGTGTGTTCAGGGTGATGAGCTGTGTTGCTTTTACGCCAAACATATCGTTTTGCATTGTGGCCAAACAGTTCGATTTTGGTTTCATCTGACCAGAGCACCTTCTTCCACATGTTTGGTGTGTCTCCCAGGTGGCTTGTGGCAAACTTTAAACGAGACTTTTTATGGATATCTTTGAGAAATGGCTTTCTTCTTGCCACTCTTCCATAAAGGCCAGATTTGTTCAGTGTACGACTGATTGTTGTCCTATGGACAGACTCTCCCACCTCAGCTGTAGATCTCTGCAGTTCATCCAGAGTGATCATGGGCCTCTTGGCTGCATCTCTGATCAGTCTTCTCCTTGTTCGAGATGAAAGTTTAGAGGGACGGTTGGGTCTTGGTAGATCTGCAGTGGTCTGATACTCCTTCCATTTCAATATGATTGCTTGCACAATGCTCCTTGGGATGTTTAAAGCTTGGGAAATCTTTTTGTATCCAAATCTGGCTTTAAACTTCTCCACAACAGTATCTCGGACCTGCCTGGTGTGTTCCTTGGTCTTCATGATGCTCTCTGCGCTTTGAACAGAACCCTGAGACTATCACAGAGCAGGTGCATTTATACAGAGACTTGATTACACTCAGGTGGATTCTATTTATCATCATCAGTCATTTGGGACATTGGATCATTCAGAGATCCTCACTGAACTTCTGGAGTGAGTTTGCTGCACTGAAAGTAAAGCGGCCGAATAATATTGCACGCCCCACTTTTCAGTTTATTATTTGTTAAAAAAGTTTGACACATCCAATAAATTTCATTCCACTTCACGATTATGTCCCACTTGAGGTTGATTCATCACAAAAAATTAGAATTTTATATCTTTATGTTTGAAGCCTGAAAATGTGGCAAGAGGTTGAAAAGTTCAAGGGGGACGAATACTTTCGCAAGGCACTGTATATTTCTTTATTCTCTAAGTCTGTATTGGAACAGACAAGGCTTTTAATTTGAAACTATATTGTGGTCATTTTTTTTAAATCCATGTTAGCCAGCTCTAAATATTACACAATAAGCTCTTGAAAACTTCAGCTTCATTTATCAAGTGTTTACTTTATACTTTTGTTTAACCCTGTGTATCCATAATGTCATCTTTTTCTTGTGTTCTTACCATTAAACCAGGAGTTTCTGACAGTGTTTAGAGCAGCAACTCTAAAACAGATACAGGACCCTGCAGTGACCCTTTCAGCATCTGGACAGTTTTCTGGATCACATTATTTTATATAATCAAGAAAACTTTAGCCAGGGAATGAAGTGAGCTCAACTTTGGCCTAGTCAAGTCTTACCTTTTAATGCTTGTTATGTATTGTTTTTCTTGTAGTGCTAAAATGCCTGCAGGCCAGGTACAGTTTGAAGGTCTTCTACACCCATGCTGGCTGCACCATGGTGGCTCTTAACCCTTTCCAGCCCGTTCCAGACCTTTACTCCGTGGATGTGATGAGGGACTATCACTACGCAACTCAACCTCAGGTATTTACATTCTCAAATCAAAAGCTTTGTATCATTATTGACCTTTTCATTGTTATTTAAATCTGGACTTTCACAATAATCTTTCATCAAATATAGCTAAAAGAAATGATTATTTTAATTACGCTGTATGTTTTTGTAAACAGGAGTTTAAACCACATATCTTCATTGTGGCGGAGGAAGCTTACAGGAATGTTCAGGGTCAGCTGGAGCCAGTGAACCAGTCGTTGGTTGTTAGTGGTGAGAGTGGAGCTGGAAAGGTAAATCCATAGAGATGGCAGTATGTCATGCTTATCACAGATAATGTTAACGCTATCTTATCAGTTTAGATTTTCCTTTTTGATTTAATTGCTTGAAAGTCACCTGCCTAGATGGTGCTGGTTTTCAGGTGTTTTAAGTTGCTGAAGGTCTGTCAATGATTCATTTATAGACGTGGACGTCTCGTTGCCTGATGAAATACTACGCCACTGTGGCAGCCTCCTCCCCAGCTGCTAGGAGCCAGGACACAGTGGAGAGAATAGAGAGGAGAGTGTTGGACTCTAATCCTCTGATGGAAGCTTTTGGTAAGACAACAGAGTATAAATACAGCCCCTTACAAAACTATTCAGACTTCTTTCCTTCATATCTACAGTTTTTTTCAGATATAGTCACGTTGCCACTGCAGATTTTATTGTATTCTCTCAGGATGTTGAGGGGATGGACTAAAAAAAGAAAATATGTAATTGTGAAGTGAAAGAAAAATGATATCGGGGTCTATGATAAAATTGCATCAGTCTACCTGTTTGTAATGTAATCTCAGTATAAATCCAGCTTTTCTCTGAAGGCCTCAGAGGTTTGTTAAAGAACATTAATGAACAAACAGCAACATGAAGACCAAGAAATGCAGCAGACAGGTCAGGGAAAAAGCTGTACAGATGTTTAAAGTGGAAGTAAGTCATAAAATTATTTTCCAGGCTTTCAGCATCTCATGGATTGCTGTTCAAAAGATGTTTCAAAAACAAAAGCAGTATGGCACAACTGCAAATCTACCATGATGGCCATCTAGCTAAACTGACAGGCTGAGCAAGCAAGCCTTAATCATGATGTCCAGTGGAAGAGCTGCTGATATCCACAGCTCAGGTGGAAAAATCTGTGAGGAAGACAACTATTAGGTATGCTGTCCACTACTATGTCCTTGTTTTAGAAGAAGGACAAGAGAAAAGCCATGGTTGAAATAAAACCATCGGAAGTCCTGTTTAAAGGCTGCCACAAGCCATGTAGGGACAGAGCAAGCAGGTGTGGATGAAAACGAACACTGCCCATCACACCAGACACACCAACCGCACAGTGAAACATAGTGGAGGCAGCGTTAGGGTTACAGTGGTCCAGTTAAAGTCCTGACCTAAACCAACACAACAGGGCTAAATCCACAGCACACGTCAGATTTTTATTGGTGAAAAAGTTGAAAACATTACCATTTTCCTTCCACCTCACAATAATTCACTACTTTGTGTTGGTCAAAAAGTTTGCAGTTATATGTGAGAAAATGGGAATAAATTCTTGAGCAAGGCACATTTCATTTTTTTAAATGAGAAATATACTGGTGTGAGCAGTCATTCATTAGCAGTCTCTCCCTGCAGGCAACGCTTGCACGCTGCGTAACAACAACAGCAGCCGCTTTGGAAAGTACATCCAGCTGCAGCTAGACAGGTACCTATGCCACCTTTCACTTGACATAACTTCAGATTCCTTTAGTGGCTTAGCTGACCCCGTTGTCCTTCTGTCACGTCAAGCGGTCAGCTGTTAGTAGGTGCTTCAGTGCAAACGTATTTGTTGGAGAAGACCAGGGTGGCCTGTCAGCCAGCCAATGAGAGGAACTTCCACATCTTCTACCAGGTGAGCCCCGACACCTGATGACCATGTGATCTTTCTCATGATGTATTTACAAAGCTGTGTGCTGTTCTATAGATGATGAAAGGAGCCACAGATGAGCAGAGAAAAGACTGGAAGTTGCCACACAATCAGTGTTTTGCGTGGCTGCCGAAATGTGAAAAACAAATTGAGGGTTGGTGTTTAATTTTTATATGTTTTAAGGCCTCATTTTGCATTTCTTTAAGAAACGTGTAATGCCATTTGTACAAATCACTTTATTGTTTTATAGAGGATAGTTTCCATGAAACCGTTGAGGCAATGGTTCACCTTGGCATTAATGAGGAAAGGCAAAGACAAATATTTAGGGTAAGGCTAACGTCTTCTCCTCTATTAAACATTGGAATAAGTTTCAATATGAAGTAACTTGGTTTTGTAAGAGCTGCTTTTATTTTTAAACTTCACATTAATAATGACTGTTTTTTCACTACAGATTTTAGTAGGGATTCTGCAGCTGGGGAACGTGAGTTTCTGCTCTTCAGCAAATGAATCACAGCCCTGCAACCTTGATGAACACTCTGAAGGTAACTTTGATTCTGTAGGTTGATCACCAAATCTTATAAATATGCATAAGACTGTAAATCTGGAGCAGTGCAACTAACTGATAAGTGGTTTGAAAGCTCATAGTGGAGCCTGTTGATCATCACGTTTGATTTAACGAATAAGTTCAGTAAAATCTCTGCTTTCTGACAGGAAACCACTAGTAAACATGAACCCCATCTTTCTAGACTTCTTACAGAGAGCTGCCGAGCTGCTGGGTGTCCCATCAGAGGAGCTCCAAACACTTCTAAGAGTGAGGACTCTGAAGGCAGGGAAGCAAAACGTGCTAAAGCCCTGTTCCCAAGCAGAGTGTGGAGTGAGACGGGACTGCCTGGCCAAGGTCATTTACGGCCAGTAAGAGCTACAAGCTGATCAATAAGAAACCGCAATATTCCAGCTGTGTGCGGTATTTTGCTCTGAAGGCTGGTGTGGAACGAGACTGTTTTTGTAAATGTAGTTCCTTTCAAAAGTATCATACCTCTTGGAATCAGTCATCTTAGGAATCTATGTAATAGACAAACAAAAAGTAGTGCATACCTGTGAAGTGGATGATGGATATACAGGTGTTTCAAAAAATATTGTAAAAATAAAATCTGAAAAGTGTGCTTTGCATTTGTGGTCAGCGCCCCTATTAGTCAATACTTTTAGAGCCACTTTTTGCTGCAATTTCAGCTGCAATATTTTAGGATATGCCTCTGCCAGCGTTGCACTTCTAGAGATGTTTTTGCCCATTCCTCTTTGCAAAATAGCTCAAGCTCTGTCAGATTGGATTCTCAAATAGAGATAACCAGCTTCCCTGTCCCTGCTGGAGAAAAACATCCCTGAAGCATCGTGCTGCCACCACCATGTTTCACTGTGGCGATGATGTGTTCAGGGTAATGTTTGGTGTTAGTTTTCTGCCACATATAGAATTTTTTTATGAAGCTGAAGGGGTTGGTGTTTTATTCTCATCTAACCAAAGCTCATTTTTTTACATGTGCCCTGTGTCCCATACATGGGTTCTGTGTAAAACGACAAACATGACCTTAAGGCTTCCTTCGTGCCACGCTTCCATTAAACTAGTCTTCTCCCACCTGAGCTGTGGATCTTCGCAGCTCTTCCAGTTACCATCCGCCCATTGGCTACCTCCTTACCTGGCTTGTCATTTTAAGAGGGCGGCCATGTGATGGTTCTCTACACTGTTCTCCCTGACCTGTCTGCTGTGTTCCTTGGTCTTCATGGTGCTATTTGTCCTCCAAAGTTCTCTAAAGCCTCTGATGCCAGAAACAGAACATCCGGATATATGAGATTAAATTACGCGGAAGTAAACTCTGTTTATTAGGTGACTTCTGAGGTCACATAGGAGGAAAGCTGAACACAAGTGCATGTCACATTTTTAGATGTACAAATTTTGAAAGCCATGTCATTTTGCTCCCAATGAACAATGTGTGGGGTGTATCACATAAAATCCCACTAAAATACACTAACTATTGTGGTTGTAAGTTGACAAAATGTAAAATAATTTAAGTGGTACGAATAAGTATGCAAGGCAGTGTACTCCTCCCCATTTTAACATATTATATGCTATATTCAATGTTTCCCACCAGATTATTTGAGTGGTTAGTGATGTTCATCAACAGCTGTATATGCGCTGACAAATCCAAATGGTGCAACTTCATAGGTAAAGGTTTTATTTCCTCCAGCAGAATGGAAAAAACCTCCAGTTTCTCCACACAACCTCTGACAGTGTTGTTGTCTGTAACTTGCAGGAGTCCTAGATGTGTACGGCTTCGAGTGTTTTCACATCAATAACTTGGAGCAGCTATGCATCAACTACGCCAACGAGAAACTCCAGCAGCACTTTGTAGCCCATTACCTCAGAGCTCAGCAGGTAGTCATTCAGTTTTCCCAACATCACACTACGAATGCTGATGTATCTCTTTGTAGGCCTCAGACATTCATTGTTTTAATATATGATCTGATAACTGACAGCAGCTCGTCGAGGATTTTGAAACGTTGGTAAGATCAGTGTTATTTGTTTCCTTTCTTAGGAAGAGTATGTGTCTGAAGGTTTGGAGTGGTCCTTTGTTAAATATAAAGACAACCAGAGCTGTCTCGAGCTTTTAGATGGAAACCCTATCAGTGTGTTTTCTCTCCTTAACGAGGTATGCTTTCAATTATCTTTGCTCCACTGAGACTTTGTTTGTTTGTAATTAGATGCACCAATCAACTGGCCAGATATCAGAAGTGTCCAATTATCACTTAATGGCCTGTGATCAGAAGGTTAAATCTAAAAAAAAAAACCTGATTTTTTTCCCAATTCACTATTTACTTGTAAGCTGAGAGCTGCCACCAATATTTAGATCAGGGGATCCCAAAGTGGCACAAAATCATTGTGATGTGACCCCTGATAGAGTGAAATAATTTTATGTATTTTTAGTGGGTCGCCTGTCTCTGGCAGAGTTATTTTGGGGGTCACAGGCTGAAATGTTTGGGAACCCGTGATTTTAGACTAAACTCATCAACTAACAGCATGTACTCAGTACACAGAATAACTGTCATGTGAAGAGTTTCCGTAGGATTCAAAACTAAACAAAGCCTAATCAGTGCATCTCAGGTTATCGTATACAAATTCTTGTTGCATGAAAGCCATTTTGAAAGGAGTCAATGACCTTATTGGTTGTATAGTTTGCAAATACATTTTCTAAATCTCCAGCCGACTGGATGTATTCTAGTGCACAAATGTTCTGTTTAATTTTATGTCCTTCTAAAGGAGAGTCGTCTGAACCGCGCCTCAGACTCGAAAATGCTGAATGTTCGTTTGGAGAAGGAGCTGGGTTGCAATGGCAACATCAGCTGGGACAAATTCAGCAAGGTGCCACATTTTACTGTGACCCATTATGCGGGCAAAGTTAGCTACCAGATAGAAGGCATGGTGGAAAAAAACAAGGTAAGAGGTTCTTTTAACCCATGTTCAAGCAGACTGGCCTGACATCTATCTGCTTATGTTCAAGAGTTTTCTCCCTCAGGACCCGGTCCCACCAGAGCTCATCGGCCTGCTTCAGAAATCTGACAATCTCCTGCTTCATGAGATCTTCACTGACAAGGAAACTGAGATCCCAAATAACAAGGGGCTGAGTAAAGTTACCGTGGTCTCCAAGTTTAAGGTAGGAGCAAACCCAAGCATTTTTTGTCTGTCTGCTTGTTGTGTTTTGTATAGTTTCTCCTGAAAAAGATTAGTTATGGTTCTGATGATGTACACATGGAGCTGTAAATCTGTATGGGTGTTGACATGCTGCATCTCAGCTTTTGTACTCCGGTTGCAACATGGCAGCCATGAGGGCCCTGCAGAGGATAGTAAAGGGAGCTAAGATGGTGATGGTCCCCGTTTTGCTGCCAAAACAACCTCGGATCAGTCGATGTTAGGACCCCATTAACCCTTGAAGATGGGCTTTGGTGTATGACACCAAGTCCAATAGGTTGTGAGATGAGGCCTTTGTGGGTTGGACTCATGTGTCCATCACATGACCACAGATGCTCAATAGGATTGAAGTCTGTGGAATCTGGAAATCAAGTATTGATCCTGAATCTGCAGCTGTGCAGCCCGATACTCAACAAACCTCAACGTTTCTACAGACAAAAGCAGTGAAATGATCTCATATCACACCCAGAAAGCCAATTTTAATATAAGACCCAACTACTGTTCAGGTAGGTTCAAGGTTAATTCTTGGTACTTAATTTCCCAATATGTTGGGAAATGCAAGAAAAAAAATCCAGGTATTTGAGTCTGTAGTGGGTTTTCTGATGAAACTCACTGTATTCTGACATGTTTACTAGAATCAACATGTTAAATTGGTGCAAATTACACAACAGCAGGTTGTCTGTTTAATCAGACCAAACAGGATATTTTTGCTAATGTCAGATTTGCTCGAATCATTACTCTTCTCCATTTTTCCTGCTTCTAACATATGAACTTTGACGACAAAATGTCCACTGTATCCCACTGACTAACAGGTACCATAATAAGGGGATAATTAACGTCACCATCTGTCAGTGGTTATAATGTTATGCAGGATTCTTGTACAGTGAAATGATGATTAATTGATATGATTTACTGTAGAACTCGCTGGAGAACCTGATGAAGGTCCTCCTGACCACAGCTCCTCATTACACTCGCTGCATCAAACCCAACTCAGACTGCAGGCCTCTGACCTTCAACGAGAAGGAGGTAGATGATCTGCTCACACATATTCATCATGCTGCTTTGTTTATCAGTCTCCACATCCACTGAAAGACCATGTTATATGTTCCTCTGTCAGGTTATTTTACAGTTGGAGGCCTGTGGCATCGTGGAGACCATTCACATCAGTGCTGCAGGCTTTCCAATAAGGTGCAGCATTCTTCTTCTTCTTCAGACTCACTTATTACAGCTCTGTTTCTATTTGCTTTAGGTTGATTTAAATTGATTTTTGTTGCACAGAATTCCTTTCAAAAGCTTCCTCCAGCGTTATGGACTAATCACCAAATATTCAACATCAGGGCGTCTCCATGTTGGTGAGTCCGTCTTATTGTTGAACCTGTTTCTGGTCATCTGGTTAGTAGGCAAATTGATGTAATTGCCTCTACTTAGAACTGGAGGTTTGTTCCCTTTACCCTTCCTTCTTCCTTTTAGTAAAATGTGATGCTCACTTATCTACTCTCCTTGGGACTTTTCAGTTTGGTGTTTAAGAGAAAGACTTTTTAACATCTTCTAAACTTTACAGGTAAATGCATGAGTCTGCCACAGCCTTCTCTGCATGCCTCCCTCCTCTCTTTGCTGTTGTGTTCCACACTTTTATTCATTTTAAAACAACTGTCTGGCTCCTTTTAGCCTTCTACACAATGTTACCCTGTTCCAAAGCATCGGGCTACTTCTGTGCTTCACATCAAAACACACAAACACGTTTAACACTGATTGTTATTGAATTTAGCGTTGACGAGGATTTCAGTAATCTACTCTAAACTCACGGACCACAAGCCAAGGTAACACCCAGAAGGGCTTGCTGAGAAGTTTAGGTAAAGCCAGGTGGTTGCATCATGCAGTTACCCGCCATGTGGGCCAGAGTGGCCCGATGTTGGAACTAGCAGCTTCCCGAGGACACCTACATGTGTTGTCTGTCATCTTACACATGCTAACACCTATGCTGTAAAGAGCACACCTGTCAGTAACCCCTCGTCAAAGCGCAGGTAATGCTGTCTATTGACTTCCTGCACAAACTGGAATTCGTTTGATGTCTTTGTCAGGTTTGGATTAGTGTGAAAAAAGAAAGCATAAGTATGGAGAAAATATTTGAAACCGGACCACTGTAGAAATATTTGCCATAAATTCATAATACATTTATGTTTTTATATTGAGAGACTTTCAGTCTGGAAAATTAATTGAATTTTGACATGACAATTACATAGGAACCCTTGGTCTAATGCATCTTTTAGATATCCCATGGGACTTTACTGTACTGTACATTAATGTACAGTGTCCTATATCTTATTTTTTATTATATTTTATCTTTGGGTAAAAATGCATGCTTCCATTTGTCTGTCAATGTTTTTTAACAGATTTTTGTTAAGACAGCTCCTTACAAATTTACATAGACATCCCTGGTCTGCATTTGTACCAAATGAGACCATTACCTTTTGGTTCTTCACTTTTTGCTTAACAGCATTTGGCTGCAAGTGTATTTCAAAAACAATAATGGAAGGAATGCACAAAAATCTCCTGCAGATCTTCTAGTGGTTCTCTGCATATATAGTTATGGTAAAAGTATGTTCCAAGATTTTACAGGATAATAATGTATTTAGTCCATAGATGTCGGCTGAAGTAACTTTTCCTTGAAATTAAAACAAAAAGAGTAAATCTTGGAGTGATAACTGATTGGCTCCACTGCTCTAGTTGCAGTCAAATGTTAACATGCATTCACCAAGGGCCTGAGTGTCACATGAACTTGATAGCATGCTGTCCAAACATCTGATAATGTGGAAGGCAACACTTATGTTTCCAATTCATGGCGGGTTAGCTGGTGGTTCCCGGGATGTTTTTCCTAAAAACATAATCAGTTTCCCTTTCCCTTTTCCCTGAGGGAAATTTAAGGTCAAAATTGTTGAAAAACCTGGTACAAGGGGGTTCCCCAAACCCCCCTACTAATTAAAAAAAGTATAGGGGGGACAGTAGGTTAATGCTAAGCCTTTGCAAAGCCCTGACCTCAACAATACTGAAATTTTGTGGACTATGCTGAAAAGCCAGGCCTGTGCCAAGAAACCATCCAGTTTAGTTGAGTGGTCAAATATCCAGCCAGAATTACACCAGAGATGAGTCTATGTAAACTTTTGACCGGAACAGTGACTAAGCTGGTTTTGTAATGCAGGTCTTTGGGGATCATATAAGCAGTTCCAGCCTCACAGTGTGTCTGCCATGTTTGTTGACACTTTGCCTTCTTACTCACCTTTAATGCCGCCATAACTCTCCTAACTGCTCTGAGTTTTAAGCACTTAAATGTTATCAGGTTGCATTCACTGAACTCACAATATTCCCACACCGTCACAGACGTGGTGCAGTTGTTTGCAGGGCTGTAGGACTGAACGTCTGGATCTTTGCTCATTTTAATTCCTTTGTTTTAGATTCTGACGCCGACAGCACCATCATTCTTCAGCAGGAGGTGGAGAGGCTCCTCGGTGTGGTGCTCCAACATCTGTCCTGTAATGAACGCAGGTCGTTGGTGCACCGTGGAAGGACTAAAGTTTTTCTCACCCAGCCAATGGTCAGTAACTGCAGTGGCTTGCAAAAGTATTCACGCCCCTTGAACTTATTCACATTTTGTGATGTTACATAAATAAACTTCAGTCTATTTCATTTGGATTTTCTGCAGCAGACCAACACAAAGTGCTGCATAATACATGGTTTTCCAATTTTTTTACAAGCGAAAATTTGAAAACTGTAGTGTGACCTTTACCCTGACTCTCTGAAATAAAATCCACGGCAACCAATTTCCCTTCTTTACTTCGCTGCTGTATACACTACATGGGTTGTAACAAGGTAAAAAAAAATAATAATTTTAGATCTCTGCAGCTCTCCTAGAGTTAAGAATCAGACATCACAATGTGCTTTTAACACATTCACATATTATGTAGAAATGCTCCAAAACAGGACAGATTACTGGACTCCAGCATTGGACAGAATCATCAACACTTCACAATAGTGCAGGTTCAAAAGGATCACTGTGGGGCTCGCTTTGGGGCCACAGCCTTTGACCAGAAGCAGCTGGTATGGGTTGTTTTGATAGAAAATATTAGGGGTTTATTTGTCTGACTCTCAACAATGTGCATTCACCTTTCCTCTCAGCTGCTTCTCTAATTAATGCTCTCCTTGTGTCTGAGTTTAGGTGGACGGCCATGTCTTGCTAGGTTTGTTATGTTTAACTCTTTCCATCTTCAGATGATGGATTGAACAGAGCTCTGTGAGACATTCAAAGCTCTGGGACATTGTTTTAAACCCTAACCCTGCTTTAAACATCTTCACGACTTCCTCCCTGACCTGTCAGAATTAGTGATGTTCATCAACAGCTGTATATGCGCTGACAAATCCAAATGGTGCAACTTCATACGCAAAGAACAGCTGGATTTATACTGAGATTAAATTGCACACAGGTTGGCTGTTTACAAATTAGGTGACTACTTATGCAGTTGTTTGCAATAGATTTTATTTAAGTGTATCAGAGTAAAGAGACCTGAATGCATGCCTCACTTTTCAGATTTTTATTTGTACAATTGAAAAAGAAAACCTCCCTTTTCCTTAAAACGTTACAGTATGTGCTACTTTGTTGGTCTAGCATTTACTTTTAAAATAAGTTTGTGGTTGTATTAGGATAAAACATGAAAAGGTTCAAGTGGTGGGAATACTATTTTTAAGGCACTGTAACCACAAACATGAGATACATTGACCACAAACTACTGCCAGGAGTTTGTTGTTGTGACGTTTGGACTCAATCAGGTCTTAGTAGATCTTTTAAACTGACTTGCCCCGACTCTTCCCACAGCTAGATTTGCTGGAGGATCTCAGAAAGAACATCATGTGTCGATGTGCCTTTACCATTCAGTGCTGCTGGCAGCAATATCAACGGCGCAGATGCCTCGCACGCCGACAGTCTGCCACTTTAATCCAAGCAGGTAAACAGTTGCTGCTCCAGACAGGTGAAGCTGACTGGAATTAGCCAGAGCAGCGTGGCCTCGATCCCACTGTGTGTGTCTGCTAGCTCTGACCTGATGAAAGGGGGAACAGCTTGGGGTGTCTGCACATGGTGTTTTCAGACAGGTTGTCTTCTTAGAAGTAGGGCATGCCACACGTTATAGCATTGCTTAGGTTTGTGTTACAGGCAGATGTTCTTTGGGTGCAACTCTGAGATGAATGTCTAACATTTCTGTGTACGATGACACACACCCTAATCTTCATGAATCTGAACATAATGAGTGAGTGAGATAATTGTTCACAGTTAGATTTTTTTTATTGTGTGCAGCTGTGAGGTCCTGGCTAGTCAGGAAGCAGATCCAGAGGTGGAACAGAGCAGCCACACTGATTCAAAACGCCTGGAAGAAATGGAGGGTCAGATTTAACTCTACCATTCATCGTTTTCCTCTCATTTTCTTTATGCAAACTTGAACGTGGCACATAAATTACTGTTTTAATACTCTTGTAGGCACTGTTGATATCCTTGGCTGAAGCAGAACTCGACGATGCAATGGACCTTGTGGAGGAAGACACCCCGGCATTGAAGCCTGTTGTCGGGCAGCGGGGCTCTGTGCAGCTTTCCAGCTTCCAGGAGCCTGTCCCTGTGTGCGGGTGGCCCATGGGCCTGGCTCTGGCCTCGGCCCCATCCATCACTGTTTCTTTGACAGCCACGGGCTTCCAAAAGATGATATCTGCAATGACTTCGCTCACTCTGCCGTCCAGGAGAGGAGTGTACAAAGTGGAGACCAACCAGTACAAGCAGGGGCTCGCCTCCATACGTGCTCAACCCAGGGTGAGAACACAATTCATTCCTCAAATGGATTTCATCAGCTGAGAAATTTTATCTTGATTAAGGTTGTTTTTCTCTTCTCACAAACAGGGATCAGTCAAGCTGCACTATCAGCGATCTCCTCTACTGTATGCTGACATGCAGCCGGACCTGAAGAGCGACGTGACCGGGTTCAATGAGATCCTGCTAGAGAAGACTTTATAAGAACATGCTCTCTGCAGAAGGATTTCATGGAAACATATCACCATCTGGAAAAGTAAAGAAGCGGTTTTCTTAATCTCACACAAAGAAAACTAAAACCTGCTACTTTATGCTTCTCTGCATCTAATTTAAACACTAAATCCAACGTTTCTTTGCCAAAAGGTCAATTTTTGTACAATTCTGCTTGAACAGATGGTCCAGAAAGATAATGCTGCCGTTAAATGAAAAATCATCTGTGCATTTAAAATAATTTTTCTAGCAGTGTTCATATGTGCCATGCCTATCTAAAATATATAAATCATGACTATATTTATTGCAGCATTTCTTACACAACTCCAAAAACAAATGTTATTGCAGTACCTAAGATGTACTGAAGATGGCACAATTTTAGCACCTTATACAGTCAAAGAGCTGCAGGGTTTTGTCTTACTGCTGCCTGCATGAGATTATTTCTGGAATCATTAGGCCTTATAGAGTGCCTTTTGGAAATGCTGCTCTCGTCACAGATATTTATTAAGGTAATAATTTCAATTTTAAAGAATAAGCAATCGTGTTAGGAATTAAACATTTGAAAATACAGTACAGACCAAAGGTTTGGACACACCTTCTCATTCCAAGAGTTGTCCTTGTTTTCATGACTATGAATATTGTAGCTTCACACTGAAGGCATCAAAACTATGAATTAAAACATGTGGAATTATATACTGAACCAAAAAGTGTGAAACAACTGAAAATATGTCTTATATTCTAGGTTCTTCAAAGTAGCCACCTTTTGCTTTGATTACTGCTTCACACACTCTTGGCATTCTGTTGATGAGCTTCAAGAGGTAGTCACCTGAAATGGTTTTCCAACAGTCTTGAAGGAGTTCCCAGAGCTGCTTAGCACTTGTTGGCCCTTTTGCCTTCACTCTGCGGTCCAGCTCACCCCAAACCATCTCGATTGGGTTCAGGTCCAGTGACGGTGGAGGCCAGGTCATCTGGCGCAGCACCCCATCACTCCCCTTCTTGGTCAAATACCCCTTTACACAGCCTGGAGGGTGTGTTTGGGGTCATTGTCCTGTTGAAAAATAAATGATGGTCCAACTAAACGCAAACCGGATGGAATAGCATGCCGCTGCAAGATGCTGTGGTAGCCATGCTGGTTCAGTATGCCTTCAATTTTGAATAAATCCCCAACAGTGTCACCAGCAAAGCACCCCCACAGCATCACACCTCCTCCTCCATGCTTCACGGGGGGAAAACCGGGCATGTAGAGTCCATCCGTTCACCTCTTCTGCGCCGCACAAAGACACGGTGGTTGGAACCAAAGATCTAAAAACTTGGACTCATCAGACCAAAGCACGTTTTTTCACGGTCTAATGTCCATTCCCTTGTGTTCTTTAGCCCAAACAAAGTCTCTTCTGCTTGTTGCCTGTCCTCAGCAGTGGTTTCCTAGCAGCTATTTTACCCTGAAGGCCTGATTCACACAGTCTCCTCTTAACAGTTGTTCTAGAGATGTGTTGATGCTAGAACTCTGTGTGGCATTGACCTGTTCTCTAATCTGAGCTGCTGTTAACCTGCGATTTCTGAGGCTGGGACTCGGATGAACTATCGTCCGCAGCAGAGGTGACTCTTGGTCTTCCTTTCCTGGGGCGGTCCTCATGTGACCCAGTTTCTTTGTAGCGTTTGATGGTTTTAGCGACTGCACTTGGGAACACTTTCAAAGTTTTCCCAATTGTTCGGACTGACTGACCTTCATTTTTTAAAGTAATGATGGCCACTCGTTTTTCTTTACTTAGCTGCTTTTTTCTTGCCATAATAAAAATTCTAACAGTCTATTCAGTAGGACTATCAGCTGTGTACTGTATCCACCTCCTGCACAACACAACTGATGGTCCCAACCCCATTTATAAGGCTTGAAATCCCACTTATTAAACCTGACAGGGCACACCTGTCAAGTGAAAACCATTTCAATCTGAAAAGATTCACAAAGAGAGGGTTGGCAATTAGAAAAGTTTTAATGATGTAAAATAACATAATTATCTTTGGCGCTCGGACCTGGGAGGAAGCATGAATGTTGAGAATGATATGAGCTAGGATGAACATTGTAAAGCTTATATTTAGAGATGTCTTCCCCCTGATCTGACCAGGAGTAGATGGGAAGGAAGATGGTGGAGGTGGGGTGGAGGAGGGATGAGCTCAGCTGACAAGCGAGGATGAACACAGCTGAAAGTCCTTTAAAAACAAGGCGTCGGAAGGTGATTGGATGATGAATCAGGCGGACAGGATGCTGATTGGAAGGCCGGGAGACGCACAGGGAAGTCATTGGACGGTGAGACGGCGAGGGTGAGTCTTTCATTCTGAATTTTCGTTAAACTCCATTTCAGGTGACTACCTCTTGAAGCTCATCAACAGAATGCCAAGAGTGTGCGTAGCAGTAATCAAAGCAAAAGGTGGCTACTTTGAAGAACCTAGAATATAAGACATATTTTCAGTTGTTTCACACTTTTTGGTTCAGTATATAATTCCACATGTGTTACAATATTTATAGTCATGGAAATAAGGACAACTCTTTGAATGAGAAGGTGTGTCCAAACTTTTGGTCTGTACTGTACATGTTTCATATTTCAGCACATTAAAAGCGCACAACAGGTGATGTACAGCAAAATGAGCTGCATTAAATTTCATTTACCAGGTTTGTTGACGAAATAATATACCAAAGTCTTTTTGATTTCTCTGATATTCTAGCTGTTAGACATTATGAAATTCAGTTTTAATAAAATACGTGCAGTATGTTGAAAATTAACCTCCTACACATTTTCCATAATTTTGAGGAACAGCTTTGGCTCAGAAAACAGGGCCTTCAATAAGTATTTTTTTTAGCCAATTTTTCACATTTTGTCACATTTAAACTACATATATATATATATATATATATATATATATATATATTAGACCAACAGAAAGTGGCACACAAGTTTGGACCTAAAATTAGTTTTTAAAACTTTTTGCAAAATAGTTTTCACTCCAGGTCAGTAATGTAGAATCACTTTTCTTCCACATCTGGACCTTGTCCCCCTTCCATGCTTGTGACGTTTCTTCACATTGAAGGGCATCACTAAAGCTTGTCAATAGATTCAAAAAAGGTTGAAAAGCAGAACTGCACTTCAGTTCTTGTAGTTGAAAACATTTTGCTTTTCATTCGGAGAGCTTTCTTTGGAGCAAGGCAGGGAGCAGTTCCAAGCTTTTAAGCTGTTCAGGGTGTTTTGCATATCTAAATTCACATGCATGTAGATTACAGTCCCCTAACAGGATGTCGTTAGTGGTGTGAACTGGTTTGAAACTGACTGGGTATCACGCTTAAAACTAAACTGTATGTTTCTGACAGATGAAATCTCACAACTTCACCCCAGTTTAGTTGTTTTTTGTCTCATTCATCAGCATATTGTAGATTCTTCCACCTTAGCTGTAGACCTCGGTGGCACACTGGACCCTACTGGGCAACTTCTGAAGGCCGTAGGCTGTACTGGATTTATTTAGTGGTATCAGGGTAAATGGGTTTAGATAAATATGTCCATCCTCCTTTTTAATTTGTATTTTTCAAATCATGCATCATTATCAGAAATTCACAGAATTTTGCTGCATTGTGACTAAATACAGTAAAGTTCAAGGGATATGAAAACACAATTTACCAGGTTTGTTAATGTTGCTGCTCTTGGAAACAGTCTTTCATTGGTTGTATAGTAGAGCAACTAAACCTGACCTGCCATTAAACATCCAACAGCATAATATACCAAAGTATGCACTGTGGCACAGTTGGGTAGCATTGTTGACTGACAGCAAGAAGGCCCTGGGTTCAAATCACAGCCTGGGGTCTTTCTACATGGGGTTTGCATGTTCTCTGTGTGCATGCGTGGGTTCTCTCTTGATACTCCAGCTTCCTCTCATAGTCCAAAATGATAACTATTAGGTCAACTATGTAGACTTTTTTTCATGGCAATGTGTCGTCCCGTGAGTATAAGTTAGTCCAACTAGCTGTTTTTGTCAGTGATTAGAAGGAATCCATGTATATAAACTTGAATTAGAGTCACATAGCAACGAGCTGCACAGCTCTGTGGAAGTGGCATGGATGTAGTACGTCTGTAATTCACATAGATTCGAGCTTAATGATGCTGGGATAGATCAGGATCTGAGAAGCTTTGAATTTTACCTGTGCAGCTTTTACAGTGCAGTAAGACAACTGTTATTAAAACTGTTAAATGTCAATACATTAATTGTGCAATTTAAATCCTTAGTTCTGTGTAGAATCATTAGTTTAAAAAAAGTCTTTATTTGAACATTAAATACATATTGTTGCACAAGATATAAATCAAACTGCAGCATGCGTGGCATGTACGAAGAAGAAATCCAAAACTACAAATCAATCATTGGAAGTTAATGCACTGCCTTCCTTTTCAACAACTTTTAAACACTGATCTGCAAACTCAACAAACAGAGGTTCTTGCATGGCTGCCTTAATCGCAGCTTCTTTGCTTTCTGCGTCGTCAACAGAGCATAGTAACCGTCTCAGGTGGGGGTTGCAGAGAAGATCTCTCAGTTCTGCTGACTGACCTGTAGGTAGGAAAAAACAGGTGAAATAAAAAGCTGGACAACCCAACCCTTTCTGAACTCCAGCTGCTGAAGACAGAAATATAAAACTGGATTAATACCCAATAACTGAAGCCTCTGCAGTGGCACTTTGTCAATGATGTCGTTTTCATGCAGAAGATCGTCCACACTCCAAGGCTCGGCTGGGAATTCACAGAACAAAACATTACAAATCGATAAATTCAAACACTGGTTGTCTGGTGCAAAAAGGATTGCGCTAACATCAGTCTGACAGCTTCTTGAGGGATTGTCGTTTTTTTTTACTTTGTAGACTACGAAAACCTCCCTCAAAAGATGACCTGATACTGTTGTGTTTAATGGCACATCTTTTCTTAGATAAAGTATAGGAAAATTCTAGAATCACACAGTAATTTGCGGTTCAATGAGTCTGGTTAAACGAGAGCGCTTGTCGACCATAATAAGCGGGTACATCTGGCTGATTGACAGGAAACCTGGTCCCAACAAAAGGCCTGTCAGCTGACACAATAAACATAAAACTTCTCTTAGAAGGTAAATGAACCCTGACTGTAACAAAAGTGCTGCTTGTTCCCCCTCAGATGAGTCAAACATTTAGACCAGAGGTCTGAAACCTTCACAATCCAAAGAGCCATTTTCAGTCTCGCTCCTACTAAATAAAACTTGAGTTGCAAAACCTAGATGAGGCTTTGAAGAAAGCTAGCTTATCATTTTTGTAAATAACTACTAAATTTTACATATTTTGTAATTAAATATTCCATTATACTACTATTTCTAGGATTTAGAACATAAAAACATACTTTACAACAGAAGAATAATGTTGTAAAAATAACTGAAAACCCGATAAAACCAGCTATATAAATTACCTTTATGCTAAAAAAACCCCAAAAACTAATCTATATCAGTTTTGACCAAAGTTGCTGGAGCCTCTGTGTAGGGCATGAACTCAAAACTCAAAGCATTATGGCTTGAAAAGAGAAAATGAACACCTAAAACTAACAGAAACTCATTGACATCAAATCTGTTCTTTAGTAAAGAGGTCACCTTCTAAACATGGCAGGAAACTGTCCAGATTAAAATCCAGCTGAACATGTATGGTGTTTATCTGTCAGCTGCTGTAAGAAAGCTTAAACACAATAGACAAAACTAGAAGAAGGTTACTACACTTCCCTCACTTACAAAAAGACAAAATCATCTTTGGGAAATATTTTTGGTTTCAAAGAGACACCGACACCCAGTGGCATGCAAAGACATTTTGGGGGGCAGGTGCTCAAGTGGACAAAAAGGGCACCTTGTGTGAATAAGACGGGAGTAGTGCTGGGAATACAATATGAGCGTTGGTGTTCATATTGTTTGTTCATTATTGGCGTTTAGTTCCGCGGTACTGCCAGCAAGGTTTTGCTACGCTGAAAGTTGTCACTGTTATGCTGAAATCATGACGCTACGCTCATTTTTTATGAGCGTATCGGCCCTTTGACTGACATCTGGGCTCCCTCTCCGTGTGGTTTTTATGTCGGCTATAGCGCATGCGGAGTCTGTTCCAGCTTCCTTTCACCCTATGACCCTGTGCGACTGCTAAAGGTAAAGCTTTCTAAAATCATGTCAGCTTCGAAGGGTGGGTATAAACGGTGTAATATCACGGTGTTCTAGATGCTAAGCACAAATCAGGTGACTAATGGCGAGGAGCAAAATCACGGGTCTGCCGCCAGTACTAGTTTAGGAAGCAAACACATTTTGTTTTGTTTTTTACCTGGATGGTTAGCCGGCCTGTCGGCATGGCAGGGCTCTATCTGACCGCAGAGAAGACGAGAGAAGAGGCATTGCACGCCCTTTAAGTGTAATGAATGTATATATTATCTAAGTTGTGCTTTCTTTGTCCCAATATTCACATTTGTTTAGATGTACCTGTAACAGATGTGAATGTAGCAAAAATAATGTTGCACATTTATTGTAATTAAAAGTAAATTACCAATGTATTTTTTCCACACACAGTAATTGTGACTTTATGTGTGCTGTTGGCTGTTATAAATAATTATTGGGTATTTCAAAGAATAATTTAATTACCAGATCCAGCAGCATCTTCAGATTCAGGGTTTGGTGAAGCAGGCTTCTCAACAGGAAGGCAGGTGTCTATGAATAAATGATGACAACTATTAAAATTAGGCTTAAATACACAGTCCAAAAAACAAAAAAAAACTAACTTCCTTACCTTTGTGCTTCTTGTAACAGCCAAGTGAACAACTGAACAAAAGATTACAACACAAAAAAAGGAAACAGTAAGTTATCTGGAAAATCAGACTCATTTTACACAAAAACATTATTGATAATAGAATCCTATCTACCAATCTTAAATAGAAAAAAAATAAACAAAGAAAAGGAAGTTCAACAGTAGCCAGTAGGGGGGGGGGGTCTAGTCGCAACTAAGTTTGACCCAAACAGGCTTCTGTCCCATGTGTTCACGTTTTTGTGTTATGTTGTCTTTCATTACAATAAAACATTACAGATAGAGAAAAACATATACGACGGTGACACAACATATTAATACCGAAACGATTGTTTGGTTATATGTTTGAAATTACAAACCGCATTCACAGCAAACGTTTACCCTTGTTGTCATCCTTAGTTTTCTCACATGTGGCAAACTGCCTCTTTTTTTCTTTAACAGAAAAACGTAAAGCTGTATTACAAGAGATATGCTAATAATCATAAACATAGATAACTGATAATCTAAGGTTAAATGTGTTACTGCTAAACAAATAAGCTAACACGGGATAGGCTAGCCTTCTAAGCATTTTAACGCGTTTACTTACTATCGTATTTTGCAGCTTGGACATCTGTATTTTGGAGTCTGTTCGCTGCATACACTGCATATTTGCATTGTTCCGGCCGGCATGCAGAGCTCAGATAACAAAAATACGAACTTTAGTGCTTTGGGTTGACCAATGGCCGCGAATAAATAGTAGTTCCGGTTAAGATTCACAATAAAAGCATTGAGTTCCGTTGTAGGGAAAAAATAAAAGTGTTTGTGACTTAAAATGTTACTGAGCTTCTTACTCAGTTGTAGTACATTTGAGCATCTTGTTATTCATATTTAAATACTTGTCCTCATTATAATCCCTGCTGTGTGTGTTCAGCTCCTAAATATGATAGGATCATTGGACCCAGAGCGGGTTGCCTGGGGCCATTATTTTGCAGCTCCTGCCGGACACAAGCTAATAACAAATCTATATGAACTAATGATTAAACATATGTGGGGCAGTGGAAGCAACTGGGTTGTGTGTGGTGCTGGATCTTTCAAACTATGCAGTCAATGCAGATTATTGATCCCATTCTCTGAATAAGGGGACTGCTCATGTAGTCTTGAAGCCTGTCCAGAAAGGTTATTTTATGGCACAACACATCTCAATATAAATGCTTCTGCATCCGGTGTCTTACAGGATCTTGCAAAAGTATTAATACCCCAAGAACTTTTTCACATTACAACGACATCCTTCAGGACACAGGTAAGCTGCTTAAGTGGGATGGGAAGACGGATAGAGCTAAATACAAGGCAATCCTGGCAGAAAACCTGTCATGCTTCAGAGGACTTGAGACTGGGGCAGAGGTTCGACTTCCAGTACTAATGGAAAGATAAGCACATTTCTTGTGTTAAATGGCCCAGCCTTAGTTCAGACTCAAATCCAATTGAGAATCTGAAGCAAGATTTAAAAATTGATATTCACAGATGCTCTCCACCCAGTCTGACTGAGATAAAGCTCGAAGCTTTTACAGCACATTTGAAAAACAAAAACAAAGCATTTTTTTTAATTAAGACAATTTTTATTTAATTAAAATACAGTATAATATCTGCACCCACAGACATGACCATATTAATACAGCAAAGTTAATCAAGCACACAACTAACCTACTGTATATAGCTCAACACTAAATATTCTTGCACAGCTGTAACATGAGAGAGGTGGGTCCTGTTACAGGTCAGGTTAGGAATGGAGTGTCGTCTCTTGACTGATTAACAGGCAAGCGCTCAGTGTCACGACCTCCGTTTTCTGGATCAGGAAAGGCAGAGACTCTTAGCCATGGTCAACATGAGAAATCCAACTGATCTGCAGAAAAATGGGAAAACAATGATCAATAAATGCTTGAATGAGACTATAATTCACACGGTTATAACCAAGCAAGGGGGAAAAAAGGCCAGGGATGTAAAATAGAGTTCATGAACAATAAAACACTTATTTTCCAGGCTGTTATGTTGCCAGAATTTTCCCATCCTCAGATGTTTCATATTTAAATCAGTGTCATTTGATATTTCACAGAATATGGGAACTGTTTAACAGGTCATAAAATAACGAAGTCAACATATTAAATATCAAATATTCGAATTTAAAGTGGCAAAACAAAGGCCAACTGTGTTCTCTGATGGGGATGACTGTAGAGGTCAGCTCAGCCATGCGGTCTCTCCAGCTTGACTAGTCAGCACAATCCAGTCGCATGGAAAAACATTACTCACCGACTTAGATTGTTATAGGTCATGATTTCTACTATGAGTCTCACCTGTAAGCATCAGGAAAGGTCATCACGAAGACGCGCTCTTGGTTCTCCTGCGTTTCATCTGGCTGTTGTGATATTTTTCAGCGATTTTCCTCTCGTGTCCCGCGGGGCTATGGCGGTTCGTGTTCAACTCGATCTCCCTTTTGGTTCTTCCCTTACCGCCGGCGTGGCAGGAGTATTCGTCCAGGTTGTAATAGTCATACTGATCGTAATAGGCTTCCTCAAAAGAAGTCAGTCTTTCCATATCTGTCGCCATTTGGGGACGGGGAGCAGCGGCTGTTTTCTTTGCAGACGGATCTGGGAGCAAGTAAACAGATGAGGTCACTCTGTGTTTATATACGTAGAGTCACGTCATCACGCCACGCTGCGTTCTCTGTGGTAAATATTGGTGTGTGCAAATGTGATATCCGATTGCTGCACTTTTATCGAATTGGTTTTTAAAAGAAATGCAGTCGGATTAAAGGGGATCAGCTGTAAAATATTGCATCTAAAACTCTACAAATATTTAAGCCTCTTCAACTGTTTCACAGTTTGTTATTAATAAACATAAAATTCAACGTATTTTGATGAAATTTCTAGACTAGCACAAAGAGTGATTTTTTTCACAAATAAATGAAAAGTGTAGCTTGCATCCATCCATAATTCAATTTTCTGTTGACTTTTAGACTTCTGTCTTTCCTAGTTTTGCTCAACTAGAGACTGAAATTTTTGCCTGTTCTTCTTTGCACCACAGCTCAAGGTTCGTCATGTTGGACCGAGAGTGTATGTGAACATCAAACTGACCAGCTTTCCTCTTCTGGTTGAATGAAAATATCCCCACAGTATGATGCTGCCACCACCACCAGGTTTCACTGTGGGGATGATGTGTTTAGGGTGATGTACACAGCTAGTTTTCCTCCAAAAGCCAGAAAGTTACATTTAGGTCTGATCAGAGTACCTGCCTTCATATGTTCGCTGTGTGGGAAACCGAAACAAGACTTCTTTCAACTTTCTTTTAACAAGAGCTTTCCTCTCGAGTCTCATCCATAAAAGTTGAGTACACAGCTAACAGTTGGGCTGTTGATAGGTTCTCCCACCCAAGATGTGGATCTCCATAGTTACCATGGTCCTGTTGGCTGCTTCTCTAATTAATGACCTCCTTGCCCGGCCTCTCAGTTTAGGTGAACGGTCAAAGCTCGGGATATTGTTTTATAACCTAAGCCTGCTTTAAACTTCTCCACAGCTTTCTCACTGACCTGTCTGCCGTGTTCCTTGATCTTTATTATGCTGCTCGTTCTCTAATATTCTCCAGTAGACCTGTATTTGTTTTTTATACTTGTATTTATTCTGAGATTAAATAAGAGACACGTGAACTCTTTTTACCAATGAGAGCATTTCTGAAGGCGGTTTAAGGGTATCAGAGTAAATTCAGCTAAATAAAAAATCCCTATCATACTTTTTCTGATTTTGATTTATAAAAAATGTTACCTTCCACTTCACAAATGTGCACTGCTTTGTGTCATAAAATCCCATGAAATACTTTTAAGATTAGGTGGTGAAGCACTCCATCCACATGATTCTAACACAACACCTCTGTGCTCAAGCTGCTTTATTAGGTAGGACATAACTTGTTAGAATTAATTAATATAAAGTATGCAAATTGTTCTTTTCCTAATATCTCTAAATCTGTCTATTGAACATTTTAAGGAAGCACAGCCTTATCCAAATTGATCCAAGTGGACTACAAAATGTATTATGCAACATTTCAAATACATTGTTCTATCACTGTAATTATTTCTCAAATTTTCTTTGCATGAATTCTTTCTCGTGGAACCAGCTCCCATGGTCATGGAGGCTGATAGTCTGCTTGGATGGATGGAAGTGATAAATGTACACTTATAGGGATCACGCGAATAAGCCATGTCTTTACTTACTATAACTGTTGGAGCAGATGAATACCTTTTCCCCTTATGTCACTATTATTTTTAATATCAATGTTTATTATAGATTTTTTCTTCTTTTTATTGGTAGGTATTCATTCCTCCATTCTTCTTCTTGTTCTCCAAACCCTTCTCTGGTCGATGCAGATGACTACCCATCCTGAGAATGTTACTGCTGGAGTTTTCTTGCTTTTAAAAAGTAATTTTCTCTCCACTTACTCAGGATTGGGGGGGGTCAGTAAAGTGAAGAACTGATGCAATCTGTTGGTTTCCTTTTACCAATTGCCATTGTATGATCCTCTGAATCTGATTATATTGCATAAAAGCTGAGAGGAATTAAGCAGTAATAGATTCCTTGAACTTTTTATAATTTGCTTTGGATCTCATACAATTGTAATGAGATGTTTTGAACAGTAAATTTTAATTGTATTGAAGCTGTTTGTCTTGTTGTAAAGGGACTTTTGTTGTGAATTAGCACCATAGCTCCTGAATAAAACTGTGATAAATTTAAACTCTCAATGAGATGGTTGGCTTACTGTTGGAGGTGTTACAAGGGGGAAAGGTGAGTTTACCCACAGAGGCTGAGATCAGAAGGTGGTGGTGAGTGGTGCTTGTTGGTAATGATTTCCTTGTTCTTTCTTCCAGTAGGAGACGTGAGAGGTGGTGAAGTGCTGGAGGATGAACAGGTAGGCGAGAAAGGGTGGATTGTTGTTGAGTGTTCCTGGCAGCATTAACCCGAGCAACCAGGAGAGCAGCCAAAGGAGCGCCCAGAAGAGCGGTGAGGATTCACAGAGGAAGTCTTGAGGTGAGTTCTCCAATGAACTCTGAGAGCGAGAAGACAGAGTACTGGAATCCAAGAACAGTGTGTGAACTGAAAAACTGGTTTCATGAAACGAGGACAAGACGTAAGCACAGGAACACCAAAGGAAAGGAAGAAGGCCTGATTACCACCCATGTAAGCATCTGGGATCTGCCCCAGGGAATGCGCTCCTCTTTAAGGACACACCTGCCGGGCTCACCCTGCAATCAAACAAGGTAGAGACACACACAGCAACACCAACCTACACACTGCCCTGTGGATAAGACAACATACTTTGTAAATAAACAAATAAATTACAAATAATGATAACAAGGATATAAATGCAGGGTTCAAATAATATATTTTAGATTTTATTAGTTTGTATTTCTAAAAAGAAAAATGAAAACAGACAACATTTGTATTAAGTCCCCCCTACTCTGATACACCCATTTAAAATTCAGTGCAACCAGTTGCCTTCAGAAATCTATGCATAAACACAGTCAAACTGTGTGTTATTTAATGACAGTACAGCTGTGCGAAGAATGCCACTTCATGCCAATGTGTCCTTAGGCAAGGCAGTTAAATGAAAGTTTTTTACTGATCTGTGTATTGGTGAATAAAAGGGTGAGAACCGTAAGTGTGGCTGGTTGAATAAGAGTCTAATATAAGTGCTTTAAATGGTGCAAATGACTAGATTCTAAGTTCAATCTATTGAACTAAATCGTTAAATTGGTCATGCACTGCCAATAGAGAACATGTTGCTTTAGGTTTTTATGATACAACATGGTAAATTCAAAAAGTCCATATCCTGTTGCACTAAGCCTTGTTGATATTGTGGCACTTTGAAAAATGTAATAATTTTACAGCAGTGGTACTTATAAAATGTTTTAAAAGCCACTGGTCAATATGCATGGTTCTCAAACTATGGTGGTACCACTAAAAAGGCTGTTTGCTAATTGATCAGCCTAACTTTAAGAGTTAGTTAAAATAATATTAGCAATACAGTAATGATAATGTATGTCTCTGCATTTTGTAGTTTCAAACACTGCAGCAACATGTTCACCACGGTAGTCTGTATAGGATTGTGTATGTGAAAAGTTTAATTGGAGACAAATCGTCCAAAGTACAGATAAAAATGTATTTATTTTTTCTCTGAGGTTATCAATGCAAGGCAGCCATACTGGATTTTCAGGTTGGAGTTGTGAAATATTTTTTCCAACAGCAAAACGCATAATTACGTTGTTTTCATTAATGCAGCACCAATCGATGACTTTGTTTTGTGTAATGACATAAAAAACCGGAAAAAGTCCTGTTGGAATACTGTTTTAAAATGCCTGTCACTATGGTGGTACCCGGAAAACTCTAATATTCTGAGGCGGTATTTATAAAAAGTTTGAGAGCCATGTTGCTGGTATAATAAACAGTCAGCCGGCTGTTAGGATGCTCTCTGCTCAGCGGCCCGCCCCTCTTGGTGTGCACGTCCTGACGTTTTTCCACGTCGCAGCTCTGCCTCACAGGCGAACCAGCTGCGTGTGTATGCGTGTCTCCAGCTAGGCCAGAGAGCGATGGCGGCGCCCGTCTTGAGAGTATCCACCCCTCGGTGGGAAAGAATAGCCCGGCTTCTCGTCTGCCTGCTGGGCATACTGCTTTCTCTGTATGCGTTTCACGTCGAGAGGGAAAAGGCCCGGGACCCGACTTATATGGCCATGTGCGACGTCAGCAGCTCCATCAGCTGCTCGAAAGTATTCAGCTCCAGGTAATTTGAATTCAGCAAAGAGCGCCTTCTGTGGCGCTCAATGAAGCTGGCTGCTATTGTGGCAATCTGGGAAGGGTTGCGCGCTTTAAAACTGTCAAATGCACTCAGCTAATGTTTGACTGATGCTCTGGAACACAGAGGTTTGGCTATAAAACTGCGTTCTTACTGCAGGGATGCTGAAATATACTTATTGAGCAAATAGCCACCAGAAATAAGCTCACTGTCTGTATTTAATAAGCACAACATTAGCTATTTAGCTCGAGAAAGCTAACACTGCTAACCGTTAGCAAACAGGCTAAGTTACTTTTAGTCGGCTTTTATTTTAGGAGGAGGACGTCAGATAACTGACTTCTGAATTGTAGTTTACTAACATTAACTGACCCAACACATTCAACGCAAACTTCATCTGCTTGGAAAGACTGGAGAGGAGATAGTTGAGTATATTGAAATGTTGCTACTGTTGGAAGACCCCTGACTAAAACTAGGATTTCTTGTGGGTTAGGTTTTTTTAATCTCGCTGGATTTCGTTAAATAGACGGCACTCAAGCGCATTCGTGCTAATGTCCCCAGCTATCAGTCTGACCCACGGGTCAAAGCGCACACCCTGGACACTGAACAGTCTCTGAACATATCATACATTGGTGCCAGTTACACATGCAGCTGATAGGGGTGCTGCCACGACTGGACTTTGTTTTGTTTCTGATTGGTGTGGATTGACTTTGAACGTTTAATCTATTGTCTAATTGAAGATTACAGTCTTCTCGTCACCAGTGTTCCTATCCAATTTCTAAAAACTGCAATAGCAAATAAAAAGCAGTTTTTGATAGGATGGTGCAGGAACAACTGATTGTAACATCCTCTAATAAGTATAAAAACAAACACTGAGAGCATATATAAACATCTTATTTCCTGTCCCAGTATCTAAAAAGATAAATACGAATTACTGAAAAATAAATGTTTATTTACATCTATCTCTTCCTTGGATCTAGTCCTTGGTCCCAGACTTCCCACATCACAATTGCAGTTTATTATATGCCACTTATTGATCATTTTAGTTCCAGACCAATACAACTCATAAAACATTTGTAAAGGTAATCTCTCTCGTTTTTTTTAACCTCTAGACTCCAAACTGCACCTGTGGTTTTAAAGATGATCTTCGTTTACATGCCAAATGTAGCATTGACTATTGTACGTTTTGGATTTAAATAAAACTGATCACAGATCATACACTAAGAATCACTGTTTAATACAGGATAATGCAATCCAGATTTGACTAGTCTTGGTTTTATAGGTTTTGATGTAAGTGGATCCTGATGCATAAACCTCAGCAACATAGTCCCTATTTTAATGCCAGATTTCCCGCTGTGTTCTCAGTTGTTTTACAGAACATACAGATGACAAAAATCCACTTGGTAAATGTTTCTCAAATATCTAAAATATGAAAGAATCTGTCAGGAACCATCTCTAACCAAACAATCTCAAGTTGCCACACCAGCGTTGAATGAAATGAGGAAAACCTGCCTGTTGAATAAAAACCTTCGGGCAAATACAATGCCTCAGGAATGCAGGCTGTTGAAGACTTGTTCCATATTTGTTTGATGGTAGGGCAAACTCTGAGTCAAATTAGTCCTGCCCTTTTTAAAGCTAAAAAAAATGCCAGCTATAAGTATGGTGTTATCAGCCAAGCATTCTTAAAAACTACTTCAATGTAAGTAAGTCATTAGGGATGATCTGTTATGAGAGTCCCATGGTATGGTAACTTTGAATAAAAATACCACAATTTCATGACATAATTTCTAATTGCTTTTATTTAAAACAACTATAATTTGTTCCTCTGATTAAAGTAATGTATAGAAAGTGGTGTTTTATTTGTTTTTATGCATAGATTTAGCTAAAATGTAGATAAGCACCTGCTGGATTCAGTTGTGTTCATGTACTTATGTAGAATATTATGACTTTTTTCTGATTTTACCTTTTAAGGAATAACACTGTAAATCTAACAAGCTGATATTGGCCTGTCAGTTCGTTGGGTTATATGCTATCCTGCGGTCAGATGCTTGACAGATGTGACACTCATTGCTTGTAGTTTAAAAGAGTTTTACCTTGATAAAGTAACGGGTGGCCCCCCTTTAGGTGGAATGACTTGACTGTAGTTTTTTTTTATGCCAAGTATTTTCAAACAGCCCAATCTAAGGTTTCTCTAAGCGAAGGATAAGTGTAGTAGCCTTCTTTTAGCCAGTTGGCAAACAATGTGCAACTGAAAAAAACAACAACTTCTCGCCTTTTATAGGAACAGTATGATGGAAAATTTGAATGGTTTTAAAACAGCATAAAATGCCTTGATACCAGAAAGTTGCCCATAAATAACTGTAGTTTACATAAGGAAATCATTTAAATTTAGCTGTGGCTATATTATTAAATATCCAGATAGTGATGTAGCATATGTTTTATATAGACAATAACTGGTTATGCCTTTTTTCTAATGTGTAGTGAGTTTGGTACTTTGGAAGATGATTTTTATACTAAACTGAAATAAAGCTGGTTGGGTTGCAGGTTTTCAATTAAACTTTATTCTTAAGAATAAAAATGAACAATATTGCAAGGCATAAGGAGACACAAAACAAATAGAATTGAAAACATTTTTCTATTAAGAGAAATTCTAGGAATTAGTTTGTTATGACGTTTAGCAATAAAATGTACCTTGACTAGGATTTGAACTATGGTACATGTACTACTAGTGATACTCAGACTTCTTTTAGTGTTAAAAGTTAAACATGATGGATGGTGAATGCTTACCTAGCTATATACTAATGAATTACACTTGTGATGGTTTTTATTTCAATAAATCAGTGACCACAGCCTCCGACTAAAATCCTCTGAAATCCATTATCGGCTTCTTTTGCTTAGGTTGGTAGCCTACATTCCCGAGCACAAGAATTGGCAAAGCCCTCTGGTTTTCTGACTGGCCGCCGGCATAAAGTTGAGTTTAGTTCGATGTCATTCCACATAACTATTGCAGGCTGAAATGCGATACAAAGCTAACTCTCCGAGACAGCTGACAGATTTGTGGTTCCAGCTAATTCTGATTTTGGCTCCAGATGGAAACTCCTTAAAAGAGAAGTGCATTGGAGAATATTTTAAGAATAAATATAAATAATATAAAATCAACGCATATTAAACAGCATGTTTCAACCAAACGGCAATCAGCATTTATGGAAAATCTGAAAACACGAAGTCCAGATCCAGCTGTTTTAAACTGGTATGCTGGTACTTACAGAGCCTTGTATGTCCCAAGATGTTGCTTTTAAAAATGATTTTGTCTTGTTTAAATTGGAGTGATCAAGACTCCATACCCCCCCCCCCCCCATGCACATGTGCATGGGGGGGGGGGTGCATTGTGCACATGCACAATGTTTTGTAGTATTGAGAAGCAGAGTAACTTCTTCTGTGCTGTGTAATTATGTGTTTACCATTGAACATCTGCACGGACATCTGCAGAAGGAGTCAAAGCTCTGATCTTTCTGTGCCAGATGTTTGGGAATGTCAAAGTTCGCTTTTAATGGAATCCCTATGAGCTTTATAGTTCTTCACAGAAACTCCTGGATGCTTTTTTGCATATCCAAACCTTCTACTACAGATTTTGTATTTTTCTCGATTTAAAAAAAAAAAAAAAAATTATGTTTTGTTACACCTTGTAGATAAAATATCTCACTAAAAATGGCAAACAAATGTAAAATAATGGTAGGTAATATTTAAATGTGGCAGCCAAAATCAATATCTTTGTGGTTGTCTGAACATACCCATTTATTAATCCCTTTCTTGGGACCTCAGCCTTCTGGGGAACATCGGTCAGAAATGGCCCCTGTGAATTCAGATGTGTAAGTTTTAAATAATGCTGTGATGAAAATCAATGAACAGAGAGACTGTGAGCGTATTTGAGTTGGTCAAATAACCTTGGCTCATGTGTTGAAACTGAGCTGATTGACTAAATAGGACAAGGTTATAAAGCTTACCAGGCGGAAGCTGGAAACATGTTGTAGCACAACTTTACATTGAAAATCTCATTCTTGCCCAAAGGCCTTCCCAGTTTTCCAGGAAACAAGTTCTATCTGTAATTCCTTGAAAAACCCACCTTTAAAGGAGGAAACAAAAACATATTTTTTAACTGCAGCATCAGTGTTTGGCACAGGCATTAAACACTGGGGTGGTAGATGGAGATCTATACCACTACAGTTAACCAATCACTAAATCTGTCAGTAGCTTAGCTCACTAAGAATTCCTGGGAAAGATATCATTCCCTGATTGAAAGGACATGTTTTCTTATTTTGTTACTGCCTCATTTAGTCTTAAGTGAGTTTTCACAGGAGTCAAATCTTGATTTGGTGGATTGCTTTCTTTAAATAAATTGTTGTCTGTTTTCTGCTGGTGTTTTCCTGGTTTAGGTGGGGTCGAGGATTTGGACTGTTGGGCTCAATTTTTGGGAATGATAGTGTGCTGAACCAACCCAACAGTGTCTACGGGATACTCTTTTATGCCTTTCAGCTCCTACTAGGTAAGATGCTATTTTACTAGACGTAACCTGTGAGTCCTGCAGATTTTGGAGACTTAATATTCACAGCTTTACTCCAGGTCCAGGCACTGCCTCGGCTAAATACCCATCTTTTGTTCCATTTAAACTGACTAAACATGACCCACATGACCCTGGAACAATATAAGGTGACCATATGGAAATGTTACTATATAGTTAAAATGTTGGGTAATGTTAGACTCTAGAGGAAAATATTAATGTTTATATTTATATGTACAACTTCTTTGGACTTGAAGAGTTCTTCCTCCTGTTGCAGCACACACATGGTGCTGCTCGGTCAGCTATACTGGTAGACTTGCTCTGCCACCTGAGCTAGACACGAACAAGAGCTCCTTTTTAACCCACATCAGTTACTTCTCATTTGACTAACACAACAGCAGCCCAGTTAAACCAAGCTGTCACAGCGGCTCAAGATTTCCATAACAGAGGAAGCACCGGTTGATTTTAAACCTTTGATTATTCTCATGTCTTTGACCTGACCAGCCCTAGTTGGAGGTAAAAACTACCTTAGAAACGCATTAGCACCCCTTTTAACCTTTTGACATCTTGTCATGTAAGACCTATAAACTTAAACTTATTTGACTAGCTTTTTAAGTGATACACCACCACAAAGTAGTGCATATATGTGAAGGGGCGAGAAAATGATGCATGGCTTTACAAATTTTATTCTGAAAGGTGCTGTAATTAGAGTTGCAGGTCTTTTGGGATGTGTCTCTTGATGTGTACATCAAAAGCTGCCATTTTTGCCCTTGCTTCTATTGAAAAAGAGTGTGTTTGTGAACAGCAAGTATTACTGCAGACTCCTAATTAGATTAGAGCCTGGGCTTTGACTAAACCATTATTACAAAGGAATGTGCTAATAAACCCTTCTGTTGTTGCCCTGGCTATCTGCTTTTTTTCCAGGATTGTCCTGGTTTAGCTTCATCCATTTTTCCATCGACGCTGACCTGCTTCCCTTTCCCTGCTGAACAAAAAGCATCTCCCCAGCATGTACAGTGTTAGTTTTCCATCTCACATCTAGGCCAAAAACCTCAACTTGAAAACTGGTGTTATCCTACCAGAACAAATTCTTTCACATGTTTACTGTGTTTCCTACATAGTGGCAAACTGCTAACAGGACGCCTTATGGTTTTCTTTTGCCACTTTTCCATAAAGCCCAGATTTGTGGTATGCACAATGGATTCTCCTATCAGAGCTATGGACCTATGCAGCTCCTCCAGAGATACCATATGCCTCTTGGCTGCTTCTCTGATAAAATTCTGTTTGGCTGGGCTGTCAGATTGTTTTAATACCCAACACTGCTTGTAAACTTTCTATAAGCTTAACCCTGACGTGTCTGCTGTGTTTATTGGTCTTTGTTCTCTAAAAAACATGTCAGGCCTTCACAGAACAGCTGGATTAATGCTGAGGTTAAATTACTTCTAGTTGCTAAATACAGTGGGTAGAACAAGCATTTGATACACTGCAGATTGTGCAGGTTTTCCCACTTACAAAGCATGTAGAAGTCTTTAATTTTTTTTACCATAGGTACTCTTCAACTGTGAGTGAAAAAACAAAAATCCAGAAAATCGCATTGTGTGATTTTTAAGTAATTAATTTGTATTTTATTGCATAAGTATTTGACCACCTAACAACCAGTGAGAATCCCGGCTCTAACAGGCCTGTTAGTTCTTCTTTAAGAAGCTCTCTTGTTCTCCACTCATTACCTGTATTAACTGCACCTGTTTGAACTCGTTATCTGTATAAAATACACCTTTCCACACAGTCGATCAAACAAAGTCCAACCTCTCCACAATGACCAAGACCAGAGAGCTGTGTGAGGACATCAGGGTGAAAATAGTAGACCTGCACAAGGCTGGGATGGGCTACAGGAAAATAGCCAAGCAGCTTAGAGAGAAGGCAACAACTGTTGGAGCATTTATAAGAAAATGGAAGAAGTTCAAGATGATCAATCTCCCTCAGTCTGGGACTCCATGCAAGATCTCACCTCGTTGGGTATCAATGATCATGAGGAAGGTGAGAGATCAGCCCAGAACTACACGGCAGGACCTAGTCAATGACCTGAAGAGAGCTGGGAACACAGTCTCAAAGAAGACCATTAGTAACACACTACGCTGCCATGGATTAAAATCCTGCAGCAAAGGCAAGGTCCCCCTGCTCAAGCCAGCGCATGAGGCCATGTATCAGGAGATCTTAGCCAACAACCTCCTTCTCTCGGTAAGGGCATTGAAGATGGGTCGTCTCGAAGCACACAGCCAGGGCAACTAAGGAGTGGCTCCATAAGAAGCATCTCAAGGTCCTGGAGTGGCCTAGCCAGTCTCCAGACCTGAACACAATCGATAATCTATGGAGGGAGCTCAAAGTCCGTATTGCCCAACGACAGCCCTGAAACCTGAAGGATCTGGAGAAGATCCGTATGGAGGAGTGGTCCAGAATCCCTGCTGCAGTGTGCAAACCTCATCAAGAACTACAGGAAACATCTGATATCTGGAATTGGAAACAAGGTTTCTGTACCAAATATTAAATTGTGTTTTTCTGATGACTCAAACACTTGTCATGCAACAAAATGCAAATTAATTACAAAAAAAATCACAACAGGTGATTTTCTAGATTTTTATTTTAGATTCCATCACTCACAGTTGAGAATCTATGATAAAAATTAAAGACTTCTACGTGCTTTGCAAGTGGGAAAACCTACAAAATCAGTTGTTTATCAAATACTTCAGGAAGTTGGTTGCTTTGGATTTTATTTGGGGAAATTAAAGTGGGCTGAATACAAATGTACACCACACTTTCCAGATTTGTATTTGTAGAGAATATTGAAAACCATGTATCCTTAACCTTCACAATTATGCACTACCCTGTTTGTCACATAAAACACCTAACATTCCAATAATCCTTATTATTCAAGGGCCATGAATTTGTTTACAAGGCACTGTGAATTCAAAATGTGCAAAGCATGACTTTACATATGAATCATGTCAGTGAATTGGACACTATGCCGCTTCTGTGAAGGATCTTTGTAAATATGTATGGGTCACATCAGTATTGATCAGAATCCAGAACATTTTCATTGAAATCACCTAAACAGTGTTTACTTCAGGGTTATATAGCAAATGACCCTAGACTATTGCATGATTGCTACAAGCTCAAACAATGAGAACTCTCTGAAGTCTGTGACCGCAGTCCATATGACAACAGAATAACATGACCAGTCTGCTGAGCAGTAAAAGGTCAATGTCATCATGAGGAGGCGCTCAGTATAAAAGGAGAACTGTCTGAGCCTGAAGCCTCGGCGAAAAGCACAGACTCATCAGCTTTGCTTGTGGCTTGCACGGTTGTCTTTTTCTGCACGGCTAAGCTTCCGTTTGTGTTTCTCGCCGTAGGAATGACAGTCAGCGCAATGGCCGCCCTTTTTCTCATGACGACGTCCATCTTGTCGGTGGTGGGTTCGCTCTACCTGGGCTACATCCTCTACTTTGTCCTAAAGGACTTCTGCATCATCTGCATCACCACATATGTGCTGAACTTCGTTCTGTTTATCCTCAACTACAAGCGACTGGTTTACTTGAATGAAGCCTGGAAGCAGCAGCTTCAGGCCAAGCAGGACTGAGCTGCTGAGAGGGGCACGATTAAAGAAAAAAATAAACAAACCTGATGACAACAACGAAACAAAAAAAGAAACGTGACCTCTGAACATTTGACTTGCCACCAGGAGACCTTGCTTCTAAACAATGTTTATTCTGCTGTGTTTAAAAAAAATGAAGAAATATAACTTAAATGTTGGGCCTGACATCTCAATATTGATTGCAAACACTGAAGGATTTGTAAGTGAAAGACGGTTTTTGTTCTTTTAATACCCCCCCACCCTTCCTTTCCTGTTTAACCTCTCACATATGGGCTCAGCTGCCTGTGTTTGCTTCGGTGGGAAACACAACACCCCTAGCTGGCTGAGGTGGAGGCCCACACAAGACACACCAGTGGAGGTCAGTTTTGATCTGAACAAAAATGGATCGCAGAGAGGAAGAAGAGGCAGGACATTAAATGGTGTAGAGATCATCTGTACTAAAACTGCTGAGAAAAGGCCCCCCAAGTCAAAACAAAGCGCCCCTTTGGATACCGTGTAGTCAGCAGAAAAGGTTTTTACAGCAGGTTGACAAGAGGATGATGCAATGATTACTGTTTTATAGAAGATCATTTGTTTTGTTTCTTCCATGTTTACACTTTGTACTACATTTGTTTTTTGTTTTTCTGGACGAGGACCACTAAAATAAACATGGGACGATGTGAGATAATTTGTGTAGATCAGTCAGATTTTTTTGTTTTGTTTGTTTTTTCTCTTTGCAATTCTGTAAATAGCTGCCGAGCAATATTACAGGCTAGATTGTGTGTTAAATGTCGACACAAAAATGAAAACCCAACATACAAAGCGTAAGTGGTAAGAAGACGACAGTAGATGTGGAAGGTCACGGTCACAGCTGGGTGGATGTGCTCAGGACCTCTTCCTGATCCATAAACCTAGTCAAGCATGTAAGACAGAAGGATGTCTTTGTTTTTAAGTGGGAATAATTACATCAAGACACAGATCTGCAGGTTATTTTCAGTTTGCTCAAAAGCACCTTTACTATTTTTTTGTTGTGTGAGAAGCATTCCGGACCACCACACAAGTGGGACCCATTGAGACTTATGTGCCTAAAGGAGTGTTAAGGTGAATTACCTTTTTAATGTTGACACCAATTTTTCATCATCATCGTGATTATCATCACGGGAACATTGCTTTATTCTGTTTTTATTAATGAAAGATCCAGGCATGGGCCGGCGTAAGATTCTTACGGTCTGTCGGCCTCATCTAAAAAATACCACAGCATCATCCTTTCTGCAGTGTTTGTTGCGTAAAATGTGATCCCCTTTTGCAGTTCTGATTCCTTTTAGACCATCTGTAATCAGCTTCCAAACAGAAATACCACTCGTAGTTTTCCATCGTGTAGAATTAAACAGTGTTATCTTAAGGTTTATGGGCTGGGGTACTTTAGTCTTAATGCCATGGCTGTCTGAAACAGATGTCTTTCTTGTTAACAAGTTTAGTAGTCTTCTTTCAGCTTGCTGACTGGCAGTGCGCAGCAACAGGTGAGGGAGGAACAGCACTGCATCCCTCCATACAGCGAAGGGAAAACTGGTCACCCTGACACTTTGTCTAGCATCTCATTGATCGGACCATAGGATGGGAATGACATCAGGTTTGAGTTTTACTTCAGAAGGTAATTCTGCAGCTCAATAAACATTTTTGACGTTCTGCTCTTTAAAGAGCAACACAAGTATAGCAAGCTGACTTTAGCTGGTTAGTCAGGCAGTTGTTCAGGTAAGATGGCGGCAGACGCGAGTGCTGCAGCCCGGCGCTCTCATAGTTTTGGCAGATTCCTTATTTTTCCACAGTCAACTGAGTAAACTGTTTTTTATTGTGTGAAACGACAATAAAACTTTTGTTCCAGCTGGGCAGAAATGCCGCTTATAGCTCACCAACTCTTCCCTCCTCCTCCTCACTTCTTCTTTAGCTTCCACGCCGTCTCTGTCCCTGTTCTTCTCAACCAGAAATATTTCCAGACAACCAAATTTGTCTTTTTACGGTAGCTGATTGGCAATGCGCGGCAGCAGTGCATTATTCTGGGTTGGAAAACAATCAAATCAGAACTTTCTCTCACATCTCATTAAAAGGACTTTAAGCAGTAGGAACACTTTAATAGGAAATTGAATCGAGTTTATAAAACGCTGGTATACCTTGGTCCCGGCAACCGGTCCATGCCTGGAAGATACCACAGAAGTGTTTCTCCCTCTTCTCACGAGGTAGCAAAAGGCTGCTACACTGTGATTGTCTGTCCAAGCGGTGGAGCGGCCTGCTGGCAGAGGAGTCTTTAGTCTCACGGTTACACTAAATGTCACCTGGCTTTTGCATACGTTTGGTGTTGGATGAACGGTCGCAGGGATCATGAGTTACATGTGGGGGAAAAAAAACTAGTGCACTGTTGATGTGAACTGCACATGTGAACCAAGGAGTTAGATTTACTAAAGAACTAAATGTTGCGTTTAGCCATTTGTGGATTGTTTTCTGTGTTTTGTTCTGAGAAGTCAACAGAGTCCCTCACTGTTGTTTTTGAACGCACCAGGTTTTAGATCTAACATAGTCAGGCCAAAGCAAAACCCGACTGATTTAAGGAGAAAGCAGATGTAGCTTTTAGAGATTTATTTTCTTCCATCCAGAATTCATTATTTTCTTCATATGGCCATAACACAGTCTTACACTTTCAAAGCTCTGTAACAGTCACTGTAATAAATGTAATGGTGTGATTAATCTGTGGTAATAAACCATCTCGCCTATGGTTCCCTTTTTTAGTACAATTTGCATCCTCCTGTTGTACATGAAGGGCGTGCCATAGTGCTGATAAGTGTTGAACCATGCTTTCATTGATGTACTTCTAGAGATGACTTGTGAAACTACTGGAATTAAGTTGATACCTTATGCATCTGTCATGGTATGTTGTAACCCCTTCCCACTGCTTGTGTCACTGCATTGTTGACCATTTTCCAAGGCAAACCATGTGTTTTAGTCCTAATTTTCCTCCTTTACATTCCAGGCAGACATTCTTTTCTCTGCAGACCATAATCCTATCATTACTTTTGAAAAGGCATGGGCTGCTATAAGTTTCTGATGGTAATATCAGTAATTAGACCAAAATCCTAACAAACAATAGATAACATAATTTAGTTGCTTTGACTTCAAACAAGCACATTCTAAATTAAAGTAAATTGTACTATTGCCAACAAAGTTTATTAACGTTATTTATTCAGGTGTCTTGAGCAGTTTTAAAAAGTATAGTATATACGATTATATATATATGATTTTCATCCTTTTCCAAGTCTGGAAAAGGATGAAAAAATGAATATGGAAAATAGTTGGAATTTCGATATTTATCTTATTTCTTCAAAGTCAGATATCAGTAATTCTGGAAACATAAAGTTCATATTACATTGATTTACATTAAAATTATTACCTATATTTAGTTTGCCACCCCCCCAAGTTAATCGATAACGGTCTTTTTTTTATTACCAGATAAAACAGACATTCAAAAATCAAAAATGGGCAATTTCACATCTACATCAATTTATGTTTAGATTTTTCTGAAATAAAGGTGTTACTAATCCCCAACTGACTTTAAAGGATTTAAATTCAGGATCACCTAATCTAGAGTTTTCCGTATTATTTATTTTAACTGTCCAGAGGCCAAGAAAATAGTGAAATAGCCCTTTACAACGCTGCCAAATCAGAAGCTAGCTTCAGCACTTTGTTTCGTGATTTATGAGGGAAAAAGAGGATTAAAGTGAACTAGGTAAAAGGGTTTTTCTCAAATGTCTAGAGATCTATAAAATTACTGGAAATGTCATATGAATAGCAGTGGCACTATACACTGGAAGTAAAACAAGTTATTAGCTGGTTAATTAGTCAGGCTATCTGCTCTGGTAGCCAGCCTGCAGTTGCAGCCATGCCGCCCATAGCTCAACAGCTGTTTTTTTTTTTTAAAGCGTTTACTTACAGTGATTAGTTTCCACACCATGACTGCCTGCGTTATTTTGCAACCTGAAGTGGTTCCAAATTAATATAACAAATGAAATAAATGTCTTTCTTGTAATTGAGGGATATGTAGTAGCCTTCTCTCAGTTAACTGACTAGCAGTGCACTGCAACAGGTGGGGGAGGGGATTGATGTGTTTGTTTATACCCCAGACAGCTGGAGACAATTTGGGCCATTCTGACACTGTCTCTGGTATGGGATTAAAAGGACTTTAAACTGTAGGAATGGTGTGATGTCAAATTTGAGCACTTTTAAAATTGTAACTTTTTAAAATATTGACGCTGATAACCAGCCCATGCCTGCTTACAGGAACTCTATTTTGCAGTGTCTGGGACACATTGTGATGTATTTGCAGCTTTTTTATGTCATACAGAAATGAATGGGAACCAACAGCTGCCTGGAAAAGAATAGTTCTAGGTTGACATTGGTTTGCTTTTTGCGCCTGTTATGTGAACATCCTTTGTAAAACCATTTCCATCTTTATAAGGAATGAGCTCATCAAAGTGTCCCAAATTTTCCTTTTTCAGAAAATCTGTCTTTTTCTCAACCCAAATCAAACTGACATTAAGCTGCCAGGTTCTTCCTGGAACCAGTTATGGGTCTGGTGGGGTTTTACATAGACCTTGCAGTGTGTAGCCACAACACGAAGTCTTTGAAGTGACTTTGAGGAAATGAGTTCAGGAATGTGAAGCATAAAAGATCGCTTTGTCGTTGGATTATCTGATTTCAGAGCGATCAATTTTCCATTATCAATATTTATTTAGGCCCTGAAGTATAACTGCCATGTTAGTTGCATCACTAATGCCAACAAATGTGCCTTCTGTTTGATCACCTGGCCTTGAGCCAAAGACAAGCAACAGTAACAGCCTTGTAAGAAGAACTGCACCAGGCACTTCTGCTTGCCTTCCTAAGGATGGAATCACAGAAATTCGAAATTCCCAAAGATTTAATATCCAGTAAAAATAACAGAAATGTGTTCACCAATTACCAGACTGAATACCCTGTCAAATCACTGTTTGTTTTACTACCACCATGTAATTCTCCTGGTTTTGTCTAGATGAGACTGGTGTGTTCCAAAAGAATACTCTGTTCAAATGAGATTGTAATTTTGTTCGGTCATTAATTTTGCCCTTTAGCTGTATAGACTGTTAACACTGAGTTATTTTAGTAAAAAAAAAAAAAAAGTTGAGGGGCTGGAGGGATTCATGTCAGTGAAAATTGTTTATTAAAATTCTTCATGGAGGAAAACTCACTGGGTTTGCTTCTGTATTGCCAAATATGTTTTAAAATGCTGTATTTTCTTACATGGAAAAGTGTTACAAGAATGGTAGAAATGTGCAGAGAAAATGTTCAAATTCATATATCCTAAAACCTTGAGAAGGCTGGCTAAAGTTGAGCAAATCTGAACGTGTCTTGTTGAAATGATCTACCATTAAAACATTCCCTCTGAAACCACCTGTCATTTTTAGTGATTTTAATAAACTCAGCAGCTTTGAGGTGAGATGGACCAACAATTAAAGCAGTGTATGTCATGAATGAGCATAAATGTGTAAGAGATGCTCACACATGCACTGCAGCCCTTAACCTATTTTTTCAAGAGGGGGTGCATCTGAAATTGACATGGGCCACTATGAGATCCTCACATTATGACAACTTTCAGCACATACCCCACAGTTTCACAGTACTACAATTAATCCCACAGCTGCCTTTCTATAAAATTAATGATATAGACTAGAATAAATAAAATGTAGTAGTTTTAGGTCAATAAGCCTCTTGTGCAGAATATTAGCTGCTTAATTAGTCAGGTTATCTGCTCTGGTAGCCAGGCAGCTGCTTACCACACATGCTGTGAATAAAGCACCAAATGTAGTTTTAAATCAACATTAATAAGAGGGCTGGGTGGTAGCCCCCTCCCCCACCCCTTAACTTTAGAAAAGCTTTAAATAAACTTTGTTTCAGAGTGCTATTAGGGTTGTGTAAGAAACAAATGTTTCCCCCGTTTTGAGATGCAATGTAGTGAACCTTCCGTTGTGTAAAAAGTTACTGAGGAAGAAAAACCCATAAAGAACATCTGTCAATTTAAATGGCCGCTGTCTGAGTGAGAAAGGAGTAAAAGTGGTCCTGTGTTTGCCGAGCTTTTAACACAAAGGCCAGGGATGTGATGAGGGTGCGGGCAGAGGCACTGATAACAGTGATCACGCCACTATCAACATTAGTCACACCACTTATATTAACCTTTTCAGAGTGTATGCAAACATTTAGTCACAGGAATGTTTGCAAATTGTCGTGTATATATATTTTTTACCACAACTACTGTGAACAAAAAGGGGGAAAAAACTTTAGTCTTTTTTTTTTATTGGAGTGATTCAGACACAAGCAAACTGTTTCCTGCTGATACTCATTTATCAAATTCAGATTTACCTTACAAAACTTTTAATAAAAGTTTTAGTTGTACATATCACCAACTTTAAGAGAACTCCCAACAAACGGCTGAGTTCTGATATTAAGAAAAAAAACCCATAAAGATAAATGACAAGGACTTGGCTGTAACTCTACTCCAACAGAATGATCTCATATAATCCACTGAGCTGTGCTTTATCTGCCCCAGCTGGTCAAATAAAAGTGAAACTTAACTGAGTGTTGTGTTCTACTTACCTTATCTATACACATCAGAATACCCTGAACTAAACAGTCTCATCACCTGTGTTTACTGTACATTTATTACCTACACCCCTGAAGAGGCAGCAGTGATTCATTTGTCCAACATTAAAACCGATTAGTAAAATATTGCTGGAAGATTATCACAGAGACAATAGTTCAATCCCTGAATCCAGACAGCTGAAAAAAAGCAAAGCTACAATCAGATCATGAAAATGACCTTTTGTTGTTGCGGGAAAAAAAAACAAGTGAACAACATTAAACTGAAGGGGGTTGTAGTACAAATAAAAGCTGGAAACATGTTCCACTGGCAATATAAAAATAAAAATTTGAAGCATAATAAAAAGGAACAGGTTTAGTTCCCTTGAATCTAGTCTGGCTGATTTAGAGAAATAATTGATGTCTAAACCCAGTCCTGATTTGCATTGGCAACTGCCACTTCTCCAAAAACATTGCTGCTTAAGGATGACAACATTTTCTTAATTTCGCAGAGATTGTAGGAGTCAGGTGATAAACCAGAAAAATACTGGCAAATCTTGTTAAGAGGTGAGATTTTCACAGTAGCGTTACCATTTCAGATTCTAATGGTTCAAGATCTTCTGTTTCTAAAAAGATGGATAAAAAGTTTGCCTGTTTTTACTCTAGTTTGCATAATTCAGAGCAACCTGAGAATGCCACAATATTAGTGTACATATTCTTTCCAGAAGGGGCACTAAACAGGCATTAAATGGTCTTAGGAAAGCAGCTGGTTCTGATGGATTTAGATATGAATTTTAGAAGCAGTTTTGTCATAATTTGAACCCTATGTTTACTCATTCTTTGGAAAACAAAATCCTTCCCAGTTCGTACAGACCCATAACTGCCTTCAAAAACTTTTGCTATACACGTGGGGAAAAAAAACACACTTCCCAACATTATTAATTAGAACCAGACTGGTTTTAATAAAAGGTCAAAACTTTTATAGAAGTATAAAATGTTATTCTTTTGCATCAGCACCGTGCAGACCCAGGACATTGACTGGGCAAAATGTTCCTACCTATTATAAAACACTTAAGGATCTGGCTGCTTTATGTCTCCCCAACAGTGGCAGTATTAACTAATGGGATGAGTCCTGAAAACTTTGCCCTCTATCAAGACAATAGGCAGCAAGACACGCTTAGCCTACTGCTCTTTGACATTGCTATTGAGACTTTACCCCAGGCCATAAGGCAGAATGCCTTAATATCTGGAATTATGGCTGAACAGAGAGCATAAAATTACTCTTTATGCTGATGATGCTTTCATTTTCCTAACTAGGCCTTCTGCTTCAGTGCCACACCTGGTTAAATCCATTTCCCATTTTAAACAAGGTCTTCGAAGGCTAGTTGAGTTTATTATTTTGGGAGAAGAGAAAGCCTTGGCTAAAAATGACTGAACTTTACGACGTAAGGTCTAAAAGGTGCTTAGATGTTCCAAATGTTGAGCTTTATTAAAATCTGCCATACATTTAATGGCTAACTGGTTTAAAACTGACCCAATATCTAATCTGGTTTAATGTAGAGTTTGTTCAATCCAAGTATCCATTATGGAACTTAGTGTTTATTAGCAGCTTTGAAACTGTTAAGAGCCTCTTGATGGTGGCCCTGTCACTCTGAACACAGGTCAACCACGTTGAAGGTCTCCCTTTCAGATAACGTTACTTTTCACTCTTTTTTTTTTTTAACAATCCAGATTTTCTAACAAGAGAATCAAGATCAAAGGTATAATGTATGGTACAGCAATGGTCTTAAAGGCTAGCCGATTTGTGGACATTTGAGTTTTCTTTTCAACAACTCTGGCAGCGAAATGGCTTGGGTAGAGAACAATTCATTATTTAAAAAGGTACATCACAGCTCTGTTTCACATATAAAAAAAAACTTTATCTCTTGCTGTCTTCTACAAAGTGTAGACTTTATTTACCCAATAATGTACAAACCACTAAACAAATTTGGGAGAAAGTGTTTGATATCAGCTCTGATGACTCACACTGGACCAATGTCCTGACTACTGCCGTTTGTAATCCAGCCAAATCTGTTCAACAGAAAAATCCAGCATAGCTTGCATATTCCTCCTCTCCAGAACAAAATGAATACCAGTATATCGCCCCGCTGCCATGAATGCAAGTGTGAAGTTGCGGATTACATTTAATTCAGTTTACTTATGTAGCACCAATGTCGTCTCAACGCACTTTACAAAGTCAATTCAATCATACAGTTTCCGAGTCAGGTACAGACTTTCCAATTAATCCTAACTATCAAACAATGCAGGCAAGTTCAGTTTATTTTTCAAATAGGGTAAAACGTTTTCTAAAGGAGACCCCGCAGATTACATCGAGTCACTGACTTGCAGCGCTCACTAATCCTGGACAAGCAGTGGACTGTTGTTTGTATCAAGTCATTGACTTTGCAGCAATCCCTCATACTGAGCACGCATGGAGCGACAGCGCATATTTCTTGCTTCTAGCAGAAAGAAGTCTCCAGCAGAACCTGGCTCAGTGTGATGGGGCATCTGCCACGACCGACTGGGGTATTCATCGTTTCTGGACATGTTTAAACCTACGTTACTGGCAGAGTATAGTGGAGGATCTTTGGAATGTCTTCAGTTTATTAGGACTTGGCACAATTTGGCCCCTGTTAGGCAGGTTTGCCTGCTTCACTCTGCTCTGGACACTTTCAGACCAAATCTGGGAACCCTATTAGACTGTTATTCACATGAACTCCATTACAAGGCTTTCCCGCATTGTTGTGATCACTGTTGTTGAATAATTTTTTCCCTTATAATTTCTGCCTATAAGTGTATATACACTGCTCAAAAAAAATAAAAGGGAACACTTAAACAACACACTGTAGTGTGTTTTTCCACTAATTTTGTGTGTGACTCCAAATCCAGGCCTCCATTGGTTAATAAATTTGATTTCCATTGATGATTTTTGTGTGATTTTGTTGTCAGCACATTCAACTTTGTACAGAACAAAGTATTCAATGAGAATATTTCATTCATTCAGATCTAGGATGTGTTATTTGCGTGTTGCTTTTATTTTTTGGAGGAGTGTACTATAATGGATGGGTGGGCATGGCGGTGGCACAGCAACACGCGTCATATATTCAGGCTTCAGTCCTCGACGCAGCTAATAAGGGGGAATGGAAACTGTGTTTTGTAATAGTTTCTGAGCCTGAACTGTGGTTCTTGTTTTGTTAGCTTTATCGAATTTTCTTTAAAAATTATTAAAAGAAAATAACACTATGTAATTTCATAAAAACTGGTTAAAAAAAAAAGATTATGACCCTGTTTATTTAGGAGTAGACCTATACATATTTTTGATCAGACATAATTTGAGTGTAAACACTAAAATCAGAAGACATGGCTTTCAATGCAACTGAGGCTGTCCTGGGGGCCTAAACACCTGTGTCAGTCACAGTGGGCAGGGGTACTTGGTCCAGAGAGGCAGTGTGCCAGTTTCATTTGCCAGTCTCCAGTATCTCTCCTTGAGGAGGAATGCTGCTGCTTTGGGTTGCCTTTGCCGAGTAAAAATCCCCTTCTTGTTCCCCACCACACGCGTGATCCCTGCAATCACAAGGTCAACATGTTGACCAACTAGGCTTTTTGTATGTACAGCTAGAAGCAGGTAAAAAAAGTCAACTATAGCATCAGCCAACCAGGGTTCAGGTCCAGAAATAAGTCCATCTAGCTTGAAAAAGACATGTCAGTATCATCTTTAAGATGACTCAATCAAAAGCAGAGATTTACTGAGAAATCAGCTCAACAGAATCTGCAGATGTTAAGCTTTAGTATCTCAGATATGTGGGCGGCTGGCCAGCAGCTTAAAAATGAGCCCTTTCTGCTCAGTGATTAAACCATACCCTAAGTTCTACCAGGCAACTTTAACAATAAAACTCTATGGTTATCTACTTTCATTATCGGTGAGGTGATTAAAAATAAACTTAGAAAAGGGATAGAGATGTTAGAAGCCATGTAAATTGAACCCATTTTCTATGTCATGATGAGACATGTCTGCAGTTCATGCAGGCTGCAAGAGTGCAGATAACAGGAAGCTTGAATAGAGTAGAGCAAAGTTTCAGGAGTACAGACTAAGACTGGTGTTTTAGTAATGCTAGCCGCACCAACTGCTTATACAAGTTGCTAAAGACATTTTAAAGTGTTTAGCTCTCACTGAATTTTGCCTTTGTTCGAAATATAAATGACCATTACGAGGGGTCAAAGTAATAAAAATAAACTTTTAATGAATTGAAGGTGTGAAATACTGAACATGGTAAAATTGAGTGCCGTAAAAACCAACCTGTGATTAATTTCGCCTTTGTAAAAATTAGAATCAGTGAATTTGGAGGTCATTAAAATGATAACATGGTAAATATTGATGTCATCTGCGCAGCGCTGATGGTGTACCATATACAGGTACAACCTCTGTACCTGTATATGGTACAGAGGTTGTAGCCTCTGTACCATATACAGGTACAGAGGTTGTACCTGTATATGGTACAGAGGTTTGAGCCTCTGTACCATATACAGAGGCTACAGTCCTCGAAGCGGCTGTCCCGGGTTCAAGTCCCAGACCCGGCGACATTTACCGAATGTCTCCCCCTCTTTCCTGTCTACCTACTGTCAAAAATAAAGGCCACTAGTGCAGAAAAAATCTCTTTAAAAAAATATATATATTGATATAAATAATAAGGTTACCAAATTTAAAATTGCCTGTTTTCATTCACTGCTTTGATTTTAGCGCCTCCATTTTTACCACTTCAGTTTTATCATTCATCGCGTTCACAGTGTAATTTTTGTTACCTCCGGTAGATCGGAATACGGCAGCAACCCCAGCGAAGTTTGTAATCCGTGACCCACAATTTGCCATGATTCATTGCGGGTCTAATCGGATTGGTCGAGCTCGGGCAGCAATTTAATAAGCAAGTTAATAAAAAGTAAATAATACGCTTTTTGTGACACCAAATTTAAGATGTTTTTAGTCGAAAATGTAGGTTTGTTGAACTCCAATATCTACTTGGTTTATTAAGATTCTACTTAATTTAAAAAAAAAAAAAAAGAGGTTCGGCGTTTCTCACCGCCAGCTCGCTTTGGCAGTCGTCAGCAGACCGAGCAGTGTCCCCTCCCTCTTTCGGAGAAGGTGCCTGATTCCCGGCAGTTAAAGAGAGACAGATGGAGAATTTGGAGACTCAACCTGGGCGCTCTTCGCTTGTGGCTCCCGGCGGCTCCACCCCGTGGTCAACGACATCACTGGGTATGTCCCAATTCAGGGGCTGGATCCTTCGAAGGACCCGGTCTACTATTAAAAATGCATGCGAATAGGTATTGACTACAAGTTGTCCACTGCCGTATTCCGATCTACCGGAAGTAACAAAAATTACACTGAACGCCAAGAATGATTAAACTGAAGTGGTAAAACTGGAGGCGCTAAAATCAAGGCAGTGAATGAAAACAAGCAACGTTAAATCTGATAACCTTAACCTTTATAACATTAATATTTACCATGTTATGATTTCCAAATTCAAGGATTCTAATTTTCACAGAGGCGAAATTAATCACATGTTGGTTTTTACAGCACTCACTTTTACCATGTTCAGTATTTCACACCTTCACTTGACCCCTTATACACTCAGGGCAGGCAGGCAAGCATATATTTGAAATGCTTGTATTTTTCTTGCATTCTAGTCCTAGGAACCAGAATATGCTAAAATGAGAAGGTAAAAGCTTTCCACAGACTCTAACTGCCCCCCCACAAATGTGAGTAGCTCTGGTTCACCTTGTGTAGTCATGAAGTCAGCAAAGTTCCAGATGAGCTCGCCAATGACATACTTCTTCCTTTTCTGGTCAAACACATTGTGGTAACTCTGCAGGACCACTTTCTGATACTCCTCAGTAAACATCACCGGTGGATCCTGAAGAGTGAAATTTGATAACATGACTAAAGCTGAGCAGTTGTCAAATGTCTTGTCACTATTGTGATTAAAGGGTAAAATTCCCAGCAGACATCTCAGACAGAAATAAAAATCACAAAACAGTTTATGTGAGAAGATTACACAAACCCTTCTAGGGCAGGAATGGGATAATTTTCAAGATGTTTAAACTTGTTTTGGTGGGAAAAAAGGTATTAATTCAATTTAAAATAAAACAAGAATTGGGAGCAAAAGCTTTAATTTGTTATGGATGTTCTCTGATCCTCACAGGATCTAACATGTTTATTCACAGGGTCAAATATACACATACAACCCCACTAACATTTGGATAAATGTCTCAGAGCGTATTGCACCTTAAACCTGTGGTTACAAAACGTCTGTCATAATTCTGTACGAATTTTTCCAACTCATTGGAATAACCAGCAGTGTCAAGTTCAACCATCTGACCCAATCTGTGACTTGTAGATGAACAGAAATGAGTTAGGATGTTTAGGAGCAACCCAGGATCTACCAAGACTAAAGTTGATCATACAATGGAACACCAGTCTCCTTGCCCCCAGTGAAGAGACCATTACAGCAACATGGACTGAGGGGACACAAACAAATAAAAAATTAAAAATGCTCAAAAATCAAAACCTTTTAACTCAACTGAAATAGACTAGCCAAACGTATTTTGGAATGAACTTTTATGAACAGGTGAAAAAGTCTGAGCTAGAAGACTGTTTGGATGAATGTGAGGCTTTCAAACCAAAGAACACTGAACCAGCTGCCATGGGGAGTGGTTGCATCATGCTGTGGGAGCTATTGTTGCCAAAACTTTAACTTCACCACAAATAAACTGCTAAATGATGGAAACTTGGACCCAATTCAATATTCCAAGAGGACAATGATCCTAAACAAGCAGGCAAACATTAGGCTTCTGGAATGTCCTTCCCAAAACCATGTCCTGAGCCAGGAAATCAATTAATTTAAATAAAATTAGCTATAGTTATGGGAAAAGTGGTTACATACCCAGCTAGAGTTATGCCACGAGCCCGTTGATGGCTACAAAGTGTGTAAATTCTCAAAGAACGTTAAAATTAGTGGGGTGAATGTAAATATTTGAGACTACATGTTTTCAAATAAATAAATAAAATAACCTAAAACGTTTTTAAATTTAATCAAGTATGTTCGTATATTCACTACATTTCTGTCAAAAGAACTGTTAATTAACATAATTAAATTAACCATAATGACAACATTAGTGCCCTTGATGGCCATGTGTAAACTCCTTAGCAGAACTGAAGTTCATTGTTGACAGTTTAAAAGGACTTCTGTAAGTGTAGCTCCTCACATTATGAATCCCTGGCACCGCATCTGCTCCATACTCGCTCTGGATGATGGGCTTCTTGTATTTTCCATACCAGTCCTCAAACTGAGTGTTGAGCTGGAGAGAGATGATCTCCACGTGGCCCGGATCATGGTACCAGGAGAAGTAGCTGTTTACACAGATGACATCCACAAAGGGAGCCTAGAGACAGGAAATAATCTTACCCACAAATCAGGATTTTCCTCTTACTTGCTGCTAACCTGGTAAGGGTTTTTCCCCTGATGTAAATATTAAAAGTTTGTTGATATGCAAAAATTGGGTTTTTCTAGTCATTTCCTTAGATTGCAATCATTGATTGCTCTGCAATAATAACAGAACAGTCAATTTTTAAAAGGGCTGACTGCTTCCTCAAGTGATTTTGTAGGTTTCAGGTTGCTAAACAGATGAGCCCTCAGGGTTACTAATCTGGACTTGTGTTCCTGGTTGCACAGAAATTGGATAAAAATCCAATATACAGTATCTCTACAAATGGTAGATTAACTACAGGTAAAGAGCTTCGGAATGCTTACAGCTAAATCTGCAGGACAGAGGATGGTTCCTCTGACCAAGTTACTTAACAGAAGAGTTAATCTACCATATTATCTGTGTTTACATGCATGCTGCACGATTTCAAATACTTTAGTCTCATCTTTTCTTTTTTGTTTACAGGAGTTGGACACAGATTAGTTTTACCCAGGTTACCCTCAACGTATCGCTGCGATGTTAATGCGCAAAGCATCACCAGCTGCATGCTCCTTTTTACCCACAGCTGTCCCATTTTACAGATTAATATTCCCAGTTGCCAGGTTTCATGTGCAACAGAGGGTTTTTACTTTTTTATACTGCCAGTACTGAGAAGACAGGACGGACTCACTCCTTTGTCCCGTGCGTAGTTACTGTCTGTGATGTAGGTTACAGGTCGGGTAGGGTCCAAAGCTTTGGTGTGCAATATCAACGTCCTGCAGGGAAAAACAAACTGCAGTGAGCCATGTTGCAAGTAAGAGGGTCAAGGGACTGATCCACAAATCAGATAGACGTTTACATAGTTACATAATCACAGTGAGGTAAAGCAATCTGTTGAAGTCCGTTTAAAACGTTGCAGTGACAAAGCATGTCTGTGCAGGTGGAACCGTGAGATCATATTGTTCATTTGACAGGCACAGTACTTGGATGAGTCGGGTTGGTCTCTGCAGCCTCAGGCAATCACTGGCTTCCAGCTGTTGGAGTCAGCTTCATACCTAGTCTAACAGCATTCCCTACCATACAGTTCATGGGAAAACTGACAGTGAACCCTTACACCACACTGACTGATAGTGTGGTGTAAGGGTGGCTATGACAGGATTTCTCCATAATCAGGGCTAAACTAATACTGTAAATCCAAGTTTCACTTTCATTTTGTCAAAGTGCATGCCTTCTCTCTTCAGTGCAACTGCTCTACTCCCCTTTAATAGGCAACACACATAAGCATTAGAAAGCAGCATATTTTTAAATGACAAGTTCTTCAGTCAATTTTACCATCCTGATTTACCTTCCAATCAATTTTCTCTAACCCATGTGTTTAGTGCCTCCACAAGGAGCTATGAAGTACTGCAATCGGTAATAAAGAAATCTGTTTAGACATAATTTTAATGAATCTTATCCATACCAGGAACATTGGTGACCATCACTAAAAAAGGTAAGACTAGATCATTCTATTTTGGTCTATACCAGGGGTAAGAAACCTTAACAAACAAAAGAGCCATCTCCATCCAGCCATCGTTTCTTGTTTATCCAAAATTAGGTCACGGGGTAAACCTAGACATGGTCAGTCATGATCTATATGAAAACCAAACGGGAGTCCAAATTAAGCCAAATTTGGTAAATTACTGTAACACCCACATTACAACAGAGCAGGATACAGTCTGTCATTTACAGGTACATCTCAAAAAATTTGAATATTGCATAAAAGTGCAATATTTTTTGCCATTTTATAGAGATTTGTTTCACATAAGGTAAAATATTTTAAGCTTTAATTTCTTGTAATTCTGATGATTATGACTTACAGGTAAAAAAAAAAAAACAAAACTCAGTGTCTCAAAAAATTTGAATTTCACATTAGACCAATCAGAAAAGGATGTTTCAATCACAAATGTCAGGCTTCTTAAAAGTATGCCCATTTCTATGCACTCACTACTTGGTTGGGCCTCCTCTTACATGAATTACTGCATCAATGCAGCGTGGCATGGAGGCGACCAGCCTGTGGTTCTGCTGAGGAGTAATGGAGGCCCCGATTGCTTTGATAGCTGCCTTCAGGTCATCTCCCTTTTAGGGTCTGGTTTCTCATCTTCCTCTTGACAACAAATTGACTGTGGACTTCAGAAAACCCAGTGGACCAACACCAGCAGATGACATGGCACCACAAACCATCACTGACTGTGGAAACTTCACACTGGACTTTAAGCAACATGGATTCTGTGCCTCTCCACACTTCCTAAAGACTCTGGGACCTTGATTTCTAAATGAAATCCAGAATTTACTTTCTTCTGAAAACAGAACTTTGGAGCATTGAGCAACAGTCCAGTTCCTTTTCTCCTCAGCCCAGGTAAGACGCTTATGACGTTGTCTCTGGTTCAGGAGTGGCTTGACATGAGGAATGCGACATTTGTAGCTCACGTCTAGTAATCTTCTGTGTTTGGGCTCTTGATTCACCGACTCCAGCCTCAGTCCACTCCTTGTGAAGCTCCCCCAAATCATTGAATGGATTTTGCGTGACAATCCTCTCAAGGCTACGAGTCTCCCTGTCGCACCTTTTCCTACCACAGATCTTTCTTCCACTCAATTTTCTGTTAATATGCTTGGATACAGAACTCTGCGAACAACCAGCTTCTTTCGCAATGACCTTTTGTGTACAACCCTCCTTGAGAGGGTATTGATCACTGTCTTCTGGACATCTGTCAAGTCAGCAGTCTTCCCCATGATTATGTTACCTATGACCCAGAGTGAGAGGCCGTTTAAAGGCTCAGGAAACCTTTGCAGGTGTTTTGAGGCAATTAGCCGATTAGGGTGTGACACCATGAGTGTCCATTACTGAACTTTTTCACAGTATTCTAATTTTCTGAGACACTGAATTTTGGGTTTTTCATTCTCTGTAAGCCAAAATCATCAAAATTACAAGAAACAAAGGCTTGGAATATCTTACTCTATGTGTAATGATTCTGTATAATATACGAGTTTCACTTTCTGAGATGACTGGCAAAAAACATTTTTTTTCACTTTTATGCAAAATAAAAATTTGTTAGAGGTACCTGTATAAAAAGGACACCATGCCCTCAGACTGATTTTTGTCCTGGCTGCTTCACTTTCCGCTGGGAACTGCTCCAATGCACACTGAGGGTCAAAACAGGATCAGAACCAAGTAGCAGTCCTGGGGGAGTCCCATCCTTTACAGGTAACAAGCTGGACTGTGTGGTGGGAACCGGGACAGAGCTTTTGCTTTGAGTATATGAGGACTAGAATTACCTAAAAAGCCATGCTACACCTTCTGGATCTGAGGTTCCATATCTGGCCTACATCCTACTAAATAAAATGTGTCCAGTGGTGCAAAACCTACATGTAAAAAGAATAAAAATAGGGGCAAAGCAGTGGCGTAGAAGTAAAGCATGCAGCTGTCATGGGTTCGAGTTCCCGGACCATTGAGCTTTGCTGCATGTCTTTCCCTTGCTCTCTCCAACCCATTTCCTGTCAGTCAACTTACAAAATAAAGGTCAATAGTGCCACAAAATAATTAAAAAAATAAAATTCATTAAGTCTGGCCTCATACAATACATTCTGTTCTTTTTTCAGTGCATTTTCTACACAAAAAACATGTTTTTTATTATTTTTTCCTTAAACAAAATGGGGACAGACCATGAGACACAGGAAAACTATTCATGGGAATAAATGGGATTTTACAGGCTCCTAATTAAACTTTATATACACACACACACACACACACACACACACACACACACACAAGTATTTTTCTGGTTAAGGATTCATGTTTCAGTTTGTAGGTTTTAGAATAGAGCAAACATTTTGAAAGAGGTGAAAAGATCTTTTGTGGGAATTTTATGCAGATATTACCCTAAAACAGAAAGAAAAATGCTAAAACCTGCCACCTTTTATGACACTGCTCCTCTGTATTTAATATCTCTGCTCAGTTTTCTTATCATTTTTGTCCACAGTTACCAGAGGTATTTTACAGCGGCCTCAGGCTCTGGAGATACCTTTACCTCTATACCATAAACTGTTTAATAAAGTAAAAATCTAAAGAGTAAAACAAACAAAAGCATAACTCCACCATCATCAACAATAACTTACTTGAAATAATTTTCAGCAGGGGGCATCTCTGCCGCGGGCTCATTAGCTACGGACCACATGACCACAGATGGATGGTTCTTGTCCCGCCGTACAAGCTCATCCATAACAGCTAGGTGGTGGGTCAGGGAGGCGTTTCCAAAGCTGCGACTGTTCCGGAAAAACATATAGACCCATTTCACATTTTGCTGATACACTGAAAAACTGCACTCTAATAATGGAAGACTTTTACCTCTAGACAAACCATTGCATAAAAGAAACAGGTAAAAATTCAGATTTAAATGCAAATTTAAATCAAAATCTAAACTGAAGTTTAATTTTACATTTAAATCCAAATCCTAATCTAATCTTCAATCTCACACTTAAAGCAGGTGAATAGTTTAGTATTTGATCAACAGCTGCTTTAAAAATAATGTTTTCAGTCCTGATTTAAACGAGCCAACAGTTTGTTCATATCTCAGGTTTTCATGGAGTTTGTTCCAGAGCTGAAGATCATAGAAACGAAATGCTGCCTCACCGTGCTTTAATCTGTGCAACTTCATTTAAAGTGTAAACCCCCCATTTAAAGACAAAGGTCCCACACATTATATCTTTCATTTCTTCAGCCATGTCACTTGCCAGCTTTTGTTTAAAAAAAAGGTATGACGTTGTGTCAGGTCTTTTAATAAATAACTGATCTAAAACAGATTTTAAACATTTGATCCAACTGCGTATCTTAAAAGGAGGTGAGCTTACATGTCTTTAATGCCGACCCCTGGGCTCTCATCTATCACCACGATGCCATGGCGGTCACACATCTGCAGAATCTCCTCAGCATAAGGGTAGTGGCTGGTGCGGAACGAGTTGGCCCCCAACCACTTTATCAAGTTAAAGTCCTTGACGACAAGGGGCCAGTCCAAACCTTTACCTCGAATCTACAATACAAGGCAGGACAGGTTCAAAAATGATTTGATATTACCACCCGTGTCACAAGTATTCATCTCCACTGAACTTTCATATTTTGTAATGCTACAACCACATATTTCTGTGCATTTTATTGGGATCATGTTGGAGACAAAGTAGTCTACTGTTGTGAGCAAGATGGTGAGTAAACATGATGTAAGCATGAAGGAGATGGGTAAGATGAGGAAGGGTTAGGTTATGGAGGGCTCTGAATGTTAACAGAAGGATTTAACACAAGTTGTCCCGTCTACAGATTCTTCCACCTGAGATGTGGATCTCTGCAGCTCCCTCAGACCAACTATGTGACTTTGCCTGGTCTGTGAGTTTAGTTAGATCATCACATCTAAGTAGGTTAGCTCTTGTGCCACACAGATGGGCTCTATTGACCAATCAGGTGATACCTGTAGGCATCTGGTTGCACTAGAGTTTATTTAGGGGTATCAGGTTAAAGAGTGTGGAGTACTGAAACGCCACACTTCTCAGGTTTTTATTTGCTCGACGTTTTGAGAACCATGTATCATTTTCCTTTTACATCGGAATTATGAGCCATTTTGTGTTGATCAGTTACATAAAATCCCCATAATGTTGAAGTTTGAAGATGTAACGAGACAGAAATCTAAATGTTCAAGGGATATGAATACTTTTGCAAGGCACTGTATTCAAACTCAACTCCAAGTAAGAATGAGTGAAGGTTTAGCTTCACTCTGGTACGTACATCAGCATCTTCATGCTTATTGACTCCATGGAAATAGAAAGGCTTGTTGTTGATGAGGAACTGGGTGCTGGTGACGTTAACTGTGCGGATGCCAACTGGTAGAGCATAAACATCCTCGTATGTTGATCTCTCATCAGCAGCCATTAGGCGAACCTGGATAGAAAAGTGGAAATCTAAGAACCAAGAAAAGCTGCTATTTTCAACAAAACAATCTTAAAAATAAAAATAAATTTTAAAAAGTAGGAAAAACAGTTAAATTCTTCCCCCAGTACCAGGGCGTTCGGGCTTAAGAGGTCAAAGAGCACACAGTGGTCCACAGCACTACTTTAACTTTCATAACAGGCGCATTGCATGACTGTGGACTGATACTGGCTTAAAAACAACAAATACCATGCAGCCCCTTAATCATTTCAGTAGAAAACGTAGTGAAAAATGCATTAAACTCAGATGCCCCTCATTGCGACAGTCTATAAAAAATAAAATGATGCTTGCCTAATCTGCTTACTTTGAAGTTTCACTTCTCTGGTGGCAGCCTTTGTATGATCCAAATCTGAAGCTCCATTCAGAAACTAACTACTTTATACCAAAGTATGACTTACCTCCAAAGAGTAAAGATAACCTGGATTCTCATGCATCAAGTATGGCCACCACAGATTAACATCTGCCACTTTGAGCACCCCAGAAGGCTCATTGGAGGAAGCAACACAGTGACCTCCTGTGTCCATTAAAGTCACCTTCACAGTAGCTGAGGCTGCTCCTTGGACTGAAACACTGTACCTAACCAATCCTGAAATCCAGAGGAAAAACCACAAATATAAAAGGCATAAGCTTGTTTCTTATGTTGTTACAGTTTTCTGTCATTTAATGTTAATAACATCCACAGCTGCGCATTATTCTGCACATGCTTTCACATTAGTGAGCATCTGAAATTGAGTAATTCACCATTGTGACATGAGACATCCTGCTTGTTGGTACTTCAGCTACAAGACACAACAACTACAAACTGGACCTTTATTCATGTTTGTGGAGAAGAGAACCAGCTACATAAAGGGTCAAGTGTGGTGAAATCGTAAAACATTGTTTTTTTTTTAAATATGGGTTTACTTCTACACACCCTTTTAGTTTACCTGTATTATCCATGAAATCTGTAACCACGGTGATGTCATCCAGGTAGGCTTTAGGAGTCGTATATAACAGTACAGGACGGTGTATTCCAGCATAGTTATAGAAATCAAAATTGGTGTTTTGAACAAAGAACCCTTCAGGATACCTGTGGATCAAGAAGAGTCTCATTAGAAAGCCTACTTAATGCCATTCATCAGTGAAGCACAAGTTTGGTAAAACAAGAGCTGAAAGTGAAAGATTTTTGCATATTAGTATAACAAAAAAGGAAAAAGAGCAGTAATCAAAGGTTAACACAACAATGACTATACTGAGGTTAGGCTTTCTTATAGGCCAGCAATGATGTTTAAGAAAGGAGAAGTTTACCTTGTATGGTCATTCATGTACTGGATGCTGCCTGGAGGGAGAGTGTGCAGAGTCAGAGTGTTGTTCACAGCGATGGTGATCCTGCATGGGATGGTTGGCTCTTTACGTAGTAAGGTCCCTATTTCAGCCTCAAAAGGCAGATGGCCGCCTTCATGTTCAGTCACTTTGACACCATTCACCCACTGGTGGATATAAAGAAGAAAGTTAAAGAATTACTTCTAATACATAGTCATTCCCCCTTATTTTTTTAAATCTGACACTAACGTCTTATAAAGACTCATGCGATACTCACCACTACCGAGTAATAGTGAGCACTTCCCACTCTGAGAACCACTCGTACGCCTTGATCAGTGATCCAGCGGGCAGGAACTGTTACCTCTCGCTCGTACCACACCCAGCCAATGAAATCTCTCAGTGTGGGGTCCTGGGTGATGTCATTGTAGCTGGCAGGAACTGGCATGTCGATTACAGGGCCAGTCTGGCAGAACATTAATGGCAAATATACTGATTGATTTCTGTAGAATGAATTAGTATTTAACAAATAGTAACCCCTTATCGCTATTATAATTATTAAATCATTTTGCTTCTAATGAATTTGGTGAATCATATTTTAAACATGTTGCTGGGAATCTGTGACTCACTGGACATGTTGATGGGAGCTATAGTCAAGAAAACCACAGTCAGGCAACAGCATCTGTCATTTCATTATTTTTTTTAGATAAACCATGTTTGGCAACTCCCATCTACTTGAACCAATCAGATAAAGCAAGCTGTTCATGAAATTATCCATCTCAACACTACGTTTAATTTACAATTATTTTCTGGCGAATTCATAAAACACAAATATACAAGGAAACAATATTGTGTTTATCTTGTCTAGAGGGTTTCGACGTGGTAAAGTCTTACTTTAGATGTTACCTCAAACAGTACTTGCAGTGGTACCAGCAGACCCACTACTTTTACTGTTGGAACAATGTCAGCTGCTAGCCTGCTAGAATGACCAGCTGCATTCAGAGGCACCATAATGGAGCTGGCAGGGAACGTAGATTCACTGGAGAAAGCAGTGGTTCAGTGGATTCCTGGAGGTAAACTCCAAGCTGTCATTGGCTAAGGGCTCTGGTACCTTCTCCAAGCACAGAGCATTCTGTGTGCTTACTTGGCCGGCCTGCTGCCCTCAGAAGTTGGTTGTGCAGCTTCTCCTCCAAAACAAGCCATCTACAATCCCCTACATGCCGAAGGATGGCTTAATCTCCATCGTAAACTCAAAGACTGTCTGCTTACCGCAGCGCATGAGGCCAAAAAAAAGAACACTTTTCCCGAATCAGGACTGGCTGCTAGGAAGGCGATCCTTCAGATGTTCTGTAGATGAATGTAATGCATTGGTTTTTGTCAAATGATGACTAGAACCTGCACACTGCAACAATCATACTGACCTTGTCTTGACCTGAGATATAAAAACAGAACAGCTTCCTGCTTTTCCTCACAAACCTTTATTTTTAACTCCATGGATATTCCCTTTTCGATGCTCCTGCACAGGACCTGTTGCCGTGTATCATGGCCACCCTGCACTCTATCTCTCATAGTTAATATACGAAAATAAAAAACAACGCTGGGGTGTTCTAGCACTGGTCAAATTGTCCAAAAGCCACAGTAAAGTTGGACAGCCTATTCCTATATTGCCCTTCAGTAATATTTTTATTACTATTTAACGACCAATCAGCTTGCTAAACCAACTAATGTAAATGCTTTGGTTAATAAATGTCCCATGTTAAATCAACACTAGTCTTGTCCAATTGATACAATCAGTTAATGTCAGAGATTCTAAAATCTGTTTAAGATTTATCTTAAAACACATTATTGAGATTAAAATATTGTATAACCCCTCTCCTATAAATACCAAAGGGTAGTTTTTCTGTTCCACAAGGTACTGGACTCGGACCAATTGTGTTCTCTTTACAAACTTCCCCTGAGAAACATTAAGTTGGAGGAAAAAAACTGTAAGCAAACTCATTTCCAAGCCACAAAAGACTTTTGTCACTGTTTAAATCCAAACAAATAAAAAAACTTTTAGTAAGATGCCCCAAATCAGATTTCCAGCGAGCCGTTTTTTTTTCTTTGCCGTCTGGTTCTGACCAATTTGGACAGCAGATCCAAAAATTGTAGCCAGAATAATTCCAAGTACCTCTAACAGAGATCATATTACTTCATTCCCATTAATGACCCAGGTCCAGCCCACCAATATGGTCATCCTCAACAACCCTACAAAACATCATTGATGTCAGAAGATTTGTTCTAATTGTTCCCAAACTTTCCAGCGTTCAGACATGGAATCAGAATCACCTGTTTTTCCACTGCTGTCCTTTAGAACCAGCTCCCAGTAGGAGTGTAAAATAACTAAGTGTGAGCAGTGGACACACAAGTTACCGTAACATTGCACCACTGATTATAATAAAAAGCTGTATTTGGTTCAATCAGTTTTTGGGGTTTTTTTAAATATTTCAATCACAGAGAGTCCCAACAGAGCTGCAGTACGATTTTTTTTACTGCGATCAGCTGTCGAACAAAGTCAGCTGCTTTGTTTCTGCAGGTCCACTCACTCACCTCTGCCAGGCGACTTTTGTACCAAGCCCTCTCGAAGCCCTGGTTCCTGTTAGGGGATATGTCAGCCCTAAATACCCAGAGCCCGTTCAGCTCTTTCACCTCTCTGGAGGAGGACTCCCGGGGAAACAGCATGCCCGTGTCCGACAGGAGCACCGAGTCAAGAGCGGCGAACAGCCACAAAACACGGAGCATCCTGAGCTTCGCAGGTTAGTCCACCTTGGGCAACTTCTCAGCTGTGTGCATCGACCGACTGACCCCGCGTTTTCCTGTGGCTTGTGTCACGTGACTTGGTCTGGAATCACGTGACTTCCAAGCTGCGTAACTTGTTGTGTTACCTTCACGTTCTATCAGAAATTTGTAAGCCGAAGCGATGCGTTCTTTTACGTGCGAATATCCAAAAACAGTTTTTTTCTCAGTTTTTAAATTTTTTCTCACTTTTTCTGTTTTCCTCCCTTTTCCTCCTTATACAACAACATTCCAATAAAGAAAATAAAATAAATGTATTACACTAACTGGTTTAACAATCAGTGACTGTCTTCTGGACATCTGCCATTTCAACAGTGCTTGTAGGCCATAATATGGCCACAACATAACGTTTGTGTATTAGAAATGCTTTTTTTTCGTCTTATGTAATATATTTACATTTTCCGTGGAACTTAATTTTGTGTTTTCATGACCTGTAAGCCACAACCATGTAAATTAATAGAAACGCTTGAAATAAGCCTCTCTGTTATAAATCTATATAATATATGACTTGACCTTTGGAATTGATTTGCTAAAATAAATGAACTTTTTGATGATATTCTAATCGGTTACGATGTACCTGTATTAGTGTTACTTGCTTCCTGTGGCTTTTTTAAAATAAATACAATGAAATATTCAAAATGACCTAACAGGCATATTAAATAAAGTTGAAAGTAATATAGCCTATATTTCACAAATTAAAGTAAAAACTGATCATTTGTCCTGGCTGCCATGAGAGTTTAAAGGTTGTTAAAAATATATAGATATATTGACTGTTCGTTGTTGAGACAATGGAAACCACCCGCTTCAAATTCACATTTAATCATTATACTGCAGTTGCGTGTAATTCACACAGAGGCCCCAAAATAAAACAGCCGAAGAACAGCACAATGTGGTACTGGGGGTTTCACGTTGGATTTTTTTTGTCTTTTGGTAAAAATAACCTCTGGAAGATTTTGAGCTTCATTTGATCATTTTGTCCCCGGGGATATGGAAGTTAAAGGGCCCAAATTTAAAATTAAAAAACACATTTTTATAAAAAGGAAGTATGGTTCAAGGAAATTTAAAAGAAAAAACATTGTTGCTGCATTTTATAATTATTTGAAAAAAAAACCTGCAGAAATTTAAAGGAACTAAACTTTTTAAAATATGAATTCATGTGAAAATCTGAGATCACAATTTTGTTAGTGCAACAGCTGTATTTGTATTTGTGATTTTTTTTTTAAAAAATTTTAAAGAGAAAAGGCTGTTGGGGTTTTTTGGGTTAATTACCTTAAACTGAAAAAAAATAATTTTCTAATTTACCATTGAATATCGTACCGTGCTGAACTGGGAAATGTTGGGGTGTACCCCACTTCTCGCCCAGGGACCACTGGAGATAGTAGCCAGCTTCTGGAAAAGCCCCAACCTCTTATCCTCACCAGCCCAACTAAAAATGTTTCCAGTTTAAAAGTCAACCAAATTAGAAGGGCTCTGCCATTTCTGATCAGAGGTGTGGTCAAATGTCCAGCATGAATTATGCCAGAAGCTTGTTGGCAATAAAAAGTATGTGAGTCTTTTTCTGCCAATTGATCAGGGACATTCATCCACATGGTGTTGCATATTTTGTTCTTACTAAAATTTCTGACTCGGGGGTTTAAAAAAATCCATTAAATTGAAATCTGCCGCAATTGTTTTTTTTCATAATTTTTTTTCTTGTACTATCCACCCTAGAAAAAGGAACAGTTTAAATGCATAAATCGAGACTTGATATGAATTTATAATGAGTCAATATAAATCTTTGACCAGAGCAGTATCATTTGGACAGAGCAGCTTATACACAAGTTAGATTCTATTTTTCTTTAAAATTATGGTCAAAAGGGGCACGGCGGTGTCGCAGAGGTTAAAAACAGCCGTCGCTGGTTCAACTCCCGGCCCAGGTGACCTTTGTTGCATGTCTTCCCCCTCTCTCCACCCCTGTCCTGTCAGTGTACTGTCTGAAAAATAAAGGCCACTAGCGCTGGAATTAAACATAAAAAAATTAAAGATTCCCTTGGCTTTAATGTATAAAAATGTATGTGCAAGCTTGTTTTTTCCAGGTTTTAAAAATTTTTACTTTTTAAAAACAGTTGAAAAACCCACACCAAATTTCCCCTGTGTTATTTTTTCATTAATCAAAGCTGAAGCCAAAATGAAAAATATTGTGACAAAGGAAAAAACAAAAAAATAGGAAACCCCAGTGCTTTCTTTTTACTATTGCTGTAAGTATAGGTGTTCCAATGCTGTTCCCATACAGTTGCATGTATCAACCACATAGCTTATTAATGGTTGGAAACAGCTCTGCACTGTCTTGCAGTCTGAGAAAGAACATGAACCTTACATCTTTTGACCTTATTATTAGTTTCTTTGCTTTCTTTTAGCTCCTAATTCCCAGATTCCCCTTCAGAAAATAATGCTTTTTTGGGGGTTTTTTAAAAAACCTTTTGGGGCCAACAATCAAATATATTTTTAAAACCCGGAAAGAAAGGGTTGAAATTTATTCTTAAGGTAAAATCCGGTATGTGATAAAGACCTTAGAGGGGGCAACCGTTTTATAATTTTCCATCTGCCTGAAATGAATGTAAGGTTAATGGTGAGTTCAGTCTTGGTTTCCTGTGTTATGTCTGTTCTCAGCCAGTTTCCCACAGATTCATTAGGAATGTTTCAAAATAAAAGTACTTTTTAAAATATAGTTTCTCTGCCCCATGATTTGATCCCCATCATGGGTCAGAGTGTATTTTTTAAACTGAACCCATTCTCGGAATAACGTTTCTTGTGACAAAAGCTTTGGACTCTTAAAGAAGACATGTAAGAGCTTTATGATTATCATTGGCGTTAAGAATGTTTATCCTACATCATCACTGGTGCCAGAAATATTGACATTGGAATAGTTTGTAATTGAATTTATTTCTGTCTATATGATTTGACTGAACTGACTATATATTTCTGTATATAAATTGAATCTGTTTATCTTATAAAGGGCCTTGAGGCAATGCTTGGGGTATCGAGGCACCATAAATAATCTCAATTGAACTGAATTAATACTTTGTGCATACCACATTTATGCCAGAAAGACTGCACATACCCATCCTTAGCATAAAACTTCACAAGGCTGGAGCAGAAAGATAGTCAAGTGACTCATAGCAACATATAACATGAACTTGCTTTAAAGCTTGAATAATTTAATAATGAATAGCATGAACAGAAGAAGAAGAACAGAGAGGGATTTTTGGCCATACATCTTTGCATGGTCTCTCTAGATCGTCCACATTCCTGGGTCCTCTCTTATGTTCTTGTTTCTTCAGCTAGCACCACGGTTTTTCTATAGGATTTCAGTCTGGAGACTGAGATGGCTGTGAAAGAAGGGTGACAATGGAGAACCACTGTGTTGGAAAGACTTACTGATGACCCGTTCTCAGTTTACTGGCATAGGCCACCAGAAAGTTATTTAAAATTTCTTGGTATTTCAAAGTCTCCATGATGCCATGGACTCTAAACAAGGTTTGCAGGACCTTCGTAAGAGACACAGGCCCACAGCATCACTAACTCTAACCCAGGGAAAACAGAAAGGAATTTGTAGTTTCTAGAAACTCTGATTAACCTAAAATGTTGCTCAAGCTGCACTTAACTTATAGTAATTGGTAAAGGTGTCGATTATTGTGCCATCTTGTGCCATCAAAAGCTGAGAACACAATAACATCAAAGCTTACTTTTTTGACTCATTTCATGAGGGTGATTTAGCAACCTATGACATATTTTTTATGAACTTCAGTGTCATCCAATCCATCCATCCGTCCGTCCATCCATCCATCCATCCATCCATCCATCCATCCATCCATCCATCCATCCATCCATCTATCCATTGTCTATGCCCACTTGTCCGTGCAGGGTTGGAGGGAAGCTGGTACCTATCTCTAGCAGGCGTTGTGCGAGACTCAGGGTACGTCCTGGACAGGCCGCCAGTCCACAGGGACACACAGGACAAACAAGCAAGCACACTCACACCTAGAGAGACAAATGAACCTAACATGTCATATTTTTGGACTGTGGGAGGCAGCTGGAGTACCCAGAGAGAACTCACCCATACACAGGGAGAACACCATGCAGAAAGATCCAAGACCGGGACTCAAACCCAGGACCTTCTTGCTGCAAAGCAACGGTACTATCAGCTGTTCCACCGTGCAGCCCGTCAATGTCATCCCAACTATTTTCCCACTATTTTTTTTTTCAAACAAGAAAACAATGACAAAACATCCAATGGTTCTAGAAAGGACTTAAAACACTGCATACATCTTTATACCCACACATAAAGCTTTGTATATCAGTTTACTTTGGTTTGTGGATTGATTTGATTTTTTTTTTTCCACTGTCAGTGGCAAACTTTTTATAGCTGACCTGCTGGAGGACTTTTTCTCTTACACTATTTTAGAAATGAATTTATTCCTTAGAAAAAAAACAGTTTACAGTAAAAATAGCTTGAAAGTATATCTTTCATTTATTATTCATAAGCAGGCAAGGGGGGGACATGAAAGGCAAAAGACAGAGAACAAAGGAAGACATAATTCCCAAAAGTCAGACGTGTTGCTAATAATATTTTTACAGTTCTGCAGTGGCCCTTTTTACCTCTACATCTACAATAAAGGAAAACGCTGATGTTTTCATTATTTAAGAAAGCAAGACTCCTTCTGACGTTCTTTGATTGGTGAGGAATACGGGACTTCTTCCATAAAAAGTTCCTGTTCCTGTAAAAGCAGAAAAAAACAGAGTTTGGGCAACCCGCTCCAAAACAGCCCAAAACCCGCCCCTGTGGACAGAAAAAAGGTTTTGTAAACCCAACTAATAATCTGTATTTTGAACATAGTTAATATCTGGACACTCTTTCCACTCATAACATCCAGGAAATCAGGAGCTGTTTATCTTTTGGGGTTTTATATGAACAAGCCAACAGTACACCCTAATAATTGCTGGGTTAAAAATAAACCAGTTTTATTTTGTTAACCCAGTTGTGGGTCAAATATGGACCGATCCAGGCCTGAGTTGATTTAACTCAACAGAGTTTGGATTTGACCCAGCTGGGTTTTCAACAAAAGAATGGGTTAAACTAACTCATGTTTAACAATAATGCTACTGAAGAGTAGGCTGAAAATAAAGATCCATAAATAATTTGAAAAAGTTATATTTGAGTCTAAATGAAAAAAAAAAACCTTTTGGTTTGATTGCCCATTAAACATGATCAAACTATAAAAATACAAAATAACCTCATAATGTGTAAGAAGACTACTGTTTACAGCTGAATTTGGATAGTAACATTCATACTCTATATGATGTTGCATAAAATTTTTTATTGTCGTATAAATTATTGGTACATTCTAAATCTTAGTCAACACTTCATGTTAAGGGATTTGGAAAAAAGGAGGGTGAGTATGTTTTCGAGGAAGATAAATTCAAAAACCCCCTGGAAAGGGCCAAATCCTTTAAGTTAAAAAAATTTTGGGTGGAAAATGTGTAATAATAATGGAAATTTTCCAAGCCAAAAACACTATGATGGGGTGTCCCCTACCTGTTCTGTGGGACTGCCCTCTTTTAAAACAAACTTCGACAGACATTCATGTAGCTTTACAGGATATCTTTAAATATTATAAATCTTCCCCTTTGGAATAAAGACTATATTCTCTGGATGTATACCACAGTACTGGCAAAAGAAGGTCGAACACTTTAAATATGTTATTATTTGCAAGCAAGAAGACAATGACAAGCAAATGGTTAACACAGCACAGGCCACCCCTGAGCGGTTGGACTGAAGTCACCATGGACATTTATAAAATGGAGAAGGTAACAACTGTAGCAAATTACAAATTGGATTTGTTTGATTCGTGCTGGAAAAAGTGGATTCAATACAAAATACTCCAGAGACCTAACATAGTAAATGTAATACTATTCCAGGTCATCCCTGAAGGTTTTGTTCAACAATTTTAGTTTTCTCACTGATGTGGAAATTTAAGTTGCTGTAATTTCATATTATTTGTGTATACTGAATGTGCAAATATTTGCTTGGCGTGTGCCCATCAGTGACTTTATCGAAATACTAAATTACAAAAAAAATGTTACATAAAATATTGTGTGTCTGATAAGGGATTAACAATACATACAGTTTACGAGCGAGATGATATTAGGTTTATAAGAATGAGACAAGAAGAGATGTTAGTAATATGCTTTGGTAAAACAAAAAATCAAATAAATGTTTTACCTAAATATAATAAAGGTTTCCAAAATGACAGTGTTTTTTTTATTAATATATATATAAAAAAATGACAGTGTTTTAAATTTTAAGTAAAGGTGTGATGAGTCCATATATTGTGTTTTTTATTCCTGTCTAATTTCTAAGGTGGTGTTATTAAAAAAAATGATTTTTTTCTTATTTTTTCACAAATATAATATTTTTTAAAATCTGAAACTTTGTTGTGAATAATTTCTGTTTAATGTCAAATTATTCTGTTCATGTTTAACCAGCTTAAATGGGTTAAATTCTGAACAGCTGACTAAATACAGTCCAGACTCATTAAGAATTGTGACTGGACCTTTATGTTTAGCACCATTGGAAAGTTGCAAAGCAGATGCCAACTTTAGGATCATTACTAACTAATTGTCAGCCAGTCCAAGTGTTCTCGCAGTCCTTACAAATCATTTGTAACGTGTTTATCACACAGTTTATTTTTTCTGCTGAACACTCAAAATGATGCCACACAAATGATATATAAGAGTCAAGATTTTCTTCAATGCTTTAACCAAGTTTTGTTGGTCAGCACTCTGATCCCAGCGTTTGGGTTAAAAAAATAACCCAGCATTTTTTACAGTGTAATTCAGTCATTAGAATAAACAGACAACTAATTAGCTACATTCGCTGTGCTGTGGACTCTGTTGTTTCTACTTGACTGAGCAACCTGTTTCTTTTCAATGTCGACATACAGTAGCACGTCCTTCTAGGGTAAACATTTGATTCTTGGCGACACGTCTGATAAACACCCAGAAGGGATGGAATGTATTGCTCCATTTCACAGTACAGAGTGGCGGACACTGCACTGGTTAACTGTATTAAGTGTGTGTGTGTACATGTGTGTGTGTGCATGCTCGCATTATGTGGTTATTTTGCCTGGTCCACACAAGGGGAAATGGGTTATGTGGGTTAATGGTTTAGGAAGGTATGAATTGAGGTTAGGGTGGGTTTAGGGTTAGCTATATACTAGTAAGGGTTAGGTTTAGGGTTAGAGTTATACTATAGCAATGAATGGAAGTCAATCAAAGGTCCCTACAAGGATACAAAAACATCTGTGTTTGTGTGTGTGTGTTTGTTTTTGGACTGATGCCTCTACAGCATGTCTCACTCTCCAGTGTCAGCCAGACAGAGCAGATGGAAGGAAAGCTCTTTCTGGCTCGCTGGTGGTTCTGAAAGTTGGTCCCAATGAACATGTGTTAGAAGGTGAAACTGGTCATTTGAGACAGCCCGCAGTGTGCGTTATTCCTCACTGCACATCCTCTATCTGCAACAGCACACATGTAATTTCTTCTCATTTTGTCATTTTGACACACAGAATGACGTGTATTTCATCGAGGTTGTAACAAACTAACCTCAAGTAGTGCATAATTGGGAAGTGAAAAGAAAATGATACAAGGTTTTTAAAATTTTTACAAATAAAAATCACGGTATTGTATTTGTATATTGTATTTGTATTCATACCCCTTTACTCTGATATCCTAAAATGAAACACAGTTATCTTCAAAAGTCACCGTATTAGTAATTAATCCACATTGCTTGCAATGTTGTCAGTATAAATCCATCTGTTCTGTGACGCAAACAGCACCATGAAGACCAAGAAGTGAATGTGAGAAGAAGAAAACCATGGCTGACTGCATACAATAAGGAAATCTGATCCCAGTAATTTAAAGGCAATGTGAGGGTGCAGCAAACATGGGGAAGAAGGTTCTCGGGTCAGATGAGACCAAAACGGAACTTCCTGGCCTACATGAAAAACACTACTGTGGAGAACTAACACTACAAATTCCCCAGAATGAACCATCCCCACAGAGAAATATGGTGTTGGCAGCATTATCCTGTGGGAATGCTATTCTTGAGTGCGGAGACCGGTCAGAGTTGATGGAAAGATGGAAAGCTAAATACAGGGCAGTCCTGTAAGCCTGTTAGAAGCTGCGAAAGACTCAAGTCTGAAGTGGAGGTTTACATTCCAGTAGGAAAACAACCCTAGAAATACAACTGGGGGTTTGGTACAGTTATCCATGTGTTAAAAGAGCCCAGGCAAAGTACAGCCATAAATGCAGTCGAAAATCTGTGGTTCTCAGATGTTCTCCATCCAATCTAACTGAGCTTAAGGTATTTTCCATAAAAGAATGGGCAAAAATGTTAGTATATAGATGTGTAAAGCTGTTGAAGACATATTCTAACAGACTAGTAGTTAATAATGCACACCAAATGTTTCAGATTTGCGCTGGTAAAATAGTTTAAGAACCATGATTCATTCTCCCACTTTACAAATATGCTCTGCTTTGTGTTGTTCTATCACATAAAATCTCAGTAAAAACACTGATGTCTTTGGCTGTAATGTCACAAAATGTGAAAAGTTCTTGGAATTTGCATGTCTTTGCATGGCAATTTACATGTTGGGGGACAGAATATGTGATACTTTCACCACGTTGAAATCTTCAAATACAGTAAAAAAGTCAAATGTTAAAAAAGCTTTATCTTTGATAAAAATCATGATTATAATATTACCGAAAACCTTTATCAAACATGGCATGGTGTCTCTTTTCAGACACTTATAGACTAGTGTTTGTATGTATATGTTGGTGCGTACATATGCATATAAATAAGGTTAATATGCAGGAATCCATCAGGAGTGACAGTCTTTATTTAACCTCCAATTTGAATTACACAGCAATCTAATATAGTCGTTCTACTGAGATGTTGTATTGTCACTATTTGTTATAACTTACAATGTGAAACTGGTGTCAATCTTTTTACTGCGCTCATCGTAACATGTATCAGTGTCTCTTTTCTGAGAAATGTGTGGAGTAAACAAAAAACATGCACAGTTCCTCTGAAGGGTCCATGGAGGCTCGCAGTTGTAGCAGATTGGTTGAGTGGGCGCATGGATTACAGAGTAGGAAGTCTTCTCTTTGGTCCTGCTGCGTCTCACTGTGTGCCAATGACTCTCACTGCCAAAACCTGGGGTGTGTTTAGGAGACTGCAGAACAGCTAAGACCTGCAGCTTAGAGCTGAGCTTTCCTCCAGGGCGCTATTCATGGCTGCTCTCCTGCAGCAATGCTTAGTTAGAGGAGGCAGCATGGTGGTTAATACCACTGCAGATGTGCTGTGAAAATTCACAGAAGGAACAGAGTGTGTTTTTAGCTAGCTAGGGAAGAAATAACCTGTCAGCTGGACTGGAATTCATAATTCCTACATTTTACATGCTGTGAATGAATCAAAAGTTAAAAGAAAAATGCCTTTATTTCCCTGGCCATGGCATAATAGCAGACTGACTGCAGCGACAACAGCTAATTCCATGATAGACACATTTTAAGATGTGAGTTCTTCAACTAGTCATGCATGCACTCCCTCAATTGATTTTTAAGCCAATTTCCAATCATCTGCTTGTCTGAGCAGGGTGAGACAGATGGAAGGGTTGCGTTGTAGCTTTAGTTCAGACACTGTGTTGGTTCCCCAGCAAATGTGAGGGACACAAGTGGCAAAGGATTCACTGCAACCTAATAATGGCCATCACAGATCACAGTCGAGGAAACCAGCTGGCATGGGTGCAGCAGGGAGGCAGAGATCATTCTGGATTTAGATGTCTCATAATTTTGTGTGACAGAAAGGAGAAGTAGAACTCTTTAATGCTGCATCCTTTTTGCCACACCACTTTGCAAACATACACGTGTCCACATTGTGTCCATGATTTTTGTTGGCGAAACAACTTAAAACCATGCATCAGTTTACTTCCACTAGACGATTGTCCACTACTTGTGTTGGTGTATAACATGATGTCTGAATGAAAAACAATTAAGTTCAAGTAGTTTGAATACTCTTGCATTTTGGAGATATTTCAGACATGCAAAAGTAGAACGTTCTAAAATAGCATATTTTTCAGCTTGGATAGTTTTTAGGTAAAATTATAAATGGTGGGACAACATTTTTTATTTCATATTTAGACCACAAGACACAATTCTGCATGAAAAACTGAGCTAAAGGTCAGAGCTTGAGAGAGAAAATAAAAAAAGGAATAGGCATTCATTGCATCTTCTATCACTGATCTCTAGTGGAAATCCGAGTGTTGAATAATTCATAGGCAGTGGGAGGTGAATAATGAATATGTGTGTGTGATTAAAGGATGCATACAGATGAAGCAGAGAGTGAGTGTGAGAGGAGGGCTTCCCCCGCTGTGTGATCTTTCACGCCTGTCACACAAAGGATTTAATGAAAATGGTCCAGGGGGGGAGCTACAGTAGTTACAGAAGGCATCATGAACCCAACTTCTGCCACTAACAAAACACGACACAGAACTCTGTATACAACCAGTGGAAATTGAGTGAAAAGGGGAATGCATGTGTAAAAATGTGTGGAAATGAATCACTTCTGCATCATGCAGAGCTGTGTCTGCAGGCTAGGGTCTCGTACACAGGGAGGACAGAAATTTGAAGGCTGCTGCATCTGAGCTGCATCCCAGTCTTGTGAGTGTGCATGGATTTTAAAGGAGCCTCAGTAAATGTTGTGTGTGCATCAACATCTGCATGCATGTTGTATGAAACATGCGTGTGTGAGTGTAAAAAGGATCTACATGCATCTGCCTACGCAACACCCCCTGTTGCACACCACTGTTTCAAGTGTGTACCTTTAAGGTATGTGAAAAAGCATCATGGAACAAGGCAAGAACAAAGATTATTAGGTTTTGTATTTATTAAAAATATACGTAGGAAGTGGTGGAGGATATGACCTGAGTGTCTTACTCAGAACGGAAAAACACCTAGGAGGAGCTTGGTTAATAAAAGACTGGTGTTAAGATGTGAGACCTTCTGTTCTACTTCATGTACATCATAAATTAGAATAGAAAGGTTTGGATGTCAATACAGAGCAGAGAGCAAAATAAAATGATCAGACTAGAGCCTCAGTGGCAGATTCCTTTTTTGTGGCCACAGGTGCTGCTGTTTCAGTTGTTTCCCATCATTATAAAATAAAATTTAAATGCTGTATAAGGGCTATCAAGGTTACGACGTAGGAAAAAATAATTGCAAATTTGTTAAAAACCAAAGATATCTTGAAAACCTAACTAACCATTGCCAGTTCCTTTACTAATTCCTCTACTAATTTGAAAATCTTGATAATTATAGATCTTTCACAATGTACCCTATTTTTCTCATTTGTTTCTTATCGTTTTATAGGAGTTTGTGTGTGTCAAGGTCTGAAACAGCCAAAAGCTTAAGCATATAAACATACATGCAGAAATAGTTTCACTATATCCACTCTAGAGTATAGTGTGTGATCTGTGATGCTGTGGGCCTATCGCTTTCTAGGGTCAACAAAGCAAGAAGAGCAACAGAGTGAAACCAGGATATTTTAGAGTGAGACTATGACCTTAACCAGATGAAGTTTTATTATATGGTTGTTTCGAAAATATTTCAGCATTCCCTTTAGAGAATTATCTTGGAAAAATGAAGCGCAGGCTTAGGAAACTAAATTCTGTCTGGTTACAAATCATAAGGAGACTATCAGAGAAAAGAAAAACTTCTCAAGTTGACCTGCCAAAGGTGAATGTAGTAAAAAGGCAGCATTTTAATGGTCCATTTTTGTTTTTAGGTGGGTATGCATACAAGCAGTAAAGAAAACTGCACCTGGACTTGGAATGTATTGCTTTCTCAGATGACAATAAATGTGTGTTCGTTATGGTAAAGGTTGGTTTGGTTCAGAACATCATTACATCTGCTGATGAACAGTTTGTGCTAGTTATGTGGTAAGGTGGTGATTACTTCACTTACCCTGTCCGTACTTGTACCTTGTCTATTTATGAAGTGTCCCACCAGAGCAGGAGCCAGTCACAGAGCTAGTCAAATCACTTGCAAATGTGCTGAAGAAGGCAAACCCACATTTGTGGTGAAGCCTCTGCTGCATTCATTATCCAACACCAGTCCAATTTATTAAAACATTTAGCTTTGCTAGGCATTCTGGTCATCTGGTATAGTGTATGGACCTTTATTGCATATTTTATCTTGACCGTAGTGTTACTGAGATTTAAACGTTTGAAGCCCTTTGAGTACATTTATTTAATTTGAGTTTGTCACAGTGGCAAGTGGGTAAGTTGAAGCAGCATAGCAGACTTAATATGCTAAATTCCTTGATGGGTCAGTTCAAGTCTTTTTGAACACATGGTGTTTTAAAACAAATGTTCACAAAATCAAGTAAAAAAAAAACCTGAATAAAATATAATACTAAAATATTAAAATATTTGAAAAACCAAGTGATGGTTTTTCTCTTCATGCAACTCAGCTTGGGCTGCACAGGTTCAGTGAGAAAACCTAGCAACATAGTGTTCATTTAAGCTGAGAGGCTCCAGGAAAAACATTTTCATTGTAGGTGTGTCATCCCCTGACTACTTTTTTTTACATAATTTCAGACTACCTGAAAACATCCTCAGCTTGGCTGACGTTGTGTCTAACCTGGAAACAGAGCTGGAACCAGAAGCCCAGGAGGGCAAAGAAAAGAAAGTACGTTTTTGTATACCAGTATTAAAAAATATATTCAAAACAATCATTACTTTGTCTCCAAGAGTCAACCTTGAAGCCTCATATCAGCATTGTTAGCTGCAGTGAAGGGACTAATTCATGGTTTCCTTGAACTAGATCTCTTTGTGTTGCTTCACTGCGATTAGAGTTATAAAAAAACACCTACCTTTAATACAGTCCTACAATACACTTAAAGAGCATTTGACAATCAAAGCTGTTTCTTTCTGAGCAATCTGCTGCATCATAGCCATTGGAGGTCCCCCCACCATTCACTATTAATGTATTGTTTTTTTAATAAGGGCATTAAACATTCACTTAAAAAAAATTAACCAGGGCAGGGTTTAAGTTTACTCAGTGTGGCTTGGATGCAGCTGCTCAGCCATGGAAACCCATTACATGAATTGTTTTTGGAATATTCTTCGAAGACCGTGCAGTGTTGCTACTTTAAATTTTTTGTCTATACTTATGACACTGTAAAAAGTTTGGGTAGTCCAAATGGTTCTTGGTGACGTTTAGTGAATGTTGTCTGAACGTTTAACGCTAGCTGGGCTACTCGCTTTTTAGGCTTTTCTGTTAGCAATGGTTACGTGGAACTGCTACTATTTTTAGTGTCTGGCTGAATGCGGTTCCAAGCGAGCTGAGTCATGCTGAAAACGCGCCGTCAGAAGACTGTCGATCATTGATTGGGTAGGAGGAGGTGTCACTAGTCACAGTGGACATATTATAATACTGTCCCTACATGCATGCTCAGTATGAGGGATTGCTGCAAAGTCAACGCCAGTGACTGTCCACTGTCTCTACATGCTCATCCGGGAGGAGTGAATGCTGCAAGTCACTGACTCGATGCAATCTGCTGGGTTTCCTTAGATAGGAAAACTTTTTGTCTAATTTGAATAAATAACTGAATCTGACTGCACTGTTCAATGATTAAGATTAATTGGAATGTATGTACCTGACTTTTGTGAAGTGCCTTGAGACGACATGTGTTGTGAATTGGCGCTATATAAATAAACTGAATTAATACCTAAAATCTTCACTCATCAAATCATTGTACACTGGGTGTACAGTCTGCCTAAATTGAAAGCCTGGGCAACAGGAGCATTAATCAGAGAAGGAGCAAAGAGTATCTCCTGAGGAGCTGCAGAGATCCACAGCTCAGGTGGGAGAATTTTTAACAGGACAATTATTAGGTGTGTTCTCCACCAATCAGGCCTTTATATTAGAGTTAAAGTAGAAAGGGGACAAAGCAAACACAAAAAAGAAGGTGCTGTTTTGAGATGAGTGAAGGAAGACATTCAGATGAGGGAACTCTTTTCCCACAGGTCAAATGTTATGTGCGACAGAAAACTAACTTTCAGCAGGAACAGGAAAGCTGATCAGAGTTGATGAAAAGATGGACGGAGCTAAATACTGAACTATTCTGGTAAAATAAATTCCAATGCTGTAATGCTACAAAATACTTCAGCCTGGGGCAGAGGTTGGTCTGCCAGCAGGACAACCGTAAACATACAGCCAGAGCTACAATGGAATGGTTTAAATTAAAGCCTATTAATGTGTTAAAATGTCAAGGTCCAAACCTAAATCTAGCTGAGAATCTCTGGCAAGATTCGGTAGTTGCTGTCCACAGAGGCTCTCCAACCAATCTGACTGACTTCGAGCTATTTCTAAAAAAAGAAAAGCAGAACCTCCACTTTCTAGATTGGCAAAGCTGGTATACAAGACTTGCTGCTGTAAATGCAGAGAAAGGAGTTCTACAAAACATTGACTCTGCAAGCGCACATCACACATTTTTGATTTTTATAAAATATTTATAAAAGACATGCATGCTTTTCTTTCTAATCTGCTTTGGTCTATTTCATGAAAATACTGATAAAATACATTGACGTCTGCAGTATCAGAATCAGAATCAGAATCAGAATCAGCTTTATTGCCAAGTTTGTACATACAAACAAGGAATTTGACTCCGGTACACTTTGCTCTTTGGTTTTTGTTTTTGCACTACAGAATATACATATTTACAATGTACAATATACACATATATAAATAAAAAGGTGCATTTGCAACATCTGTATGCTGTTGTTTTTTATTTTATTGAATGTTCAACAGAGAAACAGCCTGGGGGAAGAAACTGTCTCTGTGGCAGCTGGTTTTTGTGAACAGCGCTCTGTAGCGTCGGCCTGAAGGCGGAACTCTAAACAGTTTATGTGCAGGGTGTGTGGGGTCTGCAGAGATTTTAGCAGCTCTTTTCCTGACCCTAGACCTGTATAAGTCCTGGATGGAGGGAAGGTCAGCCCTGATGATGACATGTATGACATGTATGACATGTAAAGAAGTTTTGTATCTTTTGTAAGGCACTCGATGTGTTAAATTCATGTAATCCACTTTATATATTGCAGTAATGATCAGATTCAAGCTTAGATTAGTCCTCTCATGGTTGAGTCTTGCTGTCAGAGTTATTTTCCATTGTGAATGCAGCCTGTTTTGACTTGAAAATAGAGCAGAGGTGAATGCTCCCAGTGTAGGTCATTGTTCCCCAGAGTGAACCAGCACCCTGTGGTCTTCAGCTGAGAAAATACATCAATAAGTTCCTTTTGCCTGTCTTGAAACATCAAAGCTGACCACTACAACTTTAATCGTTCTCTTTAAAATAAAAACTGATAAACAGCCACTTGTCACACAGTCTCAGAGCGTCTGATGTGATTTATTTTTAGTGGAGAGGTAAACCTGGTCAGTGTTTGGCCCCTACACACAGTCAAACACTCAGCTTCCTCTTCCTGTCTCTGTGGAGACTGAAAAAGACAGTAAGAGAGTGACACAGAGGATGTCTGGGAGGGGAATATTTCTTAAGAAAAACAGATGCAATTTTTATGTGTCTGCGGGGGAAAGATCTCAGGCTTTCATGATAGCAGGTGAGCCAGATGAGACAACCGATCTATCAACACATTCCTGTTCAGAATGTTCTCCTGATGTTTTTATTAGCTCTTGTCTTCAGATACAGAACCAGGTTAGGATGCTACTGTCATAATTCAATCTGCACCAGAGGTGCAGGACGAGCATAGACAGCTGGTGAGACGATCACCAGCTGTCTCTGGTGATCATCAGAGACAGCTGGTGATCCAGGAAACAAAAATCACGAAAAAGTCCTGGTTTCTGGATCGCAGCACAAACTTCAGCGAAGCTAAGCAAGACAAGCTAAATAAGACTAACGACACCGCGTGGAACAAAGGACAAAGACGAACTTAAATACAGACCAAGGTGGACATGAAACAATAGGGCAGGTAATCAGGGAAAAATGAATCAGGCGTGCAGGAAGACAGAGGGGCAGGTGAACCTTATTAGGGAGGGACGAGAATATGAGGAGCCAGACAAGACAAACTGTAAACAAACCCAAGGAAACCAGAACACAGATCTGAGAATAAAACTAATAGGACAGAACCTAGAACAATTAACAAATAAGGTACCAGAAACAAGGGCTGAAGAAATGAGTCTAGAACACTAGTAACAGAAAACACCTGACTAAACGTAAACCAATACCAAACCAAAAACAAACACTGTGACAGCTACATATTTTTTCTTTTTGCTGCAGAACATGAATAAAGTGTAATCGCTTGGGGAATTCTGGTCATAGGTGAAATTTCCCCACTTGTCACAAAGAACAGTTATTTAAGGGATGCTAATTGTGGCACACCCTCCTACTCCAAGCTATAACTCATTTTAATTCACAGTAACAGAATTTACCAATGTGGATAGAACTGTGCACTTAAAAACAAGTTAACATATATTAATAGATATGGACCGATCCAGGTTTCGGTTGATTTAATACAGCTGGTTTTGAGTTTGAAGTGGGTTAAAAATAACCCATAACCTGAATTATTAAATGGTAAATGGTTGGGTTTCTTAGGTTATGTATTAGTATTTTATATGTTTTGCTTAATTCAAATAAAAAGAATATAGACAACAACCTCATAATCTCTAAAAGGATATTTCTTGACAGACAATTGAATTTATATACCAGATAAATTACAGCTTATCTACTAAGGGGTTGATGATACAATTAACCTACAAGAAGAACAAGATTCTGGGGTCTCAAAAATGAGACAGCATGAGATGTTTGCAATATTTCTGGAAAAAACTATAAATCCTTTGGATTACAATAAAGATTTCACAAACTGTGTTTTACAGAGTTTGTAATCAGTGTAGCACAATTCAATCCTGGTTTGACCTGTCCACATACTGCGACGTTCACAATTTACCATCAAATGTATATACATGTACAGATTTGAAAGTGATGAGGCAGCCAACATGTGTGTTTCAGCTCTAATTGGGAACATGGTTTCAGAAAAATGATGTTTTATTCTGCAAAAAGACTTGCAGCCATTGATTTAGATATTCAGTGGGAAAGAAGGTAACAGTAGGTAAAGTTTTTGGTGCTGGTAAGAAGCTGGGAAGCCGATGCCATAGCCCTGCAGCTGTTGAATATATTAGCAATTAGGTAACCTATCAAAGAAATCCTTGATTAATTGAGTAATAAGATAAACGCGCCAAGTTTGCTGGAACAATAAATCCAACCACTTACCCACTCACCCTCGTCTTCATCAGAACTGTTCCTGCTCACAGACAGGCCCATATCCCAGCCTACTATTCACTGTCAGTTCTGCTACCTTTAATAATCTTTTGGTCCTGTTTTCGGCATTGTGTAAAATGCTCTGTTAGTAACATTATTTCAGGTTTAATTGTACTTAAGGTACATGATAAAACTTTTCGTCCTTCCAGTGATTTAATCGTTAAAATACTGTTTTGAAGCATTGTGTTCTATAATATTGGATAATATTAGTTTGTAACATGTTTTAGTTTATATTGTAAGATGATTTAAACAGGTCACTCTTGAAAATGAGACTTCATGTCTTAATGGGCTTCACCTGTATACATAAACGCTATGAATGAAGGAATCAAATATAATATTTATATAGTGTAAAAAGAATTAATAACCTAATAACCGGTTCTCTCCAAATGTTTTATAAGTGTTTTTCATTAAATATTTATTTGACAGTGAAGCAATTATAAACAAGCTCCTCCTAGAGATTCTAAGCTGGAAATGCCAAAGTCCACCAACTTATGGTTCCTTTATAAGAATTTCTCATTAGCGTTGCAATCTAACTTATTTTTCTCTCCAAGGTTGTTGAAATCTGTGCATAAAGTTGCTTATCATGATAGCTCATCATTTTAATTTTTTCTTATTCACATTTGGACTCAGGTTTAGTCATGATGATTCAGGATGATCTATCTGCCTGTGGCTCCCTCAAGAGATTGATTGCTATCTACAGGGGTTGGACAATGAAACTGAAACACCTGGTTTTAGACCACAATAATTTATTAGTATGGTGTAGGGCCTCCTTTTGCGGCCAATACAGCTTTAATTCATCTTGGGAATGACATATACAAGTCCTGCACAGTGGTCAGAGGGATTTTAAGCCATTCTTCTTGCAGGATAGTGGCCAGGTCACTACGTGATACTGGTGGAGGAAAACGTTTCCTGACTCACTCCTCCAAAACACCCCAAAGTGGCTCAATAATATTTAGATCTGGTGACTGTTCAGGCCATGGGAGATGATCAACTTTACTTTCATGTTCATCAAACCAATCTTTCACCAGCCTTGCTGTGTGTATTGGTGCATTGTCATCCTGATACACGACTTCAGGATACAATGTTTGAACCATTGGATGCACATGGTCCTCAAGAATGGTTCGGTAGTCCGATCTTGTTCACTGGTCTTCTGCGAGGAAACAACCCAGTTCCTTCCTTCAGCTTTGCCTTTATAGTGCTTGATGCTTTCACCAGTCAGCTCCTTATTAGGCTTTCCAGTTATTGCTCAATCTATTCAGTTCAATTTCTTGGTTATTGCACAATACTTTAGTCATGGTCATTGCGACCTACTGGTTCCTGCTTTTTCGGCCTTGGAGCTTGTTGTAGTCGCATCCTCCCTTCCTCCCGTGTCCTTTAAAGGTTCTCTGTCAGCATACAGCTGGCTCTTGTAACTCTTAGTCATCCTGCACTTCTCTCCCTAATCTGCTCAGTCTTAAACTTTACACAGTATCATACATTGCATTCTCAGCTTTATACATTTTCTTGAACACAGTTATAAAATCATCACTTCATTCTTTTTATCCATCACTAATAATCAACATTATATCTTTCATAAACGGTTGATTGAGAATTTTAAACCTTAATGTTTTGTATTTATTATCAGTTCTCAATCATATTTCAATCATTTGTGTTCTAACTTGAAAATCAAAGATTACACGTTTCATTTATTACTTATAAAAGAATGGAAAATCATCATACAACATACAATCATACAACTGTAATTTTTAATAATTGTTGCATGGATTACACAGAAATATATCTTTGTAATTTTTATGGATTTAACTGTGAGTACTTCATGAATGCTGCATGGATTACATGGAATGATCTCACCTTATTTTGACAACCCCCATGCTTCACTCAGGGGATGCAACAGTCTGGGTGGTACGCTTCTTTGGGGCTTCTCCACACCGTAACTCTCCCGGATGTGGGGAAAACAGTAAAGGTGGACTCATCAGAGAACAATACATGTTTCACATTGTCCACAGCCCAAGATTTGCGCTCCTTGCACCATTGAAACCGGACGTTTGCCATTGGCATGAGTGACCAAAGGTTTGGCTATAGCAGCCCGGCGTGTATATTGACCCTGTGAAGCTCCCGACGGACAGTTCTGGTGGAAAAAGGAGAGTTGAGGGTGCACATTTAATTCTGCTGTGATTTGGGCAGCCGTGGTTTTATGTTTTTGGATCCCAATCCGGGTTAGCACCCGAACATCCCTTTCAGACAGTTTCCTCTTGCGTCCACAGTTAATCCTTTTGGGGAAGTGGTTCGTCCTTCTTGGTGGTATGCGACATTACCCTGGATCCCGTGGCCTTGAACATCAAAAGACTTGCTGTCTTGGTCACAGATGTGCCAGCAAGACGTGCACCAACAATTTGTCCTCTTTTGAACTCTGGTATGTCACCCATAATGTTGTGTGCATTTCAATATTTTGAGCAAAACTGTGCTCTTACCCTGCTAATTGAACCTTCACACTCTGCTCTTACTGGTGCAAAGTGCAATCAATGCAGACTGGCTACCAGGATGGTCCAATTGAGCCATGAAACCTCCCACACTAAATTGACAGGTGTTTCAGTTTCATTGTTCAACCCCTGTATATATGAGTTTTACAAAATGAAAGCATGTATATAAGTTTTATAAACAAGAACACATAATCCAGTTTTATCCCTTTGTTTGCCAATGGTCTAGTCACAAAACATGTTACCTTTGTTAACTACTATTTCCTCAAAGGGAAAAGCCTGCAAGCTGCCTCTTCATCGGTGAGGCCGGATTATTTTCAACTAAGTGGCCTGGGTCAACCATTGCTCGACCAGAGAAGAGGACTTTCTGCGCTCAACACATGGGTTGGACAATAGAAACTGAAAACTGGTTGTTAGACCACATATGTAAATTAAGTATGGTTAGGGCCTCCTTTTGCAGGCCAATGCAGCATCATATTCGTCGGGAATGACATATACAAGGTCCTCGACCAGGGTCAGAGGTGATTTCAGCCAGTTTCTTGCAGGGTAGGTGGCCAGGGAGCTACGTGATACTGGGGAGGAAACAGTTTCCTGACGCTCCTCCCACAACACACCCAAAGTGGCTCAATAATATTAGACTTGGTGACTGTGCAGGCCCATGGTGAGATGTTCAACTTCACTTTCATGTCATCAAACCAATCTTTCACCAGTTTGTTGTGTAATAGGTGCATCTGTCATCCTAGATACACCAGACAAACGCCTCAGGATACAATGTTAGGAAAAAAAAAAAACACCATGGATGCCACATGGTCCTACAAGATGGTTCGGTAGCCTGCGCAGTGACGCGCATCTAGCACAAGATTGGGCCAAGGAATGCCATGATATGCTGCACCAAACATCACTGACCACCCATGCTCACTCTGGGCAGCACACAGTCGGGGGTAAGCTTATTTGGGGCTCTCCACACCGTAATCTTCCCGATGTGGGGAAAACAGGAAATGTGGAACTAATAGTGAACAATACATGTTTCAATGTCACAGCCCAAGATTTGCGCTCCTGCACCATTGAAACCGACGTTTGCATTGGCATGAGCTGACCAAGGTTGGCTATAGCAGCCCGGCCGTGTATATTGACCCTGTGGAGCTCCCGACGGACAGTTCTGGTGGAACACAGGAGAGTTGAGGTGCACATTAATGCGCCGTGATTTGGGCAGCCGTGGTTTTAGTTTTTGGAATACAATCCGGTTAGGCACCGAACATCCCTATTCAGGAAAGCTTCTACACTTGCGTCCACAGTTAACCCTGTTGGATGTGGTTCGTCCTATCTGGTGGTATGTGATCATTACATGGATACCGTTGGCTCTTGATACATCACAAACGACTTTGCTTGTCTTGGTCACAGAATGCGCAGCCAAGACGTGCACCAAAGTACAATTTGTCCACTTTGAACTATGGATAGTCACCCTAATGTTGTGTGCATTTCAATATTTTGAGCAGAAACTGTGCTCTTACCTGCCTAATTAAACCTTCACACTCTGCTCTTACTGGTGCATGTGCAATAATGGAAGACCGGCTACCCAGGCTGGTCCATTTATGCATGGAAACCTCCCACACTAAAATGACAGGTGTTTCAGTTTCATTGTCCAACCCCTGTATATGCAGGGCTAAAGCTGTTTCATCACTCAGACATCCATATGCAAGCTTATTGTTGTCGCTCCGTTTTTATACGTTAAGTCTACATACTGTTCACTTCTCTCTTTTTGGATCGACACCTACACTTTTAAGGTCGTGGGATCTTTTGCCCCAGGTTTTCCATGTATTATCTCTCTTTATCACAGTTAATATTAACATATAAGCATGTTGTGCAACCGCAGTAACCGTTTGCTATGAAGCATGTGATTGGGGCTGGAAAGGGGGTTCAACAGTATAATGATTTATGAAATGAATGAAGAATCAATGCAAGAGATTACCTCAAGGATTTTTTTTAATTGGCTCATTTCAGTCATTTGAGAAATTGTTGCAGCCCTAGTGCTTAAACCATTAGATGTTTGCAATGACATCACAAAACATAACCATGGTGTATCATGGAGATCTTCTCCTTGATAAATCCTCTGTTTACTCATCCCAGTATGTGGTTGTAACCAGTATCATAAAGTATTTTATTTGTCTCTGATCTTCACAGTTTAAAACAGCCCAGAAAAGTAATTTGCTTTTAAAAAACCACACTTTCGCTTTGTTCTGCATGTCCTTCAAGGTTGTAGACAGGAAGTTAGCTGACGTACTGTCGCAAACTCTCTGTTGCACTTGGATCACAAAATTCATACTTAATATAAAACTGTGTAAAATTTATCATGTTTTTGTCTCCAACATTTTTTAATCAAAACAGCCAAAAAAAAAAGAGATCTCAAAGAACTAGCTTTCGTTAACTAGTTAGCAGACAAAAGATTCATATCTTAAGTGAACAAACTTGTTCTATTGCGTGTGTACTAAAGTCTTTAACAAAACAGGCTGACATTATTTTAAGCCACTATTTTACAATCCTACTATTTCTTATACCATGGAAGAGGTTCTGTGAAGTCCGATCAAGTTTTGGTGTAGTTCAAGATTCTTCCAGCTGATTCTTTGTTTTGTTCGTTATTGTTAGGTGCAAATTATACATTTTTTGTACATTAGGGACAGATTCTGTTTTTATATGTTGTAAATATTCATTAAATCAAAGATAACCCTGGCACTATCTGTGGCAATTCAAAAAGAAATACCCACACCATGCTGACTTCGCAGAGTAAGTCTTCCTTTATCACAATCCATGGATTTATTTTTCAAGCAAACTGTGATCTGCCCCTTTTTTGTGCCTCCATTAAAGACTTAATCTCTGCTTGTGATCACGCAAACACAGAGGTTATTCCTCAGATGATGCTGCCAGCACTCAGCAGGACCACCAGTCCGTTTTAGCTTGCAGGACGCTGAATGTCTTTGTCGACTGGTTAAAGTCATGCAGACCAACATGTCACCAACAGACTACCTGTCTGGCTTGACTAGGCAGCTCTGTTCTTCCTCCTGGCTGTATCCTGTAGCAGAAAGAGTGCTGTGTACAATGACGTGATCAAATGCTGTTTATCCATTGTCCCACCGTGGACAAGGTGTCTCTACCTTGTTTCCCAAGGGAACTTTCATGAGCTGTACTTTGCTACTTTTCCCTGCTTTTCCCAACCACATGCCATCCTTAAATCGGATTGGAACATGGAATAAATGTCAGGTAGTCATGTATTCACCACAACACTATGTGTTGCTTACATAATCTCTGGGAAATGAAGGTCTTCTCATAATGCATGAGTGTTCACCCAGAGTGTATGTGGAGAAACATTTCCCCCACGTCTGCAGATCTTTGACATGTTTGATGAATATTGAAGGAGAAGTTTAAGTAATGTTTTCAGAAAGAGCTTCTGTGCAAAATCAGCACTCTGAAAGAGGTCAGCTCCATTAAAAAGTTTGGGAGAAGTTTTTAAATATTATTTCTACAGGAAGCCATTCAGATTTTAGCTTAAATGTGATCAGTTATCACATTTAATGTTTACCTGTCAGGACAAGAGGCTCATCTCATACAGATCTGGTCACAAGTTTACCTGCACTCATCATGGGTTTGAATGTCACGTGACTGTACTCACTTATTTGAACTGTTCTTTTTTAAAGTGGATAAAAGTTCCCATTCCTCATAGTTGAGCATCCTCCACCCAGACAATGCCTGAAACCCCATACCCCTGTGGATGCTGAGTTAAAACTGAGTCCACTTTTCCTTGTCAATAATCTATCCATATGGTTAGATTAAACAGCAAAGAGTCTTAAAACCTCTCCAGTTCCACTCAGCAGCCTCGGCCACATATTTATTCCAGCATCAGAATCTCCTTGAAGGACATCTAGGGGCTGAGCTCATCCCTTCCAGCAGCTAACCTGGAAATGGCCAATAAGACTTCACAAACTCCTTGGACTTGTTTAACAACACTTGTGTTTTTTATGGTTTAATCATCTTGAAAAGGGGAAAAACAATAATATGCGGTCAACTGGTATCCTCCTGTCAGTTTTAATGTTCTGGAATGTCCGTCAGAAGCGACAGCTCTATCTACTATAATAAGCGTCATTAGACCAGCAAGAATACCTCAGGCTGGTGAAGACAACGCCCTATAACAGCAAATCTCTGACAATTTCATGTGTATCCTGCCTGTCCTCAAAAGAGACCCTGCAAAATGAGATTTGGAGATACTCACGGGGAATATTAAAATTAACCCTAATTTGCTCAAATGATTTAACAGAGTCGGAGTCCAACAAGTCCATGAATTTTGACAAGCCCTTAAATGACCAATCAATCAAACCAATACTCCTAATCTGTGCTGGTACATCCGGATTCAGAGCCAGGGGAGACCGGATGGAGATGACAGGAAAAATGCCTAGATATGTGTTCACATATTGCCAAACCAGTTGAGTTTTATAAACAGTTATGTTGCTCTTGAGATGATTTAATTAATCTATTTTGTTTATAAAAGGAAGGCAGTTAAGTTTACTGAGATAACAAGATTGAGATTCAAGACCCACCCATAACGAATCTTCCCTATTCATGAACCAGTCTGGCATGATTTTAAGTTGTGCTGACCAATAATATAGTTGTACAGAGCGTTGGGACAGGCCACCAAGATCTCTTGGCTTACTAAGTATAGAGAACTTGACTTTTTGATGTGTATTATTCCAAATGTAGAGAGATATTTGAGAGGTTAATGACTTAGAAATGCAGGGGTCAGATAACATGGGAGATTTTGAAATAAATTGGTAAAGTAATTAAAGAGAATTTAGTAAGGAAGCCTATTTTGTCCGATGATTCCAAACCTTATGAATTAGAGGTGAATAATTAGTTTCAAAGAGATTATTTAAATCAGGTATAACAAAACTACTTAAATATTTAAAGCCCCTCCTGGACATTTGAAAAGGAGATCGTATCAACATTTCCTGGGGGATATTAAACGGGATGGCGACAGACTCCCCCAAGTTAATCTTGTACCAAGGCAGGACACTGAAAGTGGCCATAGATTTCAAAACAGCCGAAATTGATTTCACAGTCCATTTTTATATGCTCCAAATACTGAAATAAAGGGTATTTGTTTTCACCTACTTTAATTCCAAATACATCAGAGTTAGTTCTGATGACCTCAACTGAAGCAATGTAAACAAGAAGGGTGACAGGGGGCACCCTAGTCTGCAGCCCCTGCAGACCGCGAAGCCATCAAAAATCAAGCTGTTTGTATAAACCGTGGCTGTTAGATCTGATTAGAAGGTTTTAATCATAGTAATAAAATTTGGGCTCAGACCAAATTTTAACTCGATCAAAGGCCTTTTCAGCATCCAGGGGGACTATGAATGCTGGGTTTTTATTGATGTTAAGATATTAAATAACATTAACAATGCAGCATATATTGTCTGTGCCATATCTTGGTTTTTACAGACCCTGCCTGATCAAGGTTTATTTTTTTAGAAGCAATGTTTTCCAATCTCCCAGCCAGTACCTTTGCAACAATTTTGGAATCTACATTGAGCAAACTAATAGGCCTAAATTTAGAAAATGTTAAGGGATTTTTCCTTCTTTTAAAAGTAGACCAATGGAAGCAGGTTTCCGGGAGAGGGAGTGCCATTACTTAAAATATCATTGACAGTAAGCATGAAAATTAAGTGGGTCTCTGACCACAAATTCTAGAAAAATTCCAGTGGGAATCCATCGGGGCCCGGGAATTTCCCATTTTTTTCCCATTTTTTTCCATTTACCAGACCTCCTAAGACATGATAACAGCATCAAAGTTAGAGCAGTCCTTCTTTGCAAAACGAGGTAAAGGACTATTGTTCAGATATGAGGCAATAAGATATGAGGCAAAGTGTCAACCTTATCTGTAGCGCACAGAGATTCATAAAAATCCCAGAAAGTGCTATTGACAATCATTGGATCACATGTGACTTCTTAAATCTGCGTTTTTATCATGTTCAATGAGTGATTACCCTGACCTCTGCAGACAGGTCAGGGTAGAACCGTGACTGGCACTGCCTCGCTTAGGATGTGTTAACACCAGGAAAGTCCTTTGGTCCACTTGTTTGGTCTGGAACAGAAGCTGACTTTATTTTTTTTATTTAGTGCATTCATTAATTCGACTCAGGTTTCGCAGTGTTCTATTTCTAGTTTTGGAAGGGCATTGGCGAATGCGTGCTGCAAGCTGAAGGAGACGATGTGCTCTGCATGCCCTGACCCACAGCATTTTGGATGCAGTGTTGCAAAGCAGCAGACAACTGATAAGGTATGACTTCAGAACAAGATTCACTTTAGCTACCGGCTACGGTGGCTCATTAATTCCAAAAAGGCTCATGTTTTATGTAGTTGGATCGGTTCGAGGCCGGTTTGTATTCTCACCAGAAGCGAGCTGCACCAGAGTCCATTTGGAAGCAGACCGAGACCACCTCAAAAAGAAGATCTCGGTCCGGTTGATTGGTCCGGACCAGGGTTTGCTAGAGTTTATTCACACCTGCACAAAAAGTCCAGACCAAGGACGGAAACGAACTCTGGTCCATTTAAAGTGGGCCAAAAGTGGCAGGTGTGAATACACCCTTAGAAACACTGGCTCTTCTGTGATTGCAACATATTTCTTTTGCAGCATTTTTATGTTGCATTTGTTTTTTGTGTTTGTGTGTCTTGGAGATTGCATCATTAATGTGTTTGCAGCGCGTTTAGCAGTTTGCAGCATGTTTAGCAGTTGCTGCGCATTTGCACCTGTCATCTGCCTTAGTTAATTGATGGATCCACAAATTGTCAACAATAGTAACCAATTCTAATTTAATTTCCTGTAAATCATACTGAATTCTTGACAGTATTCATGCAAATCTCACAATTTATCTTTATCTATCCTATCTGTGTCACAACTGAATCTTAGGAGCTTCACAAATTGGAGCAGAAAATATGAAGAATTCCAGGAATCCTCACAAATCTTAACATTTAGCAATTCTTGTGGATTTGTATTATTCCTGGTCTTTGTGGAATAGTGGCTTAAGAGAGCGAACAACGGTGCTCTCCAGAGTAGTTTAGATGTTGTTCTCTTCCCATGGCTGGGCCCAACAATGAGGAGAACATGCAAACTCCATGCAGAAAGACCCCAGGCCAGGATTCAAACCTGGGACCTTCTTGTTGCAAAGCAATAGTTCTACATATTGCACCGTCATGCAGCCCCATTTTGAAACCACCAAGTTATGTTTAGGTTACAGCCAACTTGTCATGATTTGAGGGTTGTTTTGGATGTTTTTGTGATTCTGATTATGTTCTCCAAGTTGTGTGTTGGATTTCGCTTCTGATCATTGTTTTCTAGCTGGTGTTTTAGTTTGTTTCTTAGGCTTGGTTTCTTATGATTCTTGTATTTTGCTCATGGTGCATTTTAGTTTATGTTCTTTTATATTTTTAATGTGTCTTAGGTTTGATTGTGTCCTGGTATTCCTTGCCATCTTTTGTGTTCACTCTTGTCACAGCGTGTGATCATCTACATTTAGTCCACCTGCATCATGCCAATCAGTCTCCATGTTTCTCCTTTCCCATGCCCTTTATATACTGTACACTGCTGTTCTGTTCATTCCTCGCAGCTACATACTGTTCATCTCCCTGTCTGTTTTTGATTTCATGCCTGTCCATTGAGCAAAGCCAAGGCCTGTGTGCCTTGCTTGTTTTTGTTGCCACCTGGCTGAGAGAGTTTTTCTTTAAATAAAACTTTTTACTCACCACAACTCTGCCTACCTGTCTGCATTCTGGGGTCCACCCGTAAACTGCATCCTGACACAATTAGCTGTTTCGAGGCAAAGTTGAGTAATTTAGAGGTGGTTCTCCTTCATTATGCCATTCACTTTTTGCACCGCTGTCAGCGAGACATGATGGCCTGATAGCTGTTACAGTGTTCCTAGATGACTCCTACAGACATACTACATGTTATCTAGCCAAATAAATATTTTTTTTTTTTAACATTGGTTTGTCAGTTTGGGCAGCTGCAAGTTTTAGTCAAGCTTGAAATTATAAATTTAGGAGCAGGAACTTCTTTGCTGATTTGCACCAACTTTCTTCATGGATATTTTAAATTTGCCGCATATTGAAAAAGATGTCCCAACATCTTTCAGTTCATGCAAAGCTGGAATATTGGTGGTTCCTGCACTGTTCCTGATCATTCTCACAAATTCTCCTGTCTGATGGTGATAGTTTAGGTCAAATGATTGAAACCTAGACACATTTGGGTGTTTCAGGAAGATGACTATTATACCAAGCAGAAATTCTGAAACATTTTTGGAATTGATAAATCAAGTTGAGTTTAACCTTTTGGTTTGACCTTTTTAAAGCCTAGACCCAACTGACAAAAAATTAAATCTAAGTTTCGAAGTCAGGTCCATGTCAGAAAATTAAGCCATTTAAATTAGCTCTACAATTCTTATAGGAACTGTGTGCATTTTCTTAGCGACAAACTGCAGTCGATCTGTGTGCACGTTTTGGAGATCTCTCAGCTGGTTTACTTACTCTGTGTGTGTAGTCCATGCTTACCCTGACGTATGGATGTCCTGTCTCTTTGCAGCATTTTGAGGTTTAAGTTTAGAAGTTTGTGGAAGATTAAGACTTAACATGCACTGGCAGTGGTGGGAAGAAGATGGTCGACATGAGAAAGTTATGGCCTTGTGCACAGATATGAAACAACAAACAATGTACACTGAGACATCTGGAATCCCCAGAAACATCAACGAGCTTTTAGCCTACAAGCATGACTGTCTCTTTAACCATTCATGAGAAAGTTGTGGCCTTCATGTCTTTAAAATGTACATTTTGTAATTTCATTTACTCTGCATTCTTTCTCAAGAGTAATTTAATACATTTAGTAATAATGGAATATAAAATCATTATGTAATGCTTCCTCTTCTGTATCGCCTGTTCTCAAACTCCCATAGAACACTTCATCTGTAAATACATAAATCGTAAGCCATCATCTTTTGGGTTGGGTACTGGGCCTTGTATTAATACCCCTTGAACATTCTACAAATAAAATTTTGAAAAGTTTCCATTTGCATTCATTCATATTATTTAAAAGTTAGTCATATAAATCTGTTTTTTATGGAAAAGCGGCAAAAGAAAGCCTGTGCTGATGTAAAGTCAAAATAAATACCATGTACAGTTTGCCTCAAGGTTTGAAACTTGGTGGTGGCAGCATCATACTGTAGGCATGCTTTTTTTCAGCAGACAAGGTGGCTGGTCAGAGTTAATGTGACACTTTTCAGATGTATATTAGTAAAAACCATATATCCTTTACCTTCACAAAATTGTGGTGGTCTATCACATAAAATCCCAGTTCAGTACATTGAAGTTTGTGGTTTTAAACATGACAAAATATGAAAAGGGGGTACCAATACGTTTGCTAGGTACTGAATGTGTAATGTGACTGGCACTCATCGTTCATCCCCATAGAGAACCACACCTCCCACTGGTATCCTGTGTCAGCTCAGGTCAAGCCCCGGTCGCATTTTGAACAATGGATGTGATCTCTGTGGTCTGGGGATACAAAGCTTTGCCGCGTGCCTGCAAGTAAACAAATACAATGAGAATGAGACAATGTTTGTCGTGAAAGATCTTAACTAAAGGAGGAGGTGCGACCTAACTTCCTGTATTTGGAGGTTTCAGGGAAGTGATGTCATAGGAGGTACCAGGTGAAGAGAGGAGAAGAAACTGTTAAAGTATTAAGTTAACTTTGGGGTTTTGTTTATTATTATTTATTTGTTTATTATTATTATTTATATATTATTATTATTTCTCATGTTGGAATATACCTGTAAGATGGAAGATTCCATTTGAGTTAATTGTGTTTGAAAGGGCATGAGGGTATTTAAGCAGATCAGGAAAGAAGTTAAGCAGGGAGGACCAGGTCAGTGTAGCTGTGTGCAAGTGACGTTAATTTTGGTTGGTTTGAGTACAGTTAAGTTTATTTTGTCACTTTCAAGTTTAAGTCATTTCTGTACATAGTTTTTGGTTGTTCTTTTTGTAAATAAACCACCTGCTACACTGGAGAACATCAGTCTGCTGCCCTTCTTCAGCCACTTTGGCCACAATATACCACATATGTTTCAACAGCATAGCAAGATAGCCTTTCTTAGAGAAATAACATAAGCATTGTCCTGCTTTGATTTTAACACTGTAGCCAAGATCACCAGCTATGGACATGCAGAACAATTCATAGCATGAGCTCCTCTGTTTGCAAATACCATGTGACTAATAATTAGTCTTAAGAACGCCATTGTCATATGCTCAGAAGCTTCTGGGCAATGTAATTTCTACTCCACCAGCTGCCTCCAAAACCTTTAAAAAAACATTGTCACACTTAATCATAAATAAGCACAACACATCACATTAAGAACTGCATAGATAATACTGCACACTACTTATAAGCTAAAATATATTATTAAATTTGAAAACCACTCAGAATTCAATTTCATTGAATTTAGATAGCCTGGTCATGAAAGGTGTTTTTTATTCTGTTAGTCCTGGCTGTCACACTTCTGTATCGTCCGTGAGAACAGTGAGATCTGTTGGTCTCTGATGATGCTGTTGGGTCAGTTTGTAACCTGGGTAATATAAATGTCCTGTTGTGAGGGTAGGGAAGTTCCACAGATGAATTGTGCAGTTTTAATGACATGGTTGTGCAGTTTCCAAACCACACTAAAGTGGACTTTGTCAGAATTCTCGTACTGTAGAAGTTGCTGAGGCCTCTGGATGACAGTCCTAATTCACACAGCTTTCTTAAAAAGACCAGTCTCTGTTGAGCCTTCCTAGTGATATGCTGTTTGTTGTAGAACCAGGTGGGATCCTTACTGATGTACTATGTGGCAATGAATTAGAAGTTTTTCACTCTCTCCACCTGGTTCCCTTGAATGATTAGAGGAATGTGCTGCTCACTGCTCTCTCCTTGGTCGATTATCATCTCCTTGGTCTTTTCTGTATTCAGAAAGTGATTATTTTCCAGGCACCAGGAAGACAGCTGAGCCACCTTCTCCCTGTAGGCTGCCTCCTCTCCCATCAGTAATTAACCCAATGACAGTTGTGTCGTCAGCATACTTTATGATAGTGGTGTTGCTCTGGGATGCAGTCATAGGCGAAGAGTGTGTAGAGGAGATGACTCAGCACACAACATTAGGGGTTCCCAGTGGTGACTGTTTTAGTGCCTGATGTCCTGGTACCAATTCTAACTGTCTGGGGTCTGTCTGTAAGGAAGTCCAAGACTCAGCAGTAGAGAGGAGTTGTCAGTCCAAGGGTGTGGAGCTTGTCAACCAGTCTGCATTGGATTGCTGTCTTAAAGGCAGAACTGTAGTCTATGAACAGCAGTCGGGCGTAGGGGCTCTTGTTCTCCAGGTGTGAAAGGATTGTGTGGAGGACTGCATTTATGGTGTCATCAGTAGAGCGTTTCCATTGGAATGCAAATTGCAGGGGGTCTAGTGTCTCTGGGGTGACCTCTTTAATGTTGGTGTTGTGGAAAAAAATATATTTACCAAAGAAGGAGATTGATTCAATAAACTTTATTAATGAAGCCTTATGACGGAGCCGAATCTGTTCTGACCAGAAAAATGAAACCACCTCCCCATAGAAACCCCATGTAGCCTGGGCCCCTTCTAGGAAGAGGTGAGAACTGAACTAATTCTCACCCAGACAAGGCTAAATGTTCCCTTTATCTTGTATTTTACAGTCAGGATGACCAGGAGGAGGGAGCAGGAGAGTGCAGGAGGGGAAGTGGAAACCCTTTGTCAGGTCAGAGTGTTACTTCAGAATCATAAAAGGTTTACCTCTACAGTGGGACTTAACTATTCTCTCAAAGAACTTCATTATAATATACATAAGAGTGACTGGGCTATAATCATTAAGACAGATTATATTGTTTTTCTTCGAGAGTGGAACTACGGTGGTGGGTTTGAATCATGCAGGCACAGATGACTGGGAGAGGGAAATACTGAAAATGTCTGTGAGAATCTCAGCCAGCTCAGAGGAGCAGATCCTCATGGCACGGCCAGGAATGTTGTCAGGGCGCGCCGCTTTTAAGGCGTTAATTGGACTAATAATTCTCTGACAATCTGGGGGCACTGAGAACAGAGAAATATCAATACAACAAGATCAGTCTTTAAATATATAAAGAACCTATAAGATGTTCATATCATGGCATATGTCATGCACCCCAGCCTGAAGTAGTTGAATACTTTAAATACCATATTTTGGATCCCAATAAATACATACTATTCAAACCAGGAGTACATCAAAAGTACACACGCTTTAAAGACATGACAGGACTTTTTGTTCCACAAAATCCTCTTAATTTACTCTTGTTGTAACCTTCATAACCTGCATAACATGTTTTTAAATATGCCAACATACATGGCAACATAGAAAACACTATGACAGCAGCCTTAGAATACGACAATACAGCATGGTGTGTACAGTTAGATATTTAGGTCTAGTGATAAATTACTGGTACCACTTCTATATCAGTTTGATGTCCGTACATCACTGCAAAACTTCACTGCAAAACTTCTTTACTACTTATTAATAGTGAAGTGTTATCAACTTCAACTGATATTAAATCATACTGGTATTCTAGCTTGTAACTGGACACAGTTACTTTGAGTGTAGCATTTCCTAGCTTCCAATGCTAATGAAAACCTCTTTAATCCGCACGTGCAAATTACTAATCAAGCTAAATGCCATCACCATACTGATCATAACCAGGAAGACCACTAATTATCTTGATTGAGTGTGTAAAATTATCATTCTCTTTGACCATACAAACATATGCACTAAAGATGGGTTAAAGCTCTGACCGTGCAGCCAGTTCTGTTTGGACGTTGAATGTTCTCCCCATGCATGCGAGGACAATTTGTGTGCTGCTGCAAAACTAAAGCAGTGTATGCATGGCTGTTTGTCACTCTGCAATGAGACAGATTGACTTATTGTCCAGCATGTACCCAGCCTCTTGCCCATTGGCCATTGACCATTGGAAATGGTCCTCCTTGCAACAAAAAGATGAAAGAGATACTTCAGGGTTTTTTATCTTATATACATTATGGTTCATGATCAAATCTGACAAAAAGCCCGCTCAAGTTTTATAAATTTATGACATTACAGTATAATCTAAATGTGGTTTGAAAACACTCTTACTATTGAGGCATCACTGACAACTGAATATTTACTCCTCTTGGAGATGCCAGAATCACAGAAGTTTCTCTGAATGTCTGCGAATGTCACATGAGCTGAACAGCAGACAGAAGGCACACAGACACAATAATATCTCACTAGTGTTTGCAGAAGACATTGCACAATAAATACCACAGAAAAGAGCCACCTCTTACTTGTCAAAATGCCTTAAATGTATGAAAACTTGTACAGTAAAATAACAGGAAGTGATCAAACAAATTTCTTTTGAAGTGTTTCATAAGATTGTTAACCACAGAAATGCTCTCAGTCTTGTTTGGCACATAGATCTAACCCTGGCTCTGACCACTCTCAATGGAGGTGTATCTTACTGTGCAGTGCACTAACCAGCAAATGATCATGTGGCAAAATTCTGCTATAACTGACCTCATAAGGAAACTATGTGGGGAATCAGAACCTGGAAGGCAGACTGGTAGCTGTCCTGCTGAGGGAATAGATTTAGGCTTTCAACAGTAGTGAATAAACACAAACGCTCCTTGTTGTATTGGTAATTAACATAGCTATCTAAAAATTCCATATGTGGTGAAAATGTGATGAAATGAGCTGTTTGGGATGCATCAGGTCTGTCTACGTGACCTGCTTGACATCACTGTCAGCAAAGTCACTCGATGACACATTCTGCAGCCCTACCCAATGACACAAGGTCTGATTTCTTTGTATGTAATTCCTGACATCATTAAAGGTCATGCCGGGGGCATGTATGACACAAATATTGTCCACCAAAGAGGCGCCCCTGTTTTTATAAATAAACAAGATCTTGGTTTTTTTCAGCTATTGACAAAATCTCATCCTATTCTGGAGAATAATTCACGGCAGGATGTTTGAATGATAAATATTAATAATCCAGAGGGCCAGTGTTTTGAGAGCCGCTCATCTGGGTGAACAGTCAGAAGCAGAAAAACCCAAACACGCTCGAGCAGAAGCCGAAGTGACTGTGGGAAAACACTGGATTCAACAGATTCAGGAAGTATAATAATATTGTATGGGTGAACGCCCACATGTTAACCTGACCATCAGTATGGGGGACCAATCTTGACATAATTAAGAATACGAACAGAAATAAATAAATGACTCAGTAAAACAATTACTGGGCCAAAAAGTAGCTAAAAATATAAATTGGACCACCATAAAGTGCACCACTAAATTCAACAAACTGATAAAAACAGATATGTATTCAATAATTGATCAGTTAATCAGATATAAATATATATTTCTATTTTAGTCCACTATTTTTATTTAAACCACTAATTTTCAAATCATATCTTTCCTTGAACTCTTTATTTTTGCTTTGTTAATTTAATACTAATTAATTTAATTTAAGTGAATTTCTTTCTGTTTTATTTTTCATACGCAAAGTTTTTTTCCCCTGAAAAATAGAATAGTTTAAAAAAATATTTTACTGTCCTTTTATTTCTTAAGCACTGATATATTTTCTCCTCTAATATATCCCAGGTCGGTCATTCTTTTTTACATTCCTTGGTCGCTGTATTGACTTTTCCACTTCAACATGCAGCTGGAAATGTAAAAAAAAAACAAACAAGACATATTATTACTGATAGACCTACTAATTGGCATTTAGGATATCAGCCCCGAAGATTGATATAAAATATACATAGTCATCTTATAAATTGTGCAAATGATTCAAATATATCAAAAGATGTATTTTAGACTTTATGTTAGAGTCGTCAAAAATCAAGCTAGCTGTCAGTGAACAGTCTGCTGCTGTAATTGAGCACTCTGCGGCACCACATACAATTCTCTGAGGTATTTTAGTGTTAAAAAGGAGAATAGTCAAGATAAATTGTTATGTGTAATGTGCTGTTATGCAAACTTTTACAGGGCTGGATATGATCTCAAATCAATACAGAGATAATAGTTGAGGAAAACTCCAGAACATTTTACAGACGAGAAACAAGAAGCTTCAGCAGTACCAGGAAGGCCTAGTGTAAAACCAAAAGTTTTTTTTTTTTTTTACTTTAGCCCCTATCTGCATAGGGCTGCCTATTGGAAGATGTTGACTGACAGTTAAAGATGCTAACATTGCTAACTGTTGTTAAAGACCGTTTAAAAATGTTGCCATTATATTTTCTTTGCTTAATTTGACTAAAATAAGAACTATTGTTTGGTGCAAATTCCCTCGATCTGTCATGTACACAAATGGTGACGGCTCTGTATATGAATAATTAGTGACCTTTCTGGACAGAGAAGCTCATGGCGGAGCTTTATTGCTGGATGTAGCACATTTTCAGACCATTTTACCAACATTTACACCTTAGCAAAGCCAAAGAATTGAAAGCATCGGCTTAGTTTAAATTTATATGTTCTGATGTGAGGCTGGACACTATGGGGTCGCGAATACATGGTCATTACAATATCGCTGTGTGCAATATTCATATTGCAAAGGACTATCTGGGGTGCAGTATTTATTGGTAATATATTCAAAGTGTTATGAACTAGCATTTTACATACTTATGAAATATTTAGCCAGTTGGACAGAGTGTCACACTAGCAAATGCTCATAATGGACACAAATGATATTGCTCAAAATGCTAAAGGGCACAGAATGAGGGACGCACAGACGAGAAAGAGAGGAAAGAAGAAATTAGGCATATATCGGACCTGGTATTGCGATCGCAAGAATTTCTAATATTGTGCAGCCCTGTTCTGAAATCTCTTCCTCCCCTGAAGTCTTGCGCAGTTGGCATTCTTATGCTGAGATGACACACGACGATCGTGAAGCGTTTCCATATTTTTTTTCAACAAGCCATGGTTTACTCCACACCTCAGGAATCTGCGCAGGGACAAGGAAGAAGCTCACAGCAGTGGAGATTGGGCGCGGTACAGGCAGGCCAGGAACAGACTAACAAAGGAGATCAAAGCAGCCAAGAGAAGCTACAGTTGAGAAGCTTTAAAAACAGCCTTTCTACTGGTGACACTTCGGCTGTATGGAAATGGTCTGAGAAACCTGACTGCCTACAGAAGCCCCACCACCCTTCCTGAAACAAAGTCCTGCCCCGGCCAACCGTCTGAATGGCTTCTACTGCAGACATGACAAGAAGCCATTCACACCTCAAACCAACTCCTCCACATCCCATTCAGGAACACGTTCGCCAGTAAAGCAACCAACCCCTACCTTCAGATCCTCTGCTGCCCCTAAAGAATCTCTGAGGAAGATGTAATAGGCCTTTTTAGCGCATGAAAACAAAGAAAGCTGGAGGACCTGACACGTCTCCCCATCATGCCTGAAAGCCTGTGCACATCAACTCGCTCCGATCTTCACCCGGATCTTCAACAAGTCACTGGAGAAGTGTGAGGTCCCCTCCTGCTTCAAACGATCCACCATCATCCCAGTGCCCAAGAAACCCACCATCCTAGGATTAAATGACTACAGGCCTGTAGCCCTGACGTCTGTGGTCATGAAATCCTTTGAGCGGCTGGTGTTGAAGCACCTGAAAGACGTCACAGGCCCTCTACTGGACGCCCTGCCGTTTGCTTACCGAGCAAAAAGGTCGGCAGATGATTCTGTTAACTTAGGTCTACACTTCATCCTGCAACACCTCGACCGCCCAGGGACCTACGCCAGGATCCTGTTTATAGACTTTAGCTCGGCCTTCAACACCATCATACCAGACATCCTCCACCAGAAGCTCACCCAGCTCAACGTCCCAACCTCCACCTGTCAGTGGATCAACAGCTTCCTGACGGACCGACAGCAGCAGGTGAGACTGGGGAGCATCTTCTCCCGAACCAGATCAAAAAGTACTGGTGCCCCCCAGGGGTGTGTTCTATACCCACTCCTCTTCTCCCTGTACACAAATGACTGCACCTCAGCGGACTCGTCCGTGAAACTCCTTAAGTTTGCAGACGACACCACTGTCATTGGACTGATCCAGGACGGTGATGAGTCTGCATACAGACAGGAGGTGGATCGCCTGATACACTGGTGTAGTCAGAACTGCCTGGAACTAAACCCACTCAAGACTGTGGAGATGGTGGTGGACTTTCGGAAAACACCACCCCCATACACCCCCCTCACCATCCTCAACAACACTGTGTCGGCTGTGGACCACTTCAGGTTCCTAGGAACCACCATCTCTGAGGACCTGAGATGGTCTTCACACATAGACACTGTTCGAAAGAAGGCCCAGTAGAGACTGTACTTCCTGAGGCAACTCAAGAAGTTCAACCTTCCACAGGAGCTGCTGGTCATCTTCTACACTGCCATCATTCAGTCTGTCCTGTCTTCATCCATCTCAGTGTGGTTTGGTTCATCCACAAAACAGGACAGGTCCAGACTGCAACGAATAGTCAGGACTGCAGAGAGAATCATCAGGGCTGACCTTCCCTCCATCCAGGACTTATACAGGTCAAGGGTCAGGAAAAGAGCTGTTAAAATCTCTGCAGACCCCACACACCCTGCACATAAACTGATTTGAGTTCTGCCTTCAGGCCGACGCTACAGAGCACTGTTAACTAAAACCAGCTGCCACAGAGACAGTTTCTTCCCCCAGGCTGTTTCTCTGTTGAACATTCAATAGAGTACAAAACAACAGCAGACAGATGTTGCAAATGCACCTTTTTATTTATTTATATATGTGTATATTTGTACATTGTAAATATGTATATTCTGTAATACAAAAACAAAAACCAAAGAGCAAAGTGTACCGGAGTCAAATTCCTTGTTTGTATGTACAAACTTGGCAATAAAGCTGATTCTGATTCTGATTCTTTGCTGCATCAAATGATTCTGCAACAGTCTTGAATATTTGTGAGCTGTAAACAAGAGTGAGGTGCAGATGTTAATTCTGAAAGAGATAGTTTTCATTGGTGTTGCAATACTTTCCAGAAAATCATCTGAGATGCCTTTTTCCAACTGTAACATCTCACATGGAGGTTCAGACAAAAAAAAAAAAAAAAATTCTTTGACTAATATTTTAGAAGAGTACTCACTGCCAGTAAAAAATCAATAGCAAAGAGGTGGCTGGATGAGGTTCCAGCAGAGATATGTTTGGCCATTGGTAAGAATATTTATCAAATAAAAAATCTTGTGTTTTCCTTACCACTGTGATAAATTTATAGAGAATCGGCCAAAATGGAACATGAAGAAAGAGAAAATAGAATATTCCATTATGTTTTCTTTGTTCTTTTTTTTTATCATTCTCCAAATTTACAGTATGCATTGGACTCAAATATAAATGCCAAACAGTGGTTTCATCCTCCTTTGTATTCATTTATACTTACATGGGCCTGAGCCATTTTTTTGGGCTTTTAATTTCCTGATGACACACAGGGGTTGGACAATAAAACTGAAACACCTGTCATTTTAGTGTGGGAGGTTTCATGGCTAAATTGGACCAGCCTGGTAGCCAGTCTTCATTGATTGCACATTGCACCAGTAAGAGCAGAGTGTGAAGGTTTAATTAGCAGGGTAAGAGCACAGTTTTGCTTGAAAATATTGAAATGCACACAACATTATGGGTGACATACCAGAGTTCAAAAGAGGCAAATTGTTGGTGCACGTCTTGCTGGCGCATCTGTGACCAAGACAGCAAGTCTTTGTGATGTATCAAGAGCCACGGTATCCAGGGTAATGTCAGCATACCACCAAGAAGGACGAACCACATCCAACAGGATTAACTGTGGACGCAAGAGGAAGCTGTCTGAAAGGGATGTTCAGGTGCTAACCCGGATTGTATCCAAAAAACATAAAACCACGGCTGCCCAAATCACGGCAGAATTAAATGTGCACCTCAACTCTCCTGTTTCCACCAGAACTGTCCGTCGGGAGCTCCACAGGGTCAATATACACGGCCGGGCTGCTATAGTCAAACCTTTGGTCACTTATGCCAATGCCAAACGTCGGTTTCAATGGTGCAAGGAGTGCAAATCTTGGGCTGTGGACAATGTGAAACATGTATTGTTCTCTGATGAGTCCACCTTTACCGTTTTCCCCACATCCGGGAGAGTAACGGTGTGGAGAAGCCCCAAAGAAGCGTACCACCCAGACTGTTGCATGCCCAGAGTGAAGCATGGGGGTGGATCAGTGATGGTTTGGGCTGCCATATCATGGCATTCCCTTGGCCCAATACTTGTGCTAGATGGGCACACTGCCAAGGACTACCGAACCATTCTTGAGGACCATGTGCATCCAATGGTTCAGACATTGTATCCTGAAGGCGGTGCCGTGTATCAGGATGACAATGCACCAATAGACACAGCAAGACTGGTGAAAGATTGGTTTGATGAACATGAAAGTGAAGTTGAACATCTCCCATGGCCTGCTCAGTCACCAGATCTAAATATTATTGAGCCACTTTGGGGTGTTTTGGAGGAGCGAGTCAGGAAATGTTTTTCTCCACCAGGATCACGTAGTGACCTGGCCACTATCCTGCAAGAAGAATGGCTTAAAATCCCTCTGACCACTGTGCAGGACTTGTATATGTCATTCCCAAGACGAATTGACGCTGTATTGGCCGCAAAAGGAGGCCCTACACCATACTAAGAAATTATTGTGGTCTAAAAGCAGGTGTTTCAGTTTCATTGTCCAACCCCTGTAGGTGGTAGGTTGTCTCTTTAGCCAATTTATGTTGAGCTGTTATCCATAGATGATGAAATACTGATTGGAGGGTGAGGGAAATGAGAAGAGGCAGCACCACCTGAAGACAGTAATGGTGGGCTAATGAAGAGAGATGAGAAGAAGGTTCAGGAGATTTAGAGCCAGTCAAGCTAAAGAGAAAATGTTTTCAAGTATGTTTATACTTTGTTTTGCCATGTCTTCCAAATAACAATTGGATTTCAAGCATATCGATTTATTTGTATAAAACTGGGTTGCGTTTTTGGGCTGCAGAGTTGGAAGCACTGTTGCAAAAAGGTCCTGGGTTTGAATGAAGGAATCATCTTTCTGCATGGTGTTTCCATGTTATCCCCATGTATGGATGGGTTCTCTGTGAGTACTCCAACTTCTTCCTGCAGCCCAGAAACATGCATGTTAAGTTAATCTCTCTTAATTACATACAGAAATGAGTGATGGACTGGCTGGACCTGAACTCCTAGATTTCCAAATGGATGCCAACATTTCCACATGATGCACATTCCATGACTTAGTTTGAAAGCTCAAAAGGGTAAAACTGAGTAGCTTTGATGTAGAAAATATAATTCCCTTTTTAATAACTTCTCAGTCCTCTGGGCTTCCTTCACTTCACACCTTATTGATACTGATAATAAGAAACTTATCTAACAATGGTGGAGGCCCTACACCATGCTAATAAATTATTGTGGTCTAAAACCAGGTGTTTCAGTTTCATTGTCCAACCCCTGTAGGGAGCTCATATTCTGAGGGAAGAGTGGAGATGGCATTGCATGCAGGTGAGTGAATCAGGGGGATCTGGAATAGCTGTGGAAGAGAGTGCTAAACAGGGGAAGTGAGGGAAGAATACCTACCAACAAAGACAACATAAATGGTCTTAACGACACAAAGGAGAACGAGCCAAACACTAGAGATTAAACTAAAATGCATAATCAGAACTCAAGAAACAGCAAGAAACTAAACCCAAAGCAATGAACAAATGAGACATGACCTAACCACAGTAAATAACACAGTAATGTGTCGCGTTCTGAGGTTCAGGTTGACCAAAGCGCAGACAAGCGCTTGGCAGCAGCATGTTGTAAAAGTCTTCGATCTTTATTCCAAGGATATCAAAAAAACGAAGCAAAGCACTGCAGGAACAAACAATAAGTCGAAAATCCAAAAACTTACAAAGGTATACTCTGCAGGAACATGTTTATACAAAGAACATAGTCGAGGGTAGTGAATGGGAGGAACCAGCGAAGAACAAACAAAACCAGAGAGGGAACAGAGGGAAGTGGAGTATGGACCAATGAGAATGAGAGGTAGGAAATCAGGGGAGATGGAAATCAGGTGTGGACCAGGATGTAGAGAACTGAGGGGATGTGAATAGTTGCTACGGTGACCAAACAGAAAACAAAGGGAACATGAGAGGAGCTAGACAATAACATAACCAAAAGGAACCTGACCACAAAACTATAAGTAAAGGACTGAAAAACAAAACTCAGGGAAAACAGATCTAAGCAAAAATATGGATGAAGATAAACAACCAAAAGAAACATAAGAACCTAGAATAATCATTAACTAAAGTAAACTGAGAAACTAGAGGGAATAGAAAAAACACCACAACCTAAATAATTAACAAAGAGCCCATAAAGAAAAACCTCGACCATAAGATAAACAAACCTAAACCAAACACTTACTGAAGAAACTGGAAAGGAAACAAAACGTGAGAACAAGAATATGTGCAAAACAAAAGTAAACAATAACTAAAGCTAACCTATAAGGGAGGCTGGAACTATAGAAACTAAACCGAGAAACTAAACTACGAGAGACAACAAATACCTAACATAAATAAACACAGAGATACTAAATGAGAAACTAAACTAGAGAATCCAAGGAAGACAAAGAAATATACTAATTACAATAATAATAATAATAATCAACAATAACAATAACAATGACACACAAAGTAATAAGAAAGCAACCATTAAGAAAACTAAGAACGAAAAGGAGAGAAAACAACAAAACACTAGGAGACGGTAGAGGGAGCAAAAGAGCTAAACAAACATGATTACAAAACCTAAAATATCTAAACAAAAGTTAAACACAATAAACACAATGCCACAAAGTCACAAAGTCCAAAAATGTCACACCCTGACATAATGAGCTGAAGGAAAAACCAAAATAACAATCATCAAGAATTCAGAAACAATCAGAAAACAAACACGTGGATCTGAATGGGAAAAGTCTGGATTTTTAAGATTTTGACTGGTGGTTCACCAGTCAGGGAAGATTAAAATAACCTTCAAAATCGGTGAAGATCTGCAAATACCACTCAACAGCTGATTTCTCTGTTCAGGTCTACTTAGATCAGATTAATTATTCCTATTAGTTGTTTTCCAAAAACATATTTGATCCTTTATTGTAGCTAAACCACACCGTAGGATTCATCGTTAGAAAACCTCTTGAAGATAAAAACAACATGTTTAAGAATGAATCCTCTAGCATGAGATATTCATTGGTTTGCAGGTAATTTCTCCTGTGAAATCCTTGCCTTCCATAAAGAACCATTTCCTTCATCCATTGGCGCAGACGTGCCTCAGAGATTTCCCCTTTGCCATGAGCCAATGCCTGAAGCTCCGATGTCATTTTGGGTTTGTGTGACCCCCTGATCAACAGCCACGCAAATATCTGATGGTGATGATAGTTGTCATCTAAGCAACATCATACGGGGCAGAATGAGGACACCCACTTGCAGCTGATCACACAGGGCTAACAAACAACTGCATTTGGGGGTAAATATGCAGCGGGGCGGGGGCTGATTAAATGAAACAAGGAAAACTCATATGTCTTGTGGGATGCCTGCAGACTGCTTTGAAAAGTTCTCTTCCTCTGTTTCCAGATCAGCACAGAGTCAGCAGAAGTGAGGGAAAGAGAAGACCCTTGTCCTCAGGACAGCAGGAAAAAGGCTGAATGAACTTAAAGCAGACATCTGAGACACTCACTGCGTCCCACAGCACACCGCAGAGATTTCATCTGCCAACATTCTGCTGGACGGACAGGAGCGCAGAGCGCGTGCAACTGATATGCAATGAGAAATGATTTATTATGGTAACCAGCATGACATGTAAAAGTCATGGAACCGGGTTTTTAGGTATAACCAGGGCTAGTGGCCATCTGAGCATGAATGGTTGACTCAGTAATACTCCTCTTTAAACCATGACCTGTGATTTTACAGATGATGAATATCATCTGTGCCTCTAAGCTGCTGTGAAACTAATGAGGAAACAACCTTCTGTTTTAATGGTTCAGCACGAGACTGATGTTGACCTCTTGAATGTCAAAGGAAAGTCCTAGATTTGTTTCTTCTTCCTTCAGTCAGTCTGACCACTGTGCATTTTTGGCAGCAACTGACCTGCTAATTCCACTGTGGAAAAGGTGATGACCTGGTGTAACAATATACGGAAGATATTTCAACAGCTAGGTCACAGAGCTTTGGTCACAGAGGCAAGAGGTGATACAACCGTCCCACTGACGTGGAGCAGGCTGCACTGCTTCACAGTATCTGGAGTAATTATTTTAAAGCTGTGTGAAGAGGTTCAAACATTGATAAAGGGAAAACAAAACAACTTAAATTTTAATCTAAATCAAGATGTTTGGCTCCAAAAATTTAGCCTCTTATTAAATGCCAAATATTATCATACCTAGAACCTGGAAAACCTAAGTATGAAACATAAATTAGCCACAATGAACCTCAGCATTTTTATTTTAAAGTAGATAAGTAATTTTAAAATAACCTTCATAAAGAGCCTTTGGGGCCATGCCTCTCTAAAACAGACAATGCGCTTCAAAACATGTTGTCGGGAACAACAGAACACTACTTTTCCATGCTCTACACAGAAAACTGTGATTGATCAGCTGTATGTTGAATGGGTGTTTAGTGTTGTCAACACAGGGACATAGGGAACATAGGGATCCTCTGTAAAGAAAAGTATGAAAGGAAACCGGGATGCCCCAGGATGTTTTTTGATGTTGTGTTGTTGCGGTTTTTACCTTTAATATGTCATTCTTTAGTCCTACAAATGTTAGTTAACGATGTGGGTTACATTGATAATTGGCGAACCTTTTGGGGAAAACCTGGTCTAATCCGGAGAGACGGCATCCATCCCACTTTGGATGGAGCAGCTCTTCTTTCTAGGAATCTGGCCGAATTTATTAGTTCTCCAAAACTCTGACAACCCAGGGTTCAGACCAGGAAGCAGGGTCGTAGTTTAACACTCCTCTCTGCAACTTCTGTACTGCTACCCACCCATTACCCTATTAAGACAGTGTCTCGCCCACGGCCAAAATTGAATAAATTAAAAAATTATCTAAAAAGAGGATATCAGGAAAATCTAATAAAAATAAACACAACTCAGACTAAAAATAAAAATAAAACAATCAAATGTGGCTTACTGAACATAAGATCTCTCTCTTCAAAGACTTTGCTAGTTAGTGACCTGATTTGTGACAATCAGATTGATTTATTTTGCCTCACAGAAACCTGGCTGCAGCAAGAGGATTATGTTACTATAAATGAGTCAACTCCTAATAATTATTTAAATGTTCACATTCCTCGAAATACTGGGCAAGGAGGAGGAGTAGCAACCATCTTTCAGTCCGATTTATTGACTAGTCCTAGGCCAATCAATAGCTACAACTCTTTTGAATATTTAATCTTTAGTTTTCGTCATCCAAATTGCAAAGCACTAAAACCACTTCTATTTGTTGTTTTGTACCGTCCACCAGGCCCTTACTCTCAATTTTTAAATCAGTTTTCAGACCTTTTATCTGATTTGGTGTTAAATACAGATAAGGTTATATAGTGGGGGATTTTAACATTGATGTTGACACTGAAAGTGATAGCTTAAATATAGCCTTTAATGGTATCTTAGACTCAACTGGCTTTACTCAAAACATTAACAAACCTACCCACGTTTGTCTTCATTCTCTGGACCTTGTGCTGACATATGGCATTGAGTATAAAGAAATAATAATATTTTCTCACAACCCTGTGCTGTCTGACCATTTTTTAATAACCTTTGAGTTTAATTTAACAGAGTACTCCACACCTGAAAGAAAATTTCATTATAGTAGATCATTGTCAGACAATGCTGTAACAACCTTTAAAGAATCTGTTCCACTTTTAATCTCCTCATTATCACTGAAAAACACAGTGGAGGGCAATAATTTTGTTTCTTCCCCTTCACAAATTGATTCTCTTGTTCATTGTGTTACTTCATCATTGCATGGTGCATTAGACAATGCAGCCCCCTTGAAAAAGAAGGAAATTATTCATAGGAGGCAGGCTCCCTGGTTTAATTCAGAACTGCGTACTTTAAAGCACAATGTTAGAAAATTGGAGAGAAAATGGCGCTCTACACACCTAGAGGATTCCTTCTTAATCTGGAAAAATAGCCTACTGTTGTATAAAAAGACACTTTGACATACTCCCGAAGATGATTACTTCATCCTCAGCAAGTGAGACAACATTGGAAGTAACTGTAGAACCTGATCTGTGTTTGGACTGTTTTGATCCTGTGGAGCTTCCTGAGTTATCAGAAATATTAGCTTCATCTAAACCTTCAACTTGTATGTTAGACCCAATCCCAACCAAATTATTTAAGGAAGTGTTCCCTCTGATTACCAGCCCCATTTTAGATATGATTAATTTATCTTTAGTAAGTGGGTATGTACCACAAGCTTTTAAGGTAGCTGTAATTAAACCTTTGCTTAAGAAGCCTTCGCTTGATCGAGATAAATTAATAAATTACAGACCTATATCCAATCTTCCATTCTTATCTAAAATTCTTGAGAAAATAGTTGCTAATCAAATGTGTGAGCATTTACACAGCAATGACCTGTTTGAAGAGTTTCAGTCAGTTTTCAGAGCTCATCATAGCACTGAAACAGCTCTGCTGAAAGTCACTAATGGTATTCTTATTGCCTCTGTTATGATTTGAGGTTGTTTGGTTTTTCATTTCTGGTTTTTTCTTATATTTCTCACAGTTTTTGAATCATGCTTTGTTTGTTATTTTTCTGGTTATGTTTTTGTTTATATTCAAGAGTTTCTGTTCTTGCTCCAGCCATGTTCTGTTCTGTTAATCATCTTTATCCGGTTCACCTGCATCTTGTCAATCTGTCTTGCTCCACCTGGTTTTCATTCCATATATACACACCTGTTCTGTTGTACATTGCGGATTCATTGTGTGTCTCCATTCATGTCTTGTTTTGTGGACCATGCCATGCCTGTCAAGCCAGCCTGCTTCTGTTTTGTTTCTGCCTCTTTGAGAGTGAGTTTTTGTTGATAAACTTTTCATTTACCGTCACACTGCCTCCTCGTCTGCTTTCTGGGTTCCTCCGTTCCACAGATCGTAACAGCCTCAGATAATAATTGTGTCTGTACTTGTCCTCTTAGATCTCAGTGCTGCATTTGATACAGTCGACCATAATAATCTCTTAAAAAGGCTGGAATATGCTGTAGGGATAAGGGGAACAGCGTTAGGCTGGTTTAAATCTTATCTGTCTGACAGATTCCAATTTGTTCATGTAAATGATAAACTATATTTAAACTCCAGGGTTAATTGTGGAGTACCACAGGGTTCAGTACTTGGGCCAATTCTCTTTACGATATATATGCTTTCAATAGGTGAAATTATCAGGCAGCATAGAAACATTTCACGTTATGCGATGTACTAGCTTTACTTATCCAAAACCTGAACCCCAACCTTAAAGACTACAAGCTGTTTTAAAGAAAAAAAAATTTGGGATGACTTTAAATTTTCGCTTCTAAATTCAGAAAAGACAGAAGTTGTGTCTTTGGACCCGGGGTCTTTTAAAAAAAAACTACTAAATCAAACACTTTTCCCCGGATGGCATTAAACTGACCTCCGTAATAAAAATAAAAAAACCTTTGGGGTTTTTTTTTTGACCAGGACAAAATATTTAAATCCCCTATTAAACAGGTTTCTAGGGGTTCCTTTTTTCATCTCCGGAACTTGGGCCCAAATTAAAAAATCCCGTCCAGGATGACGCTGAAAATCCAGCATTTTTTTCTTTAAGGCTGGGGGTATTTTAATTCTTTACTACAGGAGTCCCAAAAAGCAGTTTAAAAACCTCAGCTGATTCAAAAATGCCGCAGAGTTCTGACGAAAATTAAAAAGAGAGATCAATTTTTTCCCTTTTTTGCTTCCCTTCATTGGCTCCCTGTTAAATCCAGAATAGAATTTAAAATTCTCCTCCTCACATATAAACCCCTTTAATGATTTTGCTCCATCATACATCGGGAATCTGATTGTTCCATACGTTCCTAACAGAGCACTTCGTTCTCAGACTGCAGGTTTACTGGTGGTTCCTAGAGTTCTAGAAGTAGAAGGGAGGCAGATCCTTTAGTTATCCGGGCTCCTCCCCTGGGAAACCAGCTCCCAGTTTTAGTCCGTGAGGCAGACACCCTGTCTACTTTTAAGGCTAGGCTTAAAACTTTCCTTTTTGATAAAGTTTAAGTTAGAGGGGCTTGTTTTCAGGGGGGAGCCTTCCTCCCTCCCTGTTGGATGGAGAAAGGGGGGAGTCAGGTTTTAGCCAAAAGGGCTCAGTTATGGTTGAGGTGCAAACACCCCCATTTCTGCTACCAGATGCCCCCCTCTCTTTCCAATGTTTAGGGTCAATCTGACAAGAGGGGTATCCCAACTTGTGGTTTTTAGTATAACAATGGCCACCAGTGGGCTCTAAGGGACAAACTTCTATTTTAAAGGGCGGCTTAAAATTTTTCCTTTTTTGTAAAGCTATAGTTAGGTGGTTAAAGTTATCCTGAGCTATCTCTTAGTTATGCTGCATGGGTTTAGGGTGGGGGACAAAATCCCACTTTCCTCTCTTCGCTACATTTTCCACACTCTTCAATTTTTTATTATTGCTGTTATTTCGTTTTAATTTGTTCTTTCTTTTCTCTTCTAGAAGCACACCCGGCCTACTCTGTGTCTACCTGTGACACCTTTTTGGAGAGGGGGTCCTCCCAAACTTCTGCTGGCAACAACTTAATGTCACCCCCTACAGATATCAATGGCCCTGGGCTTTCATGTTTTAACCCCTTTTCTCTCCTGACATGGCTACTGACTGAGTTTTACTGTAATAATTATATGTGCCTCTTTCAGACTCAACCCTTTAAAACTGCTCGGTTTATCTGTTTTTCTTTTAGGTGAAACGACAAAAGGAGCTACACCCATTAACATTTACTTTCCTTCCCATGAAAGTACTCGGGTCAGTGCTTTTTTGTTCTTTTGTTCTCTGTTTTCTCTCTAACCTCCAGTCGGTCGGGGAGATGGCCGCTCACCTGACCCCCTGGTTTTCTGCGGGAGGTTTCTTCCGAAAAAAAGGGGATTTTTTTCCCTCCCACTGTCGTACATGCATGCTCATATGAGGGGGTTGCTGCAAAAACAAAGCCAGTGACTGTCCCCCATCTCTACATGCTCATCCGAGGGTGAATGCTGCAAGTCACTGATGGATGCAATCTGCTGGGTTTCCCTTTTACAGAAAATTTTTTTTTTCCAATTTGAATAAATAACAGAACTGACGCACTGTTTTTTTTGATTAAGATTTTAAAGGAATGTATATACCTGACTTTTGTGAAGTGCCTTGAGACGACATATGTTGTGAATTGGCGCTATATAAATAAAACTGAATTGAATTAGTTATATGCAGAAATTGAAAGTCGATTTAAGGCTTAGTATAATATAAAGATGGCTATTCAGTTACTGCGGTTGTTAAGAGTTCAGTACTGGTGCACCCTAATGAGCATCAGAGCACAAATGCTGGTCAGAACTGGAGCAGAAATTACATGTACCTCATTGCTGTCAGGATTGTAGTTTTAGTAAGTCATTATTGCAACAAGTGGTCATTTTCCAATGTAAAGAATTATAGGCAGACCACAGAGCTGATTTAAATCCTTAGATTTGGTGCTGGTGTGTTTGTTTGTTGTGGCCAAAGGTGAAGTAATTACCCTCAGCAACTTTCAGTTGCCTTGTACACAATTTCTTTCCTTCTTTTGTTTTTTAAATGTCTTGATTTCAGGCATGGAGATGATTATAACTATCATGAGATAGAAGTCAAAAGCAATTAAAAAAGTTAAATGTGTTTAAATTATGAAATAGGCTGTTGAGGTTTTGTGACTGTCATTTTGAAATGTCCTAAAAAAAAACCATGCAGACTTCTCAAAATGAAAAAAAGTGAATCCAAGAAGTTAGTTCAGGAACGTGCAACTCTGTTTTGTCCTCAATTCTAACAGCGCTCACTGTTACCTAAGACTGTTACTAAGAAATGTATGTTGCAGTGCAGTATCTAAAGGAAGAGTGACTCAATATCTAACTAAACTCAGTTATGACACAGTGAAAACACTCTCATTTTAGCAACATGGACTTTTTGAAATTACTTTGACTGCACAGATTATGTGGCCTCAATCACAAAATAATATTTGATAATATAATGAATGTGGGTTTTCCAAAACAGTCTCTTTCTCTCCCAGTACTATAAAGTTCACAACAGCAGAGAGACTACCTTGGCTGCTGTAGTTTCACATCGGTCATGTGATTTTTGGTCAGACAGTCTGTTATGGAGAGCAGCTGAAAAACTGTGCATTACATTTTACAATGTTCAAAGCAAAGCACAGAGTTTATGAAGCAGGGGGACACATTTTTCTTTAAGTTTCATCCATGCACAATTCATTCGAACGTTACTGAAATTTTCTCTAAGCTGAATTAGCAAAGAGTCATGTAAAAACAGAGAGCAAACATGCAAAAGCTAGCCAGGCACTTCATTAAATTGTTGAACACGCAAACATTGTTGTATGGTTGTTTGGAAAACTCGTATGTTAAGTTAGGTGCAGTTGAAATAGGATAGATACACACACAGTATAGAAGACACAACCTTTTTACATTAGACACAACCTTTTTCTTACTGTCTGACTTTAAATCAGACTAAACATTTGCTGTTTTAGTTCAGTTAGATTCACCAAAATTATTTTGATTTACTAAATGCAACAGTAATGAGCAAGGCAAATTCTCACGGGTTTCTTTAAAAAGGTTTCTTCAAATGTAGACGTTTACTTACATTTTGGTATTTGGTAGAGTTAAATACATGACTTGAGTCAAACTTAATGTTGGTGATTATGGTGTAACACTTCATCTTCATCTGCGGGGCATGTCTCTAAAAGTGAACTCTTTGTCCTCGATTGCATTTGCTAAGTGTATTCTGGTGTTTTATGTTGCTCTTTGTGAGGAGAATCTAGCATCAATTCACATCTTGGTTCCCATAACAACAATAAGATGGGATGACAACAAATATATAAGTTTCTTCTTCTAAGTAATTAAGAAAAATCCAATGGGTTGCAAAACACACACAAATGTAATTCCTTTTTCTAATAAACCTGAATCATTGATGTTTAGTCACTTAGCAAGTCTGTCACATAAAATCTCTCATCAAAATGTTTTATTTTTTGTTTAAATTCACACCACTATGTAGCTCCTTTCAACCATGAATTTCTTTAGCTCATTGTTTAAACTGTTTATGCCCAATAGTTTACAGTTTTCCTTGCTTTTAAAGATTTTGTGGCGCTAATGGCCTTTATTTAGAGTAACCTGACACAAATAGGGGAAGATTTGCAGCAAATTGCTCAGCGCCTGGAGTCAAACATCTGACAGTTGCATCAAGGAGTTATAGCTTCTGTTCATGGTGCTTTTAACCTCTTAAGCCTGAGGGTCTATTTTCCCAAAACTGCATACTCATACTTTACAAGGCAATTCTCAACTTGTACAGTGCCTAAACTGCTAATCTTGGTATAAACTAACAGAAAGGTCCTGGAGGATAATGTAGATGTGAAAATTTGAGAGTAAATTATTCTGGACCTGAGTAAATGAGGTTTAAATACCCAAAAATAATTTTTGCCTAAAACAAAACAGATGCTTACATACAAAACCATTTACCCTTGCTGTAAAGAAGAAAATAAATACAATAAATTGTAACTACAACATCTGAGTGACATCTGTAGCCAACAACCAATTGAAAAGTTATACATGTTTAGACTGAAACAAATCCACACGGACCTCTACTGTGCTATTTTGGCACAGTTTGGCAAAATTATTGAATTGTGAATTTATTCTTGAAATTGAAAATGTGGGTTGCTATTATATATTTGGTCATAAAACTACAATTTTTCAAAAAAAACAACACAATTTTTATTTCTTCAGCACCTTTATTTTCACACTCTAATTCCAAACTATATATACAAACAAACTACTATGAAAAAGGGTGATTAGAGAAAATGAAAAACAGTTCACTTTTAATCACACCACTCTTGGTCATAAGTTGCATTTTGGCTATCTGCGTGCTTTTTTGCATGCCGTTTGAGCTGTGGTCAGTGGATATAAGAATGAAGTAGATACTTTGTAGAGGAGTCTCAGATGAAGATCTGGACATATGTGTGTCAGTCTCAGAGTTAGTCAGCTACCACCTAAAGAGGTCAAGCCCCCTTGTAAGGGGACTCTCGGGCTTAAGAGGTTAAAACAGACCCAGAGATATTCATACATTCCCACTCCTAATTGGTTTATTGTCTCTTAGCAAGGTGTAGAAAAATCCCACTTTTTTTCTATCAGCAATCTTTTGGCATAATTCTGGGGGGAATTTTGATCACTTTTCGTTTTAGAAGTAGTAGAGCTTATTTAAACAATGTCCTAATGTGACACAGATCCGGCTCTTATTCCCCATGTTTTCATTTGGGTTGAGGTTGGGGCCGTTCCAGAAGATTAATGTTAGTGTGCTTTGTCGATTCAAAAGCCAGCTTTGATGTGTGTTTGAGATGGTCTTGTTGGAACACGTTTTTGTTAAGATTGCAAGTTGTGTTGATGTAAGGTGAAGCTGAAGAGGTCGTTTTTTGTCTGCAGTATTCTACCCACTTTGTGCAATGCACCAGTAGCACTGGTGTGGTAACAGTCCCTCAGCATGATGCTGCCACCACCACAATGCTGGTACAGCTGGTACAGTGTTCTCATTCTCAACTTGACTCTCCGAACACACTTCTTCTTATGGTGATCAAATTGTTCCACCTTGGTGTCATCTGACCATGACACTTCTCTCCAGAAGGGATTATGCTTGTCCATGGGGGTAGCTGCAAATTTCAGTCAAGCATTAAGGTGCCAGTTTTCAAGCTTTTTTGTTGGTCAGGACCCTCTCAGTCAATTTAAATAAATTCACTCCTCTGCATGTGAGTGGCACTGGTGTTCCAGCATGTTCCAGTTTACGGCAGGCTTGAGGCTTTGTGGTTCCTGGGTTGTTATTGAACATCCTAAGCCAGTGGTGTCCAAACTTTTTTGCCGCTTGGGCCCACACACATACACATGCAATTTTAGTAAAACAAATAAGGTAGCCATCCATAACAGAAAAGGGGCTTTGTAGGTCTGCCATATTAAAACAAAGGTATACATTTTCCAAATTTTATTTATGGGGTGGGGGAGGATGATTTTTATTTTCTTCTCAGCTACAAAAACAGGGTTTGGGTCACCCTTTCTTTGAAAATGCTTGCTATATTGAGCCAAGTTTATTAAATCGGTTAAATGAGGATTTGGGTGCACTTAGGTATGCTTTTGAGTAGAAGTCACTGGACATTTGTGGTTCAATTTCCTATGAATATAAAAAGAAAGCAATAACTAATCAAAGAACAATACTTTGTGTTGTACCTGAGATATTCCATGTTAAAAAGAATTAAATTCTTCGATAAAAAGTTTGCCATTCTTTTATTGCAGTCAGAGGCCACACAAAATCAGTTTAGGGGCCACGAATGGCCAAACTGTTGACACCTCTGTCACCTAATTTGAGGTGACTTTAGGGATCAGCAGAGTGAAAGTCAAGACAATAATACCAAACAGACATTTAAGAAGCACTAACACTAAGTTTAAATGGATTTGACCTCAACCTTAATATGTTTACACACAAGGTTTGATAAATTATGTATCGTGTTAGGAGCTATAAAGTTGTACTAATGTAATTTATGACATAAACAAGCTGTATCACTGTAAACTTATGCCTAATATTTCTTCGAGGAACTAAAACTCACCACTTGTACCAAGTTCATCCACTCATGCAGTTGTCCTGACCCTGTGCAAGTTACCCTGTAGGATGAAATTACTGGACAGTTAATACTAAACTGATTGTTCTCTTTGAAAGGGTAACTAGACGTTTCACATCATGAGTTCAGTAAATGTCAGATGAATTCAGGAATATATGAAAGGTCATTCGTTAGATCAACACAAAACTGAAAAGGCTATAAAAAAGGTTTGGTATCTTAAACCTGCTTCAAAATGCCCTCTGACACTTCCTGCAACCCGAATGTGGAAACAATACATAAGCAGTAGTGAGCTAATAAAACAAAGCTGTATAGAATCATAATCATTTTTGACTAAACTCTAAGAACATTCCTGTGTCTTTTGTCTGATTCTGCAGTTTCCTTGTCAGTCTGTAAATGTGTCAGGTTTTAGGTCATTCCCTTGAAAATATAAATAATTTTAGAAAAGGAACAAACTGTTGTTGTTTTTATTTTTTTATTTACCAGTTGTTTGATCGTGGGGCCCAACTCTGGCTCTTTTTTCAGTGTATTTTACTTTCTAGACTGGCTTTTTTCTTTCACTTCCCCAACCTATTGGAACTGCGTGTCAGAGGGAGGCAGGCAGATAGGGAGGGCGGAGGGGAGGCAGATAACTTGGAGTGGGAAGCTTGGTAGTATGATGCATTAGCAGACAGAAATCTTTTCCTGTTATTGTTACAAGTCATGGGCACTTCAGAAATTCAGTATGAAAAATTTGACTTCTTGTAGCTTCCTCACGCTGGTGAACATAAAGTGTTGCTACCAACAACATGAGTTACAGACTCGGTATGATTGGTTGGGTGGGCTGTGTTTTCCTAACAGCCAGCTACATACCGGAGCATATGGTCACATCCTCATAGGTGGATCTGGGGATCTCAATGGCAACTGGAGCAAAGGATCATCAGACTCTGCTTGGATTTCTGTGGCCTTTCACACATTTTTACAAACGATTCCAATTTTCCTAAACTACAGACAACAATGTATGGGAACAGTCAGTATACACTGCCTTGAGATTGTTATTGAGATTTTAAGTGCTAGACCCACACAGATTATGAGTAAACGTGGTTTTCAAAACGTTTTGCAATTAAAGATCTGAAATGTGTGGCGTCCATATGTATTCACCCCCCTTTCCTCTGATGCCCCTAAATAAGATTTAGTGCAATTAACTGGCTTCATAAGTCAACTAATAAGGTCATAGAGTCCACCTGTGTCATTAAATCTGAGTATAAATCCATCTTTTCTATGAAGGCCTCAGGGGTGTGTTAAAGAACCTCAGTGAAAAAACCGCCTCATGAAGACCAAGAAACAGAGCAGTCAGGTCAGGGTGAAAGTTGTGGAGAAGCTTCAGGCAGGTTAAGTTATGAAACAATTTACTAATCTTTGAGTATCACACAGAGCTCAGTTCAATGCATAATCTGAAAATGAAAAGAGCATGACTCAACTGCAAACCTAGCAAGACATGCCCGTTTACCTAAACTGAAAGACTGGCCGAGGAGAGCAACAATCATGGAACCAGCCAAGAGCCAGCAGAGAACCACAGTTCAGGTTGGAGAACCTATGAACAGGACAGATAATAGTCTGGCATTCCACAAAGCTGGCCTTTATGGGAGCGTGGTAAAAAGGAAGCCATAAGAACTTTCCATTTGTAGTTTACCACGAGCCATGAAGGGAATACAGCAAAAAAAACAACCTGTTGGAGGCTGCAAGTGTCTTAACAACGGAGCAAAGTTCATCTTCAGGCAGGACAACAGGCAGTCAAAGTTAGAAAGAAATGGTTAGAATTGGCACAGTTAGGCTTTCTTCATTTATTGACCTTTAAAGGAAGTTTTATTTAGGGGTATAAAAGTAAAGAACTATGGATGGAAAACACAATGCATACTTTTCAGACTTTTCCTTTTTTGCAAAGATCTTTGAATATAAGGAAAATGACGTATCACTCTGAATGAATTCATTTTCAAGATACTATATACGCTCCCAGAAAGAGGACATTATCACAGTTTTGATTTCTCAAAATATGTCCAGGTATTATAAACCGGGTTCGTTAAGGAATGTGGAATCAGTGTAGGGCCATTCTGTGCCTTCAGAAAATCTGCCAAAATCCAACTGCTGTCCAAAGTAGAACTGCTTCTCTGCGTTTACACCACGTTCAGAGTATATACCTCTGACTGTACCTTTGTTTCCAATCCTTCTTCCTGCTGACTGAAGCCATGTGGGTCCAGCTTTGAACTTGTGTCACAAGTTTTCTGTAACAAAATTTGACCTCCTATTTTTCTAGTCACCATCAAGGTTATCAAGGTTTTTTCTGTGAGCAAATTTACTTGGATTTGGTTTGTTTAAGGTAAATTTACCACATTATTTCTGTGGCTTTCAGACAATGCCAGATCTTACATCAGAGCTCCGTGAACTGTGCGTAACCTTCTTAGAAATCAGAATAAAATAAGAGGGTAAAACTTGGTTCCTTTTAGTGCTGCACACTCTGTATTTTGAGCACATAGATAAAGCTGCATTTTGTTTATGCTCAGTAAAATTGTTGTATCAATATTAGCAGATTATAAACAATCAGACGTTAGAAGAAATGTTAGCAATCACAGCTTCAGTTGATTTCCCTCACAGCACATGTGTGGAAACCACTTTCATCAACCTAAGCCAGAAATGGGGTGTCTCAGTTTTGGTCCACTGTGACTTAAACTTAGAAGCTAATGCTTCTGTATCTCGCTGGGAGGAAATCCTTTCCTAATATGATTTGAATATGTGACATGGAGGATTTGCTTCAAGGACTGATATTTCTAGTGGCTGCATGTCTTCGCAATTGCCTTCAGATTTGGATCAAGTCACTTTCTGTTGATGATTGGCTATTTCTGCTAAGACTTAACTGCCTTGTTATAAAAATTTTTCAGCATAATACTACATAGTCAAAAGTTGTTTGTTTTTTTGCAAAGATCAGTTATTTTGTCCCAGTTGAGTTTACGTTTGCAGAAAAAATTTTTAGGACTAAATAATTACACTAACTATTACAAAAAAGGGTGCATTTCAAATTGTTGTGTAAATGCTGAATTCTTGAGCTGAAAACTGAGAGAGAGAAGCAAAAGCCAAAAAAAAAAAAAAATGCTAAAAGTGAATAAAACAAAAACTGTTCTTTTTGTTTAAACTTAGATAGAAAAACTGTAAGCTGTAAGTAAAATGGCATAATAAGCTGAACTCAATGCAAAATCTTCTGTTGAAAAGTAAAACACTGGAAGAAATTTTTAAAAAAACCAAAGGGAAAAAACCCCTGCAGTTTGAGATGCGGGCCCCAAGCAAAAATTTTTGGGCCTGAAGAAAAAAAAGGGTTTGATGCAAAACAAAATGTTGAATTTGTAAGTCAGTCATTTTCAAACCACTTTTCCCATAGTGGGCCGCGGGGAAGGGGTGCCTATCCCCAGCATCTATGAGCGGGGGGTGGGGTATACCCGGGGACGGGTTTTCCCAAGCCATCGCAGGGCAACACACCCACACAAACCATGCACCCCACTCTTTTCTTAAAATTTGGATAAATTTAATCTAACGGCAGTCTTTGGTATGTGGGGGGAAAACCCGGGAGAAACCCGGTGAAAAACCCAAACGCAGGGCATGGGGGGGGAACAGGGCAAAATTTCCTTTGCAGAAAGCCCCCCTGGGGGGAATAAACCCCAGGACTTTCTTGCTGCAAGGAAACAGTCTCCCAAAACTGCGCCACCGTGCACCCAATTTTTAAATTTTATTGTAAAAATTTAGAAACTTTCAAAAGGGGAAAAAGGGGTTTTGGCCCCCCCCACTGATCTGGGGTTAAACTAAATGGGAAGAGCGAAGTTCAGCAAATAGTGAAAGTAGTGGTCTGGGCAGAAAAGGCCTAAAAAAAAGCAAAAATAAGCTTATCTGCTAAATTTAATCTGACCATTTTAAAGGGTTGCTTTTACATCAACTAAAGTTCTAAAATGTTATATGCTATTGTTAGGAAAAATAAATAAAATTATTTTATTTTTGTGTTGGGTTTTATTAACCCTGACATATTTTTAAATTTTAAATTTTTTTTATATTTTAAAAAACCCATTTTTTCCCGGTCTTTTGGGGGTTTGCCCTGTGAATCCCACCCCAATAAGGCGATGGTATTAGGAAAAAAATCAAAAAGGGTCCCCCAAGCCTGCTTTTTGAACGGGAAAAACTCGGGCACACCAGGGAAAATTAAATTCAAAACAATTTTTTTAAAATACAAAGAATTTAAAAAAAAAAATAAGCAATCAAAGTCAAACTTTTTTTAAATCAAAAAACCCTTTTTACAAGGGCTAAAAAAAAATTTCCAACTAAATACAAGCAGAATTAAAAAAAAACAAAGACAAGGGTCTTTTACAATATAAAACAATTTGATTAAAGATGATGAAAATCATGCCCAAAAAGAGTGATGCAACTTTACACGCAATGTTTTTTATTTTGAAAACCCAAGGGATTTTCTTGAAGAGTCTGGAAAGAATTTAAAGTTAGTTTTGGGCCCAAACTTGGCAATAATCAAAAAACTTTTAGAAACCATTCACATCTTGGATCCATTTGAAAGTTTATGTCTTTTCCCAGAAAAAGACATTAGTGCGCTGGCCTCTCCTGCCCGGCCCACAAAGGGCCGTGTGGAAAAGAGAGGTTTGTTGGAGAGGGGGTGCTCTTTTTCAGACAGTGGCATCAGAGAATTGCTGCTACCCCCCCTGTCCTCAGTTGCTGGAAGTCAGTTTTAAATGCAATTTATTTTGAAAGTTCCAGAAAAGTTGCTTCCTACCATATTTTCCCAACATTTAATTATCCATTAGAAAATTCCCCCCCTTCACATGTAGTTATTTTTAAATTAACTTTTTTTTTACTGTTTTTCTTTTTTTATTTTTTATTCAACATTGCTTTCAATACATTTGTCAAGAAATGCCTCTTTGCAAACTGGGTCATTTATTTATGCAGCGCTCCCCCACCCCCACCCCCGTATCCCCCTCTGCCTTAGACTAACTTGGATGAGCTGAAATACTTGTTCTGTACGATTGCCCAGATGGTTCAACGAAATACAAAAGCCATGGCACAGCAACCTTAGTGTTTGGAACGCATCACACATTAAAAAAGGTGCTTGACGTGGGGCAGCGTTGCTCAGTGGTAGAGCAGGCACACCACAACAGAGGCTCCAGGTTTGATTCCTGACCTTAGGCATTTACTACACGTCTTCCTCTTCTCTCTCGGATCTTCTTTCTGACAATGAATAAACACCACTAGCACCACAAAGACAGTAAAAGCACTGTACGAATGCTGGAAGGGATATCTTTGGACAAAACAAAGAACCGAGGAACTTTAGCGTGTATTTGTTTTATGATGTGACAAGCCCAGAAAATCTGGACTAAAATTTGTATTTTCTCTATTTGGTAGATGAATGAGTCACATCTGAGTAATACTCTTCCAACAAATGTCCATTTTGTTATCTGTGCTTACCTCTCTTTTACGCCCCTGAACTATCATCTACAACAGAACAGTCCCTTTGGTCATTTTCTAGAAAGCCATTGCCTCTAAATGGAGAACTAAGTAGATATCCTATTCAGTCTGGACGAGTCTGGCACCTCGAATACAGATCTACATGAACTGTTAACGATAGGCTATTTAACTCTTAGTGTGGTGGTAATGTGGATCACTACAACATGTGACTTCATTTGCAGATCAACAGGAATTGTCAGTAAAGTTGGAGTTTTGAAAATTCTGTGTAAACCAGCTTATTATCCTGCTCTGTGAGAACAAAAGTTGTGAAGTTGCTCTACATAGTTTTTTCCTCATTTAATACAGTTCTGCATGAAAATGAAGAACCACTGTTAACAAATGATAGCATGATTTTGTTACTCATGGGAAATGCTAATGATTGTGGATAAAAGCTGTGAAAATATTGCACTAAAATAAGATGTTGGCAGTTAATAGATTGTTTTAATTCTGTTTGTTCCCCTGAAGTAAAGGTATGGTGTCATGCTTTGCCATTTTGGAGTTGTGTTTTATTTTTTGTTCTCTTTAGATCTGTGTTCTTCGTTTGTTGTAATCAGTCACCTTCCCTCAGTTTTCCTCTGCAACCCATTTCCGCACCTGTTGTCATTTTCTTCTGATTACCTGTCAGCCTTTTTCATTGGTTCACACTCCTCTTTCCTCAGTATTATATGTTTGGTTATTTTCATTGTTCCTCGCTTGGTCCTCCTGTTTACTTCCCTGCTGGTTCCTGTTCCAAGTCATTGTTTAAACCTTTGGAGACTTGTGTAAGTTTATCTATCTTTGTTATTGAAAACTAAAGATTCTCAAATCCACTATGCTGCTGCCTAGTGTTTTTCTGCACTCCGGTTCCGTTCAACCTCACATTATGACATATGGAGCTTTAAAAGTTGAACAGTAATGCAACATTTTAAACATTCATTCAATCTCTTCTGGGTTTAGCATTCAACTGAATGATTATTTTGCCATTTTTGATAAGCTCAACTGACACAATGTGGGAAATTTTGTGACAAATGCATTGCCTCTAACATATAATGGTAATAATGGTTTGGCTGGTCACTGACCACAACAGCTAGCAAATCCTGCCAATTTCAGGACTTGCAAATGTTACACAGTTAAGTTGGGTGTGATGTAAAATGGGATGCAGCATTACTACATAAAATTAAGAGCAGTAAGAGATGTTGTTGCTGGCTAGCTGCTGCTACATACCTGGCAAATATTACTGGCTAATCATTTTCCTGTCTAAGGTTACATCATGACCCTCATAGTTGGAAGTTACCTCTGTGTCTGGGTAATATTGCTGACTGCAACACGAAAAGGTCAACAGGTTTTCAGGGCCTTGTAAAAGTATTCCCATGTATGAAAAGCTTTTTAAAGTTTTTTACATTACAGCTACACAATTAGGATTTTCTGTGACAGACCAATGCAAAGTAGTGTATAATTGTGAAGTGGGAGGAAAATAATGCATGGTTTTCTTTTCTTTTACGTCTAAGAGTGTAAAAATTGAGGCATGGATTTGTAGTCCTCCCTATGTAGTTTTATAACATTGAATACAATCCAGTTGAACCTTCAGAAGTCCCCTAATTAATAAACCTGCGTGTAACATAATCTCAATATAATTCCAGCTGCTCTGTGAAGGTGTCAGAGGTTTGTTAAAGAACATTAGTGAACAAACAGTATCATGAAGACGAAGGAACACAGTAGTCAGGTCAGGGACAGAGTTGTGGAGAAGTTTAAAGCACACTAAATTACAGACCAGGCAAGGAGAGCATTAATCAGATAGGCAGCCAAGAGGCCCACGAGGAGCTGCAGAAATCAACAGCTCATGTGGGAGAGGTAGGAAAGGCATCAATAGACTTAAGACTGGGGTGGAAGTTTAGCTTCCAGCAGGACAACAATCCAAAAAATATAGTCAACCAATAAAACATATCAAAGTATATTTATGTGTTACACTGTCCCATTCAGTCCAGACTTAAATCCAATTAAGAACTGTGGCAAGATGTGAAAACGGCTGTTCGCAGATGCTCTAGAACAAATCTGATGGAGCTTGAGCTATTTGGCAATGAAAACCTGACAGAAATATCAGTGTACATGTAGAGACATACCGCAAAAGCTTTGGAGCTGTGTTTGCAGTGAAAGGTGGGCCTAAAAGTATTGACTCAGATGGGCTGGATACAAATGCAAACTACACTCTTTACATTTTTTTCTGTAAAAAAAACTTGAAAACCCTTTGTAGATTTCTGACCATTTCATGACAGTGTACTACTTATTTAATCACATAAAATCCCAAGTGATGTGGCAAAACATGAAAAGGTTCAAGGAGTATTAATACTTTTGCATGGCACTCTATCCATTGGGTTAGACTAGAGTGGATTGGTTCCCAGCTGGTGACCGCTCAGGGTGGAGATGCCTGCCTTGCAACATCGATCAATAGACTCCATGGAGAGAACAGAAGACAGTAAAGGTGACACTGTTTGTTTTTCTCGTGAGTATGTGCACAACGATCGTCCCAGTGAACTTTAACAGCAGCTGGCTATCTGATGGGAGGCTGAGCATGTTTCAAGGTGGGTCACATTCACAATGAGGATCCTTCTGGTTTCCCTTTGGTAAAAAATGGCACCTGGGGTTTTAAGGACCCCAGGGATGGGGGGATTTGAGGAGACATTCAGTGTGGCTGTATGGGTTCTGTCCTGTTAGCTTAAAGATCACAAGGTGCCTCTGCCAGATAGCCACAGTTCCTCATGTGTCAGGGAATGAAGGAGGCTTTCATTAAATTTTTGTGTGTGGTCTCTTGCAGCCTCCATCCTTCTGTGGGAGGATGCTGTCTTCCTTCGCTTGCCTGTCTCAATAAGTCTTTTGATTTCCTAATGACATGGCAGGGACAACTAGAGTGATGGAAATAGGGGTGCAAAGCAGCAGGAAAAGCACATGCAAAGTGTGTTGTGAGCCAATACTTAAAAAATATTTTCCATCTTAGCATGGCACCTGATAGAGCTCAGCAAACTTGTTTTCACACATCAACCAGCAGGCAAAGTCAACACAGGCCTATAATAATGCTGAAAAAGATAAAAAGTTAAATAAAATACAACATGTTTTTTAGTGCTTGAATCTGAAACCCTTTGTGGCCTTTGCAACATGCAAGCACACAAACACACACCCCTGTGCATTGAATTATTAGATAGTAATAATGTAAAAGTTTGTCATCTTTCTAATTAAAGGAAGAAAGGTAGTTCAAGTCATTGCTCACCAGGATTCCCATACTTCCTTTTCAGTATCCTTTCTGTCTGAACATTCAGATTGGGATAAAAATAATGAAAAGCCTTATCAGAGAGAGATGCGCCGGTTCCATCTCTGAATGGGCCAGAGCTCATTCTTTTTCACAGAACAGCTCAAGCTCCGTCATATTATATTACATATTACATTAGTTATCATGTGGACAGATTCTCCCTCCTGAGCTGTGAACATCTGCAGGTCCTCCAGAGTTAACAAAGGCCTTTTGGCGGCTTGTACGATCATGTTTCTCCTTTCTCAGGCTGTCAGGTGGGGCGATGTAGGTTTGCAATTAAGTGATCAAATCACACACTGGTGGAATATTATTTACTAATTAGGTGACTTCCAAAGGCAATTTGTTGTTTTTATGGGCATCAGAGCAAAGGTGCTGAATACAAAATCACATTTTTCAGATTTTTATTTGTGAAAATTGTTTGAAAATCATGTATCTTTTTCTTTCCACTTTGCAACTATGTGCTGTTTTTGTGTTGGTATATCACAAAAAAAGTAAATACACTACAAGTTTGTGGCTGGACTGTGACAAAAACTGAAAACGCTTTAAAAGGGTGTGAATACATTGATCAAGCACAGTGTTAGCCCCTTCAGACAGGCCTTGGAGGTAAGGATTGTGTTTTGATGGAAGTAAAACAGAGATGAGGACTGACTGATTGATCTGTGGCCATGCAAGCAGTAGCCAGCGTCTTTAAAAGGCATATCGTTTATTATTTAACAGTAACATTCGCTGTATCTTTTTTAAGACATTTTCAAGCATTACGACCTGGCATCTCAAACACTTCCAGAGTACAGGTAAACTTGATTGATCATAGACAGTTTCAATCTTCATATATAGGTTTGCATTCTCTACATATTTTTGTAATACATAAATAACAATAACTGTGCATCTCATCTCAATATGCACATTCAGTACATAAATACATGTGTAAAATGACAGCATAGAAAGATAACTGGATTTCTTCTGAAACAATGGAAAATTCTTTCCTCACTGTAACAACAGTTTTTGCTGCCAAATATCCCTCTTCAGAATACATGGCAAATTCTCCTGAAAACACTAGAGAGAGCTCAGCAGGGTGTGATTCACTGTCGACAATTATCAATGCATCCACCTGCCTGTAATACTACCATTGAAAACAATGGTAGTTTTGCACAATAAGCTTCCGTAAAATTCAATTGAATTTAGGAATTTGGGAAGCTCACTTCCAGCAGCCATGTAGCTTATGTCAGACATCTGGAACATCACAGCATGCGGAATCATGCTCTTCATATATAATATGCACAAAACCAATGGATAAAAATAAAATACAATTTGTGTCCTTGTGAAACAATTGCTCCCTCTGTAAAAGCGAGTTGGTACAGTCTTTCTGACCGACTGCTGGGATGTTGGCATCTTCTTCTTTGCCTCAGGTGACTCTGGGAGGGGAGAGACTGGAGTGTTACTCTCAGAACTTCATGCAGCTGTTCTTCATGGTTTCTGGTGAGCTACAACAAGAACTTTCCCACATGCACTCTCAGAACAGAGCTGCTGGCCGAACCTCTGAGAGGCCTCGACCTGGCTGTAGTGGTGTAATCTGCTTTACTTTGAGAGAAACGTCAAGCTGCATACTCCTTTGACCTCTAGCTTTGAGTTGGAGTGTTTTTTTATGACCCAGTTCTGCTATGTATAACTTCACGCCTTTCACATGCTCCGTTAATAACAATATATTATGTGCCAAGTCATGGGGCTGACATTAGTGCTCACTTGCCCTCTAAACACTGGCAACACATGCAGGTATTAACAGATACTAAATTTACCTGGCATTGGACAAGGTGGATGAGTTAATATGAAAACTAAAGATGTATAATGAGTTTGCGTGTGCACTGGTTGTTAGTACAGAGCTGTAAACAGAAAATAAATCCTGTCCAAAGAAAATATCTGGTGTTGAGTTTGATTACTCACGTTGAGTACTCAGTAATTTGCTTTATGGCGCATTCATAAGGCTCAAATAAGAGACACTACTTCACTATACATGCATGGACGCTGATCGAACCCTTACACCACCTTTCTTAAGGGGTCTCTCACGCACCTCTGTCATCTGTGGCATAAGGAGGGAAACAACAGATGAGCGATCCCTGCACTACGACATGGTCCATTGTCTTTGCAATCGTGTTAGTGTTACAATAGAAACTAGAGTCTCAGCTGAGGATTGGTGCAGATCTGTTAGGCGTCATAGATGTCGCAGTGCAGAATGGGATGGCTCGCTTTTAGTTGAGTTGGGACAGCCCCAACGCCATTGCAAGGGCTGCTGCAAGGAGGGTAGAGCTGACCAGGAGCACGGCACTTCCTGAGCGGAACACCTGCCGGCCGTTGAGGGGCTGAATAGGCCTGAAGTTGTTCACCATCGGCTTGCCATCACGGAACTGGACCTTGGAGAATGCTCTGAGCTGCAAGTGAAACAAATGTTAGGCTGTAGGTTTAGGACAAACTCAATGTATTAATTTTATAAAACATAATCTCTTATTCTAACCTGCTCCCTGCTTAAAGGGATAGGGTTCTCAAACACAGTCCAGACCACAGCCTCGGTACAGCCCGGGGTGGTCAGGGAGCCCTGGTAACGGTAGTACGAGGTCAGATTCTGCTCAGGAGGGATCAGCTGTGCCAGGGAGACGGGGGGCAGAGAGGCGTTGCCATCTGAAAACACACACTTTGTTAACTGCACAGATAAGCAGAGCCAAACTTTGGGATCAAATGCAGAACTTCGACACCTACTTGTTGCTCCGACACTTTGCAGCATATTGATGATGGAGTCATACTTTCGGTTTGCACTCTTGGACTCCTAAACAGAAACACATGCAACAAGTGTCTCAACGTAGAACTATAAGCAAACTTTAAAACTGGATTTTAAAGAATTACCTCATAGAAAAATCCAAGAACTGCAACTCCCTTTGGATCTCTCAGTGCAGTTGTGAGATCAACATAATGGTTCTTCATGTGGACGATGTGCAGCTGAAAAAAAATGTGTTTACTTAAACAAGCTGCCATCATTGTAGAGTTCATTCTTCAGCTGATGCTGAAGTTGTTTTTATTACTAAAACAGAATGTTAGCTGTTTCTGATGGTCATTTACCTCCATGGGGTACTGTTCCCCATCAATGGTGTGTTCAGAGCCGAGCCCTCCATCTTTGCCCCAGTGCAGGTGGAGCTGCACGGCCTTGTATGTAGTCAGTAGGCCTCCTCCTGAGATGGTGCTGATAAGAGGAATTCCAACCTGAACTGGAATGGACACGATGTGAGCAGAAAGAGTTCACACAACAGCCTCAAAGCTTTCAACGGTCATTTGATGTTGAGCTCACCTGAGTGGCCATTGTTTTTGATGGAGCTTCTGAAGGTCTGCTGGTAGTTTTTGAATTGAAGAGGGGTCAGAGTCTCATCTTTCAGTGTCTTTCTGGTGACAATATTGATGGGTGACTGAGATCTTCCCCCACAATCCTGGTTGGCATGGTTCCACTTTTCTGGTACTGAAAGATGATATTTACCAGTGACAGCTGATTACTTTTGAGCTTAGATAGATGTTGGAGGTGATGAAAAATAGGTTCTGTCTACATTCTGTATGTTTTACATCCAAAAGGTTTGTAGTACCACAGGGATCATCAACTGGTCCTTTCTTTGCATATCACTAAGCAACAAAATTGTTTGGCTTCTGTAATGGAGTTCATGTGAATCTGGTTTTCTATTCCAGAAATATGCTTAACTCGGCAATAGCCAATGCCAAAGTGAAAACATTCATCAAGTACAGATTGATATAAACAGGAAATCATTATCTTGGCTTTAGATTTAGGTTACAGCGATTTTCACACTTTGCCGTTTGTCTTTAATCATCCTATAGCTAGATTAATGGTAACCTATAGGCTGTTTTGTTGTTTTATTTAGTTTGCGATAACATTGTAGCCATGTTGATTCTGAAGGAGTCAGAACCCTGTGCAAATTATCTCAATACAAGAAAACCCCTCAAGAGTTCCAATTGAATAACAACAATGACCCCAGTTTTAGTATTTGTTTAAACACAATATTTAAAAGTATGTTTCAAGATGCTACATGTACATATGTCAGATATATAAGACTGTTTGTATTCTTTTCAAGTAACCCGATATATAAAAGTCCTAATTAAGTCCCAAATACTTTCACAAACTCTCAGAAAATATTTATCAAATCTCTATCATATTTTTTATTTTAAAAATGCTATATGGAGTCATTATTTTACCTTAACTGTTGGGAAAAACTCACCATTGCACTGATGCTCGCAGGTAAACTGGCTCTGGTAGCACCAGTCTGAAACAGAAACAATCATTTATTTACCAGATGTTTGCATTCATTTATCCGCAGCAGACAATGCAAGCAGTCTGAATGTCAGTCATGTTCACCTCTGTCTGACTTCAACAAGCTCCAGCTTTTTGTCAGAGCAGAATAGGATGTTTTCTGTTGCCACATCTTCTGGCAGCAGTCCAGTAAGATTTTATACGCATTTACAAATATAGCTCCGTAAAATGTGTTTATATTTCTTCTTTTCTGCAACAGCACATTGTCCTAGTGGTTGGATACTAGTGTTATTTATGCTCCACAAAAAGCCTCCTAATACCCACGAATTGTGATCCTGTTCACCAAACGTTGCTGTTGATGCCTTATCTTTCCGCATTATCAGAATAAACAGTGGGCCAAACTTTCCCATCAGTGAAGCTCCCCTCTTACATGTTTGTCAGGCTGCTTATTAATATTTCACAAATTTTTTGCATGTTTTCTCCTTCACTCAGAGACAAATATCTGCAGGTATCTTACAAGTCAAATATTTGTAAAAAAAAATAAACATGAGACTGAGGGAAAATAGGGAGGGCCTCTTTTTAAGAACTTCTGAGGACTTCTCCTTTGTGTTTGTGAATAAATTCAGTGTTTTGTTCCTCTGCCATCCTGATTAGTTCTTTTATCCCTGATAAGATTGAAAATATGCAAAACCTTGGGGATAAATAGTAGATTCAGTGGTGTCATCTATCACAGTGCTGGCTTCAGTGCATAAGAAGACACTTTTAGTCTCACAGGATTTACATGTATATGGGAACTGGTGGAGAAAAAGAGAACATCTTGCAAACTCAGACAATTCTAATTACCCTCAGTCACTACAGCCTGGTTGCTTAGCGGATTAAAGGGCTATATTTATTCTCCAACACTTTGGTTTGTAGGGTCCAGCAGCTCTGAAGGTAAATGTGAAAGCACCACAGCTGTGTGAGGTCTTCAACAATGTGTCAATTGCAAAGGAGAACCAAGATAGTAGACCTCGTGATTTTAGTGTCGGATCCTGTTTATGTAACAGATGAGTCCCCATAAAAAGATTGTTATTGCTCACATAGTAATGTTTGGGTGCTATCTTTAGATGGACAACTTTCAACCTTTTAGCTCTTGGTTTGAGGAGAAAGCAAAGAGGTTGCACACCCTCAGCAAGATGCTGCTACCACCATACTTGAGAGTCGTTCTATAGGTTTGAACGCCTCACCTTGACTCCTCCAAATGTATTTCTTGTTACTGTGGATAAATGGCTTGAACTTTTGTCTCATCTGACCATAAAAGTTTTCTACAGAAGACATTTGACTTGACCTCTGTAAATTGAAAAATAAAAATGCACCTCAAGAAATTCAGTTAACAAGGAGATCGGTGAAAATCAAAGTGGTACTTTAATGAATTCTTGCAAGAATTGAGTACGGACAGAGGATACGATCAAACCAGTATGATGTCTGCCCGCTCTGCTGTAGACAGAACTTTACAAGCCTTTTATAGTTCTTTCACAGGCAGAGAATGTAATTCACAGTACAAAGGAGACAAGGAGATAAAACAATCCTTGAGCATCAGATATCTAACCCTGGAGAGAAGAGAGGGATCTTCTCTTGGGTTAGCAAAACCCTCCATATCAGAGGAAGGCCTTGCATTCCAGCCGTCTCTAAGTGGGGCATGCTGAGCTAGCAGGAGTAGATCTGGTCTGTACAGGACATTTCATGGACCACAAGTTAATTTAGGACACACATAGATACTACTCTGTTTAGAAAACAGATACTAAACAGGATGGCCTATTTCAATTTTTCCACTATCACCTCGTAGGCAGTCAACAATTTTAGTTGAGCTTTAACTTGTCGATTGTGGAGAAAGTCTTTCTTTCTGGGTCAGTACCTTCACAGTTCATGCTGATTTTATTTTCACTTCACTGTGGACAGTGATGCTGGTGCCTATTCCATTCTGTGATAAGCTTGAGCCTTGGAGGTTCTTGTGTTGTTCCTAAACACGTTAACCCATTAAATTTCACCTGAGGGAGACAGCTTGGGTCCAAATATCACCATTATGTCCCCGGGGTTTCCTTCAACTCTTCAGCCTCTGGAAGCCATTGTCCCCTGAGACATAGGACAGCAAAGTTTCTGTTTAACCATCGAAGCCTGGAGCATCAGAGCCTGTCACTTAAAGGAGGAAATTGAAGATCAAGCCGTATCCCCCTAAAGAAAACCACTTGTTGTTACCCCTAAGGAACAAGCTCCATCGGGTGCATGGGCGAGCCTCCGTCTTTAAAACCTCTCCAACTTCACTAGTTTCAGCATCAGGGAAAGACAGGTTGAGTTGATTGAATTAGTTTTTATTATTTAATTTATTGTGTTGCTGAATTTTAAACTGTTATGACCCCTGCAAAAGCATTACAATTAAAGGAAGCATATAAAATTCTAGTTAAATCGTGGACATTCAATTATTTGAGTCACCTTATTTTTGGTTTTTCATTTGGTGTAAAAAGTCTTTTGCCTGGTTTAAGAAATATAGGAGGTTTTTATGGTTGCCTTTACCCAAAGTTTTTAAAAAAACCCCCTTGGGGCTCGTCCGAGTCACAAAAATTAACCTTTGCCCAATACCAAGTCCCATTGAAAAGGGAAGAGCAGCCGAAAACAATGATTGCGGACTGTGATCGATGCGTTGGCTACTCAGTCCCCCAGACCCCCGGTTGAAAAAGGGCGAGCCCCTTTGGATGTAGGCTGTCAGAGGCTGGGGGAGTATTTCCCACCCCAGTTTAAAAAAACTTTCGGGAAACCTGCTTAGAAAGATTTTCGGGTTTTAGGGAAGCCCGGAAAACCTTTGGGATGGGAGATGGATTGAGCAATCCCCTTAGAAAATAGGAAGTAGGTGGGAGGGGTTAGCTCATCGGATAACGAAAACTGAAAGAGGGACAATCAAGAAAGAAGCTCCTGCTCCAAATGGGAACTTATCTGAAAGTTAACCTCTGACTGAAACTGTAATAAAATGGAACAGGTGTAAAACAAAAAGCATTTAAATAGTTGATCTTTTATTAAAGTCATGCTTATTCATCTGTTTTCAAGTCTTTCAATTCGGAAATGCTTCCTTTTCTACATACCCATTTTAGTTCTGCAAATACAGGAAATCTACCTCTGAAGAAGTAGTATTCCACAGAGCTATTACTTATTATGCTTGGAAACGTCTCCCATTACAAAATGTCTATTTTTTACACTTTCCACCTGGTCGCCTCCATCAACCAATCAAAGTCCTCGAACCCTTTACCTAGGCCCCTTTGTTTCTTTGTGTGTAGAAAGCAAAAAAGGGAAAAATAAGTGAGTGGATCAGTGGACCCAGGGCTCTGCCAGTAAGACAAGCGAGAAAAACAAAAGCCAGCGAGGAGAACAAACACGATACAGTCTGGTCAGATCAAAAAAAACCGAAACGTGTACACACACACACACACACACAGCATTGAGTGCGCGACGTGGATCCAGCAGCTGCTCGGACGCGCACACGCAGACACTTCATCTCTAAATGAAAGGTGGACATTATCAGCTCTCTTCGCCCCGCTTCGTTTTGGCGCAAACGGAAATCTGCGCAATAGACTAGCAGCTTTTTAAAACCAAAATTTTTACCGAAAGATAAGCAGACCGGGTTTAAAGAGAAAGTGAACCAATGGGGTGAGCCTGTTTGTCGCCTAACGGAACCACAATTTCTTTCGGTATGCTGATTCATTGTTTATAGTTTGCACAAATTAGGTCAGGTTTTAAAGCCAAATGTTATAATAACTATGTCAGGCTTGTATGTGTGTGTGTGTTAATAAATAAAGGAGGGGGAAAAGCTTTTTCTGGGCCCCTAAAACCTGATGGCCCTGGACTACTGCCCCTGTAAGACCTTTCTGTACCCCACTGGCTACTGGAATATTTCCAGTGGCATCACCAGGAATGGGCAATGGCCAACCCTGTACATTTGCTGCCCCAGATATATAAGGGTACAGTTTTTACTTACATCAATTTAAAATAGACAAGTACATGTTTTCAGTTAGTTGTAACATTAATTTGTCATTTTTTTGTGTTTGTCCCTTATAGTCTTCGTACTCTGATAGACAAGGAGAGCATTAATGAAAAAAGCAGCCAAGAGGCATACAGTAGCTTCGGAAGAGCTGCTGAGATTCACAGCTCAGGTGGGAGAATCTGTTGACAGAACAACTATTGGTCGAGAACTCCAGAAATCTGTTGTTTTTGGAAGAGAAGGAAGAAGGATGCCACCGATGAAAGAAAGTCATAGAGCAAACACATAGAAGAAGATGCTCTGGTTGGAGAAGACAAAAGTTACATATTTTTTGGTTTACATGCGAAACACTGTGTGGTGGAAAACCAACATTGCACATCAACCTGAACACAGCATCAGGTTGTTGTTGAACAATTTTTGTTCCACTGCTAATTCAGTGAGAGCATCAATAGAGTGTATTCAGGTTTACTGAATTAGTTTATTAAATAATGGGTACTTTTTTAATTTTAAAGGAGTGTTTGTGTTGTAGGACTGTGACTGTACGTATTGCCAAAAACAGGTACTTCGTGCTACTTTATCTTATCGCACTTTATTTTATGTGACAATTTAGCATAAATCCTACTGTTATCTTTACCGTCGTCTTCTGAAATAGCCTACTTTCTCCTTAGCCAGTCAGTCTCTATTCATTATGTTATATATATAAATATACATATAACAGAGGAAAGGCCAAGTTTCAGTGAGTCGCAACTTTATTTATTAATGCATAGCTGTGTGATTTATTTTATTTGATAGCTGACCACTTCTGAACGCTTAGCCTTATGCAACTCTCATAATTCTGTTATAGCCGCTCTTAGCCGCTCCCTGATTTAGCCATCTTTAGGATCAGTAAATAACTTTGGCCATGTTGGCGCATCTCTAAAAGCGGGACATGACACGTAATGTCCGTTAAGGTGACTCGCCTTTTATGATCGGTGGTCTAGAGCTCATAGAGCAGTTTTATGTGAAATGGGCTGCAAGAGAGACTGCTTAGGTTCTTAATGACCCTCAGCTATTTTCATCTGAATCAGTCTGACACTTTGAGTTGTCTGCAAAATCTGATGAGAAAACGAATGTTCTTCATCCGCGACTGTGAAGCTCCGACTTGTAATGACTGATTTGCAAACGAGCCACCTCAAGATCCGCCGCTGTTTATTTAGACATGATCGTTGCGCACGACGAGGATCTATGCACCAAAACCCAGTCTGTCAGAAACTGGCTCTGCGCGGAACCGAGCAGGTGCGCCACCAGAGAGAGGAGCGCGTCCGAAGCGCTCACAGGCTGAATCACAGCTTGTGTCTCCGCCTCGGGGGACGCAGGGACCTCTCTCCTCCCACGCAGCTCACAGTCAGTTTAGGACGCGGTTAGGTGTGAAAGCTGGACGCGCGTTGGAGAGCACCGGAGCCTCGTCCTGCGTGATGGACAGGACAGGTGCGACTGCCCGGTCTGGGTCATTTTATCTAAGGACCTTCTATCTCCGCACACGTCCTTTTTAAAATTTTCTTTATCTCTCATGGGATATCTCTCATCTCTTTTGAATCAGAACTCATTTAAGCTTGGAACCAAAGCAACTTTATCCTACTGGCTTAAAGACAGGTGCATTTATTCATGAATTCTGGTACAGTGGAGCTATTCGTGTCAACATTAGAAATGATATGAGTAATTACAGAGAATGATCATGAGTATTATAAATTGACAAAAAACCCTGAAATTATTGTATCAATCATACAGATACTCAGGCAACTGTCACTTGATTTGACCAATTTAAGTGCTTATTGCATGAGTGAATAAAATCAGGTGTTCTTCAATAATGACCTACCTCCTGATCCGGTGCAGACTGTCCAGAAGGATGCGAGCAGAGCAGGCAGGATCAGCAGCTGCTGCATGTTGGAGCGTCTCTGAATCAGCCGAGAGAAGGCGACACAATGACTTGATTCCCTTCGATGTGATCGCATTCCTCCGGGGGGGGTCCTTATACTTATCTATTACCATACACCCGAAGGAAAGAAAGAATGCCTGGCCCCTCCCCCTGTTCGGGCAGCGCCTCTCAGCAGTGATCAGCGCCTCGGTGATGGGGGCCCATTAATGGGCTCCCATTGAGAGAGGCAGCCGAGATTATTACGCATTCATTACAGTCATGGTGATTAAGTCAAACAGCTTCCTGATGATCTGTGGCAGTGTGGGGCTGAAATCAGATGGGCTTATTCATGACTTGAACATACTGGCCCTCAGAGGTTCGAAAACATTAGACCATCTTTAGTCTGAAGCTAAATGATGGGCAAGAAAAGTTGTTCAAACAAAAAGTCCTGAGCAGAGGCATTTACGCATTTACTAAGAGCTGCCACAGTTTCAAACACTAACCCAGGTATTCAGTCCAGAGCCGGTTCATAATTATATGTGACCCAAATAAGTTTGATTTGTGGCAGTCTGCTGTTAGGTGTACAGTGGTTTCAACATAGATGTAGAGGGAAGATTTTACTTTGGTATGATGACATCTATTAAATCTGCCAATTAAAATGTTAATGTCCCAAACGTAGTTGGATTTCATAAGAGCTTTCTGTACCTGAACTCTCAAAGCTCTCATGTAGAGCAGGATGAATGTGCATCATATTCAAGAACACATGACAGTTTAATAGTTTATCAGAAATTATAATCTAATTAACAGGGCCAGCTGAAAATGTTATGGGGCTTAAGCAGAATTTACTTGAGATTTAATTACAACTATTACCATGACTACCAAACTATGATTATTTTGCCCTGGATGATGGCATGTATGACATTTTTCCATCGAATAGATTTTTACCTTGAAACCTGTGACCAAAACCACTTACATGATAGCCTCGTTGGGAACTATTCCACAAGTGCCAACGACCCAAACAATTCACAGGATGTATGGGAGGGACAGCAACAACTGTGACCTTAACGGCTCTGTTACTGTGATCAATCCAACTACGATTTAAAACCCACTCAGTATCAGAACTGGAGAAGACTTTAGGATGGGAGGTGATATGTCTTCAAAAAAAAGCGAGAGCCAAGATTCCTTTTGTTTAAAGCGTCATTCTTCTTTTAATAATTCCTAAATATATAAAATCTCAATTAATTTTAAAATTCGGGTCAATTCACTATTCAAAATCCTTAGGTGCCAATTAAAAAATTAAGCTAATTATTTGTGAAATTGACCCAAATACAAACCGGATTCCAAAAAAGTTGGGACACTAAACAAATTGTGAATAAAAACTGAATGCAATGATGTGGAGGTGCCAACATCAAAATGTTTTTTAAAATTAAAAAACAAATCACTTTAAGGGTCCCTTTTCCAGACATGCAACTGCCCATGCCACAAGCACCATGCCAACCCCAACCATCATGATGCAGGTTTAACGGAGCGTAAAAAAATTTGGGGTTTACCCTTTCCCTCTCTGGCCCCGGAGACATGGCGCCCCATTTTTCCATAAAGATCGCAAATCGTGATCATTTGACCACAAAAACAGTCTTCCTTTTTGCCACACCCTTTTTTTAAAAGCCCCCGGGCCCCAGTGCAAATTTCGAGCTTGGGGAGTTTGTTAGAAGGTTTCTCTTTGCACTGTAGGTTTAAGGGGGCAATGGCGGATGACCGGTGGATTGTGTTAGACAATTTTTTTGGAAGTATTCCTGACCCATTCTGTTTTTCCTTTGACAGTGGCATTCCTGTTTGAGGTGCAGGATTTTAAGGGGCCCAAGATATGAGCATCAGAGAGTTTTCGGCCTTGAACCCTTACACACAGTGATTTTTCCAGATTCTCTGAACTTTTGATGATGTTTTGCACGGTTGATGATGATAACTTTAAAGTCTTTGCATTTTTTCGCTAGTAAACCATTCTGGTATTGCCCTATCTTTCTGCCAACATTGGTGGAATTGGTGATCCTCTTGCCTCTTGGGTTTAGAGAGACACTCACACTCTGAAAGCTCTTTTTATACCCAATCATGTTGTCAATTGACCTAATTAGGTTTATTGGGCTTCACTGTTTGTTATTAAGCTCAATTTTTTTTTCCCGCCTTTATTTCTACTTGTCCCAACTTTTTTTTGGGGTTTGTTTACGCCCGTAATTTTTAAACAACCCTTTTTCCCCTTAAAAAGATACCTTCCCCCATTTTTTTAAAATTTTTGCGTGATTTTTGTTTTTATTCTGAATAAATATTTGATGTTGGCACCTCCACATCATTGCATTCAGTTTTTATTCACAATTTGTTTGGTGTCCCAACTTTTTTGGAATCCGGTTTGTATGAAGACGTTAACATTTTGAATGAAAAGTCATTAACTCTTGGGGACCTCTGGTGGCCTGGAGGCACGAAGCAGTCACTTAGTTTGCTTATGCCATGGGCCAGCTCTGCTTGCATATATTTTCATGAAAAATTTCTCAAAAACTGAGAACACAAATCTCGGAAAAAAAAAAAAAAACTTGTATATTTTCAGGCCAAGTTCACCCAGCCTGCATCTTGTCCCATTAGAAAAGCCAGTAGTGCAAAGGTTTGCAGAATCATAGCACTCCACCTGAACTTTTCAGCCATAAAAAAGTCAGAGCTGTCACCTTTTATTTTCAGTCACCTTGTGGAGACCTAGATTAACCCCAGTTTGAGATTACCTGGAGTTCCTCTTAAAACTAGGACTTGGCTTGTGACACTAAAAATGCCCCACCTCTGAATGAAGAATGAAACTCTGTGGAAGTGTTGTCCTTCTGTATTTTGAATCTATCTGCTTTGGATGCATGGAAACCTATTTAAACATCATCAAACCCATGCAGATACTTCTACTTTCCTTGTACGCCTTCAAAGGAAATGACTATTAAAAGAGGAAGTTTACCCACTCCCTACGAGAGAAAGGAGGGAAATTTAGAAATATCTTACAGTAAATTTATGTAAAACTCTTGATTTGATTGGCTGAATGTGTTGGACTTGTTGCAGGGGCACTTGTGTTTCTGTTGGTGAATAAACGCCATCTGGTGGACAAAAGTAAGAAAAGAGCTTTTAGGGTTTTGCAACCACTGAAATAAGATTCTAAAAGAAAGGAAACGATCTCCTGAAAACTAAAAACTCATCTTTCCTGTGACGAAAGCTGGGATTTTTTTAGTTGAGTTTATTTTACAAAGAAACCTGATTGTGGGAAAGTGCAATCCAAAAATGGAAAGTGTATGTCACAGCTGTGCACTACCAAGACATGCCCATTCACCTATGCCAACATGCTGGGCAAGAAGAGCATAAATCAAAATTAGCCAAGAGGGCCATAGGAACTCTGAAGGAGCTGCATAGATCTGCAGCTTCGGTGCAAGAGTCGGTTGACAGCTGTTCACTCTACAAAATCTGGTCTTTATGAAATAGTGGCAAGAAGAAAACTATTATTCAAAGAAAGCCATAGTAAGCCCTGTTTGCAGTTTGCAACAAGCCATGTACGGGAGACAGAAAATGCTGTGTGTCAGAAAACCAACACTTCACATCACCGTGAACACATCATCTGCCCAGTCAAGGATGGTGTTGCCATACTTTTCTTCAGCAGGGAGAGGGAAGTTGACCAGAGTTTATAAGAGAAAGTATGCAGCCAAACGCAGAGTGAAAACCAGCTAGAGACTTCCTAACACTCCATACCGGATTTAAATGGTTTGCAAAGAAGAATGTGCAATAATGTCAGTCTCTAGATGTGCAAACTGGTAAAGAAATACCCTAAAATGTCTGCCACTGTAACAGCATCAAAAGGTGGCTCTGTTGACTCAGGAGGGCTTAGTAAAATGCATAACCAGCTTTTTAATATTTTGTTTAAAAACAAGTTGACAATGTTTAATCTTTCATTTTCACAATTGCATTCTACTTTGTGTTGGTCTAGCACATACAGTTGTGTTCAAAATGATATGAGTGTGGACTTAGAATAGTTTTTATTTCTAAATCAAACCGTGAAGAAAAATACATCAATCTTTTATCACATTACAGAAAAAGAAGAAAAATGAACATCGGGCTGTTCAACATAAAAGCAGTGTCTGGATTTTGCTTTACTGTATAAATTGAAAACTCTTTAGGATTTATCATTCCTGTGAATCAGTAAACTAATTATTAGTTAGTTGACAGAGAGCTCCTTCATATCTGTGTTGCATGGAGTCGACCAGCTTCTGGCACCTGTGAGCAGGTATTCCAGTGCAGGATGATTTGACAATTTTCCACAATTTTCCTCTGCATTTCTTGGTTTTGCCTCACTAACAGCATTTTTAATGTCATCCCACAGATTTTCAGTCGGATTATGGGCTGGGGATTCGGCTGGCCACTCCAGAACTTTGATTTTTACTGATCTGGAACCATGCTGCTGCTCACATACTGTAGGTTTGGGGTCGCTGTCTTGTTGAAACACCCATTTTAAGGGCATTTCCTCTTCTCCATAAGGCAATATGCTCTTCAAGTATTTTGAGGATGCAAACTGATCCATGATCTCTTGTGTGATAAACTGGCCTGACACCATGGTAAGAGAAACATCTCCATATCATGATGCTTGAAGTACCATGCTTCACTGTCTTCAATTCAATGTTTGGGGGTCGTCTCATAAACTTGTTACAGCCCCTGGACCCAAAGCAAGGCAAGTTTATTTGTGTAGCAAATTTCAGCAACAAGACAATTCAAAGTGCTTTATATGATGACAAAAAACATTTGCAAAAAGTACATTCCAGTAGCATGATAAAAGTAAAGAAAAGTAAAAAAAAGTTGGACAACTGATTGAAATTAATGACCTCAACTTTTTTGTAAAGACTTAACGAATCAGGAAAATTGACATCTTTAACCCAATCATTGATGCGCTCGGTGCTATTTGGTCCATATTTCTCTTTCACCATAAAATCAAACGTTTCTCCCTGGGGAGGAGGTTATTCCTTAGAACCCTTCTGGCCTATTATACGTCTGGCTGATGGGGGAATATTCCTTTAAAACTTGTCCACGTCTGGACCAAGAGTCGGAGCCTTCTCGGCCTAACTATTGTTAGGAGAGCCCAGCTGAGCCATGGTCAGTCAGGGAGGGGTCTTCCTGATTAACCTTTGTCCCAAGTAAAAACTTTTACCAATGTTTTAGTTAATAGTTCACAAAAGCAACTTTGAACAAATTGGGTTTTAACCTAAAAGAACTCAGGGATTCAGCATTTTTGCAGTTTTCTGGAAGCTTGTTTTAGATAAGTGGAGCATAAGAACTGAAAGTTTAGTTCTGGGGATGCAGAGTAGACTTGAACCAGAAGACCTGTGTGGTCTGGAAGGTTGACACAACAGTAATAGATCTTTAATGTTTTTTGGTGCTAAGCCATTCAGTGACTTAAAAACTAACAGAAGTATTTTAAACCCAAAAAGAACAATTTTACTTTCATCTGTCCACAAAATGTTTCTTCATTTTTCTTCAGACCAGCTGACGTGCACCTAGTTGAATCCTCTTTAGCATGTGTCTTTTTTCTAAAAGTGGGACATTGTGGAGGCTTCCTACCGATAGATTAGTGTGAGTCGAAAAGCAGGAGTCGTCACAGGAATTATTAGAAAAATAGGGTTTTTTATTTTAACCCAAAAAATGTATAATTACAAAAATGACAACTGAGCTCATAAAAGAGGTCAAATAAGCAAAAGTAAACACAGGAAAAATGTAAACAAACCAACTGACTGCACAAACAAACATAACGGACCTGTGAAGACATGATACACAAGGGTATATACAGGGGTTGGACAATGAAACCGAAACACCTGGTTTTAGACCACAATAATTTATTAGTATGGTGTAGGGGGCCTTTTGCGGCCCCAATACAGCGTCAATTCATCTTGGGAAGACATATACAAGTCCTGCACAGTGGTCAGAGGGATTTTAAGCCATTCTTCTTGCAGGATAGTGGCCAGGTCACTACGTGATATGGGGGAGGGAAAACGTTTTCCTGTCCGCTCTCCAAAACACCCCAAAAAGGGCTCAAAATATTTAGATCTGGTGACTGTGCAGGCCATGGGAGATGTTCAACTTCACTTTCATGTTTAAAAAACCAATCTTTCACCAGTCTTGCGGTGTATTGGTGCATTGTCATCCTGATACACGGCACCGCTTCAGGATACAATGTTTGAACCATTGGATGCACATGGTCCTCAAGAATGGTTCGGTAGTCCTTGGCAGTGACGCGTCCATCTAGCACAAGTATTGGGCCAAGGGAATGCCATGATATGACAGCCCAAACCATCACTGATCCACCCCCATGCTTCACTCTGGGCATGCAACAGTCTGGGTGGTACGCTTCTTTGGGGCTTCTCCACACCGTAACGCTCTCGGATGTGGGGAAAACGGTAAAGGTGGACTCATCGGAGAACTATACATGTTTCACATTGTCCACAGCCCAAGATTTGCGCTCCTTGCACCATTGAAGCCGACGTTTGGCATTGGCATGAGTGACCAAAGGTTTGGCTATAGGAGCCAGGCCGTGTATATTGACCCTGTGGAGCTCCCGACGGACAGTTCTGGTGGAAAAACAGGAGAGTTGAGGTGCACATTTAATTCTGCCGGGGATTTGGGCAGCCGTGGTTTTTATGTTTTTTTGGTAAAAACCCGGGTTTAGCACCCGAACATCCCTTTCAGACAGCTTCCTCTTGCGTCCACAGTTAACCCTGTTGGATGTGGTTCGTCCTTTCTTGGTGGTATGCTGACATTACCCTGGATACCGGGCTCTTGATACATCACAAAGACTTGCTGTCTTGGTCACAGATGGCCCAGCAAAAAAGTGCACCCAACAATTTGTCCTTTTTTGAACTCTGGTATGTCACCCATAAGTTTTGTGCATTTCAATATTTTGAGCAAAACTGTGCTCTTACCTGCTAATTGAACCTTCACACTCTGCTCTTACTGGTGCAATGTGCAATCAATGAAGACTGGCTACCAGGCTGGTCCAATTTAGCCATGAAACCTCCCACACTAAAATGAGAGGTGTTTCAGTTTCATTGTCCAACCCCTGTATGTTGGTTGATCAGACCATTACAACACATTAGAGGTAGCTAAAGAATACAAACAATAACTACAAGAAAAGAGAACAGCACAGTTAGGTTTGTTGTTAAATTAAACACTAAAGCAGGAAATGAAAACCGCTAAACTTTGAATACCAATTTTAGTTAAATACAAAAGAGCTACTTTAACTAAAGAAAATACATATTTTGTCTCAGCAGGAGTTGGTGGTGCAGTCCAATTATTCAACAGGTATTTAGGTGCTCTGAGCCCATCATCTTTGGTCTGGTCAAACTCCCAGGGATCATGGAAGGTAAGAAACCGGTAAGAGAAAAAAGAATTAGTAACAATTACAAATCAAAGGATCAGAAATTAGTTGATTAAAAATACATGTGAACTAAATGTGTGCGCATACAAATAGAACCCATGCATTTAAACACCTCAATAAAACTTGGTTGCAAACTAAAGTCCATCATTGTGTTTGAATGAATGAACAATGAGGGTGCATGAGTGTAACTGAACCTTACTGGAGTGTGGCCATGGATTTGGATCAAAATTGGCTTCACACAGGCATCTTCTGATTGTCACAGTACTCACATATAACTTCTTTGATCACCCTGGAGCTGATCTTTGGCTGAGTCTTTGCCTTTCTGTCTATTCTTCAATCCATTCAAATGGTAGTCTTTCATTTCCTTCCACATCTGTCAGGTTTTGCTTTCCATTTTCCCCTCTCCTATCAACATCTTAATTAAAGTGTGCTGTTCTTCTGAACAATGCCTGGAATGACCCATCTTTGTCAGGGTTTCAGAGAGAAATGCACATACAATGTGCTGGCGTCATCCTTAAAGGTCACCTGGTTGACCCCTGTTCACAGAATAAATGACCTCAGTAACTGAACTCCACACTATGATTTAGAACACGCATCTTTTCCATGACTAATACAGCTACTAGTTAATCGTTTGCTATGTGGTGATTTCTACCAAAAACAGTGATTGATCTGGTTGGACTGTTATTATTTTGAGCACGACTGTAAAGTTGCGTTAGAATACATTGAAGTTTGAGGTTGTAATGTGACTAAATGTGAAAAGGTTCAGGAGTTCCAGTGAACATTTAGAAAGGCACTGTAAACTAACTGCTTAGGATGATGTTTTTATTTCATACCGGCAAGTGCTCCGTATCTCAGTATACAGAAGAATGATTGTTGGGTTAATTTCATGTGGTTTCTCAATGACACAGCGGTTTTATTCCCGTCATTCAGTCCTCCCAGCTGAGTTGACCAGAACTCTTTAAATGCCTGAAGCTGTTGGGAGTCAGTGATTTAGGACACGACACTGATAGATGATATGGTTTATTTTAACTCATGGGATTTCAGTTTTACAGTGCATTTTCTTTACAACAGTTATTAAGTAACATGTTTTAGCCACCACTACTGATCAGATAACAGTTTGTAAAATTTTTTTTAATCTTATCTTGAGAATTTCGACTTCAATATCGTGCAAAAAACATCCTAAGCATTACACAATGGTTAACCTCAAAGGTTCACATAATTATATCCCATCATTGTCTTTATCTAACTCAACAATTTGTTAATCCTAATTTGAATCTGTGTTATTAAGCAGCTAAATATTTGCACCAATAAATCATACACAGACGTGGCCAATTAGAAACCTGCTGCTTTCCAGAACAAAGAAAAAGGCTTTTAAAGTAGGCAAAACCAAATATGGCACTATTGATTCAAGAAACAACCAGTAGACACAACACACATTTATTAGGGGAGCGGTAGTGGCCAACATCCCCACCAGAACAAAAAAAGAAATCTGGGTATTCTTTTCAGTCTTCTGCCAGTTCACAATCTGATGGACACTGACATGTTGAGACTAGATTCTCAGCACCAACCTTTAGAGATTCCCTCGGATACATCACGGAAAGCCACCAGCACCTTGAAGATCCTGACTCCCTCTGCCACCCTCCTACTCTCCTCTCAACAACTGGCTCAGAAAACAAGCTGCGGTCTTCAGGATGTCTGATGTTGCAACATGGTTGAGGTTGAGCAAAGCAATGACAAAGACGGAACCACACTGACTGTGCTTACACAGAAGTCTAAGAACACGTAGCAGCAACGAACATTTAAATGATTCCAGCGAGAACAGAAATCGATCCAGTCATCCCAGCACATGTTACATTCCGGCTCCAAGGAATAAGATGCATTAGCAAAGTAAACAGCAGATTTCTCCCTTTTGCTCAAGTTTGGTCTCCCTCAAATATACAACAGCTAGTAGTGCACAAAATAAAAATACAAAATTAGACTTTTAAATACTGTAGCAGCATTTTTTCTCCTCTTTTAAAGTTGCCTCCAGTGGTACAGGTGGAGGCATTGGAGTCCTCGACACATGAAGGTTGAGCGATTGTCCTTTAAAGAGCGAGACAGAGTCTGCTAGAATGGTGCAGCTGTTCTTTCAGGACAAAGGTGGGTGGACAGAGACAGGACGCCGTCAGAGGACTGGGCCGTGTGGGGGCAGCAGGACGCTGCAGCACTCCAGGCTGAAAAATATCTGACCAGCATCATCACCCACCTCCACTTCCTGCTAACCTCAAGTGCATCTATGTTTCAAAACTGCACCCTCAAAGAAAAACGTCTCCTCCTCATTGCTCATCCTACCCCTCGTAGCCAAAACATTGGCATGTTGAGGTTGCCAACGGGTTGCTCTGCTCGTCGGTTAGAAACGAGCAGGACAAAGCAGAGGTGGGTCGCATGTCGTCGTGCATGTCTCAGCTGGATGCTGTGGCAATGGCCTTCTTGAGCTGCTGGCTGCGGATCTCGCGGGTGCGGGACTCCAGGAGCAGGTCGTGGCAGGTGTTGCACACCAACACCGGGTCATACAGCTGCTGGTCCGGGATGGGCAGCTTCAGGTGACAACAGTCTTTACAGAACACGTTACCACAGTTCCTGAAAAAATCAAAACAAACAAACAAGATTTTTAATATGAACTTTCACTATTCAAGCAGCCACTCTGTAAGATTGACGAGCACTGGACTAAAACACAGTGCACTGACGGAAAAGGATACATAGTATTCATCACTTTTCACAAACGATATGTATTTGTATTCAGCCGCGCTGAGTAAATACTTTGTGGAATCACCATTCACTACAATTACAGCTGCAGTTCTTTTGGGCTCCAAACATTTAGAAACTCAAATTTCCGCCTGACCTCAACTGAGAGTGTCTCTGAAGTCTCGCCAAATATTCTCAATAGGATAGAGGTCTGGACTCTGACATGGCCATTCTAACATATGGATCTACTTTCATCTAAACCATTTTATTGTAGCTCTGACTGTATGTTAAGGGTTGTAGTCTTGCTGGAAGGTGAAAAACCTGTTTAGAGGCTGCAATAGATGTGAGACTAACAGGTTTTCTTCCAGAATTGCTTTATATTTTCCCATTCCATCCTCCCATCAACTCTGATCAGCTTCCCTGTCCCTGCTGAAGAAATGCATCCCCACAGCACGACGCTGCCAACATCATGTTTCACCATGAAGATGGTGGGTTCAAGGTGATGCACCACAGTTTTCAGCCATGCTTAATTTTTTTCAATCAAGAAGTTCAACTTTGGTCTAATCTGAATAGAGCACCACCTTCCACATGTTCCACAAGACTTCTTATCACTTTCATTCAATGGTAGCTTTTTTATTTTGTCACTCTTTCATAAAAGCCAGATTTATGGGGTGAAGGGCTGATAATTGTTCTGCCTACAGATTCTCCCCTTAGCAGTGAATAACTGCAGCTCCTCCAGAGTTCAGGGGCTGAATAATAAAAAAAAAAAACATGTTTCAGACTATTATTTTAAAAAGAAAAAAATATGTTGACAACCAGGTGTTTTCATCTATCAGGCTAAAATCCCAAGAAGATGCATTAATGTTTCTAACGATGCTACATTTCTGAACTCTGACTCAGTATTCTCATATGTATTCATGTAAGAAAACTAATAATGTCTCACCTGCAGTGGTGACGTCTCTTGGCTATCCAGAACTCACAGTCACAGTTGAAGCAATGCGAGGCCATGTGGTCGGGGACCCACCTTGTGACCTACAGACACACAGACAGAGCAGTGGGGGGTATCAAGATGTGCTCCTTGCCAGGACACTGAGGGAGGGGGATCTTGTGGAAGAAAGATACTGACTTCTGTGTCCTTGGGTTCAACTTGATCCCAGCTGCCCTCGGACAGACGGTCCTCACTGTGGGTGGACAGAGAATCCTCCTCGTTGCTGTTGTCTGACTCCCGCAGACACGTCTAAACCACAGCAGAAAGTTAAGAGGGGACACAGTAACAGAACATGTTTAGAAAACAGGAGGCAAATATTTAAGAAATCTGCAGAGAGAAAGGACACAATTTGTGGTCTGAAAGAAGTTTAATAAGTGGAAAAAGCAACTCACGATATCATCCTCATAGTCGATGTCTGGCTCGGAGGGTGGGCTGCTTAACTGTTTACTCTCCAGCCTCATCTGCAGCTGCCGCACCTGCTGCCGCAGCACCTCCACCTCCTGCTTGTAGCCAGCCTCGATCTGTCTCAGCCTTTGCTGCACAGCGTCCAATGGCACTGGCAGACCGTCGTCATCAAGGTACGCTGGGGTCTGGGGTGGGGGAGGGGAGCTAGAAGCTGATGGTGAGGAATATGATGCTGGTAGGAGCTGGTGGACTGCAAGGGAGTAGCTGTTGAACGCAGGGCCACAGAGGCCGTTGTAGCCTGAACTCCGAGCCGCGGCCAGCCATCCAGCCTGCAGAGAGCCGCTGGAACAACATAGAGCCTCCCTTCGGCAGCACTGGGACCCGGAGGCAGCAGCGAAGCCCTGGGAGCGGAGGAGTTTACCTGAAAGCTGGCGGCTCTGGTAGTTGCTGGGGTGAAGGGCTCGGATGACAGCAGAATTACTACAGGTGGACTGGACCAGACCCTGGACACTGTCCCATGGAGGGCCCAGCAGAGACAGGTCTGACAGCTGGCCCTGGGAGGTCAGATGGCGAGGAGGCACCTGCGCAGAGTCCACAGGAGCTGCTGTATCTGTCAATGTCCTCCCTCTTCCCTTCACCAGATCTGTCCTTAAGTTCTCCTCCTCTTTCTGAGGCTGATCCTCATCACTGAAATGACTCTGAGTAAGATGCTGGGGTAATAGAGAAGGCGAGGAAGGGGGAAGGTCTCCATCTGTGAGAGTCTCAGTGGAGTCATCCATGCTGCCTGCCTGCTGTTTCAATGTCAGCTGGGTGGAAGACTCTGGGGGTCCACTGGCTTCGCCATCAACATGTCCATTGGACAGTAAGGTGGAGGTGTTGGTTGCAGATTGAGTATTTTTGCAGGGCAGAGGTAAGCATGGCTCTGATTTATGGGTGGGTGAGGAAGGTTCAGCAGTCCTACTTGGACTTTCAGTCCCCAGTGGAGGTGATGGAAGTGGAAGGTTTGTGATCTGAGCCAAAGCCTGGTGGAGGACAGGAGCGGTAAAGGCAGTGTGTGAGTGTGTGGGTGAGTCATTCATACCAACAGAGACAGGGGGCAGTGGTAGAGACGGCAGGGGCTGTGTGGTAAGACAAGGCTCTTCGGGGCACTCTGCCCCTGGTCCACTATTGTCCAGACCATGATCAGCTGAATGCACCTCCTCAGTCCCATCAGGTATGTCTTCCCCAGAGCTGTCTGCAGATGTGTCTTCTACAGCACCTGAGGGCTCCGGTGCCGAGCGCCCCTCCTGGCAGTGCTTATTCAGATTAGGGTCACTGGACGTTCGAGTCAGAGGCAGCCCGTTCTCAAAAGCTGACAGCAGGTTGTCCATGGAGCGAGTCTTGGGAAGTCTGGACAGAAGAAGATCATAGTTATTATTTCTCCCATATTTCCTAATTTGGGACTCTAGAGGGCAGTCAAACTCTGTTATCCAACAGAGCTATACTGTGCTGGGTTAAAAGTGTTATCATCCCTAGAAGATTTTTACATCTTACCACATTACAACCGCAAACTTCAAAATATTTTATTGAGATTTTATTTGATAGACCAATACAAAACAGTGCATGATTTAGAAGTGGAAGAAAAATAAAAAAAAAATCATGCATGCAGAACAAGGAACAAAGAAGAGTGGTCAGGGAGAAAGCTGGGCAAGTTTAAAGCAGGATTATTCTATGCTCTGCACTATTCGGGCCATTATCTGAAAATCATTATCTGGAGAGCATTAATCTGAAAAGCAGCTAAGAAGCTGATGGTAACTCTGGAGGAGGTGCAGAGATCCACAGCCAGGCGACAATCTGTTGGACAAATCTGGCTTGTATGGAGGAGTGGCAAAAAAGAAGTCTTTTTTAAATATTGGCACAAGCCATGTAGCGAATACAGCAGTTACAGAAGGTACTCAGTGATCAGTAGATACCAAAACTTTTTGGGCTACATGTGAACGCAATGAGGGTTACAATGCAAAATGGTATTGGCAGCATCATGCTGTGGGGATGCTTTTCTTCAGCAAGGAGAGGGAAGCTGGTCAGAGTTAAGGGAAATGTGGAAGGAGTTAAAAACAGAGCAATTCTAGAAGAAAACTTGCAGACGACTGGGGAGGTGGGTTCAACTTCGAGGATGACTACTACCTAAGCATTTAATATGTTAGAATGGCCCAGTCAAAGCCTGGAGCCAGCTGAGAATATGTGGCAAGACTTGGTGACTCTCCATCCAGTCTGAGCTGAGGCTATTTTGGAAAGAAGAAGGGGCAGAAAATTCCAATATGTCCAAAAGATGAGCTGCTGCTACTTCAGAGAAAGGTGGTTCTGAGAACTTATTGACTCAGGGAGGCTGATTTCACATGCATTGCAAACTTTTCAGATTTTTCACCTTTTATCAGTTTTCTTTCACTTCCCAACTATGAGCTACTTTATGTTGGTGTATTATCACATAAAAACCCAATAAAAGACACTGAGTTTTGTGATAACAGTTGACAAAGATTAAGAGGCATGAATACTTTAGCAACGCACTATAAATTCTGAATTTCAAGGCATTTACAAAAACATACCTGTCCAGTGAGCGGGAGGTGAGCTCATCTCCAGCCACACATGGCGGGAGGTAGAGCTCCACAGATTCATCCACAGCTGTGCAGGGGGAGGAGGTGGGCAGGTAAACAGCTGTCCACAGCTGCAATGCCCGAGTATGGCAGACTGGCTGCAGCATCTGGGAGACAAGGACAAACACAGGCTGTCTATAAATCAGCAGCTAATGTTTTGTTACAGAGGCAAAGGGCGACAGAGTAGTTCTGCTTTTGATCTTTCATTAAATAAAAGGAAGTTAGATATGGAAATATATGACTTAAGCAAACTCACAACACATTTAATCAATAGTTTTTCAGCAGAAGCTTAACTACACAAAGAATATGTAATAGAATAAAATGTTAACATTACCACATCATGACCAGGAACGTAGAGGAAGTTCTGGAAGTTCTTGTTTCCTGCGCGGAGCAGGGACCACACAGAACAGGTGCGTTTGTAGATGTTTTTTGCATCTCTCTCTCGAGCGTTGTTGCACAGAAATGTGCCATAAAGACATGAGTAGGTGTGCTGCACCAACTTGACCTGCATAAAGGAGAAGGAAGCATCAAGTTAGGCCTTTTTAGGACCATATGTCTCTGTGAGCTCAATATGCAGGAGAACAGGTTTTCTGTACGTTTTGTCATTTTATGGTTAACTGAAACTTCATTAAAATATTCTATGAGCTGCATTATCAACAAGTTTTATGTGAGGCATTGTCGGATCATTCTACAAGCTTTTTTAAAACTGATTAGAGTTGTCTAGGAGCAACATACTGAGGCTGACCTGAAGAAACTCCACTTGGAACAAAATATCCACAAAAAACTGAAGCTATAGCATCACAAGCATTGGCAAGTCACTGTGGTACACAATCACAATGCTAATGTTGATCATGTAATACTGGAAATGTAGAGTTATTTTATTGCTCTTTCAGAAATTTGCATGCCATTGACTTTATTGACTTGAATGGGGTATTGGGCTGGCGCTCCATATGCCAGTTTATAAATGGCTTGGCTGAGTGTCTAGGACAAAATATCGTCATTAGGACATAGTTTATAAACTAATAGTTTCACAAAATTGCATCAATCTGTAGAGCTTGAGATTTCATGGTGAAACATGCAGGAAGGAGTGTTGGACAACCACCCACCAGGAAGGCCTCATTGAACTCAAACAGGCAGGGGAACTGTTTGAGCAGCTGGTGAACACAGTCCAGCCACTGCAGAAAGACAGGACACTGCTCGCTCACGTCATCCATGTTCTCCTGGTGGCCACACCGGTCCCCGAATTTATGGCCATAGTCCAGCCACTCAGTCTCCACAAGCACCTGAAAACCCTGTGGAAAAATGTATTTTACAGTGAAAACTATGACTGTATCATGATGCCTTGGATAAACAAATATTTGCTAACAAACCACGTAAAACCAAATGCACAATAATTTAAAAGCAACAAAAACAGAAGACTCACCTCTAACGTCCTGTAGTAGGGATCTAGAAGAACTTTGGCCAGGGCTACTATCTGGGGAGTGCGGTCCCAGCCGTCTGAACAGTGTACCAGGACAGGCCGGCCTTCCCGTTCCACAGCACCACACACCAGAGTGGCGGCCTTCAGCATGACCGACAGGTGCTGCAGCCATCGGGTGCTCTCAAGAGCCGACAGCCAGCTGTAACCACGACAAGTAGCCCATTAGACCAGCTGGTTGAAATGCACCCTAAGTGGTGAGATAATGAGCTTGTAACAAGAGTATCCTCAGTGTCTTTGGGTCACCATGTTTAACAATGAAAATCTCACTAAGCAGCATCACAACTCTGGCTACAAACAGTCAGTCTCATTGTTTTGATATGTGGGCCTTTATGTGAACAGGTGGAGCTGGTGTTAGATTACTAGCGATGTCTATTTGCTGCTGTATGGACCTAAAAACAGAAACTGTAACTAAACCAAACAAATGATATTACTAGCAGACTTTATGAAACATAGGAGGAATCAAAGCAGGAAGGGAAGCTGGTCAAAAATTAATGTAATATCAGTACAACTGGATGAAGCATACAAACATTTTATTTCTGATCTAATATTTGAAGATCTAGCACAAACCTCTTCCTTTGTTCAATGATAAGTAGAAGAGAAATGAACTTTTTCCCAAATCAATAAAACTCATCAGGGCCTGCTTTAGAGTGTCTAATTCTGTTTTATGCTACATCATCATCACTCATAATGATGATACTTAGTATAATTGAAACAGGACATTGAGTATTTTATTGAGATTTTATGTGATAGACCAACCCAGACTAGAACATCACTGTGAGGCAGAAGGAAAATAATAAATGTTTTTTTACAAATATCTGAAAAGGGTGTGGTGTGCAGCAGCCCTAAGACAGTACTTTGTAGAGCTACAGCTGAAAGTTTTCCAGACCATTTCTCTATTAGCTGCCCACCCAGAGAAAGTTTTACCCAGTCATTTCTCTGTGGACACATGATGTCCTTAACTTAATAAGATAAGGTGGCATATTGACTTTTAATTTTTTTTTTTATTCTAGTTTATTTGCATCAGTGGAAATACCCTTTAGTTTTATGGTAAGCTGGTATAGTGATGCCAGTCATAAACCTGCTTTGTTACAGTAAAAAAACTCACTCAGGTTAGTGCAGTAAAGGCCACTGGACTATTTAAACGGATACATCAGATTATGTTACTCTGCGTCCATTTAGAATGGATTTCCTAGGCTGTTATTTAACCGAACCCTTTAACTCTAACCTGCACTCCTCTGTGAGAAAAGCAGGCCTTATATCAGCAAACAGTATGATGTCTCAGAAGCTGGGTAGATAGAACCACTAAAATAAAAAACTGCAGATACAGAACAATCAAAGCCCACTATTAAAAGCAAACTAAACATGTAAACAAATGCACTGTGTTGCACTGTGGCAACGTTCCCATTTCGGAGTGGTGTTGCTTTACTGTGAGCACCAAAACAGAGGAGAGGGAGGTGCAAACGAGGGCAGAGCTGCTCAGATAGAGAAAGGTCAAACAGATCAACTTACTTTCCTGGATCTGGGATTTGACTGCAGACAGCCCTCAGAGCCTGGAAGCTGTTGCGGATGGCATGGATGTTGGCCATTCCCATAAACATTACCTCACAGTTGGGGTAGTACTCTAAATATAACAACAACAACATGGATATAGGTCAACAAATTTAAACCTTACTGGAAGATATAGACATTTATATTTTCTAAAAACTGTTTTCTTATCAGAATTCAATTAATAATATGAAACTGTTTTATCCACGCCTTGTTAAACCATAGAGCATTACCACAGACAGATTTTTAAACATGAACTGTGGATAGATTTCATAAGAGGGAAAATCTACTAAATATTTGATCAAACTAACCCTCGCATTCACAGCCTCCACCCTTGGCTCTGTTCGCCACAGCAGCAGTGTATGAGCGGGCGTCCAGAATCAACAGCTTCTGTGGAACAGTGCTGTCATCACAGCCGGAGCCGCCCGTCAGCGTCGAGTCTGAGGAAAAAAACAGACAAGAGGACAGACACTGAGCGAAACTTCGTGTTGGGAAGAAGAGGGAGACAAGAGTGACACGAAAAGCAGCAAAAAGGAGAGTTCCTGTGGACATCAAGAACAGAAACCGAGTCTTTTTGTATCCTGCAGAAAAATCTATATTTCCACCTAATGTCGATAACAAGAGGTATGCCTCCAACAGCAACCTTTGCTGGAGAAGAGTAATTATTGTGAGATTCTAACAGAGCTTGTTCTCAGAGTAAAGCTGGTGGATGATGTGCTGCCCCTCGCAGAGCATGCTGTATCTGTCAGTAGAGGGGCTAAAAACTGCAGTTTGACATATTGGTGCCACAAAGTGACACCCAGCAAAATCAAGACAGAAAAAGATGCAAAGTACTGTTTCCTTTGCAAACTGAACTGAACCTTTTTTATATGGACTGTTTCTACCTTTCCAGACAAACCCAATATAGTTAACACTCTTGGATAACATGTGCATGTTTTGTTTTAATTGAAGCATGCAAAAACAAAACCCTAAATACAATGGAAAAAATGACCTGCAATTCTTACATAAATTAGAGAGCTAAACAGGTGCTACATATTCAGGTTCAAACAGAACCCAAGCATAATCCTGTTCTGACACCTGGTACTGTTATTCATTTCGAGATGCTGCTACTGAGTAAAACCAACTGCCTTGCCAAGGTATTCACACACCTTAAACTATTAATTATGGTCTCCACCAACCTGGCCCTTAATGAAGAGTGGCTAGAAGAGGTCACCGATCAAAGAAAGCTATAAGAATCCCAGTTTGCTGTTTCCTACAAGCCATGTCGGGGATAAAGCAAACATATGGAAGAAGGTGCTGATGTCTCATCTGATGGTCTGATGGGCCCATAATTGAACTTTTTGCCTACAGGGGAAACACTATGCAAGGTGGAAAACTAATGCTGCAGATGACTCTGAACACACTATTCATGCCTTGAAGCATGGTGGTGGCAGCACCATGCTGTGATGCTGTTTAGTTATAATTGCAAAAGGTGGTTCCGGAGTACTGACCCGGCGCATAAATAGGAATGCAATTGGTAGAACTGGATTTAGAGGCATTTGAGTAAATGGACCACAATACATATGCACTTTAAACCTTTCTGATTTATTTATATTTCCTGCCGCACCACAATTCTGAACTATTTTATTTTGCTCCAACCCAACCCAAAAAAAGTTTCAGGTTGTATCCTGGTAAAATGTGGAAAAGTGCAAGGGATAGAGTACTTTTAAAGTATACCGTAAAAATCGCCTCATCGCACTGTATTAACCATCACCATCATCATCTATGTAAAACAATGAGACCAGTAAGCATTACAAAGGAGGGCTTTGATTAAAAGGATTTGTTTTTACTGAGTTACTTGATGAATAATTTTACCCTTATCTTAGGTGGAAAGATACAATGGAAAAAGAAAGAAATGATTTATATCAACTACCTGAATTTATGCTAAGGCACAAAACCACAGTTAAGTATACCACACTGAATATATGTTCTACAAATACTAAAACAGCAGATTTACCAAAATCACTATCACAGGAGTCAGGAGCCTCCCCTCTTTGCCGGCTAGTTGCTGTCCCCTTGGCTCCAGTGTCCATGTGACAGGCCTTAGCGATGGACGTTACTAGGTACTCGTCATCCGTGTTCCTCCAGCCCCACCAGCTGATCTCAGGCTGGCTGCAGCGAGCTATCACTGCCCCGTTCTTTTGATGCCTTGAATGTGAGGTGTCAGAGTCAAGCACATGGTTTGCAAACTGGAGAAGTTTAAAGCTGTGCTCGGCATGCGTCAGTAAGCTTACCTGTAAACCACCACGGGGATCCTCTTCCAGGATCTGAAGGAAGCCACACTCTCCAGCTCTTTGTCAGTGATCCAGATTGGAACCAGAAGCTTCTGCGGGTAGCTGGAGCACAACCTTCAGGAGAAACAGCAGGTTAGGGGTTTTCAGTGGAGGACAAAAGGTTGTTTCTAATACAGCATTAATAACTCAGCTCAGGCTAACTGTCTAACACCATCTGTCTCTGGCCTCCTCTCTCATGATACTTTCTTCAGTTCCTATCCTCCTACTGAGGGAGAGATGAACTGTGTGTATATTAGTGTGGATGAAAGTGAAATACTGTGCTGAGTCACGGGACCCAGCAGGCTGCAGCTTGTTCAATTAGCTCATTGTCCTGTGTGTCTGTCTCCCTCAACAGGATATACTTTTATGGGTTGTGTGAGCAGACTAACCTTTTCTTAAACAGGATTATTTTAAAGCTATTTCCAACCCAGAGTTTAACAGAAACGGTTTGGAGAAAACATACAAACTCTTCCTTAAAATAAAACCCTCCCGAGTTTGGTTATATTAGGAACATATTGACCTTTTCCATGGGCTCTACTTTGGCCGGCTCCACTCAGCCTATTTTGCAGCCGTTTCCATTAACAGCTTTTCCCGCCCAGTACTGGTTTTCTTGGTACCTGCTCATCAGCAGGTCCCATCGGTTCTGATCAGGGCTAACATGTGACATGAACAGACTGCTGTTTACTGACTGGCTATGACCATGGTCAGCCAAATGCCAGCGGCATGAGAAGGTGTTTACTGAGGTAGTGGAGAGAATGACAAGCCGCAGCTCTGGGGAAAAGATCAAAAACTCAAGAGCAACTACAAAAATATTCAGGACTACAATGCCCAAAGCGGGTTAAACCAAAAGCTGTGGCTCGAAATTATTGTTGGAGGACATGATGTGTGACGGTGAGTGTTTATTTTATATTGCTTGTTTGTGCTTGAAACTTAGTAAGGACCAACAGCGGCATGGCGCTTCAAGCCATAACTGCAGCCATCAGTGAGCCAATGAAAATACAACAGCTTTTATGTGGAGTAGAGTGAGACCGAGTGGAGTGGAGTGTGCAGTGCTGGAACCATGAATGTAAAAGAGGATATATTGACCTTTTCTTGGAAGCAGGGCAATTTTTGTACCGTTATTTACCCCCCTCTATTTCCACTGCATCTACCAGGTTAAAAAGAAAGATTATAAGGGTAGAAACTGACCCTGAAAACAGGGGATAACCCTGAAATGTCAAATCTCTTTAGCAATGCAGTCATCTCAGTTTAAATTCTTCGACAGTACATACATTTGTTAACTTTAACTGTGACAGATTTGCCAACAGCAAACGTTTAGGGTTTTATTTTATTTTATATTTAGAGTCACAAAAAAGAACTCCAACCTTCCTGGATAATTTCTGGAAGTTAAAAGACACAAAGCATGCTGCTGCTGCTTTATACAAGATGCTCTTTTGGGACACATTCTGCTTAATTTAATTAACATCTGTAAATGTTACACCTTTTGTCAAAGTTGGAAGGAGTTCATTCTGTTTCGAGTGTAACCATTGTGAAAAGCATCATAAGATAATGTTCGTACGGAACTACTATTTCACCTCTCCCTTGCTGAATGTGACTGAAGGAAGAAGTCTGCTTGGAGTTTGGATAACATCAGATGTAGCCGATTTGCCACAAAATTGCTTTATTTTCACAAGTGTCTCTTTTTCCTCTCGAGACAGGTTGTCAAGATAGCAGAAATTAATTTTAAATGTTTTACTGTTAAAGATATTCAGCGTGTGTGACTGTTTTAGTAATGTTTTCAACAGCTATGATACAATCTGAGATTAATGATTTGTTGGTCTGATTTTACTGTGCTGCTAATCCCTGCATTAAGGTAAATGTGTTTGCAAACAACAACGTTAGTTACTGCTGCAAAACGAAGAGATGACAGATTAAGAGGGTAGGGACAACATAAACTGGTTGTAGTTTCATTCTTAGTTTTATTTATATCAGGTGGAAGTAGGAAGACTGATGCAGGGACTAGCTATGGGAAGAGTGAGCCTTTCTGAGTCAGCGAGTTTAGGTTTAATGAAGAATAATGGAATTTTTTGTATGTAGTTAATTATTCCAGCACCTATCTCATTCTATCCATATTTCTGCTACACAACATCCATTGTTGGAGCAGCATCATGACTGCACACAGACACAGCATTCTCTACTACGGGTGCCAGAGGAGGAATCCCACAGACATACTTGTAGTTACAGTTGATGTCAGACACTCTCCAAACGTTCTGCGTGTCGAAGCCCATCCTCCTGACCTCCATTTCCATCCTGTGACGCACATGGTCCCCTGCACACACACAGTACATGGTGGTTTAAACACTAAACAGTCGCAAAAGAAAACTTTTGGGTTGATGGTGCAAACCTGGGCGACAGAGGTGAACGTGCTGGTCTTCATCATCTGCGCTGGCTCCAAGACACCAAGCATGATAGGCCAGGGCAAACAGGTCCTCCAGCCGGGATGGGTGGGCTATGGCCCGGTTCAGGCGCTTAACCCACTCCTGGCACTGCTTGAATGTTGCAAAGTGGCATCTGAGGAGAATCCAGGGATTAGATGAGAGTTAAGGGAAAATCTTTATTAAATGTCATTATATAGCATTATGCCTTACACACTAGAAGGAAAATGTAAAAAACATCCATTTCAGGATAAATGTTTTCTCAGCCTTTAAACAAGAATGATAATGAAACTCGTTAATGAAGAGAAACTAGAAAACTACACTAAACTCGGGCTGATTTGGGTTAACTGCTGTGCTGCAGCAGAAAGGGTAACCATCTTTTTTATTTTGTTTCTGGAAGCTGTAAGCTGCTTTTGCTCAAATGGACATTAGCCTCCATGTTGGGAAGTAGCTTCGCTGTCTTCAGCTCCCACCCTTTATACCCTCTATCTATAGTGCTCTCTCTTTAGTCTAGGGTCAAATAACAACTGATGGGAAGCATTGATTGAACAGAACATGATGAATCGGATTAAACTCAAGTTCTCCTCTCACACACATCCAGTCTTTTCTTCACCCCACATACACACAGACAGCAGAGGAGAAAAACTAATGTGATATATTAAATATGGTTTCTCACACTGAAACAAAGTTAGACAGGTGCACAATTTTATGTTCAATCTAAAAGAAGAATGACAGAGGCGTCTAAACTAAATAAAGACATTTTAAATTTGTAGAATCATACTTTTTGTGCCACAGAGGTAAACGCTGCCTCACATTTAAAGTAAGCTTAGCTCAACATAAACACAGAAAACAGAAACGCTGAAAGTGAAAGAGGCAAATATTTCAGAAGACGTGATAATTTTGTGATGATGTAGCATTAATGCCAAATGTAGACCAAAAAATAAGCAACTTTGTTCTCATCTAACCAGAGTATCTTCTTGTATGTGTTTCTAACAAGCCTATATGTATTGCAGCAACAGTGATTTTTCTTCTTGCCACTCTGCCAAAAATGACAGCTTTCTTGAGTTCTGGACCAACAGTTATCCTGTTACCTTACCTGATTCTTCTACCTGAGCTGTAAATCGCTGCAGCTTTCCCAACATTACTGTATGCCTCTCTGCTGCTTCTAATGCACTCTTTAGGTATAAGAGTAAAGGGCTGAATACATATGCACGCTAAACTTTTCAAGGCTGCAACACCATTAAGCAAGAGGCATTACACCATGAAGACCAAGGAGCTCTCCAAAGTCAAAGACAAAGTTGTTGAGAAGAACAAGTCAGGGACAAAGTTGTTGAGGAGTACAAGTCAGGGACAAAGTTGTTGAGAAGAACAAGTCAGGGACAAAGTTGTTGAGAAGAACAAGTCAAGGACAAAGTTGTTGAGAAGTACAAGTCAGGGACAAAGTTGTTGAGAAGTACAAGTCAGGGTGGGGTTATAAAATAAAACCAAAATCATTGATGTTCCCCCCAATCAATCATCACATTCACATAAAAAGCACATGGTACCACCACAAACCTGCCAAGAAAGGGCCACCCACCAAAACTCAAAGACTGGGCAAGGAGGGCATTAATCAGAGAGGCAGCACAGAGACAAAAGGTAATCCTAAATGAGCTTCAGAGTTCCACAGCAGAGACTGGAGTATCTGTCCATAGAACCACAATAAGACATACACTCCATAGAGCTGGGCTTTATGGAAGAGTGACCAGATAAAAGCCATTACTGTAGTGTTAAAAATAAGAAGGCACGTTTAGAGTTTGCCAGAAGGCATATGGGCAACTCCCAAAATGTGTGGAGGAAGATGCTCTGATCAGATGAGACGGAAATTTTACTTTTCAGTCTCCGAGGAAAACGCTTTGTCTGGAACAAACCCAACACATGTCATCACCCCAAGAATACCATCCCCAAAGGGAAACATGGTGGTGGCAGCATCATGCTGTGGGGATGTATTTCAGCAGCAGGAACTGGGAAACTGGTCCGAGTCAGGGGAAAGATGGTTGGTGCTAAATACAGGCATATTCTTAAGCAAAGCCTGTTGGTCTGCTTGTGATTTGAGGCTGGGACAGAGGTTCACCTCCCAGCAGGACAATGACCCGAAGCATACTGCTGAAGCAACACTTGAGTGGTTTAAGGTGAAATGTTTAAAATGTGTTGGAATGGCCTAGTCAAAGTGCAGACCTCAATCCAACTGAGAATCGGCGGTTAGACTTGAAGATCACTGTTCATGAGAGAAAAGCATCAAAGGTGAAGGAGCTGTAGCAGTTCTGCTTTGAGAAATGGTCAAAAATCGCAGGTGCAAGATATGGGAAGCTAACAGAGGCTTGCAGCTGTAAATGCCGTTCGAATGTTCGAACAGTTATGCATCCTGACGTTTTCTGTTATTTTGTCGTATTTGGTACTTGCCTCACATTAAACAAGTTGTAGGCATGTTCTGTATATGAAATGGTGCAAGTTCTCAAACAATCCATTTAATTCCAGATTGTGAGGCAGCAAAACAAGAAAAATGCCAAGGAGGACGAATACTTTTGGCAGGCATTATATCGTCCTTTCAAATCACATTTATATACTACTTTGTGCTGGTCAGTGAAAAAAAAAATACTTCAGGTTTGTAGCTGTAATGTGACAAAATGTGAAAAGCTTCAAGGGATGTGAAGATTTTTGCACTGCATTTTAACTTCTATAGCTAAAACCATTTAGAGGCCTCAAGGTTAATGTTGCTACCTGACAACTTTGGAGTCTTTGCAGATGATGTGCAGCTGGAACATTTCTCTGCTTTCCACACTTTCTATCAGCCTCAGCGGCACCTGCAGGTGGAGACAGAGAGCATATAATAACAGCCCGTTGGTCCACAAATCAGAGGGCAGTTCTGCACAGAAATCACTCCCTTCAACTTCAGGACTTCACACACTTGTTTGGCATCTCTACCTGGAATCAATATCTCTAATAATACTAACAGCTTTTTTTTAGTTTCTGCTTCTGAAGAGTTGTCAAAATGACCTAAAGTCACTCACAAAGCTTCACTGCTGGAAAAATACTTGAGCAACATGACTATGCATCATTTATAAGCCAAAATACCTGCATTTATAAGAAAAAAATGTGTTAAGTTTCAAGATTATTCCTGGATGACAATTGTTTTGCAGAAAATCAAAGGTTTATCATCACCTCTCAGCTGAATGCTAGTGACACTTTGTCTTTAATGCTTTATGACCACATAGAGTGAAGGGCTGAATGACCAAGCTGTCTAAAATGTGACAGATGGATGTGTTTTATCATATTGTACTCACAGAGATCTCATTGTCCACAGCAGGGTAGGTCTATAACATAGTGCCACCATGGAGCACACACAGAGAGGGAGGGAATGGGATAGAAATTAAACCAAAAAGCTTAGGAGACAAAACGGAAATGAAGAGTTAAAAGGAAAAAAAACAGCAAAGAGTGCAAGATGAAAGCTAACTGAGTGGATGTGCTACTAGAAGCACATGTCCAAATCAAACATAGATCATGGTGAGAAAGAAAGACAAACACAGATGGGAGCAAAGGGCAAAAACAGCTTAGAAGTATGGGGTGAGGTTGTGAAAGGACATGTGGGTGAGGGGTCGTAGCTTCATTTCATCTGTGCAGCTAGGGTCAAGGCAGGAGTCTGAATGGTTGGGTAATCAGTAGTATGGGGACGGTTTGCTGGTGACACATAAACTCTGAGTTATTCTGTTTCTGAAGGAGCTTATTTAATGTTCAGGTGATCAGTCCTCTTTCCCTACTCACTTTAAAGATCCTGCCACTGTTTCCAGAAACCGAATCCTGCTGGAAAACTTGACAAGGATTTGGAAAGGAGCTATTTCACTGCCAGTGAGGACAAACAATATACTCATTTGTATTTGAGCAAGGCTTGACGTCAACAGGAGTGGACAGCAGTGCCAGTAGGGGCCGGGCTTTAAAACTTGGATGTCACGTTCCACCCTTTTAGTTGGCAGATAATAGAGCCTGCAACTTCTGTGGTACGATGTTGGTACAACAAACTATGCTAAAACAGCGCTAAACCCACGTTGCAAGATCGCCATGTAAATTCCTCCGCTTTATTGGCCTCGTAAGCTCAGTTATGCGTTTATAAAATATACATGGAGTGAAAGGGAACAGCCTGTGTGTGTCTAAACTAAACACTAAACCCTCCTCTTTTGGCCTCTGAAACGGCGTGGCAATGCGGCAGCAGTATTCACTCAGACACCTGTGTTATTTGTAGCGAAGCAAACAAATCCAGAAGTTCCTCCGTTTAGACATGTACTCACATTGATGACGGAGTCCTTGAACTTGATGTGGAGTCTGTAGTTGGAAATGGCAATAATGGCTTCGTCAGCATGACCAAGATATTCCACTCCTTCCCCCTGAAGAACAGGGAATGGAACCTGCAGAGAGACAAAAGGAAGTTTGAGTCTGTGTTAAAAACATAATTGTTGCACATGTTTATCAAATTTATGTACCCTCAGTCAACAACCTCAAACCCTGGTTCACAATATTCCTCAAACACGCTTTCTGTTATAACCAACATGACAAAACACTTCTGCATACACTGCTTTGTAAAGGTGTTCATGTATCTCAAACTTTTTTTTCCATTTTGTTACATAACCACAAGAGTCAGAGCTATTTGTTAGGATTTCATGTGATAGACCAATGCAATTCATCATATAATTGTAAAATGGAATGAAAATGATATGTGGTTTTCTAAAGTTCTTACAAATAAAAATCTGAGTGGCATGCATATCAACTCAAGCCCACCTAACTCCCTTTAATACCCTTAAAAATCCAGTGCAAGTAATTGCATTTAAACGTATTAATTCAGCTGTCCTTTGAAGACCTCAGAGTATTGATAGAGAAAATCAGTAAACTAACGGCATTATAAAAAGACCAAAGAACACATGAGACAGGCCAGGTATGCAGAGTCATTTAAGGCAGAGTTAGGTTAGAAAGTAACATCCCAAGCTGTCACACACAACTGTTCAATCTGTTTACAGTTTGCCACAAGCCAGGTGAGGGACCCAGCAAGCATGTGGGAAAATGTGTTCTGGTTTGGAAACTAAACTTTTCGGCCTCCATCTAAAAATACTAGTGCAAATCACCCTGGACACACCATCCCTGCAGTAAAACATGGTGCCAAGTATCAACTCTGCAAGGCTGAAAAGAATACACTTTTTTGATTTTTAGTTACAAAACATCTGAAAACTGTGTATCATTTCCATTTCACAATAATGTACTGCTTTGTCTTGGTCAACCACATATTAAACCATTAAAATACATTACCATTTGGGGCTGTAACATAACATAAAATGTGAAAAAGGTTCGAGAAGTATGAACACTTTTGCATGACACCAAGTTTCTCTAAAGCAAAACATCCACTCTTGAAAACCAATGACAATAAAGCTGGCATGCATGTCTAAGGTGTCCCATTAGAACACGCTGATACAGAGGAACCTTTGTGAGCATGAAGGGCTTGTTGCCGAGCCTGAATGAGCAGACAAACAAGAGGCAGGGCTGCAGTACAGGATCCCAGGCTTTCCATTAACATTCTTACTTGTGCTCATTTTATTATAGTCACAGCCAATCCCTGGCTTTGGCTGCAGCACGATCCTACATTAAGGTAATTGATTCTAGAAGAGGTCAATAGAACTTTTTTTTAAACTCTCAGGCAGGGAACTATCTTTCAAGCAAGTGGATGTGGCACACAGTTACATCTGCCAACTTCTAAGTAATGTTTAAATTCAGAGATAATCTGAAGCTTTTTATTAACCTCACAGTGGTCAGCCCCTTACGTCGCTTTAAGTGATTGTTAGTTTACTGCTGAATCTTACTGATGCTTTTTCAAGAGGATTAAAAATGACTTTGAAAGGCACTGAACTTAACTGTGTTTTTATACATTTACAGCAGAACATGAGGTCTACTATCATTTGTGTTCAGTCTCCTTAAAAAAAACAAAAACTTCACTGCCATAGGGGACCATGAATGGCTACTTAGATCTTGTTGAGAGTTCGTTAGCGAGGACAATGGCGTTGCTTAGAGACAACATTACCTCATTCTGCATTAGCATGTATTGCTGAGTCACACAGAGCTGGAGTGACCAGGGGACACTAAAAAGACTGCATGCAGTTAGGCAGATGGGGGATTATCTGAAAAATCCTGCAGACTTAAAACAAGAGAAGCAGCAGCAGCAGCTAGGATTGCAAAACAGTCATGCATTGAACTAACCTACAGGATATGGCTCACAAAAACACAAGATAATAACTGTTCATGCTGACCATGGCCACTTGAGGCAAGAAAAGACTCAACATATACAGAAATGAAAGTAAAAATGTTATGTTTTCTACTGCCTGTTAGTCAAAGCTGTGTCCCACGGTTGATGAGGGCCTGTGTGTTAAAGAACCCCTGACATTTACCCTGCACCTGCTGCTGCACTTCCCAACAGATACTGCACCCATCAGGCCAGACAGAGAAAAGAAGTCCAGCTTAACCTGGGAAATGGAGCACGTAGTACTCTGCAGTAAAACATTAGAACCAAATATAGGCAGCAGCTCCCTTTGAGCAATGGAGAGGGACACTTAACTATTAAAAATTCATTAATAACATTTCAAATTCTCTTTTAATAAAAATAATACATTTACTGGGCAACTTTAAAGAACAAAAATTGTCCGGCACATAAACAAAGGCCCATGCCAACAAATTTTTCAGGTCAACAATTACACATTTATTGCATTCGCCCCACAAAATAAATGTTACATTTTTCTTTAAAACTTAATGCCAGTTTTAAATTTTGGACAAAAAATGAGATTCTCACCCACTAAATCACTGTTTCTCGGGTGGGGGGAGACACCCAACACGTCCTGCCCAGATTGCCATAGTTAACAAGCTGTACAGACCGGGAGCTGCATTAAACAAGCTGTGCTCCAAAAGCAGGGGCATGAGTCACTGGCAGCTGGCAAGTGTAGCATAAGATACTGTGTCATGTTTCCTCTGAGAAGCCTTCAGCAGCAGAAACATGAAGACGAGAGCCACGGTGAGAAACAGGCAGGGAAGAAACACGGGGAATATCCCAACAAGTGGTCGTGCTTCCGGTTCAAGAAAACCTCATGTCAGGGAAAATGCCACACGCCCCAAGGTACCCAAAATTTGCAGACTCACAGGAGGCGAAACAGCAAAGTATTAAATAGGGCGAGGGATGGATAATCTGTCAGTGAGTAAGCAGCTGAGAGAAATCTGATGTATGACTGAGAACAATCAAAAGAGACATAAAAGCAGAGATGACTTTTATGACCACATGTGAATTTAGGGGGAGGTAGAGTGCAGTAAAAATGTTAAATGAGGATAATTATAAAGCTTTCACCTCCTCAGACACGATACCAATCTCAGACTCCTTCACTAGAATGCTTTTTAAAGCAGGCCACTTTATAAATAAAAACTCTAAACAGGAGGATATCCTCCTTAATTCATTGGAAATCAAGTGGAAACATGGGTCCATTGAAAAACACAAAAAGAACCAGCAGAGATTAACCCCGGGCTCGGTGGCTCCCTGCACTATTCATCTTTCTTTTGTCGCGTTCTCTATAAACATGATGTTCAGCTCCATTAAACAAATAGCCTAAAAGCACAAACTCTACTCGACTGTTGGTGACGATGAAGCTTAAAAACTATATTGGGCAATTTTCTGCCTCCTCTCTAACAAGTCCTTCTCTCTCAAGTGACCCAACTGATTCACAGCTGCTCAGTTTTTTTTTATTCTCTGCAGATGCTACAGATGCTTATTGGAGGATGATAGTGTATTCCTTAAAAAGACTCAGAAACAGGCATCACACATTGACATTTCAGCTGTTTATAGTGACTGATCATTAAGAGACCCAGAAAATTTAATTTTAAAAACTTCAAGGTGGAAAAAAATGATATAGTGAGTAATAACGTTTTGCTCTTATATTATTTTCCCTCTTAGGTTTAAAAATATCTAATTCAGTGATTTAGATCAGATTTCCAACAGAAAAGCATGTCCCTTCCCCAGTTTGGCATTAAGACTTGGTATCCTTTACTGATATGAAGTATCACAAATACTGATTTTTTTGTCACTGAATGCATAAACAGAATTATTTCCTCAATATACTGTAACTAACAGTTCACAATATTACCCTTCAACAATGTGAAACAGAACTGGACACCACAGTAAAGCCTGAGCTTTAAATGAACCTAAATGTGACAAAACAAATGATGAGCAAGAAATTAAATAAGAACGCACAAATGTTTCATTTACATTCAGTTTTGCATCAAACAATTTTGTAATAGTTATGAATGTTTTTAGACCCTGAAGGGAAAACAGATAGCTGAAAGCTAGCGTTGCACTGAGAAGTTACCTGCTGAATGGACTCATAAGACAAAAAAACTAAATAATCGGATCTTTTTCTGATCAGTGAGTGCACCATATCTAACTGCTTTCCGATCATGGTAATCAAAACAAATCAATGTGGAAGTTGTTACTGAGTGAACAATATCAGTATCAGTGAGATTCTGAAAAAGAAGTCAGAGAAAGCTGCTGACCTCCATCATGGGACATGTTGCATTTTGGAACTTTTAGAGTTAAGGTAAAGACCCACACACAGACACTTTGATTTAGTGTTGCTAGCTGTGCTAACCATGCTAACCGCTAATATAAGATAGTCCAGAATGTCAGATCAATTATAAATTGGTCTTTGTTTTAAAAAAACAAAACTCTGTTTTATAGGGCCTGTTGGTGTGATGTCACTGCTGCAGATAATATACATAATAAATGACCTCACACAGCACCAAGGGTAGAAAAAAAATGAATCTTATTATATTTTATTGTAATACTTTAAGAGAAATAAGGATCAGCGAAGCTCTGTACAAACAGGTCAAAGGTCTACAAAGGCCAGAGACAGGAGATCAGCCACAAAGCTCTGATCAGTGCATCTGTACTGAAAGCAAGTGTGCTGCATTCAAGAATGCAAATCTGGCCTCAAATAGTTCAGTAAAAAAAAAAAAAGTGAAATACCCGAAATGTCTCATGTGGAAGCTGTAAAACTGAGACTAATCAATTTTTACCTAACTGAGTGACAGCTGGCTGCTCACTCATAATCCTATGTGGTTTGCAGACTTTCACCATCCAGCCCAAAATAAACTGATCAGATTGTTTTAGAAAACAGCTGTCCAACACAACAGCAGAACAGATGTAATTCCATCACTCAATATTGTCATAGTTTACAGGAGGCGGCGGTGATGGCGTTTTGCTAAACATTGGTAATATTGTTCTTAGAGTACATAGGGTCAACATGCTACTGGCAGTAACAGTAAAAGATCTAGTAACCTTGTTTCAATGGGTTTAAAGGTTGGGTTTAAGAGGCATTTCTTACATTGGTAAACACATTTAAAGTAAAACTTAAAGCAGCATAATTCAGAATAAATATGCAAGTATGATGCCTTATCACAGGGGTCCCCAACTAAAATAGCTGATAACAGTCTAGCTGGGTCAGTACACCTTGGTAGAACAGTTCTGCTCTCCTCGTTCTCCTTGTGGCAGACGTGGCAATTTGCTTAACATTTTGCTTAAGTTTTTGACCTTCTTTTCCATCCAAAAGTGTTTTTACCACAGCTTCCATGCACTCCTTGATCATTTTCCCAGTCAGCAAAAGGCTTTTTCTGTTTTGCTAAAATCCACTGTACTCACAGTGAACACTCGTATGCTCACTGTTGTGCTGTAAGAGACTGTGTTTTCAGCCATGTAGCTCGGTTCATTTACTCTCCTTGTTCTACCCCCGCGGACAGCTTTTCCACTCTTTATAAGTCCAGCTGATTCAACATATAAAGCAGGCTGGCCTTATATCAGGGTTTCCGCTACACGTAATAGATCGTGGCTCACCGCCACGTCAAAATAAAAGCCGCCACACCTTCAGAATAGTTTTTTTTGGGTTATAAATTTTTTGGGTATATATATATATATATATATATATATATATATATATATATATATAGTATATATATAATATATATATATATATATATATATATATATGCGTTGCTTTGTTAATTTTTGTTTACGCACTTATACTAAACATAATCAGACTTTATTTTGAAAAACCAACACCGCCGGCTCCTTCCTGCCTGCGAAGCTGCTACAGTTGTTCGTAGAGGGAGGCGAAAGAATTCCACATCCTCAGTTCCTGCTCTGTTCCGTTTCGACCGACGGAGCAACTCCTTTGTTATGTTAATTAATTAGAATGGTTCCACATTCTCCGTCACTACACCGAACGTCACTGTCGACGGAACCGCTCTCCGTCAACTCCAATTTTCTGTTCCATTCCGGTCCGTCTCGCTCCGTCCGGGTCAACCAACGTACCTCTCGAGCATGCTCTCTTCGGGCTACAAGGAACTTGGAGCGGACATATGTTGCATTTGAATGGAAGTAATGCAGTTAATTAATATAACTTTTACCTTAATGCCTTTTACCTTAATTTGAACAGCATGACGTACCCCCTCCCCCCGGCAGCCCACCGCCATGACTCAAAAAAATCCTAGAGGAAACCCTGTATATGTTCTGTTGAAAGGAAGTGGGTCAGTGGAAACACAACTGGTACAGAGTAGAGAATGACCGAGTGGAGCCGCACTGTCTAAACAGAACCAGAGGAAAAGGGGCATTAGCAACCCGCATTTAAGGACCCCGCATAGCTGCTTCTTCTTTATCGTTTTCTGTGTGGTGCATTACCGCCACCAGCTGGCTTGGAGTGTGGACCAGAATGTTGCTGACCCACAAAATGTCTATCTCTACATAATAAATGAGAAAATGCCTTGTGGTCCTGACAAAACGCTTTCTGGGTCCGGATCTGGACAGGAGTCCTGGGTTTGGAGACCGCTGCCTTATTAGAAGGGCACAGCTGCTGGATTCAAATGCAAATATTTTTCATTCACAAGGTTGTCTAATTAACTTTCTTGTGTTATCATTAAACAGAATAATGGGTAGTAGGTAGTAATCTCTACTTTAATGTAGGGCATATCTGCTAAGGGACCATCTTGAAAAACACCACAGCTTTCTACCCAGCGAGAAGCTTTAGGTGGCTGTTCTACAGGAACACCCTGATGTTAATTTGGCAACCAATAATGACAATAACTTGTATTTTAGATGCAACCGAATCTTCTGAAAGCTTCATAGCTATCTAAAGACTGAGTGTCAGGGTATGTGAGAGTGAATGAAAATGTCCAGCTCACCTGAAGGCTTTCATCCTCCTTCACCAGTTCCTTCTGGGGGAACAAGTCCTTGGCCTTGATGTACTCCAGACTGGGAGGCCCCTCTTCACCCTGGTAATGTAGAACAAACCAGTAAATATTACACCTAGTGACATATAATGCAGGATAAAAAGACATGTACACACAAAGGGGAAAAGACAACCCAATGACAGCAGGATCAAAGATTAAGACCAACCCAAAGGCCCAAAGTTAATACTCTCACCGTGCCTGAATTAAGCACTTCTCAGGGTTGTTGGCCTCTGGAATGAAACACATTCCAAGGAAATTTTTAAATATTCATGCTAATACAAAGCAGATTAAAAATTGACTAAAGAGACCAAAAATATACTTTCAATAAGCAGCAACAACCTTGTGTTTGGGCAAGCCAATTTTTTCATATGTTTACAGCCCAATCTGCAAACATATTATTTTCTGAATTATGCATAAAAAATGTTAAGGATGTTTTCTATATTTTTATTGCATTTAGTTGTACAGCGTGTATAACTGAAAAGGGAACGGTGAATTAAAATGATTTGTCACTTTATGAACATGACAATCATCTAAACTGGCGTAATAGAAACATTTGTGACAGCTGATGAATTACACCAGCGATACAGCCTTATGAAGTCCATGCCCAACGTAATGGATGTCTTACTAAAATTAGACTGCAATTCTTCAAGTAGAGGCATAAATGAGAAAGAGGGAGGAACAAAAGAAGCCAGTCAGTGCCGTCCTTTTGCAGCCAAGGGTACTGGTGCCCTACTCAGACTGAATGAACACTTATCAGGTCATACTTTAAATCCTTGAAGAAAATGAAGTGATTGCACTGAAGGACCTGCATAAGGTCTTTATTTTCTTTTAATTGACTAACATAAGTTAGATAAGACCATTTTACCCCAACAGCTTCCAGGACTTCATATCTAAACTGTACTTATATTAATTTTAGCATATTGTAAACATGTTAACCCCCTAGAATTTTAGCCCTTTTCTCAGACAACCATCTTGGCCACTCTGCTCTTCTAATGCATGCAGGAACAGATCTTTGCCATTCCTTCATGAAATTAGAATGAGCGTCCTTGTTTTGTGCTTTTTGTTTAAAGATGCGTGCCACGTTTCATGACAACACAATGCCACAAAATAAAGGAGGAAAGTCCTTGACAATGTCATTCCTCGCTAAACTACAGCCTCACCAGCAAGGACCATCATCTAAAGGACCAAGCGGCTAATTAAACCACACAGTAAGCCAGCCACCCGTTGAGCTGGCTGGTCACAGATGGACAGTGTCCCTACAGCAACAACCCCACCTCTACAAATCACCAACATGCTTACAAGCTGATTTACCAAAGGTGCAGACATCGTAGGTTATTTCTGATAGCTAAAGGCTTATTTGTTGTTCTACATGATGTAACAGTTCACATTTACAGTATTTATAAAAAGTAATCGCATCTCTTGAACCTTTTCACATTTTGTCATGTTGCAACCACAGACTAATGTATTATTATAACGTTTGTTTGTTTTAAATAAAAATGTAAAGAGTATGGCACACTGATATTCACCCCCATGGCAATACTTTGTAGAACCACTATTCACTGTGCTTACAGCTGCAAGTCTTTTGGGATATGTCTCTGCCAGCTTTTTCTAGACTTTAAATGGGCCATTGTAGCACAGTTATACTTTGATCTAAACCATTCCATTCTAGCTTCTTAGGGTCATTGTCCTGCTGGAGGGTCAATCAGTGTCCCAGTCTCAAGTGTCCATTTTTCTTTATCCATTTTCCAATCAACTCTGACCAGCTTGCCCATTTATGCTTAAGGAAAAACAAATGATGAACAAATGAAATGATGCTGCCACCATGTTTCAAAGTGGGGATTGTGCATTCAGGGTGACGTGCAGTGTTTTTTGCTACATATAGTGTTTTGCATGTAGGTCAAACTGCTGTGTCCTGTGATAAAAATGACAAGAGGAGGACCAGCTCCAGTAGAACAGTTCCATGGTAATGAGACAGCAGAGCTTGTTGAGCTTGGCACAATGTTTTCATCTGCATATGTTCAGCATCCACGAGTGTAGCGGAAACGAGTAGGTATACAATGAGTGTTAAGTGTGTTCTTGCAAACATAAATAATGTTTACATGGTACGCTCTCCGTCTTTGCAGCCCACCTGTTGCTTCTGGTGATATTGCGGTTTGCGCAGAAGAACAAAGTATTCTGCGGTGCCCGAGTTGAACCAGAGTTTGTGGTTTGGAACCTATTTCGGCAGTGGAAACATGTGTCACCAGTTCGAAATTACCTTCGGGAACCGGAGCGGGCTCCGAACCACATTGGTGGAAAAGGGGTAAAGGAGTAGATTTAAAAAGTAAAACTGCTTGTAGCTTCTTGTCTGTTTTTTAGACAAAATTAGACATATTAAATGCAAAAAAAAGATAATTAAACATCGTAAACGTTGTTGGTTACAGTCATTGTAAAGGTTATATTTTGGAATTAGAAAAAAATAAAGTTTAAATATTGTACATTTAGTTTTTCTCTTATCTTAATAGAAGTTTATTATAAATATATAAAAAAACATTTTAAAGCAGTTATTTAATACTGCAAAGAATTAAGGCAAGGCTAAATCCTGGCTTTACCTGAATCCTTTGAATGAAGACATTGTCCTCTGATGGGTAAACTGGTAAATACCAGACAGACTGGAGATTTAGGGAGTTAACAGAAACAGGAGAGTCAACACTTGAGATATGTTCGATAGAGAGTCCTTTGCTCCTTTAATGTTTAAACCAATGACCTACTATGGGTGTGGGCGAGATTAAAGACATAAGTCATTACACAGTAAAAGAGTAACTGAACAAAGTCATTCTTTCCGCCACATCTACACAACATATTTTACTAAATGGCCATGCTGATGGCAGCTTATGGGAGTGAGTGTCAAAGCTGTGCCAGACAGACAGACAGACAGAGTTTACACCTCCTAAAACATACTGCAAAGTGAAGTGCTTTCTGACAGTACTAATGGCATCGTTGATGCTAAACACTGCCCCTATGTTCTTAATAAATCTGGGCTTCCATCTTCATGGAAGACACATTCAAGGTGATGTTGGAGGTTGCTCTTGCTAAATGTTGCATTGGTTTATTTCTGGAGGGTAGAAATACCAGGACGTTCACTGATCCAAAATATTGGCTTCCCTCCCTAATCTGTGTTATTAAAATAAAAACTATTTTCCCAATTCACACTTGCATTTCTTATGACTACTTATGTTGGATTTTTATTAAGACTTTTATTCCTATTAACAGCCATGTGACCAACTTAATTATTATTCTTGACTACTCAGAATCAGATTAAATAACATTGTTGTTAATTTGTTGTTGTTGCTAATTTAAGATACAGTTTAAAGCATCAAGTAACATCTTGCTTTACCACAACTGCTTTCTCACACATGCAGCAGGATGTCACCTCTGCTCCCAAAGTAAATGGTAATTGAACCCCTACAAAAAGAAGCTAGAAAAAAAAAAAAATATATATTTTATATATATATATATATATAAAATTTTATATATATATATATTATATATATATATATATATATATATATATATAATTATATACAACACACACACACACACACACACACACACACAGGGGTTGGGCAATGAAACTGAAACACCTGTCATTTTCGTGTGGGAGGTTTAAATTGCTAAATTGGACCAGCCTGGTAGCCAGTCTTCTTTGATTGCACATTGCACCAGTAAGAGCAGAGTGTGAAGGTTCAATTAGCAGGGTAAGAGCACAGTTTTGCTGAAAATATTGAAATGCACACAACATTATGGGTGACATACCAGAGTTAAAAAAGAGGACAATTGTTGGTGCACGTCTTGCTGGCGCATCTGTGACCAAGACAGCAAGTCTTTGTGATGTATCCAAGAGCCACGGTATCCAGGGTAATGTCAGCATACCACCAAAAGGACGAACCACATCCAAAAGGATTAACTGTGGGCGTAAGAGGAAGCTGTCTGAAAGGGATGTTCGGGTGCTAACCCGGATTGTATCCAAAAAACATAAAACCACGGCTGCCCAAATCACGGCAGAATTAAATGGTCACCTCAACTCTCCTGTTTCCACCAGAACTGTCCGTCGGGAGCTCCACAGGGTCAATATACACCGGCGAGCTGCTATAGGCCCAAAACCCTTTTGGGCACTCCATGCCAATGCCAAACGTCGTTTCAATGTGCAAGGAGCGCAAATCTTGGGCTGTGGACAAAAGTGAAACATGTATTGTTCTCTGATGAGCCCCCTTTGCCCTTTTCCCCACATTGGGAAGTACGGTGTGGGGAAGCCCCAAAGAAGCGTACCACCCAGACTGTTGCATGCCCAGAGTGAAGCATAGGGGTGGATTTAGTGGTGGTTTGGGCTGCCAAATCATGGGATTCCTTGGCCCAATACTTGTGCTAGATGGGCGGTCACTGCCAAGGACTACCGAACCATTCTTGAGGACCATGTGCGTCCAATGGTTGAAAACATTGTATCCCGAAGGCGGTGCCGGTATCAGGATGACAATGCACCAATACACACAGCAAGACTGGTGAAAGATTGGGTTTGATGAACATGAAAGTGAAGTTGAACATCTCCATGGCCTGCACAGTCACCAGATCTAAATATTATTGAGCCCACTTTGGGTGTTTTGGAGGAGCGAGTCAGGAAACGTTTTCCTCCACCAGTATCATGTAGTGACCTGGCCACTATCCTGCAAGAAGAATGGCTTAAAATCCCTCTGACCACTGTGCAGGACTTGTATATGTCATCCCCAAGACGAATTGACGCTGTATTGGCCGCAAAAGGAGGCCCTACACCATACTAAGAAATTATTGTGGTCTAGTACTTCAAATCAGCACTTCGTTCCCACGCAGTAGGCATCTTATTTTTGGCAGTTACATATATTATGTTTCAGTGTACATATATTTCTTGAGATGCCAGGGTTTTCAGAATCTCTTTGTAGCTCATCCACAACCTAAAATAAAACTTGATCGGACTATTTCTTGACACATGTGGAATTATATACTGAACAAAAAAGTGTGAAACAACTGAAAATATGTCTTATATTCTAGGTTACCTATTGCTTTGATTACTGCTACGCACACTCTTGGCATTCTGTACCAGTTGGTACAGTTGGTAGAGGAGAAGAGAGGAGTGTTAAAAGGCAGATTTGGTCCCGGGATCACAAAGACGGAACAAAGAGCAGACCTGGGAGCGCACTTCCGAGCAGATCAATGCGTTGTTCCCTCTGCTTTCCCGCACCAGCCAAGAATGTGAGTGGCGTTAACAAATATTATATTTATTTATACATATATATATATACACACACACACACACACATATACATATATACATATATATATATACATATATATATATACATATATATATATATATACATATACATACATATATATACATATATATATATACATACATATATATATATCCATACCTACATATATATACATATATATATATATTATTCTATATATATATATAACAGATATATATACTATATTTTTATACACCCTATTATATATATTATATATATATATTATATATATAGATAGATATATATATATATATATTATATATATATATATACACACACACATAGACCCCCCAAACAAAACAAAAAGCCCCCCCCCCCCAGATGAACACAACACCACTACCACACTGCTGACATTGCTTCTCTGCTTCAGTTAAACACCCTGCAGCCCTGCACTGCATCACTATAGCTAACACTAGCCCAAACAAATACCCCATGGCCAACCCCTCTCCCCTTCCCCTCTAGAAACACATACACAAACAGCAACAAGATGGTAATAAATATCGATTATTAATATCAGCCCAGTTTTACTTATAGGGCCGATACCAAGATGTGCAAAAATGACTAACATCGGCCGATACCGACCGTCAATGGCGATATATCGTGCATCCCTAATAAAAACTTCAACCAAAGCTATCCACCTGGGTCTGACGGTAGGACAAGGAGAATAAATGAACTGAGGGTAGTATGACCGAGCTTCATGGCTGAAAGCAGTCTCTTACAGCACAACAGTGAGCATACGAGTGTTCACTGTGAGTACAGTGGATTTTAGCAAAACAGAAAAAGCCTTTTGCTGACTGGGAAAATGATCAAGGAGTGCATGGAAGCTGTGGTAGAAACACTTTTGGATGGAAAAGAAGGTCAAAAACTTAAGCAAAATGTTAAGCAAATTGCCACGTCTGCCACAAGGAGAACGAGGAGAGCAGAACTGTTCTACCAAGGTGTACTGACCCAGCTAGACTGTGCCATTCAAAGTGCGTGTAATATTGGTACTTAAATTGAACTGCACTTTTCTGTTCCACAGATGATTTCATGGGCATATGAATAATTGATCAGTACTTAAAAAACAAAAACTCTACTGTTAATTAAATGGTAAATTGTTCTAACCCCGATTCACAGAAATTGTTCTTTTGAACCCTCTACAATTGACTTAGTTTTTCAGCTTTGGCACCACAGGGGAATCAGGTCGATTGGGGATCTATATTTGGACTGGATTTTTTGTTCTTACATACAGCTTATCAATACCTATGGTCTGCCTAACAACCATCTTTTTCGCTTTTTTCAGGTCAGGGATTACGTGAAAAAACGGTTTCCTAATTTTCCGAACCGTCCTCCTAAGACCCTGGTAGATACTTTTTTGAGTGTAAAGGTTACTGCTAGGCGGTGCATTTCTTTATGACGCCATAAGGTCCGCTGCACCTTCCCCATCTATCGCTACCAAAACCGCGTGGGAGAACAGTCTTGGCGTCAAGTTGACAGACCAGCAATGGGATTCAGCCTCATCTCTGGTTCACTTATCCATATGTGCTCAACATAGGTTGATCCAGTGCAAAGTTCTATATAGGGTCCACTATACGAATGCAAGGCTTGCAAAAATTTATCCTACCAGTAGTGAGGCCTGTCCCAGATGTCACTCATCTCCACCCAATCATGTTTTGGTCTTGTACAAAGCTGAGGTCATTTTGTTCTAATATTTTCAACACGTTGAGCATGGCCTATGACAGCACCATTGATCCAAAACCTCCGTCTGCTATTTTTGGCTTGCCCCCCAAAATAGACTTGCCCAGAACGTTTAAGTGTGTAATTTCATTTTCAACTTTCCTGGCCCGCAGGTTAGTTCTGCTAAGTTATAAGCAGGCATGTCCCCCTTCAAACTTCCGGTGGGTTTGGGAAGTGCTCTACAATCTGAAGCTTGAGAAGCTTAGGTTCTCGGTCAGCGGCTCAGTGGAAGTATTCAACTCCGCATGGAACCCCGTCCTAATGCATACACAGCGTCGTGTCTATACCTCTGATGGACAGGTTGAGTAGAGAGAGTTTTCTTCTCCCTCCCCCCAGCTTATTTATTTATTCATTTACATTCCTCCCTGTTTTTTTTTTTTTAAATCATGCCAGTTTGTTTGGGCTGGGTGGCTTATTAGGGTGGTGGGGAGGGAATGTGGAATGTTCACATGCAGCAGTGTTTTTCACTAACTTGCTTCCTTTTCTTTTGTGTTAAGCATCTAATGTATGTCTGTTATTGTGCAAAAAAGCATTCAATAAATAAAGTGGGGGAAAAAAATGGTAAATTAATATGAAAGACATTTTTTTCAACTTTTTCCCAAATGTTTATTTTTTAATGCATTTTACTGTAAATAATATTTAAATTCTTCTGCACTATTTTGTTTGTAAATTTTTTTCACTATTTATTAATGGGTTTTCATTATTGTTTCTATTACTCATTTATCCTAATATTACCTTACTAAAGGTGCACCTTTACCATCCTGCTGCTGAAACCATTTCATTTCCCCCTAGGGGGATGATAAAGTTTCTTATCTCTATATTAATAATTGTATGATTGTTGTAGAAGTTTATGTGCTCATTTACTCGACTCTTTAGTGTGTGGATCCCTGCACTATCGAGCTGGTAGCATTTTATTAATTCACTGTTTTTCACTGTACAGAGAATATCTCTCCATTCTCTCAGTCTTTCAGTTATCTTCTTTGCTTAAGACACTAAAAGTCCTCTTCACTACTCTTAACATTTGTTCACCTAAGAAGCTCTCTTAAGGCCTAAGATGGTTCGTGAATAACTCATCTCACCAAGGTTAAATTCTAAGGTAAAATCTTAGAATTCCAGAAATTCTAAGATTTTTCCTAAACTGACGTCACTAGGAGCTACTTTTAGTCTTAGGATTATTTGTGAATATGGACCCAGAAGAACACCCCTGTGGTTCTTCAAGCAAACACAGCCATACATCCTCACATGTGACTGCTCCAGCATTAATAACCCATAAGGTCCCTTGGCTTTAGTGTGTTTTCTGCTGAGCCACAGTAGAGTGCTTGGCACCTGCTACTGAATTATGATCTGGAGCAACCCTGACAATGCATTCTGGTAAGAGCCCTGCTGGAACACAGTGTACTTTAAATACACCAGCAGATGGGAACTACTCCAGATGAAACAGTTACCTGGACAAGTTAATCTGGCAGTAAAACTAAACATTGGGAAAAGAAAAAAATGGAACACTAATGAAGACATGACTGTAGCAGTATTTACATGGAAACTTCATTAAAACTCTCCTGGAAATAATGGGATTTTCAGCATGTTTAAACATTTAAAGAGAACACTGTTTAAAACAGCTGTTCAAACTCCACACTCATAAGCACATGCAGCAGAGCTCTGTTCTTTTTTAGAGAGATGCAGACAAAGTGGCTCATAGTAGATTAAAGGGAAAAACAGCGATCCTCTGACTATAAACGGACTCTCAAAGATGGAGCACAGCTCGTCCTGCGCCCCGACCGTATTTTGCTTCGTCACTGCTGTGAGACAGAGCGCCCTCCCTAACCTTTGTCTAACCAGCGCTTAGAAAGCTGGAGCCGACAGCCATGTCACACATGCGCCTTGATGTATTACAGTTATAACCGTCACTTTTTGTGTCATGATAACATGCAAAACAGTATCAGTAGCGTTTAATCAGTTATTGAGCAAATTAATGGTGTCCAATATAGGGACTATTTCTTTTATTGAATTACACTGAACTGATCTGATGACAGCATCCATGAAATGAATAAGTAAAAACTTCATTTAAAGAACAACAAGACCATCAGGGAGTTTGGGATGTCGCAGGGGTAGGATAGTTAGAGGAGACCGAGGAGAACTGGCACAGATTTCACTAAAAAGTGTCTGGTTGCCATAGCTACAACCAGCACTTTTTAGAGACATAGTCCCTCTCTCTAGCTTTTACAAAAAAGCATTCTGCTTTTGTCGGATTATTTACTTAATCTGGCTTTGGCTTTGTCCTAGAGTAGTGCAGATTAGAGGAACACAAAGCAAAGGTGACCTCTTGAATTTGTGGACAACGTGTGCTTTTATATTTGCAGTTAACTGTAAGCCCAATTTCTATAGGTCACATTAAATGAGAGAGACAAGTTGGCACAAAGTTGTTAATATTTAAAATCAGCTTTAAATAGATTTTGAGGTACTTAGAACAGTGATGTGATGCAGGCTGCATAGTATTAGGAAAATAATCGCTAGTGGTGATTATTCCAAAAGCAATACTGGTTGCAATTAATTCATGTTTCCTTCCATTTTCTCCTTTATTTTCCATTATCTTGATGACATCACTACTCTTCATAAGCTTTAGGCTATGATTCCATGACCATACATATTATAAGTCTGTCTAACTGGGCAAATACACTGGCATAGTTGACAGCATCATGATATACCAAGGTTTGAAAAACTTTTTTTTTAAATGAGTTGAACATTTTCATTCTACCATTCCTGCAAAAAGTAAAGTAGCACTGCCCCTCCCCATCTGTTGCTGCGAACTGCAGTCAGCTGGCTTAAAAAAAGGCTACTATACCCTTTATTCCTTTCCTCACCAACAAGAAATACAAACTAGCCTGTTCAGAAATAATTCTGGTCACAAACAACATGGACAGTCGGTGTGAAAACTAAGTGCCACTAATCACTGTTAAGAACGCAAAACTCCTTAAAACTCCAGCAGACTACAAGCAGAATTTGTGCTAAGCAGCAAACAGCAGACAGCCCAGCTATTTTAGCCAGCCAATACCATTTTGTCATACTCGTGTTATTCTATATAGAGTAAAACAGCAAAAAGGTGTGCTGTGCACTTGAATATTACATATATATTTATCAGGTGTAAAATTAAAATGTGGACTGGAAGTGATCAATTTGTTAATTATTTTAGCAGGACCTTTCTGTTTTAAATAAAAGAAAATGAAATCATGGTATGCTTTTCAGTTTTTACTTTTTTATTTAATATTGTGATACTATGAAACCATGGTCTTTTTTTCCTCAAGGTTGTCAAAACGTGGCTACATCCAAACAGTCAATTCAATACAATGTGCAGCATAAGATGTGATGGGTGTAGAGGATATCTCATGGAATGCCACAAATCTTCCTTGGAAAACCAACTGAGACAGATGCAATATTTTAAAGTACATCCTAAGAGAAAGCTCAAGATGAAAAGATGGCAAAGTCTGATAAATCTCTTCAAAAGTACTCATCTTTTCCCCTATCCTCTCAGGTTAGATGAATATTTCATAGACCACCATGTTCTAAACAATCAGTCCCATTTTGTGGCATAACTGGGCCCACCTCCAAGTACTGAGAAAAAGTGTTCAGGAGCAAGTGGGGTTTGTCCTTAAGGAAAGCAAAGTTCTCAATATATTCGTATCTCATAAATATATACTAAATTACTGAAATTATACTGAAATTACAAAAAACACAAAGTAACTATTGCCTTCACTATATGCATCGTTGAATTCAGGTGTTCCAATCATTTCCATGGCCATAGCTGAAAAAAATCCAGCATCTGTGAGATGGCCCCTTCCTGTTCCAACATAACCTGAGCACTGGAGCACACAGTAAAGTCCATAAAGACATTGATAGGGGAGTCTGGTGTCGAAGAACATGACGGACCTGCAGAATCCCAACAGAACATCTTTGGGATGAATTAGAGTGGAGACTGAAAGACATGCCTTCATGTCCAACATCAGTGTCCAACCTTACAGATTTGCTTCTGGAAACATGGTCCTTTAAATACAAAACCTAACCTTACCATAAGAGCTGAAGCTATTTTAGCCACAAAGGATGGCTAGACATCATATTAAACCCATCCCTATGGGTTAGGAATGTGATTCCTCCAGTTAGATTCATCTGTTTGTGAAGGCAGATAAGCAAATACTTTCTGGCAATATAATGCATTTAATTTCTCTCTCCTGTGCCCTCACTGCTGTTTTTAGTGGTAAATCAAGATGCTTCAGTAAGGATGACTTCCTTAGTCATGACACCATGCCTGTTAACTGTTTGTGTTATGACTGTGTACAACAGGGATCCCAGGTATAAAAATAGTGCAAGAACTAACACCTAAAGCTCTTCCCAAAAAGCTTTTGGTTTTACTTAAATTATTCATTTAGCTAGTGGGATATCTGATCAGGGTCATGGAAAAATCTAAATCAATTTAATTAGATTTTGTAGTTTCATTTAGTGTGAGCAACATACTACACATGGAGCAGCTACAGAAGGTTTTTTTCCCCCTCAACTGATGGATGACGAGAGCAATGGGACAGATTAAAACTCAGCAGCCCCTCTTCCGCCGGAGAAGACTGACAAGCCTGTGATCCATTTAGGTAACAGAGGACGTGGATACTAAATTATACACAGTGACGCAAAAGAAGAAGTGCTGACTCAGCTGCGCCACAGACATGTTTAAGACAGGTCATAAATTGTGTAATGACTGGCTTTTTAGGAACAGGAGAGGGAAACATGGTAGCAGCACACTGCTTCTTCATCTATCTGATGAATCTATCTATCTTTAGTATAATAGTTTTAAATAAAAGCTAGAATGCAGATAACATGTCATAACAACACCATCCAATCGAAAAGCTCCCATGGTACTGTGGAAACCTGATACAAGGTTTTAGTTCCTGTGTAAAGTAAGCGAGAGATTTCCCTGATTTCCAGTGGGCATTAGCAAGATTATTTTTCATTTTCATTTTAAGGGATCTCTGAACCAATTCTGTGCATAACCTTGGCAGCTCTGAGACTTTGTTCATCTTGTATGAGAAGCACCTTAAGGCTCAACTATAGATTTCAAATATTGCTCATGCAAGAGTAGATTGTGGTCAAAAAGTAAAAGTTCATTGTGTTGTAGCAGGAATTTTCAATATTTGTACTCCTGTATATTTGTTTTCTTCCAACAAGTACACATAATTTTATTTAATCAATGATTTCTTCAAGAACCAAAAGATTGCTAATCCACCCTCATGAGGTCCTCTAGTGATATTCTGCCTCTAATCTTGCTTTCGAAACATACTTTTAGTTCCTCGTTCTAGTCTAGAAGCTCTATTTGGATTTAGTCTAAGGTACTAAATACTGCTGAGTGATTCTTTTAGAATGGTAAAGCCCTCTAAAAATATACACACCCATTAAACGTTTTCACATTTCCTTACATTATATAATACTTATGTGTTTTATTGGGATATTTTGTGATAAAATAAGCTTAAGTAGAGCATATTGTTAAATGAAAGGAGAATGATAAATTTACAAAATGTTTTACAAATAAAAATCAAATAGTGTGGCATGCATTTCTAGTTGACCCCGTATAGTCCGATACCCAAAATACAATCCGGTTCAACCATTAATTATAGTAAATCAGGAGCAGCATCATCATGAAGACCACAGTTCATATAGAAAATGTTTGGAGAATTTCAAAGAAGACTTGGGTTAAATACCAGGCAGGGCCAGGTGAGAATTAATGACAGAAGCATGGTGGCAGCGTCATGCTGTGGGGATGCAATTTTCTCCAGCAGGGACAGGCAGACAGAGCTACAGTGAAATGGCTTAGATGAAAGCATATGTGTAAAGGCTCCCACGAAGTTGGGTGTACTTGACTGTCGACTTCCACGCATGCTCAAAGCGGACAACTGCCAAACATGTCCGCGCAAAGCTCAATTTTTACGACCATGTACACAGTGTCACACAAACTGCTTGGCGGGAAAAAGTTGCCACATCGATCTGTTTTATACGTCACACATTGACCCAGGACGCGCAGTGCCACTGTCTATATCCAATCTGACTGGGCATGGGGTATTTTGCAAAGTAAAAAAGGGCAAACATTTTATTATCTAGATGCATAAAGGTGCTAGACACTCAAAACATCTGCAGCTGTAATTGCAGTGAGAGGTGGTTTTATTGTGTCAGGGTGGTTGAATATAAATGTACACCAAACTTTCAGATTTGTATTTGTAAAACCTTTGAAAACTAATTTGCTGTCCATTTTACAAATATCCAGGATTTTGTGTTGTTCTATCACATAAAATCCCAACTAAATTCCTTTAAGGGTGTGTATTTATCATTTCCTTGCACAAAAGGCAAAGTTATGAAGTTCTGACTGAGTTACAAGATTCTGGTTCTGCCATCCTTTAATTTTAAACATAAAATAATTCAGTATCATATTTGGATGGCATATAATACTGGATGCAATAATGTACGTTAATATTTCAAAAGGTAGCAAGGTAAACATGTGGGTACTCAATAGTTAGTTAAATAGCAAACTTGGTGAAAGTTAGAATGGACAATGAAGTGTGAACACTGCCTGAAAAGTCAGGCGATTTATATCAAGCATGAGCTCATTTAGGTCCAGATAAACTGGATAAACTGTCCTACCTAGATACTAAGATATTACCTTTACATTGCTCCATCTTAACATTTAACACGAGAACACCAGCCGTTTCACATCAGTCTTTTCTACAAACTGATCAGCTCTACCTCTCCACTGCAGCTAACAATTCAACACTTTGGAAAAGCAACAGAGTGGCACATCTTGTTCTCACTCTGGGCACATTTTTAACCTGACCTTCTGCGGACCAAACCTTTGCAACTTAAAAGTGAACAAAAGTAGGGATTCATCATCTTACTTTTAACAACATAGCTATATTATTTGGAGTTGGTGATAACTGTGGCACTCCTGTCCCTCATTGACAAGAAGGCAGACAAACACCCACACACACACAAGTAGTTGAGATGCGCAGAGAAAGCAGGAATACACCCAATGTAATGTAAACTAGGACAAAGATGAACAGCACAACAGAAGTCTGAACTTACAAAGCAGTTGAGCATGGAGCAAGACACCCTTGCTGCGACGCTCATGTCGAGGAAAAGCAAGACTGTGCCTGAAAGACAAGCAGCACGACTGCAGCACAAGGAGCCGGCGTAACCATCCTTCTCCCAGCCACCCCAGCCCCCCTCTAACCTGTTTACCCCCAGCCACCTTTAGCAGGTTTTTCCCTTCTTAAGATGTGCTGAAGCATGACACGCTAGTCTCTTTTACGATCCTAACCCTAGCCTCCCTCTACCGCTGCAGAGAGGGGAGAGGGAGCACGCCGGTGTCTTAAGACGGCCCCTGTTAAACGGCTGGGAAAAAGAGGATAGTCCATGAAAAGCTACAAAGAGGAGCCGCAGTCCAACTGAGTCGCAGAGCTAAAACTGTGGGAAAAGCTGAAAAGCCTGCAGATGGAGTAGGGCCAGAGAGAGAGGAGGAAAAATGGGAGAAAGGAAGACGGAGGGAACTGCCTGATGCTTAGCTCCACCCTCTGCATGTGCATCAACCTCCCTCTCTCCCTTTGACATGCTCACATCTCTCCCCCTGTATCCCTTTCATCTCTTACTCCTCCCCCTCTCCCTCCTCTTTCACCCTTTGGTGATAGCTCCTTATGGAGATACGGTTCTGCTAAGAAGCGTAGCAGGACAGTCGACAGGAAAACCTGCCACACGTGTGCCATCTGACAACTGCAGTGCACTCCACCCCCCTCTGAGGTGCATGCAGGCTATGCTTGTATCATGTATGTACTGGAAATAAACAAGCATAAAATAAAGACAATACCACCCTATCCCAAGACAGAAAAGGAGGGGAAAACCTGTCATCTAGTTGGTGAAAGGTTTCTCATCACGAAACCGCTGCACTGGATCAGATGCAGCCGCACCTGCGCAACTGAGGACAGCGAAGGTTGGGGGGGGGGGGGGTTTGAAGGAGACTGAATCTATTTGGAGAGCTCTGGTGACACAGCATTATTGAGAATACTTCCTCTCCACCGTCTCTGCACATTTTGGATTGCATCAGTGGATGCAGAGCTTCAAGGGGGAATTTGTGGAATATAAAGCACCCCCCCACCACCACCAACCTTCCCCCTGCTGAGTCGTGACAGCTACTTACCGGCAGCTGCGTGACCCCCACATTATGTAACATGTGTAACAAAGTACGCAGAGCATAGGCTGGAGACTAAATGCAACACTGCAAGACGTTTATTTTACGGATGAAGGAATGAGATTGTACATGATAAGGATGTTATTTAACATGATGAAACAGCCAGTATTATTAGGCATTATTTATTTTTCCTTTTGTTGGTTGAGTCTCATTCTGTGTGGACTGTCCTGCAGAAAACAATGAGGGTGATATGTTTATATGGGTTATAATAAAAAATATATCAGCTTGGTACTGCTAGCTGAGAACTGTGATAAGACTTGAGTTGGAGAAAGTTTCTGTGCTAGAGTAAGAATTAAAGTTTTTACCCACTTTTAGCTAGTTTAGCTACAGCTCTTAAGCACGCTGAACATTTTATTCCACCAGCAGTCATTGCCAGTAAACATCACATGTAAGCTGAGGTTGTTAAGAAAAATGTTTGTATGTATGTTTGTTTATTACTATGTTAGTAATGTTTTTGCCTAAATCTCCAACCTATTCTTATTATCGGTGTAACGGCACACAAAAGTCACGGTTCGGTTTGTTTTTAGTACATTTCAATCAGGAGAAAAACTAATTTCTTTTACTTGATTCAGCAGGAAAATTTATTTTTTTCCAGACATATTTTGGCATTTATAAAAGGGGCAAGTATAGAATGACCAGAGGTCCTATTTGATTTTGCCAATTAATAAAATCATTTTACAGTAACAAAACCCACTGTTGAAAAATGCTTTGGCTCAGTCCACCTTTTTTCCCCATCATCACTGAATGAGAAAGCTTAATATCTCCAAACGGCAGGCTTTAGTGATAGCTGAAGCTCTGCTTTGTTTTGGTTCCACCTTTTAGGGTTCTGCGGTGGAACATACAGCTGTGCACTTAGTTTCACACAATGTTCAGAATAAAACAACACAGCCTTCGTTCAGTACAAGTGCCAACCAAAGATGTTTGCAATAAATGTACCGTTAAACCCCTAATTCTTATTTTAGCTTTTTCTTTAAAAAGAAAAAAACTAACAATAAAAAGGTTCTTGTTAGCCAGGATTGTACTGCAGAGCTGGGCCCAGCACAGGAGTCTGTTGTGAAAGAAAGGATCATCTGCAGCCATTAAACTTGTTGGTGCGCACCACTGACTGCAGCTGTGAAAATCTATCCTTAGCGTTTATTGGTATTGATCTTTCTGAACTTGTAGGTTTAAAATGTGTATTAAAGATGAATTCAGGAAGAGAAATTTTAAATAAATGTAATTCTCCTGTTTATTAACTGTTGATTGTGTGGATGTTTGGTACTTCAATGTGATTAAGAGATTACAAACTGACAAACACTGCCTGCTGTGACAACAGTTTATGTCAATTTAAACACTACAGTTTTAAGCTAATTAACTAATTAGAATAATTACATTCATATTAATAAAAAGGTAAAAAAGAGATCATTAGAATTGGACTAACTTTGATTAAAAAAAATTTTGGAAATTAATTAAATTTAAAGTTTTCCACTGTTAAACATGCATAACTTGTTCTCAAAAAGTTTGTTTAAAATGTACCCAAAAACAATGTACTTAAATCGATACACCAATTACAGACTGACTGTTTTAGCAGTGCATGTCAATAAAAACAGAAACAAAAAAAACTGAACTGAAAGCAATACAATGGATTTTAATATGGGATTTTTTAAAACCTGTTTTTAGGCCGGAGGGGGTGTATATTTTTCAAAAAGGGGAACTATTGGTGCTCAGTTCCTCCCTCAGAACAGTGAGCAAAATACCTTTCTTGAAGACTAAAGAGACAAAACATCAACGTCTAGGAGTGAAGGAAAGACCTTTGTACAAACATGGTGCAACTAGAAGATGATAATAGAGCAAGCAGAAGGTAGCAGGAATACAAAGTAAACAGGAAGAGATATGCCAGCAATATCTTGTGATGTCACCCGACATCATTTTCTTCTATTTGGCAAAACAATAATTAAGGCCGTGTCTCAATACTCGCACTTTCACCCTTGTGTCCCTCAATTGCGCGTTCCCGGTAAAGGGTTCGAGTGCGTAGTGTGTCCCAATTATCCAGAGTGCTCTTTCGCCCCGCCTCCTTTGTGCTCTAGATCCATACTGTGGCTACGCGTGCATCTAAGCGGACTTCAAAGTATATTACCCACAATTCATTGCTGCATGTGCCGTTTTGAGCAAAAACCAATTACAACCATCAATGTAATCAACCTTCAAATCAGAATAATCAGAACTGCCTAAACTTTATACAGCAAGCAGACGGTATATTTTTTTGCTGGTTTTCCAGGCTCAACATTGTAAAATGAAGCCACCGGCAAGAGTCTTCCTCTTTTGGTTCCTGCAGTATCTTCTCTTTAAAACAATTGCTTGTTGCAGTTTTAAAATAATTTTTAGCAGTACGACTGCAAAAACAACAACAGATCCGGCTTAGAGGTGCAAGTCAATGATGTAACCCCTACTATCCCAATTCTCCAGTTTAGCACACTTGTAACCTGCACACTTCAACTCCTATGTGCACTTTTACAAAGTACACACTTCAAAGAGGGGCATAGGGTGTAATGTGGGTCTTTGTTGCTAATTACATGTCACACTTTTAACTTTTTATTTAATTAAAAAAAGTAATCTTAAGGGAATTGCTTGCACTGGATTTTATTTAGGGGTACTAAAGGGGTTTCCTCTTCTTTACAAGGTTGCTCTGCCACTATAATAAAGTTAACTGAAGTTTATAGTTTTAATGTGAAAAACTGCGAAGCTCTCTATACGTTTCTATAGTTTTTAAAAACATTTATACCTTTTAACTAAAGCTCCCAAACACATTTATCTTTTTTTATCTCTGCATAAATCTTTATTTGCAATCTAAAACTTATTTGGTTATACTGCCTGTTAAAAATTAACAAAGAACCTTTGAAATGAGTAAACCTGTTTATGAAGTTAGCCATGGGTAATCTGTGATTCTCTGTCTATTTAAATGCAAAAGCTCTTCTTTAACCAGCCACAAAAGTGGGAACCAGACGGGCTCATGTCTCAGGGTTTATTTTAGGAAAACAGGGCAGCGAGTCGCCATTGCATGGTGTCAGCCTACATGTTCACACACAGATATACAGGAAAGTAAAGTAGTGCATAAGAAGTGAGACGTTAGGCTGGATTTCCAACTGATTAAAAAAACCTTTTTGCAAACTTAGGAGTGCAAAATATAAGAAGTGTCTATTGTTCCCTGGCAATTCCAATAGTTGGAATTGGAATATGAAGTAGATTTATGCAAAAAGTGTTAAATATTAGACATTTATGCAAAGACTACATCTCACACAGCAAAATAAAAAAAATTATAATTCACATTCACAGAAGTTAGTGCCAAGTTAGTACATATTTGACTGAAAGCAAAGGTAGTAGAGAACTAGACTACACAAACAAGGTCAAACTGTGACAGAAGCAAACGTCCCTTCTGTGAAATCATTAACAGCAACCTTAAATGAACCCTCAGGCCTCAACTACAAGCCTACTTGTTGCTTCTCAAACCACCCACACCTATGCAGGTGACTCAATTGGTTTGAACAAGCTGAACACACCTTTGCCTAAATGTGTGGTGAGGTTATGTTAACTTCTCTCAACAACTCTAAATAATCATACAAGGTAGCTTTTCAACACACAGCGGGTACAGAGGCAAGAGTAAAATCAACGCTATTGTCCTCGTTTCCATGCTCCTATTATCCTGCTCACAAATGAGCGGCATGAGCAGACAACGGCATGAACTCAATACCTTCTATCTTGTTTTGGTTGAGGAGGGAAAAAAAGCTAGAGGCTGGGAAGCAATTACAATCTGCCTGACACAAGAGGGGATTAGCAGGATCATATTATCCTTTAGTACCAAGTGCCAGAAAGGAGTCACACAATCCCACCTGAGAATCTCAACCTTAAAGAACAACAATAATACCCCTACCTGAACCCATTTAGTAGCTTATTGGAAAAACATCTATCTGATTGAGTTAAAGGCCATAAAGGTCAAACCACCTGTTGCACAAATACTGCCAACATGCCTAAATGTGGATATACAAATCATAACCAAAGCAACAATATGGCCTTGGGTAACCTCCTGTGGCTGAATTACTTCAGGGTGTTTTCACTAAACCTAGCATTGCTGTTTGAGTTTGGTTGCACATGCAGAACATAACTTTGACCACACCCAACCAATCTGCAACACACTAAGGATGGCAAGATAAGGGACCTGACAGCTGAAGTAATGCATACTATTAAACTTCGCTGCAGGACTCACTGGTTAGTATTCTCATTTCACCAGCCTTAGTGGGCACATCACCAGCCTTGAAACCATCTAGGCCAAAGTTCTCATTAAGAAGATGAGAGCTGGGCAACCAGCGACAATGACACTGTGTGGACTGGGCTGATCAGGACGATGGAGCACATATCCTCCCATTAAACTTCCTGTTTCTGTTCCCTTTAGGTTTAAGAAAAAATTGTCATCTTGATCACACGTTTTCTTATCTTTCTAGGTCATGTCTTTAAAACTTAAAATTTGAAATATGGCGGCTTGACGGACTTTCAGGAATTCATAAATTCCTAAATTATTTGGAATAATGGTGCGGGCCATTTTAAAAACAAACACACTCATCTTAAACTTAAAAACAGATGTTTTTTTTAAGAAACACAAAAATCCATACAAATGGTTCTCTAACATTTTTGTAAGCTCTGCAAAACACTAATTAAAAAAAACCTGCTGTTGGTCTTCTGCCTGTGAATGTCAGCCATTCCCCCAGTAAGCTCTGAAGCAGCATTTTACGCAGCAAATTTGTAAACATGTAGTGTAATTTTGTGAGCGTAAACTGGAAAAAGCACTGAAATGTTTTACAGGTTAAATTATCAACAAGTCATATCAAAACAGGCAATTTAACATACAACAAGTTAGCCTAGCAGTTCAGCAAACTGCTCCACATGAAGTCATCCTCAGAGGGAACCCGATTTAAACAGCGTCCGTCTCCGCTCTTCACCGCCAGTCGTTCCAGTCCTGATTTACATTGGAAGCGCACCGCTGCAAAGCCCAGAGGTGCTCCGAGAAGCATGCACAGATCTTGCAATATAAGCCAGTGATAAATGCAGAAGTCAGACCGAAACAATTCATTGTATGGAAGCTAAAACAGTCTAAACTGCTTCACTTTTCATTTTTTTGCATCCAGATATTTTCACAAGCTTTGTTCTACAATGGGTGAGTATACAGAGTAGAGAGAAACTGTTTTGCTTATTTTGGTGCCTTTAACATTAGGTTTTGATTACTTAAGTTAATGTGTATAGCCAGGTAATTGATCTAATGCATACAACTGCTAATATGCACATATTAAAATAGTGAGGCCTTTAAGAAAATCTAGTCTGTCTTTAGTGAATTATTTTGAAAATACGGATGTGGTGCTTGTTCAGTCACCTGTTGGTGCAGTGCGATCTGTGTAGATTGACTCCGACCTGGCTCTGGCATCCGGCAAAAATAGAATCGTGCCGAATTTTGCCTTATTGACCATAAATGGTGTGTAATTACTGCGTTCGTCCTGTGGCGGGGTGGAGACAGATGATATTTTTATTGACGACTAGCTGAATACACAGAGCCATATATCTGCAGTGTCTTGCATGTCATTCCTGAATAAGTGTTGCGCCATCACCATCGTAATGCAGACCACGTAATGCGTATGGAATGCAGTGTATATATCTTATGGACTATCAATAAGCACTAGCAGCCTGTTTTTTCAAATTTTTCGAAATTAAGCCGACAGGAAACAGGGTGAAGAGAGTGGGGGAAGGGTATGCACATTCAATCCCACAACAGCCTGCGTCAAAGTATAAGGCCTCCATACATGGGTCGCGGGCTTAAGCCCCTGCGCCACCAGTGCCGCGCCCAGGGTTCAGTTTTCCTTGTCATACATGACCTAAGTCATGTTTATTTGACTTTAAAGCTTAAGCAATCTAAATTTCAACGGAAGTTGATGTTTTCCAGCTTTGGCAGGAGACTCCAGTGCCTTTGCACATAGGTTGCCATACTTCAGCGTCTTCCTACTGTATACAGAGAGCTTCATAATAGTTACTACTCAAATGCATGTTTTCGATCCAAACCTCTTAAATATACACATGATAGAGCTGGTAGTTAATAATGTAACAATGTTTTTAAAACATCTTAAAACATCCAAATTAAAGCAAGTAAGAGATTCAGCAACAGAAGTTTTATCCTGGTTTGCAGGGTAGGCTGAATGTCGGGATTAATTCCCTTCGACTGGGCTATTTGCTTCCCTGTTTTATGTGGTTTCTAGTTTTGCCAGAGCATAACACCCACATTCCTCAGCTAGAGCTAAAAATAAAAAAAAATAAGAAAATGCCTCCAGCAGATTAAAAAAAACGTTTATGAAAGAAGCAATTAAAATAAATGAACATAAACAACTGTAAATGTTTAAGACACCGCTAATTGCACCTTAAACTTTTTATGATTTTTGGAGATCTTCCAGAAACCCCACTTGGCCTATCTGAAAAGTATATTCAGCTGGCATTTCAAAAAAAGTGTCTAAGTAAGAATGTTCAGATCATATCGTCTTACCTTTTCCAGAACACCAAGTGGAGTCCACAAGAGATGTAGGCTAGTGTTTATTTGTCTCTACTGGCAGCCTTTTATTCTAATATCACTGAAGAAAACATTCAATACTCAATCTCTGGAGTTTTGTTGTAATATAATTTTAAATATCACATCTAATATAGTGTGTTTTCCATGTAAATGTTTCTTGTAATTCAAATTAGTTTTAGATATGTGGAAAAGAATAACTCAACATTTGTTATGGAGGAATGTGTCCAGATTTTTGTAAATGTCAACTACTATTCTGATTTCTGTCACATATTTTTATGCACCAGTTTTGAAATGGAAAACAGATTCCAACTTTTTGCTTTCTATATTTTTAAAAATCCAACATATGCTAACAACTAAAGCCCAATCTGGCTTACAGTAAAGTCTGAGCTGGACACATTTACCATGTAATAACTCTGAGGTTCTAAACAGTGTCTTCAGAGTGATTGAGGTGTGAAAGGTGGATTGTGTGCAACTCTTCGTGCCTTGTTTAGACCTGCAAACACACTTTGCCATTTCCTGTAAAAAAGTGAAGTTGTAACTTGCCACTTTAGTTTAGACGAATCGTGTACAGGGTTCAGAGAAACTAGTGGATTAAAATGTATCAGGAATCATCAGGGGGAGGATGTTTTTACATATACCCTACCCTCTTCAGAGTGATTGGCTTACCATGTTGCCAGCCATCGGTGTTGCAGACAGAGACTGTGGGTGCTCCACCTTCAGACTCCTCCCCTCTCCTCCTCTGTCTGCTGGGCTCTACTGTGCCACTAATGGATCCTGCCAAGATAAAAAACACATTACCTTGAGACTTCTTCTGTGTGTAGGTGGTTGTAAAGTGTGTGATTGCTCAAAGGACTGGATTCTAACCCTTCTTGGTTCAAAGTACAGTCTAAACTGTAAAGCAGTAGTATATGAGCAGAGCTAGAAAAGACCCACAATCCAACAGTTTTCTAAAAACTGTTTGAGGTAAAGACTGATGGATTGACTGGCTCCCTGGGATGAGAAGGGCCCTCTGTAAATGAGTTCAAATCAAAGCAAAAACGCAGTAAAATGCAGCGCTGCAGGCAGACATGCAGGAACGTGCCAGACGTGTACTCTGACACCAACATAGTGACACAGGAACAGATCAGCTGACTTAACTGGAGAATCTTTGATTTATAGGAAATGCCAACTCAACATTCCCCATCAGATAATCAGCAGTCACACAGATAACATGCAGGAAAACTTTTCTCCACACCCAAAACAGAACAAGGAGCTCAGGTGTTCACCTAATAACAGATTGTAAAAATCACCTCAACAGTGAGCATGTATTGGCCAACGGGTTCTTGTTGTAAACATGATGACCTGAAGCCAAATACTTTGTCTATAAACAGCTAGAGCCATTTTTATCCTTCTACCTCATCAGAAGACATAACAATAGATACTACTACAATAGTACAATGCAAACATAACAAAACATTTATTCTTCAAACCAGCAGTTCACTGAATGAATACAGAGCTCTCTGTGGCTGCATTCATTCACTGCATTCTTGTGTCTTTGCAAGTTCAGTCAGAAGGGAGAGGAGCATGCTCAGTCCAAGTTTACAAAATTCAATGGCCTTCAGACAAAACATGGACAAAGTGTTTACTTCCCAGTGTTTAGGACTAGACTAAACTAACTGATTATAGTTTCACATTGTTCTGTCAAAGTTTTGACTTGGAACAGCCGTCTTCTCACTTCTCTAAGCTTAGCTATTTTACCGTGACACACCCCCTTTTGCACACCGCTCTACAGAATGAAAAAAAAAAACCAAACAATATATGCACAAAACCCTACTTTAAATGTAATCTTACCTCACACAAAGTGTTGGATCAAACTTCTGTTGAAACCTTGACTCACTTTTTAAGACTGAATTCGAGCTGTAAAGAGTTGCAGTAGCCTCCGTCTCCCAAACAGAAACTGGTTGTAATCAAGTGCATGGCATACCTCCCTCCCTCCTCCCTCTAGCGCCCTGTCACTACAGCTTACTCTCACCCCCTCCCACTCTGCCTCGCTCCCTGAAGTGAAAGAAACCATACTGCGGGTCACACACTCTTAACAATTCACAACATACAGCACACTCGTGACTCATTTTATCAGAAGGCATTACTTTCAATTACAATCGCACAACTTATTTCATACAGTCAATGCTTCATACATGCAGTTATAAGAGATATATCACATTGAAACAATACGACCCGTTTACTGGACTTACTCTCCTACTCTGTATTTTGGAACTGGTAGCAGAGCTTGATGTTAACAAAACAAAGACCTTCTCCATCAACAAACTGATCTAGAGGCTGACTATTATTTATGCACGAAATGACTGTAACCCTGACAAAAAAAAAACTATTTCAAAATGTGAGAAGATTTTAAATATAATCCAGTGGTATGTTTTCCCCACTAAAAAATGTACATATACAGTGACAACACAGCTGGGTAATAAGGCACAGATTTCTACTGCAGCACATCCCAAAATATAACATCTCTAAGCACACAAAAGACAAAAACTGTAAACGGCATAAACAATAAAAAACAAGACTTAAGCAGATTAGTTGCTGTTGGTTTATAAACAGGCAACGTTTGATAGATTGCAGCAGATTCTGACACATTCACGTTGCAAGGAGTTCAGCCTTGTATTTTTGAACCAGAACTGGACTCTTTTGACCCTAAAGCCTCAACAAATGCTCCCAGGGACAACAACGTTAAAGCAAACAGTGCTGGTGACAATAACTCTTTTCTGTTTAATAATAATTACAGCTGAAACAATTAATCTGATTAATAGTGATTAATCGATTATTGAAATAATCAACTAATTTAGTAACTGAATTCAGTTTTCAATTCAGTTTATTTATATAGTGCCAATTCACAACACGTTGTCTCAAGGCACTTCACAAAAGTCAGGTACATACATTCCAATTAATCTTAATCATTGAACAGTGCAGCCAGATTTTGTTATTTATTCAAATTGGATAAAAAGTTTTTCTATCTAAGGAAAGAAAACCCAGCAGATTGCATCCAGTCAGTGACTTGCAGGATTCACTCCTCCTGGATGAGCATGTAGAGACAGTGGACAGTCACTGGCGTTGACTTTGCAGCAATCCCTCATACTGAGCATGCATGTAGCGACAGTGGAGAGGAAAAACTCCCTTTTAACAGGAAGAAACCCTCCAGCAGAACCAGAACCAGGCTCAGTGTGAGCGGCCATCTGCCAGACCGACTGGGGTTAGAGAGAACAGAGCAGGGGACACAAAGAGAACAAAAAAGCACGGATCCAGAGTACTTTCTATGGAAGGAAAAGTAAATGTTAATGGATGTAGCTCCTTTTGTCGTTTCACCTAGAAAGAAGAACAGATAAACTTTGAGCCAGTTTTTAAGTTTAGAGTCTGAAAGGAGCACATATAAATTAGTTAACAGTAGAAGCTCAGTCCCAAACGCCATGTCTAGTAGAGAGAAAGGGGTTAAACACAAAAGACAGGGCCATGTGGATCATCGGTAGAGGGTGAGCATAAGTTTTTGCCAGCAGAAGCTCGGGACGATGCCCCCCTCCAGAAAGGTGTCACAGGTAGACACAGAGTCAGGCCAGGTGTAGCTTCTAGGAAGAGAAAGAGAGAGAACAAAGTTAAAAAACTCAAATAACAGCAAAATATCAAAATTGGAGACTAGCGTGAGAAAATAGCGAAGAGGGTGAAAGTGGTCATTATGTTCCTCCAGCAGTCTAAGCCTATAGCAGCATAACTACAGAGATAGCTCAGGATAACTTAAGCCACTCTAACTATAAGCTTAATCAAAAAGGAAATTTTAAGCCTAGCCTTAAAAGTAGACAGGGTGTCCTGCCTCACGGACTAAAACTGGAGCTGGTTCCCAGGAGAGGAGCCTGATAACTAAAGGATCTGCCTCCCATTCTACTTCTAGAGACTCTAGAACCACCAGTAGACCTGCAGTCTGAGAATGAGTGCTCTGTTAGGAACATATGGAACAATCAGATCTCTGATGTATGATGGAGCTAGATCATTAAGGGCTTTATATGTGAGAAGGAGAATTTTTAAAATTTTATTTGGATTTAACAGGGGGCCGTGAAGGGAAGCTAAAATAGGGAAATATTTATCTCTCTTTTAATTTTCATCAGAACTCTTGCTGCAGCATTTGAATCAGCTGAAGGTTTTTAAAGGATTTTGGGGACACCTGATAGAAAAGAATTAAAATAGCCCAGCCTGAAAAAACAAATGCTTTGGACTAGTTTTTTCAGCGTCACCCCGGGGACAGATATTTTTAATTTAGGCAAGTCCGGGGGGAAAAAAGGAATCCTAGAAACCTTTTAATATGGGTTTTAAAGACATGTCCTGGTCAAAAATAACCCAATTTTTTTACTTTAATGGGAGTAATTTTAATGCCATCCAGGTTAAGTGATTGACTTAGTAGTTTCTTTTTAAAGACTCCGGTCCAAAGACGACAACTTCTGTCTTGTCTGAATAATCATGAACTGGAGTATATAGACTCTAAAACACGCCATTTGCTGAAAGAACAACCCACTTGATTAATTGAAAAAATAGTCGACAGATTAATTGATTAGCAAGCCCTAAAAATAAGTTTGTATTTATAGTGCCCTTTAAATACAAGTATCCCAAAGTGCTACAAAAACAACGATAAAAACATAAATAATAAAGCTAAAGTTAAAAATCAATCATAAAACCTGGAAAACAGAAATGTTTTCAGTCCTTTATTAAGCAGACTCTAGAGTCTGTGGTAACCTCAAATTTATCAGGAAGCTCATTCCACAAACGAGGGGCAACTAAGGAGAACGGCCTCCCTCCCAGTTGTAGGAGTGTGGACCAGAGGGAGCGCCCTGTGGTCTGCAAGGGCAGCAGTTCTTTAAGGTAACCAGAGGATCTTGTATTCCTGTTTGAATGTCCATTAATATTCATCGTTTAAAAGAATTTGTAAAAGCTGCAGCACCTTAACTACAGGTATCAACTGATATGACAGTACGAGACAGTTCGAGATGGGACTGATTCGTGTTATTTTTGGGTGGGGGTGTTTACCTTGATGATTTACAACACTTATTATTATTGACTAGTTATTCCAAAGGCAACAAATTATATGACTGATTTTAGAAAAGGGTCTTAAGATTAAGGTACCGAAGCTTTCACAACCAAGCATGTACTATAATTCAGTTCAATCAATTGCAATTCAGATTATCTATAAAGCACCGATTCACACTAAATGCTACATCAAGGCACTTTACAAGACAAACACATCCAGTTTATAAGATAAATCCACGACAGCAGTGATTCAGCTCATCAAGTGACAACAAATATGTTATAAAACTAAAAACGTACAAAAACCGGTTTCAAAAAACAACAATTACGTTCAGGTTGTTCTAGCTCTTGTGCAATACACATAAAATCCCAGAGAAACTCATTTGGAACCTTGAGGCTTCAGTTTGTGCGTCGTTTCGTTATATTTACAGACAGATGGCAACAAGTCTTCTCTGGAAATCAAGATTACAACTGCAGCAGCTAAAGAGGCCTGTCCCTCTGGCTAAAAGGGTGACAAAGGTAGCTATTCCAGGTAAATACTTCCACCGTTCTCAGTCATGTGATTACTTCTGCAATCGTGCTTGAACATGCTTGAACATAGCCATATGACAGAAATAACACTAGAGCTAAACAATACACTGAATCACAGTCCTCATCACAGTCCTCATCACAGCAGCCACATCACAAGTGCAAAGAACTACTTGGATGAAATATTTGGTAGGACATTATTGCCATGCATGGAAATTCTGCATGTTGGATGGACATTCACAGCCCTGGATGCCCACAGTCAATTTTTAGTGGCCGAGATCCTAAAGCTCACAAACAACAGTGGTGACATTGTGATGACGGAAAAATTTAAATGTCAGGAACATGCGGGCTGATCATATTCAATATAGTCAAAGCAATGCTCAGCAATGGTTTGAAAATAACACATTTTTCCTCATATCATGCGGGCTTTAATAAAACAAACAAAAAAACAAGTCTGAATCCCACTAAAGAAAAGAATGGTGTTTTGATAAATTTCAAATATCAAAGTTAATCCAACAATAAATCCCTACAGTACTACAAGCAGGATGAAAAGACTGCAACAGTAATGGGTCTTAGAACATTGAAGCTAGGTGGTAACTAGTTATAATACAGGTACATCTCAGTAAATTAGAATATGCTTATTTAAAATTTAAAATAACTTTTACACAGGCAATAAACATACTTTTCACTAAGGCCACATTTCTGTATTAATATGTTTTAATTGGTCTGATGTAAAATTCTAATCCAAAATGTCATGTTTTCATTAGTTGAAAGCAGATAATCATCATAATTTACAGAAATAAAGGCTTGAAAACATCAGTCTGTGTGGAATTAATCTATATAATGTATGACTTGGTGAATTATGTTACAGAAATAAATGGTCTTTTAATAATATTCTTTTTTAATGAGACGCACCTGCATGTTACATATATAATCCCAGCTTGATTTCTAGCATGAGTAAACCAGTAACTGCTGGCCAGCTACATTTAAAAAAGGATAAGACATAAGAAAAGGTTAGTCTCTGAGTCAGCTTTATCATCTGTCTCTACACATGAAAATAAAGTATTGGTTTAGTTGAAATAAAGTGATTAATCAATTACATTATCAGCAACATAAGATTGACACTAATATAAAAGCCTTTAAACCTTACCAATTTAAGCATTAAAACTTTTTTTAAATAGGCCACAAAAAAGTACTATACTAAATTAATTTCAATTTCCAACCTAAGCACCCATCTTGAGCACACCCTCTGATCAGCCATCTATTCCAAGGGTTGGGGGAATCACCAAGGTGTTCCTGAGTCAGCATAAATAAAATCCTTCCAGGGATCCCTTAGTCTGCCCTGAGGCCTCCACCTGACCAGCCCTCAGTAAATGGTAGTATTACATATTTCTCACAAGTCCTTATAGTGTGTGTATATACTGTATATATATATATATATATATACACACACACATCTAAACTGTCTGATTGAAATGCATGTGTTCCTTTGAAAATGGTTACTCAAATTAATATGATCTTTCAACTATGAATCATTTTAAGCAATCAGGTTTTGATGCTTTAATTAAGACTCAAACACAGTTTTCAAACATAGGGGTACCACCACAGTGACTATGGAGCTTGGATCCATATTTACCCACTGATGCAGACCAATCATCTCTGCTTCATTAGACTGAATGTCAATAGGTCAACCTAGTTTATTCCTGCATTCTTCAGCATTCATTCTTGCTTTCGTCTGGGCAGCTTAGAAGTGTATCCTTAACTAATGTTACATTTGGAAACTTTTCTCCAAATTTGGCCATATTTACTTAATTTGTAATCCTCCAAACGAATCAAGTCAAATGTGCAAACCTCTTGAACTTTTTACACGTTACAATACAACCAAACAGTTCAATGTACTTTATTCGGATTTTGACAACATGTAGCTCATGCACAGCATGTAACTAAATGCGAGTGAATCCTAGAAGAAAACCTGTTGGGGCCGGCAAAAGATTTGATACTGGGTGGAGGTTAAACTTCCAGCAGCTGGATGCCCCAAAACATCCAGGCACTGCTAGTGAACGTTATTCCAAGCATATTCCTGGTCAAAATGGCCCAGTCAAAGTCTGGACCTAAACCTATTTGGAAATGTGTGGCAAGAAAAGAAAACTAATGTTCACAAATGCTCTCCATCCAATCTGATTGAGGTTGAGCTAGTCTGCAAAGGAGAATGGGCAACATTTTCAGTCCCTAGACAGAAACTGAACAACAGACCTGCAGCAAAAGATTGTTCGACGAAGAACTCTCTTCTACAGGGACCCTGAACATATTAATCCAACACTTTCCAGAATTTTATTTATAAATTACATCCATCTATCTCATTCAAACATTACGTTGAGCTGATCTATTCAATAAAATTACAAGTCTGCCGAACATGGAAACTTTTACCAATCTTCTTTAAAACATGTTGTCAACTCTTAAATTTTCTCTTCGTGTAAACAAAATTCCTTAAATAAACCCCCAGATTTCAGGTGAATGCAATTTTGAAGAAAAAGTGCTGCGTCATGTGTTATGTGATGCTCTTTCCACAGAAAGTAAACCAACCACCGAGATAAGAAAAGCAGGTTCTCCTACACATCATGTGAGTTTCAACTGAAAATCACGCTCTTATCAACAGACAGTTTTAGGCCATATAAACACCTCTGCTGGAACAAACCAAGATGTCAAGTAATTAAAAAGACATCAAATCTGATTTACGGAGGCTTAATCTGGCATGTAAAAAAGTTCATACTTGGTGTTGAAGTTACCAATTTGTAGTTATTTGAGAAGCAGTCTAGTTCTTCAAATCTCGGGTATCATTGTTAATTATATTCTTATGAACATATACAGACTGAAACAATTTAGTGGATTTGTAGTACTTTTTTCTTCCTCATTCAAGTTAAACTGAAACTTTGAACGTAAACAGCTCCTAAACAGGGAAATATTCGGCAGGTGTTAACACAGAAATACAGAAAACTTTAACACACTAATATATCTGCTGAAGCAAAAACATTTTTTGTTCATAAGTCAAGTTTAATTATATAATTTATAGGCCATTAAATGCATCAAAAATAATAAAAAAAGATTTTTTAATCAACATATGAGATATAAATTGATTTTCTAATTTAATCCTTAGCTGTTAAAGTTTATCTCTACGCCATTATTCCTATTTAAAGGTCTATTTTTTTCCTAAATTTTTTGACAGATATAAATTTATTAATATATAATTTTCCCAAGTCTTTCTATTTTTTTCATATTAATTTCCTCACCATTATATTTTAAAAAGATCTTTACTAAAAAAATAAATATTTTTTAGATACATTTTTTTGTCTTTTTAATTCTAAAACAGAGATGTATTTTCTCCCTGTTGAATTTTTCGATGCAACGGATTTCCCTGAGTCCATTTATTCCCATCCTTCATTTTTTATTTATTTATTTTTTGACATTCCTTGGTCGCTGTTTTGTCTTTTTTGTCTCAAAATGCGTCTGAAAACGTAAAAACAAAAGGGGCGGGGGAGAGACAGAAGGTGGTGGTCTCTGGAACAGCGTCACCGCCTCAGCTTGTCTCCTAATGGCTGAGGTCAAGTCTCTAGGAAGTAGATGCTGAGCCTCATTCTGTTTCCTGTCTAGTTCTGAAAAGGAGCTAAATGTGGTAGGATTGGTCCACCTTACAAAACGACTGCAATTCTGGATTTATCAATCGAAAACCTTGGTAAATAAGGCCACTGGATTTTTCTTTTCTTGAACACGTTTCACCTCTCATCTCAAAACCTTTAATATGAACTGAAGAAGCCATTAAGGTGTCAATGTTCTTCTTCTGCTCATATTCCTAACTTCGGTCTTCGTTGTCATCTTTAGCTCAGCTTTTACCCACAGAGTTACCTGAAAGACCCTGGCAGACTGGTCGAGATGCCAAAATTAACCATGCACAGGCCTGGCAGTTTACAGACACCGATTAAAAACAACAATACTGTCTTTAACAACTTCTCTGACAATATGTTTAAGGTTTCACAGCAGCTACCACACCAAAAGTGAAAAAACAAAGTCAACACCAGAACTCTTATTATAATAGGATACTGATAGTAATAATTTAACATATCCATGTAAAGAATTCACATGTCTATATTTTTGGTTTAAAAAAAGCTTCTCTTTCTGGCTGTTTAACACCCACATCATGTCGACCGGTTACCAGATATGTAATCATCTTTAGCTTACTTTATTTTGAACGTGTCAGAGACAAAAAAAAATATTAGTATTCCTAAAATAATAAGAAATTCAGAATATCAGTAATAATAAAATAGTAAAAAATTATTTTTTAATAACAATTACAAGCTCTATAACCAGGGCATTCTTATTCAGTTACCCAAATCAGTCTATAAAAAACCTTTTCTGCTAATCCCAAGTAATTACTTCGATCAACTTTGTTTTAAACAAATGTAACAATAAAATATCAAAAACATAATAAAATAAATAAATAATCATCAAATGATTTCAAATGAATAAATAAATTACACTTGTCCACACCCATCTATAACTTTGGTTTATTTTAGCGTTTTAACCAGCAGTGTGACAGAGACATACTGTATTTATTCAATTATGCCAATCAGGCCAAAAATACCAATTATTTGATCCAAATGTATCACTTTTATCAAGTAAAGTTTATTTTGAACACCTTAGAATAAATTATTGAAATAAATTATTAGTGATGATTATCATTAGAATTTATTGACAGAGAGCCATCTGTACATATCTTCCTCCTGGGTAAAGATTAATTTTGAGGTAAAGGCTGATTAAATGCAGCTGGAAGATTCCAGGGTGCTTTTCGCTGAATTAATGAACCATGGTCAAAAAAGTCCAGAAGCAAAACATGCTGTCTGATGAAAACACAACAGGTGTAAACAAGGTGATTAAAGCTTAAAGACCCGCCGTGTGAAAGTGAAAGTCGACACCAGCCCGTTCCCTGACTGATACTATGCTCCCAACATGACAACCCAACAAAACCGAAAGCGTGTCTCTCAGTGAGAACTGTGTGTCCAATAGCACTCGGCTAGCTTCCGGATAGCAACAATATTAGAGGCAGCTGGGTAGAACTCGCTCATATATGGACTTAAAACAACAAACTAGCTCAAGGTTCACAAGTACCACCTTAGCCTGAAAGCCCAGGAGCATGTCACATAAAACGCACAACTCAGAAGTCACTTAATTTAAAGAAATAGACCGAGTTACTCACTCAGAAAGAATCAGCTGACACAACGGTGACTCAGTACACTACTGAACTTCCGCATTCTTGTGCGATGACAAAAACGCCAGCCAATTGCGAGCAAGCAAACGAAGCATTCTAAACCAATGGCGTTGCAGCATTTTTTTCGGCCAATAAGAATTAAAATCAGTAACGCCATTGGCTAGCACACGCCCACAGCAGAGCCAATCAAATATTACTAAACGCTTAAAGCGCACCAATAGAAAATCACAGCGCGGCACAACCTGGGTACACACAAATAGCGCGGTACGTGCGGCTGCTCACATGTACGGCGGCGAGAGTACAGCCGACGTGAAGCACTCAAGGAATTCACTACTTAATGTAAATTAACCACAGCAATTGATTAGAAATGAAAGAAATATAGTTTTGTTTAATTCAGCACACTAGGAAATTGCACACATTTAGCTCCCTTTAAAATATTATGTAGTCATATAATTATCAAGCAGAGTAAAAAATATATAGATTTTAACATAACTAATCCGTTCCATGATCATTACTTTCAACAGCAGTCCACAGCAATTACATACAGTACTGTGTGGTCGATCTTAAGAGTTTAAATCATAATTTTAGAAATAAGTACTATTAAGTAAATAAAGTGGGTATGTGTCAATATATGTGATTCACTATAATGATTAAAATCTGATCTCTTCCAGGGAGAACGTTCTAGCTATGAATATTGATCAGCCTGATTTAAGGATTATGTTTGATTTCTTCAAGCGAAATTGCGCCCTCTGGTTGTAGAAATTAGAAGAAGGGGTTCTAAGAACAATAGCAGAGATTCAAGACAAACGTATTTACCCTCACCTTTATCACTGTGTGTGTTTCATTTTTTTGCAAAAGTGTTTTTAATTTTACTTCTACATTATGGTAGAAAAAGCCTCCTTGCCTTTTAAAAGCCTCCTTGCCATTCTAAAACAGCAAATCCTCTAAACTTTGTTGGAAATGCTCAAGTCAGAGATGTTTTCCATGTGTGAGATTCATCTTCCCCCCTAACAGTATAAACCTTTGTTGCAGTTTTTGTGTGCATGTTTCATTTTTGTGGACTGACACTTCTTTGACGCAGGTTACAGGAGAGAAGAAACAACCTGGTCGACTGCAGTGCTGAATCTTTTAAAGGAGATGCATCAAGAAACGAGGAGGCGGACAGGTGGGTGTTGATCCTACAGAACCAATCACAGCTGGTCATCGGGTCAGTACTTATCTGAAGGCTGCCAGGCCAAACACTGATTTCTGATATCCCTCTTCTCTGAACTGAGATCCACCTGCAATCACAGCATGGTAAGAGTCTTCGCTATGATCACATGATGAGTAGAAGGGAATACCAGCCATTTAATGCACATTAGAAATATAATATTTTGCTAATTAATCTTTAATAATTTGGTTCTTTTTTATATTTAGACAAGCTACACAGATAAAGGGGAGAAGGTAAGGTTTAAATTATCTGATCTGGTTTTTGTGTTGATTGCAAGCTGTAAACCTTTCTAAATGTATTTTCTGTTGGCCTTCTACTTTCTAGCCTTTGAGGGGACGATTTGTTAGGTTTCATCATATCACTTTTTGGGTTGGCAATGCCAAGCAGGTTAGTATTTAAACCGACTGTCACATAGAAAACATGTGATTAAGCATGAAGCACATCACCTACAGTCACTGAGAGTGTGAAGCCATGTCTCAGTTTCATCTGTAAGTGATCTTCAGAGTATCACAAGTCTGATCACTTTCCAGGCAGCATCATTCTACTGTGACAAAATGGGCTTTGAGCCTCTGGCCTACCAGGGTTTGGAGACCGGCAGCCGAGAAGTTGTGTCTCATGTCATCAAGCAGGACAAAGTATGCCGATGGAAATCATGCTTCTGAGTGGCTGAATTTACAACATTTCCACACTCTGCTTAAGTACAGTCTTATTCCATGTCTTTATAGATCATCTTTGTGTTCCAATCTCCACTAACCCCTGGAAACGAAGGCAAGTTTGCTCCTCAGGACACTTGAGACACTCTGAAAGATGAAAGGCTTTGAATGTGATTAGCATTATCTCTGCTTTTCAACATGCTTGTGCCCTCTTTCAGAGATGGGACAACACTTGATCAAACATGGAGATGGAGTAAAGGACATTGCATTCCAAGTGGAGGACTGTGACTTCTTGGTCAAGGTAACCTGACAGGAGAAGGTGCAGACGGGATGCTTCTTCTTTGGCTTTAATGTAGAGCCTTGCAAAAGTATTCATATGCCTTAAACTTTTTCACACTTTGTGACATTATAGCCTCAAGCTTTATTATATTTTATTTGGTTTTTTTGTGTTAGATCAATACAAGGTAGTACATAAAGGTGTACAACTAAATATCTGAAGGGTAGCTTGCTCTTATCTTCAGTCCCCCTTACTCTGGCATCTCTAAATAAAATGCATGCAAACCAATTGCCTTTAGATGTCACCTAATTATTAAAGAGGTGTAAAGATACACATGTGTAATTAAGTCTCAGAACACATTAAGTTGTTCTTTGAAGGCCTTCGATGTTTGTTATAGAACATCAGAGAACAAACAACATCATGAAGACCAAGAAAGGTCAGGAAGAAGGTTGTGGAGAAGTTTACAGCAGAGCTAGTTTATTAAACATTATCTTCAACTTTGAACATCTCAGAGGGCACTGTTCAACCTCTTACCCAATAATGGAAATAGTACGGCACAGCTGTCAATTTACCAATTCATGGCCCTCCACCTCAACTGAGAGGCTTGGCAAAGAGTCTTATTCATAGAAGCAAACAAGAAGTCAATGGTAACTCTGGAGGGACAGCTCAAGTGGCCGTATCCTTTGACAACTATTAGCCATTTTCTCTACAATTCTGACTTTTAAGACCTTTAGGATCAGATTTGTACAGAGCCGCAAAGTTTCATTTGGTGTTTGCCACAAGCCATCTAGGAGACACCAGAAGCATGTGAAAGAAGGGCCTCTGGACAGATTAAACCAAAATGTATTTTTTTGCAGGACACTATTTGTGGAGAGAAACTAACAACGCCAATCAGTCTGAACACACCATCCTGGTGGTGCCACTTATAGATGGCAACATCAGGCTTTAGAAATGTTTTTCTGCAGCAGGGACAGGAAAAGCGGATCAGTTTATGGGAAAATGGATGGAGCAAAATACAAGACAATTCTATAAGAACACATCTTAGAGACTGCAGAACCTTTGGATCTTGGGTAGACATTTACCATACAGCAGGACAACGACCTTAAACATCAGTCCAGAGCTACAATGTTATATTTATGTGTTAAATGACCCAGTCAAAGTCTAGACCTCAATCAAATTGAGAATCTGTTGCAAGACTTGAAAATTGTTGGTCATAGATGATCACCATCCAGTCTAAGTGAGATTAAGCCAGTTTGCACAAATTCCCTTCTCTACATATGCAAAGCTGATAGAAACATCCCATACCCTTTTGTGCTGGTTTATTCACATGAAATACATTGACGTTTGTCACTGTAATATGGAAAAATGTCAAGGGTGGTGAATACTTTTGCAAGGTTTTCCCCCTGAAGTATTTCTGATTAGGTGTTTTAAAATATAGGTTACTTGAAAAGTTTAAAGAACTTTACTGCATTACTGATGTTCACTACATTTTTGGCACTTTTTATACATGTAGACTGTTAAGCAATAATAGATATTGGGCACCAAAAGCATATAGGGATTAAATGTTTGACCTTCAGTTGACCCAGGTTCCCCTGTTTCAATGAACTGTTTCATGTTAACTGTTGGTTTCCTACAGTGTGTGTTGAAATAACAGCAAACATGACAGCCTTATAACAGATTCTACAGTAGCCCAGCCCGTCTGAACTTATTGCTCAGTCAAGGTCAGACAGGCTTAGATAAACTGTCTCTGTTGGCTGTCAGGTAGCTGCAAAGTTACAGAATCGCTGCTGACTCAATGCAGATATGAGTGTAGCAACATATTTCTGTCAACCAGGCGCGTAGTTAGACCTGGGCTTCCGGGGCGGAAGCCCCGGATGTTTTCTGAATCGCTCCGGACTTCTTGATAGAGGAAATTTAGAAGTATTAAAAAGATGCAGCCACAAAATGGTATTGAAGTTCACATTTTTATTTAAAAACAATCAGATTTTTTCAATCCTGTTCCATATAATCACGTCCCGCTCCACCTAACCTGACAATGAGTTAAAAGGAGAAGACAAAAAATAGCTATTTGCTCACTCGCAGCACCACGAATGCGCAACTACGCGCACAGCCAGAGACGGACTCCATTCTGGAGAAGTCCAGAACAGCAGTTTACTCCAGGTAGACCTGCCTCCTTCATGACCTGAAAAGTTACACTGAGCGCCTCAAACAGGGATCATTTCAGAGCAACCGCGGAGCCAACCGGAGACTGGGAGCCTGGTGGGTGTGTTCAGGAACAGGTGGAAGCAGAGCGGTATAACCCAGGAGAAGATAGCGGTGAAACCTGAATGCTGACTCAGAATGGGCTGATTGTAAGTTACAGCTAATCACTGATTCACCCAGCAAGACATGAGGTGAAGGTTCACTCTAAAGAGCATCTTCAGGGTCATGATGAGGAACTTTCACCTGAGCTACAGGTGAAGTTAAATGATGTGGCTGTGATAGAAAAAAAGTAGCAACCCTTCTTCTAGCCGGATTTGCATCATAATGTGAAAATATCTGGTCCTTTACTTCAGTCAAAATGAAAGCATTTAATCCTAACGTAGCTGAACACATTAAAATGTCCTTCAGATCAAAACATTATATCTCAGTCCAGCAGTCAGTCTTATAGTCTAGTTCTTCATGTAGACAGAAAAAGTGTTGCTCAATAAACCAGGAAAATATCTCCTGGTTCCAGTAAGACGTAGAAAGAGCAAAAGTAAACGTCCCTCTTCTCTTTCATATCTTCTGTGCTGATTCTAAACATACAGCTCTGGCTTTAAAGATGCAGGATAATTAAGAAATAAATCATAGCTATTAATCACAGGTGGACCATTGATTAGTTAACTATTTTATTTTTCTGAATTACACATGTAATATTATATAAACTAAACTAATTAAACAAGGATACAGTTTTACTGAAGGTGGGACATACATACCATGTGTATACAGTTATTAATAACTGTAATATTAGTACTGATAAGGTCCAGGATGAGGCTCTATGCTACATTTTAAACACCACAACTTAACACCCTTTCCTCTCAAAGTGTTTAATAGTAAGAACTGAACTAATGTCTCACATGTAGAACAAAAGACTGGGTTGTAAAATGTTTCATTTATTATTTTTGGCAGGCCAAATTTCTTCAGAAGTGGAATGAAGGGCTGAAAAGATGGTGATAAAGAGAACAGGTTTATAAAAGAAGGAACAATTTTAATAAAAATGTTTCGAAAGCTCTTGGCATAACAAAATAAATAAATGTGTTTTAGGATTTTATCTTTTGACTAAGATTTAGGAAAATCAACTTTATACAACTTTCCTTTTTTGAAATATAAGAATAAAGACAATGGAGCCTCAGGAGTGGAACACTTTGATGAGAATGTAACATTTAAAAAAGGTAATTTATGTAGATGAGAAAAGAAGCACATTTATCTGGCCCACAGTAAACATCTCTGAGTTTAAGAAAAACCTTTGTCAGCAAAAATTCAGATTAAGTTCTTTGCTAAATACCTCAAAATGTGTCATTATTTACTTCAGGAAAAATGTTTTTTTAATCAAGGCTAAACTCTGTTTCTCCTTGTCCTTCATTCAGCTTCTAACAAAAATAAAAGGTAAAATTATTGCAAACCTTTTTGTTTGATTCACAATAATTTACATTCCGTCTAAAACCAGCTTAGGCAGAGAACTGGTACAATATGTCCTTTATCATTTTAATTTTAAATTACCTATAAATTGTCTTATTGAAATCTAAATATTTTGGATTTGGGCTAAAGCCCCCAATGTTTTGAGACCCTAAAAACGCCTCTGCTGTCAACCATAGATTAACCATTGCAACTAAAAAGATATGGAAAGGTGTTTGTTCTATAGCCACTAGAGGGCGTCCATGCGCCGTTTATAGAGCCTTGCAAAAGTCTTGATACACTTGAAATAGAAGATAATATACATGGTTTTAAAAACTTGTATGTTTTTACAATTATTTCTATTCAGCCCTCTGAGACAACACTTTGAAGAACCACCTTACCCTAAGATTACACATTCAAGTCTATTATGGTATGTCTCTACCAGCTTTGTACATCTAATGAAATATTTGTCCATTCTTACTTGCAATGCAGCTCAAGCTTGTTCAGAATGGTTAGATGGTGGCTGCAAACAGCAGTTTTCAATAAAACGGATTCTTGGTTGGATTTAGGTCTGGATTTTAACTGGGTCATTCTTACATTAATATGCTTTGATCTAAACCATTCCCTGGTAGCTCTGTCTGTGTGTTTAGGGTCGTTGCTCACATGTAAGGTGCACCACTGCCTCAGTCATAAATCTTTTGCACATGCACAGCATGATGCTGCCACCATCATGTTTCACAGCAGGGGGTGGTGTGTACAGGGTGCTCATTTTCCACCACACATAGCACTGTGGATAGCAGCCAAAAATGTCAGATTTGTTGTTATCTGACCAGAGCACCCTTTTTCCACATGGCTTGTGCCAAACTGCGAATGGAACTTCTTATGGCTTTCTTTAGACAATGGCTGTCTTCTTGCTTATGTTCCACTAAGAGAAGAATTGGGGAGTGTGTGATTAGCAGTGGTCTAGTCGACAGATTCTCCCATCTGAGCTGTGCATCTCTGCAGCTTCTCTAGAATTGCCATAATCTTCCTGGCTGCTTCTTTGATCAATGCTCTCCTTGCCTGACCTCTCAGTTTAGATGGACGGCCATCTTTTGGTAGGTCTGCAATTGTGCCATACTCTTTCTAATTTCAGATGATGGATCAAACAGAGCTCCCTGAGATGCTCAAAACTGGAATATTGTTTTATGACCTAACTCTCCTTTAAACGTCTCCACAACCTTCTCCCTGACCTGTCTGCTGTTTCCCTTGGTCTTCAAGATAATGTTTGTGGTCTAATGCTCTACAACAAACGTATGAAAACTTCATAGAACCGCTGAATTAATGCTGAGATTAAATTACATGCAGGTGGAGTCTTCAGAAGGCAGTTGGTTGAACTAGACATTATTGAGGTGCATTAGAGTAATAGCAGCTAAATTAAATGTACACCACACATTTAAAATCTTTATTGGTAAAAGATGCCGAAAACCATGCATCAATTTCTTCTACTTCATATTTATGTGCCACTTTGTGTTGGTTTATTATTAAATTAATGATTTATTATTTGTAACAAAACAATACCTTTGTTTTGCAAAGTAGTTTTACACAGAATCACTGTTGTGTGCTCCCGCTTTTCCAAACCGATCCCACTAACAGACAGCCCGGGAGCGAGGAGGAATGATAGTTAAGGAGCCCTGGGTGGAGCAGGACAGCCATGGGAGAGTCAAGTACGCCGTGATTCAGACGGTACATAAAGGCTGATTCACACACATAAGCCCCGTGTAAATACACCAAGGAATCTGAGATTGAATAATGATGTTGTGCAAAATGTTTTGTCCTCAGTACGGCGATACAACCCACACGCTCATTGAATACCTTGAACCCTACAAAGGGCTGTTCCTGCCTCGCTACAAAGAGCCTCTGTTTAGGGACCCTCTGTTGGCCAAACTGTGAGTGTTACAGTAGTCCTCACTGCAGCAAAATGTCATAAAACTGTGTTTGCGTTCAGACTTTACTGAATAACGTTCTAATAGCTATATATGTATAGTAAACATATACTGATATAAAGAAGCATTGGCAATTCCTATAAAATTGTGCTTTTATGCAGCATATTTTAAACTCTTTGTAACTTTTTCTCTGCCTATGTAGTCCATTTAATATTATTGCTTACTTTTCTTAAATTTACTATATAGAAATAAAGAGCCAGACCTAAAAGTTTCAATTAACTCCATAAATGTGCTCTTGTACTTCCCACTTTCAGTTTTCTTTGATAAAAATGTCCTAAAATCCCAGGAAGGATCTGATTAGAAAGAAATCTCTCCTTTTTTAATCACTGGAATTTTCTGGAAATCTATCCATGAAATTCTCTTTACCTTCCTTTTCTCGGTAGTCCACCAAGTGGTTTGAACTTCATCGATCACATTGTGGGAAACCAGCCAGATGACCAAATGGTGCCAATTTCTGACTGGTAAGACTCCTGTTAAAGTGCACGTACACCCATTGGAGGTCGAGCAGTCAAACAGGGCAAAAGAGACAAAGTAAACACTGCATCACTGCTGGAGCGACACAAAAGCAGAACTCCCTGCAAAACTGCTGCTGGGGTGGGCAGGGGGAGTGAGCGGTTGGGCATAGGTTGGGGAGCACAATTCATGTAAGAATCACCACTGTTTCTCACATTCCAGGTATCAGAAATGTCTGATGTTTCACCGGTTCTGGTCGATAGACGACAAGCAGATTCACACACAGTACAGTGCGCTGAGGTCCATTGTGGTGACAAACTATGAAGAAACCATCAAGATGCCCATCAATGAACCCGCTATGGGGAAAAAGAAGTCGCAGATCCAGGTGAGATTTATTTACTCTCAGCCCTTCATGTTCCAGCAGTAGGTTAGTCCTCCAAAGTATCCAAACCCCCCTGAACTTTATCAGATTTTGTCACATTAAAACCACAAAGCTGGAAGTAATTTATTGTGATTTTAACACTAAGGAAAATGCAACCTGAAAGTGCACATCACCTCAAAACAAAACATACCCACCATAAAACATGGCAGGGATGCAAGCCACACTTTTCAGATTTTTCATTAAAATATGTGTTTACACATCCTTTTGCAATGCACTGTAGTCCAGTTTCTCTGTGTCCACAGGAATATGTGGACTATAACGGGGGACCAGGCGTTCAACACATTGCCCTCAACACGTCAAACATTATTCGAGCTGTGAGTGACTGATTAGCAAGTAGATTCCAAACTACAACAAAAAGGATATTCTGGATCCAACTGTTCTTGGGTATTTTTGTCTTCAACAGATTGAAACCCTGCGGGAACGAGGAATGGAGTTCCTCACAGCTCCTGAGACATACTACGAAACACTGCGGGAGAAACTCAAAACAGCCAAAATCCAGGTGAAGGAGGACCTCGACCATTTACAGGTGAGGATATTTGAGACTGTTCTTCAAACAGAAATGTATTCTTGTTTGATAATTATTGCCTCAGTGATCTATGTTTCCTTTACAGAAGTTGAAAATCTTGGTTGACTTTGATGACAAGGGTTACCTTCTTCAAATCTTCACCAAGCCTGTGCAAGACAGACCAACACTTTTCTTGGAGGTCATACAGAGGAACAACCACTTTGTGAGTTCCCAGTAGTGCATTTTACCTAGAACTGGCACCGTCAGAGCAATCAGAGTAATATCAAATGTTTGTTGATGACCACCTGTTGAACCCAAGTGTCAATAGCTTACAGTTAAGCCCAAAATTATCCAAACTTCTGGAAGTTGCAAGTATTCTTATAATTTGACCAACATGGAAGTACATAGAAGTAATATAAACTTTTTAGAGTGGGCCAGCCAGAGTCCTGACTTGAATCTCGTAGAGAATCTGTGGAAGGAGCTAAAGATTAGGGTGATGGCAAAGAGTCTTTACTGCTTAAAAGACTTGAACCTCATCACCAAAGATAAATTATGAAAAGACTGGTGGGAAGCATGTAAAAAGCTGCTCAGCAACAATATGTAAGGTTTTACTGATGTGAGGCCAATCAAGGACATTAATATATCTTTAGATTTTTTATAATAGTAATAATAAATAAAACCAGATATTTGTTTCCTAAAATTAATCCTTCTTTTGTATTGTTGTATATTTTGAGAGATTCTTGTCTCATTTCCTATCAGAAACAAACTTCTTAGTTGAATGGAAATAAATCTAAATCTGCTATTAGTATTTTTACAGTTCGTAATAGTTCCTACACATTAGCATAAACATACTAAGTTTTACAACACATTAGAATAAATTACCTTTAAACAGGAAGATTAAAACAAGATGAATTAAACAGACCAACTACATATATAATGCCCTCTGTTAGGCACAGTGGAGGATCTGCAATGGTGTGGGCCTGTTTCTCTCCCACAGACCCTGGGATGCTTGTTGGAGTACATGGTATCATGAACACGTCAAATTTCCAGGACATTTAAAACGAAAATCATTTGCACTCTACCAGTAAACTGAAAATTGTTGCTTTCAGCAGGATAACGATCCAAAGTATGTGGCCAAATCAACAATGACATGTTTCAGCACAAAATCAGCCTTCTCCTATCTCCATCTCAGTCCCCAGACCTAATCATAAATAAAACCTGCAGGCTGAGCTGAAAAGAAGTCAGCATAAGAGACCATTCAGGACTCTTATGCTCAGGAATGTTCCAAAAAGTAGTCTCACTCTATCCTACATGCTTATGAAATGTTATTATTACAGAAACGGGGTTGTATTGACAGTAAGGGTACCAATGTTTATGCCATAATTGTTAAAAACTGTTTATTGTTTTCTCCAATTAATAAATGTACTCAAATGATAGATTTTTCAAAATTTATGACTGTGAGATTATGCTAGTGCTATAAAAGAGGAATATATATTTAGGGTTAAATGTATCTGTCTTAAAAAAATAATTGCAATAAATAATAAAATGGCTTGTGCTACAATTTTGCTTGGTTAGTCACCTTAAACTAATTAGATTTACAGGCCTGGGATCCTTTTCCCCTCCCAAAAGGCAGAGTGGGAGCTGCCTGCACACCTGTTTACAGCTCCCACCCAGTGTGAACTGTATCAGGCCAACCCACTTGTAAAAGCTCAGTAAATCTTTCACAGATAGATTCAGATAAAAAAGCTGACTTCTACACAGCAAGGGGAAATCTTTGCTTTGGCTTGCACCCTGTGGCGCTTCATGTATGACACCCAGCACCCATCCTGCCTGTCAGAACAGGCGCATCTTGTCACTCTCCAGGGTGTGCAGATGTGGATGGAAAGGATGAAAGCGTGTAACTAGATATGGAACCACACCAAAGATTCCCTCAGACAAACCACCAACACTTGATCTTCTGATTATCTGTGAAAATATTTCTACCATTAATTTGGGAGTTCAGAGTGAGAATATTTGAACTGGTGTTTCTTCTGTCCTCAGGGCTTTGGAGCAGGAAACTTCAAGTCTCTCTTTGAGGCCATTGAGAAGGACCAAGAGGCCAGGGGCAACCTGACTGTGATTACAACTGAAGGGAGGGCCAAAGCCTTTCGTTGATCTCAAACCAGACTGAGACTCATACTGAGGGCTATGTGGCTGCAGGCTATATGACAGAGATAAAAAACACTCACCACAGCCGCAGTATGTCAAACACATATGACACTATTGAAAATCTTTATGTGACTAGCTGTGAGCATTATCGCACTTTGCTTCAAGATGTCAATATTTGTGTTTGGCTAAATAAAGAACCTCTTGTTTATCTCTACCATCTGTGTGCATTAAAGAGAGTTATGCAGAATATTAAAGAATTGAAGGAATCTGAGTGTTTTCTTTCAAGTTTGTCTTTATGCTAAACATAAAGCCACAGCTAGCAAATACTTAGCTTAGCCTTGGTCAGGAAAATAAAAAAGAAAACTTTCCCCATAAATAAAGCATAAATTCATGATGACTTTAAGGAAAATGTGTGCTTGGACCCTACGATGGTGTTAAAGTCAAACTAGCTGTGAAGAGGGCAGGGCTGCCTGTTAGCTGCTGTTTCGAGATGGTTAGCTTTACAAAGCTAACTGTGTGCGGGAGTGATTCATTTTCTGATGAAGAATGCCATGTTCTTTCTACACTTTACCACATTACAGCTACAAACTGTTTTGGCTTTTATTGGGTTTTTATTAAGACAGACCAACACAAAATAGTGCTTAATTGTGAAGTGGAAAAAAGAATACGCTATTTAAAATATTTTTACAAATAGCCTAAAAATCTTAAAAAGGTTTTGGATTCTACCCCCCCTTACTCTGACACCCCTAAATAAAATCCAATGGAACCCACTGCCTTTAGAAGTCACCTAATAAAAATTCCCTCTGTGTGTAAATGAATCTCAGTACAAATCCAGCTGTTCTGTGAAGGCCTCAGAGGTTTGTTAGAGAACATCAGTGAACAAACAGCTTAATGAAGACCAAGGAACACTGCAGACAGGCCAGGGAAGAAGTTGTGGACAATGTTAAAGCAGGGTTGGGTTATAAAACAACGTCCCAAGATCTGAACAAGAGGCCCATAATTTGGAGGAGTTGTGGAGAACCACATCACAGGTGGGAGAACCTGTCAACAGGACAACTGTTGGTTGTGCACTCCACAAATACGGCAAGACGAAGTCCAATGGTGAAGGTAAATCCTGTTTGTAAAAAGTAAAGTAGGGGACACACAACCATGCGGTGGAAGGTGCTCTGGCTGGATGAGTTTTTGTGCATGATAAATGCTGTGAGTGGTGTAAAATTAACACTGCAAATCCCCACAACGAAACATGGCGGTGGCTGAGGTGGATGTTTATGCAGATCCTTGCAGGGAAGATTTGTTTCATCTTTAAAGATTTTAACAGCATTAGTCGCCTTTATTTATTTTTTTTTTTTCAGTTTACAAAGACCCATCGAGGACTGAGGCCTCCGCTTATGGATCACACGGCACCGCTAGGTCATGTGCCGGTCCCCGAGGAGATTTCTTTGATTCAAAATCTGTTAATTTAATATCAGGTCAATTAGGACCTTCAATATTACAGGTATAGATATCACATTACATGTTGGTGGTGCATTAAATTCTGTTCATGACGTATTCAAGGGACCTGGGACAAGAACAAGTGGGATGATTAGAAATGCGCAAATTAGAAATACCTGTGGACGTATGGACATGTATTGATGGGGGTAGGCACCACTACCCCTGTGACCCGGCATGGGTTAAACAGGAATAGAAACTGAAGGGATACATTGATGATGTGGATATGTCTAGAAGAGAGGGCAAGTAGGCTTTTTGTTGATAGGATGCTCGAGAAATGCAGCAGTGGTGTACTGATACCATCTATTAGAGCAGGGGTGGAGAACTACAGATAAAGTTGATGAGCCATATCATAAAAATATGGGAAAGAGCTGCTACAGCTAGATTAAGAAGAACGGTGATTACAGGAGACAAATGATTTTGTATTAAGCTGAAAAACAGCTCTGCAGACTTTGTTTTTAGCACTGCTAAGTAAAGAGAAGGTCTAAAGAAGCATGACAGGGTGCCAAGAGAGCAACTGTTGTATTCCTTAAGGAAGTTGGAGAAGTTTAGGAGGGTGGTGCAAGCTAATTACAGTACAAAGACAGCGAGACGGGTGAGATTTGTGGTAAGAGAGACTGTTGGAGGACAGATAAAGGCAGGAGTCTTTTTAGATTATGTTTGCAGATGACATTGTGACCTGCAGTGAGTAAGGAGCAGATTACACAGACCTTAGCGATAGGGGTGGACAATTATTGTATCGCTTACCCTTATTATGAAATTTTGGCTATGGTCATATGAAATGCGATTTATCATGAAAATGATAAACTATGCATAATGATACCCGAAAAACTAACTGTAAATTTGGAATTTTAACTTTTACAACCTTTTCCACTATTGGTTTCATAAGCGGAGCAAAATATGTCAATATTTTTAAAATATGAAAAGATGCAGGGATTATGTGTTGTTTAGTGATAAAATATATAATAAAAATAATATACAAAAATATTACACTTATCGTTATCCCAATAAACACCCAAAAATATTTTGATAAACATTTAGTTCCATATCGCCCATCACTACTTGGTGAGATGGAGGTATGCTGCGGAGTGAAAAAGGATGAAAGTCTTGCAAGTGTGTGAATGAAAAGTGAAGCTGAAAGAAGCAAAAGTGTAAAAAGTGGATGAATTTAAGCACCTGGGGTCAACCATCCAAATCAATCGGCAATGTAGGAGAGGTGAAGAAGAGAGTGACAGGAATGCTGCAAGAGTGAAACCTTACAAGATGGAGGATACAGCTGGGAATAATAGTAACATTCCACCAACAGTTCTTTCAGGTAAATTAATAAAAAGTCTCAACTTTTTATTTCAAAATAATTTATTTGTATATAATTGGAATGAAGACAGGTTGATATATTTGCGATGGCACCGGTCAGTTTCTATACAGAAACATTCAGTCTATACAGAAACCATTCTTTCAAACCCGGACAAAAATGGATAAATATATTAGTAAATAAATATATTAGTGACATGTCACTATATTGAAATGTTCTATTATATATAAAATACAACACTATTTTATTTCTGGGTTTTGTTGTTCTCTTTTGTACACAAAGTATCCAAAATATACTGACATGTCCCTTAAAGGTTCTGGAGGGACCACTTTTTCTTTCGTTTTTCTTTTGAGTGTATTACAAAAGGTCGTTTCAGCTCCTAATTCTTTCAAACACAAAGACAAAAAAAAACAAAAAAACAACACATAAACAACACAAAGAGAAAGATCTTGAACAGGATGAAATTGTGCCAGATATTCTGTGGTAAATGCTACTCTTCACATGCTGATGGCATGGGGCTGGCTTGCACTAATACTAGGAATCTTTATGCTGTGTTGAATTCATTTCAGTATAGAATCTTAAGGCCAAAGTGCTTCTTATAATTCAGTCATTTCCATGCCAGTCTCTGGGACTGTTTGGGCTTTAAAAAAAACATAAGCCCCCATACTTTAGCTAAAAGGCACATTCGAAGTGAGGTATTTGTAAGGACTACAAGTGATAGATTCCGCATGATTGCCCAAAATTATTACCACTTCAATCTGAACATGTTCTCTCTTGTCAGCACACAAAGAAATTCAAAAGGGGGGTGGGGGGTAAGGCACAACACATACAACAGGGTTCACTGTGTTCAAGATTTAGCTTCTTTGGTTGGGCAGGTAAGAGCTGTTGTTGCTAGGAGCTTCCTGATTTAGCCTGAATGAATAAGGCACATGTGAGGATTTCGTAAGTGCTACTGGTTACACTCCAGTTTCCACAAGCCCTTATTCAGCCGCTGCTGGTCGGCCAAAAAAAATAAAAATAAAATCCCTTCACATATTCACTGAGTCTTTCAGAGAATATGCTAAAACATGATTATTCTTTGTCTGATCTCAGCTTATTTCTGCTGGAGCTAAGTAGAAATCCAGATTCAAATGGTAGAGTGAGACTGACTTTCTTCTGTACAGTTTAGTGTTCAGCTATTTGCTTGAAATGTGTTTTTCTACCGGTCAGCGGATGAATCAGAAAACGAGGTAACAAATATCTCAATCACAATTTCTTAAAACATTTTTTTACATTTAGGAAATAACATGTTTAGAGTTGAAATTCTTGAATTCAAAGTGTTGCTGACTGCAAGGTGGATTTTCTTTCCAAATGCCATTCACACAGCCGAGTGTTGCTCCGTCTTTACTGTGAGAAACCATGGAAAAACCACAACTAGCTCTCATGAAACTGGTGCCACAGGACAGCAATGGACTAACTGCTAAGGCCATCTACAAAACCTTGCAAAAATATTCCGACACCTTAAGCTCGATAATTTACAGCAAACTTTGTGCGCTGCTCAAAAAAAATAAAGGGAACCCTCCAAAGAAATGCCACCCCACACCATTACTGACCCACTGCCAAACCGGTCATGCTGAAGGATGTTGCAGGCAGCAGATCGCTCTCCACGGTGTCTCCAGACTGTCACGTCTGTCACATGTGCTCAGTGTGAACCTGCTTTCATCTGTGAAGAGCACAGGGCACCAGTGGTGAATTTGCCAATCCTGGTGTTCTCTGGCAAATGCCAAGCGTCCTGCACGGTGTTGGGCTGTGAGCACAACCCCCATTTGTGGACGTCGGGCCCTCGTACCATCCTCATGGAGTCGGTTTCTAACCGTTTGTGCAGACACATGCACATTTGTGGCCTGCTGGAGGTCATTTTGCAGGGCTCTGGCAGTGCTCCTCCTGTTCCTCCTTGCATAAAGGTGGAGGTAGCGGTCCTGCTGCTGGGTTGTTGCCCTCCTACGGCCTCCTCCACGTCTCCTGGTGTACTGGCCTGTCTCCTGGTAGCGCCTCCAGGCTCTGGACACTACGCTGACAGACACAGCAAACCTTGCCACAGCTGGCATTGATGTGCCATCCTGGATGAGCTGCACTACCTGAGCCACTTGTGTGGGTTGTAGAGTCCGTCTCATGCTACCACGAGTGTGAAAGCACCACCAACATTCAAAAGTGACCAAAACATCAGCCAGAAAGCATAGGTACTGAGAAGTGGTCTGTGGTCCCCACCTGCAGAACCACTCCTTTATTGAGTGTGTCTTGCTAATCGCCAAAGATTTCCCCCTGTTGTCTTTTCCATTTGCACAACAGCAGGTGAAACTGATTGTCAATCAGTGTTGCTTCCTAAGTGGACAGTTTGATTTCACAGAAGTTTGATTTACTTGGAGTTATATTGTGTTGTTTAAGTGATCCCTTTATTTTTTTGAGCAGTGTATTTTATTGGAGTCGTCTGTTCTTTACAACAGGGTTTCCTCTAGGATTGCCTTCTATTTAGCTCTGAACACCTTCCTTGTCCCTGCTGAAGAAAAGCATCCCCTCAATTTTGTTCTAATGTGAACAGAGCACCTTCTTCCACATGTTTGTCTTCTACATAGCTTGTGGAGAACTGCAAAAAGAACCTCTTATGGCTTTCTTTAACAACAGATTTCTTCTTGCCAATCAATAAAAGCCAGTTATGTGACCTTTATGGATGGAACTGATTATGTGACTGACTTTAAATTTTATCATTGACTCATAAGTTGACTTATGTTATAGGCAGTTATTTGCACTGTATTTTATCCTTAAACCAGGTTTCCTTAAAGTTCACAGTTATCCTGATTCTTTGTCTTGGTCTATCACAAAGAAATTCCAATAAAATACACTAAAGTTTGTTCTGTCACAAGAAAAGGGTTCAACAAGATGAATACTTTTGCAAGGTACTATTACATGGCTTTACTCCAGGTATACTAGAAAGCAATTATGTTTTGTTTTACAGGAAGATGAGGGGAAAGCATAATCTTTGCAGCAAACAATATAACATCATGGTGAGTAAAAAAAAATCAGAGGATAAGATTGGCATCATTCTGATGTAGCCTCTATTTGAGGGACTTAAAAGCACTGAAATAACCACTAGCAGGAGAAATGACAAAAACATGACAATAGCTTGTAATGACCATCACATAATTCAGTCAAACCGGTTGGTTAAAAACCTTGCAAACAACAAAAACAGAAAAGAGAAAGACAAAACAGCTGCCATTACTGAAATAATGAAAACAAGGCCCATGTTAAGCTGAGCGACCTCAGTGAATGCTCGTTGTTTGATGGGGCTGAGAATAAAAACTTTCTCTCCGTTTGAACAATCCAGACTGCCAAGAGGGGAACTATTGGTTGAGTTTGTGGAAGCTACATAGGAATTTAATACAAAACACTACAGCAGTACCTTAATAGACCCCGTGTGAGGTGTGTTAAGAAATCTGAGCTGAGGTAGGGAGGAGAGAAAAGCATTTCTCAGCTGAGAATGGACTCAGCGACGTAAGGCAAAGATTGCGTAGATGAAAGTGAAGTACCTCTACGAGAAATCAAGTTTTTTTGTATAAAAAAAGAGCAAGTGATGCAGAAATGCAGCGTCACTTCATGTGGGCTCAAAGCCCAAAGCAGGACCATTTATTGGGTGGTTATTGCCGAGGAACTTGGGAAACTGTGATAACTGTGAACAAATCTCCTGCAGCTGACCAGGAGAAATGTTTTTTTCCTCTTTGTGGTGTGAGAGTGGCTCCCCCTGCAACACCCTATCTTAACACATTCAATTCATTAAGTATACATATTATATCAAATATTCTGTATTTATTACCAAAACTAGGCCAATTTCATTATTTGAGGATAGGAGTCCTCCTAAGGCAGCTGGGAAATTGCTTTAATAAAGGCATTACTGGTGGAACTTTGTAAGAACTTTGTTCTGGCTCCTGGGTAGCGATACGGATGAGACAACTTCTCACACCCCAGACTCCTCTTCTGATCCTGTGGACACAAAACAATATATGGTTAAAAACAACTAAAATATAGATTTCTCTACATCATTTGTGTTCATATCATGCCTTGTGTTTCTATTTTTGTTTCGTTTTCCTTTTTAAGATATCGTCCCTAAGTGCATTTTCTTTACACCAACAAAGGTACACTGACCACAAAAAGACAGCTCAGTAATGATTACGATTTCCACAGCAGGAATTCTCAAGTTCTTAAAAAGTGCACACAAAAAACCTCAGCTAATTTTACTTCTGACATCACAAGAGGCAGAAGCATCAAGCTGATCAAATGGCATTTGTCAAGAATATGAAACATAACCTTTTACCCAGGGTTATGAAACAAGGGCTTATTGGACACTTAGTGAAGTAACAACCCAAAGCTGAGGAAAGACACAGTTTGTGCCATGGCTTTGATGGCTAGCACGTGCACAGAGTGGACAACAACTCCACCAAGGGGACTGGGGGGGTGTTGTTTGTGAACTTTATCAGGTAGGAAAATGCTTTCTTTTATGAGTCCTGTGTTGGTTCAAGCCTCTGCTGACATCTGCAGATTGTCTTAAATCCTCCATTAGTCACAGCATCAACTCTTTCCTCAACTATTTGTTCTCTGTGCCTGAGCCAAATGAAGGAGAAAACATGCTAATGCTGCTCAGTATTTTACCTTTCTTTCCATCCATCCATTACATGTTCAGCATTAGCTTGAAGTGACATTTTAAGGGCAACAAAATATATTAGTTACATGACAGATGGCATCCTAGTAATTGTGTTTTAACAGCTACATTACTGTAGCGCAGTGTACTATATGTGCACGCATGTTGGCACTAATTGTCTGAGGATCATTTTCTACAGAATTCAGTGAAGCAGTTCTGGGACTTAAAAATTGTGGACTTAATTAGAACTTAATAGATCATACAGTTTAAAACCTATTTTTACTAAAAGTGATTGATAACATCACTTCCTTGTGTGTTTTTGTGGCAAAATTCCTCAGATCCTCTAAGTGCTCCTACATACAGGTCCAACATTTCACTGCTAGTAAACACGGTTTAAACAACGTACTTGTTTGTAGGAGGGTAGATTTTATCTTGATGAAATAACCATTTACAGCAAAATAGCAAGACAAATAGAAAATCTGACCATAAAATGTTCAATAGGTGACACAGACTATTAGACTAATTTACATAAAGGCCTGGCTTTAACTACATAGCTTTAAGTACATATAAAAAGATCCTCACCCTGATTATGGTGTATTGATTGGCAGTATAAACAAATGTCTGTGCTGCGCTCAGTAGAGGGCCCCTGGTGGAACCTGCAGGGAGGCCTGTCCATTGAGGTTCCTGGTCCCATGAGCTGAGGCTCTGAGTGAGCCTGCTGGACCTGTCTCTGCCACACAACATGGGCCCCCGCACAGCAAGGCCACTCCTCTATCCCTGCTGAGTCCAAGATGAGAGGCACGGGGAGTAAGGCCGGGTGCAGCTCGGGGGGAGAACAGCAGAAGCCTGGACTCTGACCGTAGTGGATGTGGATGCTGCGGTCGTCCTGAAGGTCCAAACTCTGGTGAAAGTGAACTGAGGGTCCATCGAGTAGACAGCCTCCCACTCGGCCCAGAGGACTGGAAGGGTGTCCATGTCCCTGGTGGCAGCAGTGGGTCTGCAGCTGTAAGGGGATGGAGGGAACTATGACAGCAGGTCCCGTTTGGTCATGGTCCTGTCGCTCTGTCCCCGGGCTGGGCCGGTCAGTGGGCTCTGGCTTGGGGCAGTGGCAGGGGCTGTGTTTTGGGGGGCACACTGGCGAGTCTGTGTCCTGAACCGGAGCAGAGGGAGCAGCTGCAGCAGCTGCAGCTGCTGCAGCTGCTGCAGCAGCCCCTCGCTCCTCATCTGAGCCTCTGCTCAGGCCCTGGCTGTGCTCCCCCTCCTCATAGTGGTGGTGTCTGTGGCGATGGTAGTGGATGTGGCTGAAAACAGTTTGTGGCTGTTCCTCAAGGCAGCCTACTTTGTTCACAACAGAATCCAGAGACTTGGGCCGGTTCTGGGCCCCGGCCTCTAAACTGTTCTTGCGTGGGGCATGCCCAGGCCCCGCCCCAAAGTACCCAAATGGATCATAGTCACTGCTCAGAGAGCTGCGGAAAGTGGACCAGCTGCCATAAACTCCCTGCAGGGACACATCCGTACAGTTGAGAACTGAGTCACTGGAGGAGCCATGCCAGGGCCCTGAGCTGGAGTCACTTGCAGGCCCATCGGCCAAGTATCCACTGCGCTCTGTGTGGTAGCTGCCTCCGGAGCAGCTCCCATCATCCTGCCGGCTGTGTGACACTACTCCATGGTTCTGTGGTGTGACCGAGATGCCGTGCTGCAACCTTGAGCCAGATGTGTTTCGTTGGGCCGAACAGGAGGAGCGGTAGTTATGGCAGGACCGTCGCGAGGTGTGGTGATGGGCGGAGGTCCTGCAGTTAGCTCCAATCCTGTGGGGCCTTCCAGGAACATCAACAGGAAGGTGGTACCCACAGCCAGCTCCCAGCTGCCGACTGCTGAGGAAGTGCAGAGTCTGAGTCTCCATTGGAGAAGAGTTGTTGTAGTTGCCTAGATTGGGATAGGGTCCTGAGGGCCCACGGGGGTAATGGGGTCTCATAGAGAAGGGGATTGCATGCTGGGCGAAAGGATGGTTGTGATGGCTATTGTAAGGCTGAGGGTGCAGGAAGCTTTGACTATGCTCTGAACTCTGCTGGTTTCTGTTCCTCTGGGTCTGCCGCTCTGTCCCTGTGGTCAACAGAAGATGAAAGAACATAGCACTTTTGACAAAAAAAAAAATCTGAGAAACATTTATAAATTAGTTTCCTGAGCTTGGTGAAATAAAAACAACAAAAACAACAACATTATTTAGATATTTAGTAAAAGTGACGAGTTTTATTATTCCTCAGTTTATTGTGAAATATATATAGCAATAAACATGTGTCCTGACCCATAATGTTGTGCATGCAAAGAGGACAGGTGCGATGCTGCATCAGCCAGGGGTCAACACAGTCTCTGTGGAACTCATGAGCGCAAGAGATGATCCTCAGATTCTGGCAATGTAGAAAGACAGAAGCACATATGTTGATAAATTACCTACTAGAATCAGGAAACCAACAGTCCTTAGCAAACATATTGATACGCCTCACACTTTCCCATACTTCTCTTTATTTCCACAGTTTATTGTATTTTATCAGGATTTTATGTGAAAGACCAACACAAAGTAGTGCCTGATTAAACGGAGAAAAAATGACACATGGTTCTCATATGACTGCTCCGAATTTAGCTCCTCATCAACTCTGACCAGCATCCCTGTACTCTGCAAAAAATAATTATTCCCACAGCATGGTGCTGCCACCATCATGTTTCATTGTGAGGTTGGTGTGTTCAGGATGATGTGCAGAGTTAGATTTTAACTTGAATGCTGGTCTACTACATAAAATTCCAAATAAATACCTTGAGGTTTAGTTGTAAAGTGAGAAATAGTGGAAAAGTTCAATGGTTAAAAACTTTTTTGCAAGATATTGTACAAATATAACCTGTTCCAGGCTCTCTGCCTACCTGCCCATCCTGGAACTCCTCCAGGCAAATAGCACAGACGGGGCTTGAGTTAGAGCTGCTGGCTGAACTCCAGGCCCCACGGTGGCGCTGTGAGCCAGAGCAGCTCTGGGAGCGATAGATTTTGGTCTCCAGTCGACTAATGGCCCGCATAGTCTGCTGATGGACAGAGTCCTAAACAAACAGTAGATGAAGAAAGTCAGAAAAAAACAAAACAACGTTTAAGCAATATCTGAGCACAAAAAGCTGCAGCTGCCACTCACCCAAGTTCTGTTGGACTTGCACCTGTAGCGGAAAGCAAATATCAAGACGATGGTGAGAATAACCAGGACGATGGTGAGCAGGATGCTCACATCATAATGTGGCTGTGAAGCAAATGGAGGAACACATCTCAGTCTAATGTGCACACATGCTTCTTCAACATAAGACTGCTGGATTTCTTCTTATTTACATCAAAAAACATCCTGGTGAATCTTGGCTAACAGTTTACTTTTTCTTTCCTGTCAGTGCTTACCCATTTGGGCTCCACCTTAGTCTCAATAATAACTGTGGCCTCCTCGTTCTTGTTGACCAGATTCATCAGGTCCTCAGCATCCACCCCCTTTATTAGCACCACTGGACGGGGGAGGGAGTCTGTTTCCTTCAGCTGTGTGTGAGGGTCAGTTAAATAAAGAAGATGGAAAAAAGATAAACAGCAGCACAGTTAAGGTGTTGCATGTGCCTTTGCGTCTTGTATTTTGAGTGAGTACAGCTGTTAGAACACATTTACCTCAGCAGCTGCAATGGCATCATCGCTGACATCGAAGATAACAGCCTGGGCTCCCTTTTCCAACGCTATGCGAGCCTGAGAGAGAAACAACAGAACGAAAGACAGTGAGTGTCACATTTGACTATATACACACACACTACTTCACTACTGGTATAAAGCAAACATAGTCAGAATAACTTGCTATAAAATCACCAATAATCATACCTCTACAGGTCAGTGACACAGTGTCCTGCAAAGCAAAGAGATGTATTTGTCCTAAATCCTCACTAGGTGGCAGTCATGTCTCCACAGGGGCTCACAAGTTGACCCAAGACCTCAATACAGAACCAAACAGGCTCAAAACATCAATAATCTTCTTATGATCTATAGACCACGACTACAGAAAGCAAGTAAGGATAATTTAATGATATGAAAACAAAAGGAGGGCAATGATGGATGGCAGAAATTATGTCCAATATCAGCCCAAAATAAGGACAATGATGCATTCAAACAAGCTCTAAAAATCTGCCACAACCTTCCACCCCCCTTAGTTTTTCTTGAGATTTACAGCAGTGATTTTTAAAGGAATAAGAGTCCTCTCAGAGTACAAAAAGGATGGTGTGCTTTTAGATGCGCTCTTCAAAATCTAAGTGTTCCAAAACCCTTGTTAAAATGTGTGACATTTAAAATAAAAACAGTTAGGAGTTCAAATCTAAGGGCATTTAGGAATATCAGGGTGTAGTTACAATCTATTCATACCCCTTAAATCACACACACATCTCACACATTTTCATATTAAACAAACTCCATTGTGTTTTATTGCTGTTTTGACCAAAACAACAGTTTTTACAAATAAAAACCTGTGGTGTGGTTTTTATATTTCCTTTAGGCATCCTTTACTCCGATACCCCTAAATAAAATCTAGTGCAATAAATTCAAAACTAATGAGTAATTAGAGTCCACTTGTGTGTCATTTTAATTTCTTAGCACCACTGTGAAACATATAGGTGGCTGCATCATGCTGTGGGCATGCTTTGCTTCAGCACACTCTGTTGCGAGTTTTACCTTTGAGCAGGACAACCCTAAACATACAGGTAGAGCTGCAGTGGAATAGATAAGAACAAAGTGTATTCATGCGTTAGAATGGTCTAGTCAAAGTCCCGATCTAAATCCCACACCTTGAGCTTTTTTGCAAAAAAGAATAGGCGAAATGTTCAGTTTGCAGATGGCCAAAGCTGGAAGAGAAATACCCCAAAAGACTTGCTGCTGTACTTGCAGGAAAAGGTTGCTCTACAACTTATTGACTAAATGAGGCTGAATATAAATACACAACACAGATTGCAGATTGCTATTCTCAAAAACTTCGAAAACCATATATAATATATATTTTCCTTTGGTACTGTGCTGCTCTGTCACAACAAAACATCCCAATAAAATAACTTAATTGTTAAAAGCCCTGATGGCCCTTATGTGCCTCTACAAGGTATGGAGTAACCCTTTGACCTGTTGGTCATAAAAGTGTTTTGTAGAAATGTCCACATCAATACTGGTAGGAAATGGCGGAACTGGCGACTGGTGATTTTGACTCTGAAATTTCTGTGACAAAAGCAACACTACCTGAAACAATACAGAATTAAAAGGAAAGTTTACATTGTGTCTTGTAAGGCTGATAATTAATATATCCTTACCATACACAATTAGTTTAATAAATGAGTTTGATCTGTGCATGTGTGCTACACTGCTGACCTGAGTCATGAAGTCTTTAAGATCTGCTGTCAGTTGGCATTACTGTGCTGCTTCTGAAGGCCGTTTTTGACACTGACATGCTCCGCAGAAGCCCAGAAAAGCTTTTGGCAGAAGTCAGCGTGAAAACAAACAGCAGCCGTTTCATCAACGTCTCATCACATGCTCTTTAGTGTCTGACATCTGCCAACACTTAATGAGGATGAGACGCGAGTTTAAACACCTAATGGTCTCGGTCAAACCAAACACTAAGCAGTCGAGCACATAACTTAAAAAAAAGACATACTGTCCGCACATGTGAGCACAAGAAAAATTGGCCCTAAGGACAAGCTCAGGGCATTTAAAGTATTGATCAAGCATTTCATGTCAAAAAGAGGTCTAGTGGCTCGCAGTTCTCTGTTGCAACAGCCTCTCCCCTGTTTCATCACCACAGTAATCGTAGTGCATGCATGGGGCTAAACGAGGTGCGGTCACATAAAAAGATTTTTTTAAAAACCTGCTGTTTGACATGTGGGAATTTGCTTTACCTTGGGTTCAAAAGTCCAACACACACATACAAACAGCTCAGAAATATATCATCACACACTTCCTAAATGGCCGCTGTGGTCTTTTTATATCTCAGCATTAGTAGTAGTGGTTCCAGATTGTGGTTGCCAAACCATGTGAATCCACAGAGCCACAGATCCGGAAACAGGCTGACAGATCTCATTACATGATTAAAAGGAGATATATTTAAACTTTAATGGTGCAGAGAAAATGGACGTCCAATGCTAACAACACCGTTAAGAGGGCTATCAACACAAGTGTTTCGACATCTCCTGGTCCACCACAGTCGGAGCTGAAACAGACATGGCTGCGGTTAAGTAAACACTTATCCTGATGAGGAGCAACCTGACACATGTGATTACACACTGTTTGGCAATGAGAGCAGAAACAACTGCAGCGCCGGAAATGACTGCGGTTTACGGAGCAATACAGCAAAGACGTCATCGGTGAAAAACTAAAAAACAACACGCAAGCCGCAACAGCCTGTTTCCTATTTTAATGCGGGTGGGTTTTTGATGGAGAGAGAGGGAAAACATGAGGGGGGAGGGCAGCTGTAATCTGTGAGTGAAAAATGAGCTCAGCTGAGGTGGTTGCAGCACAGCAGCAGGTAGTGTCACAAACATCTGGGGAAACAGACGTGCAAACCCAGCTCAGAACAACTCATTTTAACAGGAAATTATCACCTACCATATAAACAAGAATTTAATGTCTTGAAATAAAGACAGCCGTGATTGCAATGGGCCTGCAATGTTTCCCCTAGGATTTTGGTCTTGGAGGGTGGGAGTTGGGGCGTGTACCAATGTGCTTCATTTGAAGTGCGCGGCAGGTAAATTAGACCTCAATCGTTGTTAGTAAATAATTCTGAAAAGTTTAACTTGACTGACGGAGGAAGAGGGTTCCACCCCGCCACTCCAATAGAACTACAAGAGGAAACCCTGACGTTTCTCCTTGCCACCCTCCCCGCTCCTCGTGTGTGCGTCTGATCAGCGCAGCCTTACATCAAGACTTAAATAGGCGTGTTCCTCCGCCATAAGTTGGAAAAATATAGTGCCTCTCCGGATGTGGTAAATGGGTAACGTGTGAAGACGTTTAATATTGTACTACATGCCGTGATTTTCTCGAGGGAGCAGGCGGTCCTGTTGTTGGGGGGATGTTATTTAATACATTAAAGTCAAGTCAAGTTTATTTATATAGCGCTTTTCAGCAACAAGGCACTTAAAGCGCTGTACATGAGGAAAAACATTACAAAGATACAGAAAATCAAACACAGAAAAACAAATCAAATGACTCTAATAATCCTTGGGAGTTTACTGGTAAGAGCTGGTTCTAATCCAATCTAATCTCAATTAATCCTTGAGGTCGCTGGTATGAGGCAGTTCAATAATTCACATTCAAATTCACATTCAAATAATCTGGGTCACTGGTATAAAACAGTTTTAGTCCAAACTTTTTAGATACTAATAATGTTTGGCTGTAACTGGTATGATATAGTTGTTATACGATCCTTTTAAGAAATCTAAAATTCTCTGGTCATTGGTGTAAAAACAACTTTAGTCCAAATTTTCAAAAACTAATAATATTATAGAGAGAAGCTATTTAATAGGAGCTGTAGATTTGAATCCAACAGAAATGAAGAATTTACAAGATTATCCCCATCTACGCATCAAAGCATATGTTTTAAAAAAAAAGTGCATCGGGCGCGCAATCATGTGCAGAGGCTATAGTCCTCGATACGGCTGTCCATGGTCCTGGACTCAGCGACCTCTGCCGAATTTTTCCCCCTTCTCTTTGCCCCTCTTTCTTGACTACCACCATCAAAAAATTCAAAATAAAGGCCTCTAGTGCCGGCAAAATAATTAAAAAAAAAGAGTATCACCGTGCACGTTGTTGGTTTTGGCATTTAAAGAAAGAAAATGATTTGATGAAATTGATTACATGGGAAAAAGTAAGCAGATTTTTCCTTCTTTTATTTGACCGGCCAATCGTCAACAAGAGCTAACTCCAATCTCTCACCAACTGGTGCATCTCCTATTAAGACTGCCAAATGTTTTTCAAGGCCCAAACCAGAAAACCTATAGTTGTAAAAATATAATTTGGATCATTAACCTGTTGCAGTGAGGTTTCCTTTTTGGTTTACTGGACGAGACGACCAGATTAAAGAAATAACCAATTTTAAAGTATTTATGATGCCATGAAATCTAATGAAAGACACAGCATCATAGATCCTACACCATACTTCACAGTGAGCATGAAGTGCTTTTCCACACGTTCATCCATTGTTTCATCCTAAACCAACATGACGTTAGGGGTGGCGATTTAGCGTATCATTTATTATAAAAAATGTCTTATCATGATAAGAACTTTGAATTATCATGACAACAATAAATTCCAATTAATAATGTTTAAAAACTCCAAAAGTAGCTATATTGTTGGGTTTATTACTTTTACTATGTTCTATACTGTTTGTTCCATGAGAGCATCAATAAATATCAATAAATTTAAAAATATAATTAAATGCATTTACTGTGTGCACTTTATTGATGAAAATCACACTTCTTTATGTAACTGGTGTCCTGAAGAAGCCTTTTAGCAAATAGGGATAATTTTCAAGACCAGAATTTGTGTTTGTGGCGCTATGATTGTTGACAGGCAGTTACACAGTTACCTAAAAATGACTGAAAAGAAGTTATAGTTTATCATCACTTTACTATATTACCACAAAATATCATGATCAAATTTTAAGTCCATTTCCCCCTCCCCTACCTTTAGTGTTTTCTGTCTGCCAAAGCAGAAAGCTCCAATTAAAGTCCTAGAAGAGTTTAGTCAACTTTATGTGTTAACATTTGTGATGTCGGACAGAAAAGGAATTTAAAAATGGCATCATTTACACAAATCTGAGTTAATCTCACAGTCAAATCAGAATTAGACTGTGTCCCATAATGCAACATCTGTCTACTTTTTATTAAATGTTTAGAATGGAAACCTATTTGTTGCTAAATTTACATTGAGTAGCAAACAAAACTCCTAAGTCCAACCATTTAATATTTTTGCCATACAGGACTGTAACTTTGTTTGATTTGTTTAATTTTTATACACAAAATCTGCTTTAAAATTGTGTGATTTTCCATTAAGATATAATAAAAAAATTCCACAGTCGCATCATTCTGCGCGTGATGTAAACAGAATATTTTGGGAGAGCTTTATCCTGATCACACCAAATGGACATGCCACATTAATTCCTCTGCCAGCAAATAAAAACCTAAGTGCTGGACGCTTTTATATTGTAAAAATCTTACAGAGATCGGCTGATGGGAGACGATGACTCACACAAACAAGCCAGCCCTAAATCTCGGTATTAACCACAGCGCTTCTTGCGTAAACATCAGTGGGAGCCAGTGATCTGCCCTCCACAGCTGTGGGTGGCCTTTCTTGGGACCGGCGGGGCCATTTGTTTACAACCCAGGGAAAGTGTGGCCTGTGATATGGGCAAACTGGGAGCCAGGCCTGGCATCACCGTGTGTTGTTGACTGAGCAAAAACAAACTACGCTGCTCTGATGTCTTTATTGCACATGAAAAATGGGCCAGAGTGTTTTCGCCCGACAAGATGCTTTGCTTGGTAACATGTCAGGGTTTGTCATGGGTTTCATGTGGACAGGATGACAGAGTCTAGGAAATTTTTACCCAAACTCTCTTTGTATGATGCTGTGACTAAAATAAGGAAAAAAGTCTTTCAAGCTGGTCTTTAAGGAACCTCTGTATTAACATCTAGAATCAAGCATAGTCAAACAAATCTTAAGCCCCTAACTCCTTATTTATGGCAGATTTTATGTAATTCTGAAAGTTCTTCCTGAAATAACGCATAATTAAATTTAAAATGAAATATCCAAACTGAAATTGTGAAAGAAGGAGAGATTGTTAGCCTAAACTCTGCACTTCTTAGATTAACAATAAACCTGATGATACTATTCTGCGTTTGCGTCCAGGAAAAACACCAACAAATAAAGTGTATCTCACATCTCTAACTTTATAGTTCCTGTGTAAACTCCTCATCAAGACTCCCCACATCACTTGGTGCATACGCACATTACACTGTGGGATAACACGTGTGGGAGGAAGGAGTGAGAGTGAAAAAGGTAAAAGAAAGAGGGAAAAGTCAGGGCGGGAGAGGACCGAAGCACGCAGGCTGTGGTGCTGCAGCGTTCTAGTGTCTAATAACAGAGTGAAGAGCTCAGGGCCTGCAGGTCTGAGGCCGACTCTCTGCTCTGTCATTTCTCCACACTGCCACACTGGAATCATTACTTAGCCGCCCGGTGCACCACGTGGATAAATGAAGGGGAGGAACGGAGAGGGCTGCTGATGATAGAGGTGGCAAACAGGCATTGAAGCAGGTGCACTTTTTAATAGTCGGTTTGTCCTGAACTCAATGTTGAGTTTAGGACAAACCTTCAAGCACTCAACATTTATATGCTTATATAATGCTTATGTTCACAGCAGCAGGTCACCGAAGCATTGATACTGACTTTCTGGCAGGCCAGCTGACCTGTCCGCTGAGGAACAGAGTCAATAACTCCTTATGTAACCTGTTGGCTCAGCTGCTTCAGCTTTTAAACTTTTAGTAGGTTTAAAGTCAAAGTACCAACATTTGGATTGAAATCAGAATTTTAGTTTTACACATTTAGAAGCAAAACAATACTTTCATTGGGTGTTACCCAGCGGTGCAGACAAAAACAAACAGAAAAACAACAAATTAATTACTTGATCACAAATATTGGAAAGTAATCAGTCTGCTGACTTCCAGACTGTTATATTCAGCTAAAACAGTAGGCCTTATTTGGAACAATATACCTTATTTGGATGTTATATCTTAGGGCCACAAGAAGTACTGCATATTTGTGAAGTGGAAGGAAAATGGTACAAGGTTTTCCAAAGAAAAAGTGAAAAAGTGTGCTATGCATCTGTTTTCAGCCTCCTTTCCTCTGATAATACAAAATTATTTGGTAATTCTTAACAAATTCGTTATCATTCTTCGTTACTGATTCGTAGACATTCCTTCGTACAGCTACATCTCAAAAAATTTGAATATTGCCTAAAAGTACTAAATTTTTTGTTATCTCAGAAAGCGAACCTCATTTCTCACATAGAATAATTACACATAGAGTGCTATATTCCAAGTCTTTGTTTCTTGTAATTTTGATGATTATGGCTTACAAGAAAACCCAAACTTCAGTGTCTCAGAAAATTAGAATACTGGGAAAAGGTTCATTATTGGACAATCATGGTGTCACACCCTAATCAGCTAACTGGTGCATCAAGATCCACCACACACAGAAGATCACTAGACATGAGCTACAAATGTCGCATTTCTCGAGTGAAACCACTCCTGTACCAGAGACAACGTCAGACTCACACGAACAAGGAGTCACGTTCAGCTGTTGTCAAACAGAAGATGAGAAATAACCAGACACAACAAGGCAGGTGACCTTAGGGCAGCAATCGAAGCAACCTGGGCTTCTATTACACCTACGCAGCGCCACAGGCTGATCACCTCAGTGCCACGGTGCACTGATGCAGTAATTCATGCAAGAGGAGGGCCAACCACTTTTCAAAACCCTGACATTTGTGGTTAAACCATCCTTTTTTGATTGATCTAATGAGATATTCAAATTTTTGAGACACTGAATTTTGGATTATCTTTACCAATAACCCATAATCATCAAAATTACAAGGATTAAAACCTTAATATATTTGAGATGTCTGGCAAAAAATATTGCACTTTTACACAATATTTAAATTTTTTGAAATGTACCTGTATTCTTAAGTCAACCAGGGATTTGTAAAGCAGTGTCTCATCTTCCACCCTCAGCTCCTGCAATAGTCTGTTGCAGTGACCGTTTTCTAGACTTCTAGCTGGAGTCAGCCACAGTATAACCCACCACCTGAAGGCTCTTCTCCTTCCTCTTCGAAGCAGTTTTCTTCTAGCTATCAGGACCTTTTTATTATATCTTGATGGAATTGTCAAGAATAGCAACGAACTTAAGTTTAATCACACATCATTGCAGGAAGCAGCTGGATCAAGTGGTTGATGTGTGAAAAGACCAGGCATATTAAATAGGGGGCTTCTCTTTGCTGTCAGGCTATTCTGTAAAAACGTTTACAGGGTTATTCCAACAGAGGAATGAAACCAGTGTTCGTGGATACCATGAAAATATTACTGACCACCGATTACTGTTTTAAAGCAAAATTACCTTAACAACTGTAAGCGCTTACTGCTGTAATGAGATCTGCACCACCCCAGACACTTTGCTGCAGATACAAGAGGAAGGTAATAGAAGTAAAAATCTGATATTTCGAATCCTAAAGAGCATTTAGGCTTTGATATAGCTGTATTCTGGACATTATACCTGCAGAAGAAGGGTTTTTTGAATTTTTTTTTGTCATCATTACACGTAAAGGGAAACAACATTTGTAGTCCTCTAACTCCAGGCGCTGCTAACTGTCCGGTGGCTAATACTGGGGAAGTTAACTTTTAGCCATCTTCACAATGGTCTGCGTTTGCTGTGCAACATGCTACCAGCTGGTCAGATTTCCAGGACTCTCAGCATATCAGGATTGTAGCTGAGGGTATGCTGGCACTTGACAGAAGAAAATGAGGCAGTTACATGTTTTTGTTTAATATTCATCCGTTTCTGGATTCCTTGTAAGTATTCCAGTGAAATCTCTCTTTTGGTGGCATCTTGCAATGAAGACCAGATCAAATAAATGTAGTTTATTCAAGACAGTTCAAGCTATTTTGTGAAAATGCAGTCCAATTAAATACTGTGTTACACATCTTATTTTTAATTCAACTGCATTTTTATTTTTGTGTATTAATACAGCGACAATTCACAACAAATATTGTCTTAAGGCATTCACCGACTGATTGTCTAGTTTTTAAACAATGCAGTCAAGTTCATTTTATGATTCTTGTGAACTGCAAACTTTGCAGCAATTCCTCATACTGAGCATGCAGGTAGCAACATTGGAAAGGAAAACTCCCGATTTCAAATAAAAATTGCACTTTGCTAAAAATGCAAAACGTATAAACATAAAATTTATTCAATATGGTCAAGTTATGACAATATAGTTCTAATTAATACATGAATACTACAGACCAGTTTTAATCCACAAACCTTCAATATATCCTTGTCGCCTATCTACGAGTTCAATATGTCAAAAATGAGCTTACTTGGGTCAAAATCATGGTCAAGCATTATAGGCAGCATGTGTACCTATGTGATGTGAAAATAATATAATAACTACCCAACTTATTTGTTATGAAAGTGCATGTTAAAAGGGACAACCAGAACACTGGGCTATGCAGGATTTGTCCCTCATCATCTTACATGGATAATAATTTACTGTTGTCTGGATAGGACACCGTTGTCTCCACTGAAGTTTGTCTGTTGTTCAGAAAAATTTGAAGGTAAAGATGAAAAACAACAGGCCCCTGATGTTTTTTCTTCACCTTTATGTAGCAATAAAAACTCCAATATATATATGAAATACAAGCACAGTTCAATAAGGAGTCACTAACAGAACAGGACCACAGATACGAAAGTTAAAGTTCTCCCTGTCTCTGTACAGATCCTTTTTCTTTGTTCCGTAAATGACACCAAAGATAACTAGAGCATTTGCTCTAAATATTGTTTATAAAGCTTCGAGGCGGTATATTTATGTCGAATTGTGTGGTAATAATTGCAGTATGTGTGTGTGATTGCCATCTGCTCGCTTCTGGTTGAGCGGCAGCTGAGTTGGTTGAAGGAGGGAAGGCAAGGGTGTGGCCCTGCTGGGTATCTATTACTCACAGGAGCTCTTTGATGTGGGGCCACTGTAATTGGGGGAGGGGGCATGTACTGTAGGAAGAGGAAGGAGGGGTGGAGGAGGGCAGGCAAGTCAAGGCAGGTGAGCAGATTTTACCTCTCAGGAAAAGTTTTTAACCCTGGAGGGGTGGGCCCTGAATCACATATTCCTGGTTTCAGTTTGTATTCATCCCACACACACACACACACACACACACACACACACACACACACACACAGGAACAATTAATCCAGAGTCTGGACTCCAGGCATCTTCATCTGCACCGAGGACAAACCAGAACTAGTAAGATCTGAGCCTGATGCAGCTGCCAGCAGGTAACAGAGGTCATTTAGGGCGCTCACAACATGGAAGCTGGAGCTGGACGACCTCTCATTAGCAGGCGCAGTTACACACATTTGAAATGCAAAGCACAAGGTGACAAGAGAAAAACCAGCAACATCTGATATGCTATCGCTTGCTAAATACATCACGGGAACATCAAAGCGCCGAGTAGCCAGCACCCGTATCCTGCGGGTGTGTGTATGTGTGTGCGTGGGATGAATCAGTTTGGAGTTTGTGCCAGCGACAGGAGCAATGGTGGAACTGAGAGACTCACTATGCAACCTACACATCCGGACTTACCCAGAGAGCCCACTGCCAGGCACTGAGGGCGATAATCAGTATAAATCAGTATAAGGGTTAAAAAAACCAGCAAAGGTTTTAAAAAAGAGAACTGTAGCAACAAGCTGAGCTGCTCCTTTAAGATCAACATGAAGCAAATTCAACTGTTTTGCAAGACATTGGCATCACCATTTAATGCTGGGGACAAAAACATTCAGATTTGATAACATTTTATTTCTCTTAAAATAAAAGAATGCCAAAAAAAATCACTCCTTGGGTTTATGTTGCCTATTTAATTCTGGTTCTGGAGAACCTAGAGTGGAAACTGCTAGAAAGCAAATCAACAAGCTGTTTTTTCATGACTGAAGGGTCCATTTTTAGCTCAAATAAAAAAAGCTCATACTATGCTCCTCATACTATATGTTCATACTGTCCCACACTTGGGACAGGTATGAAATCATGATGGGGTGTGATGAAGCGTCTTTTGAAACACTACCAGTAGGGGGACCCAAAGACAGGATTTCTTTTTTTGTACACATTTCAGTACAGGAATAATGTAATAAATTCTAGCAGAAAGACTGCAATTAAATGAATGAGTTATCTATTCAACTAAAATCCGTTCCTTTTTTTGTGGACAATCAATAAATTAAGTAATGCTTAAAAAAACACAAAAACTGAGATCTACAAAACTTGTACTTTTTAGCTCACAAATAAATTAAATAGACTGATTTGACTAAATGGGCTGAATTTCACATTATTTTAAAATGCTTTACACAAGCATTTATATTCCGAAGTTTTTCACGCTTTGTCACATTACAAACCACAAACCTTAGCTTGTTTTAAGTAAGAAAGCAACATAAAGAAGTGGGTAGCTGAGAAGTGGAAGCAAAATGACAAATGATCTTAATATGAACAATAGAAAAAGTGTGGCTTTTCTGGTATTCTGGCCCTCTGAGTGAATGCAACCAGCTTCCTGTGCAATGATAAGTTCTATTTGATCTGAACCATTCAAATGAAAGTTTAGGGTCATTGTCCAGCAGGAGTCTCAAGTCTTTTGCAGCCTCTAACGCATTTTCTTCCAGTCTTGTCAGATACTGAGCAACATTCAGATTCCCATTAACTCTGACTATCTTACCTGTCCATACTGAAGAAAAGCATCCCCACATCATGATGCTGCCACCACAGTGCTCCCCTGTAAGAACTGTGTGTTTTGGGTAATGTGTAGCATCCTCTAAATGTTTGGTGGTAAACTGCAAGCAGGATTTCTTATTGCTTTCTTTCTTTCTTTGTGGTTTTCTGGGGCGTTCACAGAACAGCTGCATTTATACTGAGAGTGAATTACACACAGGTGGACTCCATTCACTCATTAGGCGGCTTCTTAAGGTGGATTCTATTTAGGTATACCAGAAAAAAAGGTGGACTGATTACAGATGCATGCCACTTTCCAGATTTTTATTTTTAAAAATAATGACAACCATATATAATTTGCCTTTCATTCAACCATTATGCACTAGTTTGCATTGTTCTGTCACATATAAACTGATAGAAGTTTGTAGTTTTAACATGACGAAATGTGAAAAGGTTTACATTCTAATCGCTTGTACATTAGTACCACTGACTGTGTCACTCTTGGAAGTAATAAAGAATAATTAAGTAAACCACATGGGTTGGATGGTGAGCAGAGAAATGTAAAGAGGAAGGATCACTGTTTTCTGATGTAGCAGAACACACACCCATACACACATACACTGACATTTTTCTCATACCTCTCCACACACAGAGGGCAATTTTGAAACCTCAGCTGCAAAGATTGCCGCATGAGAAGCCAACTGATGCCAGAACGGAGCCACTAACTCTTTATTGTCGATGTTCAACTCAATCAAGAGCTTTGCTCAGGAGTAATACTCCTCTGAGTTGGAAAGGACACCCCTTTTTGTAGTGCCTGTATCAGTGTGTTGATACATTCCTGTAATATAGCATGGATGAGAGCTCGACCAGAGCAGGAGAAAGAGTCCTGCCTGATTTCTCTAAGAAACGGGCGTCAACACGGAGACTTGGGGGAAGCAAATCAGCGGGACTCTTCCAGCCTTTTAAGAGACAGATAACGTTTTTTTGTTTTCATGAAGCATCCTGTTATTCAATCAGGCCTGTAAGTGAGAGCTTGTCACCTCCCCCCCCCCCGGGTACAGAGCAGTGTCCCTCCCTCCGCTCTCTTCTATGATTCCTGTCCTGAGCCCTCCATCTCATTCAACAGCTCCTGCAAGCCTCCAGGAATTCACTCTTGGGACAGGCTGTGCAGAGCCGTGTCTCTCTGCAGGGCAAACACGCATACACAAACACCAGCAGCATGCTGAGAAACCACCACACACACACACAGACACACACCCACACACACAGGGTCTCTGTGAATGAGGTTAACCTAGATACAATCAAATTAAATTAAAAATGCATCAGTTTGTTTTATTATTGTATTACTCTATTTATTACATGAACAAGTGTCCATAGATTTTCTGTAACCAATGCAGGAGACAGAGCTTTATAGATTCTCTGCTGCCTAGTTTGATTTAAACCAAACAATTATGTGTCTCAAAAAACATGAACTTTTGAAAAAATTCAACTCTTGGCATTTTAAGCAAATCCCTTTGTGTCATGGAAAACACCAGACATCAGCCTGAACACACCACCCTCAGAGGGAAACATGGTGGTGGCAACATCATGCTGTGGGCAGCCATGCTAATGGATGTAAGCTGTCTTCTGTTGGCTGGAGGATGCACCAAGTGAATCTGTTCTTCAACAATAGGTTTGAGGAGCATTTCTGAATACTTAGTTCTTTCCGCTACAAAACCTGCAGTTATTTGGGATTTGCTAAAAGTCATGCCATGTTGGATCAATGTTGCTTCAACTTTTTTATCCATTCGTACACCAGCTACTACCATCAAGTCCAAAAATATTCACCCTTAACATTCAAGATGATATGTTCACAACTATTTTGGGAACATGTTGTAAATGCTCCCCAACTAGGTTTTTACCACACCCAAATCAATTTAAAAGGCAAAAAAACATCCTCTATCTTTTACTCCCACAACTCAAGTGGGCCCAGCGGCTAGAGGGTCTTGCCATGCAAGAAACAATAAAGATTTGCAAGAAAATAAGGCCAAAGGGTAATTTAGGAAAGAACTGCTGGAGCAGATGACAGTCAGTGAGCCTCAAACTAAATCCAGAGTCATTACACAGATTACTGCAAACACAATTTGCTATTGATGTTCTTTGCGGTAATTGCTCACCAGTCAGTGGAAGTGGTGATCAACAGACACACCTCAAGAATTAAGCTGCAGAGCAAAAGGTTCATTTTTTTTGCACAACTTTATATTTGTGCAGCCCTGCCAAATCTGGATGATTGCAAACAGATGAAAAACAAATTTCTAACTCTGCTGACTTTTTCCATTCGCCAGTGGTCAGAAAGACTGCACAAATCCAGGCTCATTACAAGTTGACCAAGGCAGGTGAAAATTCCTAAACACCAGTCGCTGATTTAAAGATTTAAAATCTTTAATATCTCCTGGAACAATGTGAATTAGGGATAAAATGATTACCACAATCCAAACATTAGCATGCATGTTTAATTTAAGACAGGCATTTTTTTTGTTTCACTTTAAATCACTGCTCTCAAACTCAAAATTGTTCTTGCTTTCATATACCATATGCTCTGCACCCGCTCAAAACGATATGTCTGTTCCCAGATTTAATATCTCCACAGAAAATATCTTCTGCTCAATTTTGACTCACACACCTTGTGCTTTAATTTCCTCTGCAGGAATGAAAGCTGTACTCCCATGTGTGTTTCTCTGCTTGCAGATTTTCTTTGCTACCTCTTGGAGTGAAGTGGTGGCCTTGGTCACAGCCAACAGACTTACACTGTCACTTTAACATTACTGCCTTCTTTTTGAACCTGCCTGTTGTGCGCATACAGATCACTCCAGATAGATTTGTGAGGTTTTACTGAGCAGAAAAGGAATTAAATCTGACTGGAGTATTAGAGAAAAGAGAGATAAATAGGGCAATTTGTTCTGAAATTAGAAATGTTTGCTCATTCAAAGGACTACCTCCATAGCTCCAATGATAACAATTTAGACAGTTTAATTACCGTCTTAAAATGAAAATGCTATTAAAATAGTACATGTTAACTGCAATGTTAAAACTCCAGTTTTTTAGATTGTCCCCTGAACACTGCATCTCCCAGATACACCCATAAAACCAACATACTTCAATAAACAAAGAATATCAAGTGTTAAATGTAGCTGTATTTTGGACTATAATTGCACAAAGTAAATTAATATTTTTTCCTCACTAGGAAACAACACATGTAGTCATTTACCTCCAGTTTTGCAATGGCTAATGCAAAGTAAGTTAACTTTCAGCGTTACTAATGCAGTCTTCAAAATAGCCTGGTTGGTTTAACTTGTTAACTGCTCAGATTATTCATTCTTTGCCTGGTGCAGTTTGATGAGTGTCTACTTTGTTAAAAGCCTCAACACAACAGACAAACTAATACAGAACTTCATGTGAACCTTTACAGTGAGAGCCTTAAGCATACATATAATGCTCTTTCAAAGCATATTTGAAACCTAATTAAACAGCTTACACCAGCGGTGATTCATGATATGGGCAAAATGGGTCACCACCCGGGGCGGCAGAGCCTGAGTGGTAGAAAAAGTATTGGAAACAGCTTTTAATCAGCTGCGCTCCAAACAAGTCTTCTACTGCTCACTTGCATGCCTATGGACACAGGGTGTACCCATGTTGTGCAGTGTACGGACAAATAATATAGAAAATATGTTCTTACACGGTCCTTGACAGATGATGAGGCTGTTAGGTGAAAGCTTTGAATTGACTTTTACATAGAGGGGCTATTTAAAGAAAAATCTGAACTGAATTTGATCATCTTTAACTAAAAATTTAACACCGGGTAATGCTGCCACGCATATCAGAACCAACATTGACTTACAGTCTGACAATAGTCTGAATGCTGGGGTGTCCAACGTGCACAACAGTGTGAATTTGCTGTCCCCTCAAAATCACTCAACACACAGCCATTAGTGTCTAAACCACTGGCAACAAAAGTGAATACATCCCTAAGTGAAGATGTCCAAATTGTGCCCAGTTAGTCATTTTCCCTACCTGTTGCCATGTGACTTATTAGGACTTACAAAGTCTCAAATGCAAATTGGGAGCAGGTGAGTTTAAATTTAGGTGATATCACTCTCGCATAAAAGCTTTACACTGACCTGCAACAAGTAAAGCAAGTTCAGAGAAGTTCAATGGCAAGAATGACGTCCGGGCAATCAAACAGCTATGCCTTGCCAGTAATCAGATACCCTGCTGGGATAATAAACTGGCTGAAAGGTGAAATTCAGACAACAGATGTTAAAACACGAAAGCTACTTACCATGTATGGTGGATTCCACCCCAAATCCAGTATTAACAGACTATACACTAAGCGCACAGAAGGAGGCAGGAGACTAGTGAGCATCAGAGCGACTATCCAAGATGAAACATCCAAGCTCCAGGAATACATCAGGAAGATGGCCTCAATGAATGAAGTGCTCAGCGAATTTCTCAGACAATAGAAACCGGAAGAGAAGGAGCTGAAGGAACCATCATGGGAGGAAAAACTCCTCCATGCGATGTACCATCGACAGATAGCTCAAGTGGCTGACCAAGACCTACCAATGGCTAGAGGGGAGGTCTGAAGGTCAGCACAGAAGCAGGGCTTGGGCACCAGAGCAAAATAGGCCCAGATCTACCACACCAGGCAAGATCCCAGATGCAGGCTGTGCAAAGAGGCCCCAGAAATAATCCAGCAACTCACAGCAGGAAGTAAGACATTGGCAGGAATACAGGAACATCTGTGTGGAATAAGAACTGGACACCTGCAAGTTCAAAGTGGGAATAACCTCCCAGGGTGCTGAAAATGAACGGAATTTGAATGTGACCATCTCAAGCGATCGAAACATCAGGAAAAAGGAACATAAGAAAGTGGAGAAACACCTACAGTATGGCTCAGGGAAGATCTAGAGAGAGCCTGACAGGTGAAGGCAACAATAGTGCCCAGAGTCATTGGAGCAGTCAGAGCACTGACCTCCACACTGAAGAAGTAGTTCCAAAAGAAACCTGGAGAGACATCAAGACACTGTGACAGACCCTCAAGACACCAGATTTAACATTGCTTTACACTGCTAATGTGAATCAAATGGGAATATCACAGGGACTGACATATAAAATGGTTTACTTTGTTTTCTCAACTGTTCCCAGCTGGTACATTAAGTCCTTGAAAACATAATGGCACACTATGTCTTGTGCAACACAGGGGCAAGTCCACCACTCAGTGGCAAAGATTGACTTTGCAAATTTTATATAGCCTACAGCCATTCTCATGTTATTGATGGCTAATAAACATATACACCGTGCAAATCCAAGACTAAATAGTGTTACTGTATCCCAGTGAGCTTCATCCCACAGAGCCTCACCGTCTGCCCTGAGAATGTGTTTTGTCAAACCCTTGTTAGAGTGGGTGGGTGGAGGGTTCACTTGGCACAAGCCTACCTGAGTCACAGTTAAACAGGGTCACAATACAGAAGAAGAACAAGAACTGGCCCTGTCTGCCTGCAGTGTTGCACTCACAGGACCTGTTTGCTAGTTTGATCTGAAGTCTGGGTTCTGCTCAGTAGCAGCCTGTAACAGTTGCTGTTAACACAAACCTGTCTACTTTCCATTTCACTTTCTTAAGGTGTGTGGCATTGCCTTAGCCTAAGGGAAGCCAAAAGTAAAGGTAGAATTTAAGGGGACAGAGATGAAGAGGGAAGGAAAGAGCAAGAGACGGGGAGTCTAGGAACGGTGAATAGATATAAGGAAATGTCTTTTCTTATGGGAATGTTTCACTTAATCTCACAAAGGCAGCGTTAAAATCTCCTTCTGTTTGCAGAGCAGTTCAAAGGAGGCTCCACATGCCTCCGCTTGCTGTTATATGAAAACAACATTCTATTGCAGATCTTAAAGAGGGCTAGCGGCTCTGAATGCACAATGGGAATGGTGCTGTGCCAGATGTACTGCTGGAGGATGGGAGGTGGGGAAGAGATTTAAGAGGGAATGCAAGTGGCAGTTATGACTGAGACAAAAAGACGTGACGGAGTTGAATCAAAGCAACACTTCTTCCTGTCAACAGTGCTGTTTATGGCCTGGCAGAGTTGACCTTCAGGCAGTCTGACAGACAGGGGGGTGAGGGTCACCCACTGGCCTTGTCTGCCACTCCCCTGAATCAACCCATTCAACTCTCCTGTTCCCCTCTCCCTCTTCATGTTTCACCATGAGACTTCCCACTGCCTTTGTCATTAATAAAGGAATGTCCTGGCTGGGATGACAACCTGTGGTTGAGTGTGGGTCCTCAGCAGAGAGTTAAGGGGAAAGGGACCTTTTTTATTTTAAAGGGCTTTGGGAAAAAAAAACCTGGGTTTTACATTTTTTCCCACAAATCCATCTGCGGAAAGGGAGGAAAAAATCCCCCCCCTTTAAAAAGTTCGTTGTCAAAATTGATTATTCCTACGGGCCCTTTTTCCCTTTTTTTGAAAACCCCCCAAATCAAACTTGGCCCCAGATTTTAAATTTTAATTTTAGACTTTTTATTGGGGCCAAATTTTAACAAAATTAATTGCTTTGATTTAAAAACCCCTTCTCTTAAATTTTGGCTATAAAAATTCAGAGTCCCCTTTTTACAGGAAAGAAAAACCTCCCCCAAGGGTTTTTTCCCCAGATTTAAGCTTCAAAACCCTCTTCCCCTCCTCTGACAAACTAAAGAAAAAGATTTTTCCCCAAAACTTTCCAGTATTTTACCAAACCCCGTTCCCCCCGAAGCTGGGTTTTGTAAAACGTAAAAAAAAAGAATACAATGATTTGGGAAATCCCTTTTTAATCTATTTGGGAAAAAAATACCCACCAAAAAATAAGATATTTAATATTCAAACCCCGATACGCCTTAAATTGGTTTTTTTTTCAAATTCCCCTCATTTTTGAATTTTGATGCTTGCGAAAAAGTTTCCAAAAAAACTTTTAAAATCTGGAGAAATCTCTGCATGTAAACGCAAAGGGTAAAACATCTTTAATGCCCTTTTGACCTTCGCCCCTCGGAAAACCCCTGCAATTTTAAAAAACCCACATCATTCTGTAACAGATATTACCAGGGGGGCTCAGGGAAAACTTTAGAAAAAAAATAATCCCCCTAAAACCCCCTTCATCACTACTCTACCAAAGCAAATTGGGAAAACCTATAAACCAAAACCACATTCAACAACACCCCCCCCCCAGGGAAACCCCACCCGGGTTTTTCCGGGGCCTAGCTCATCTGGGTTTCCAAGGCAACGTGGGGAAATGTTCTGTGGGCTGGCAAATCCCCATTTTTAAATTCATTTTGGAAATCATGAACGTTGTGTCCTCCGGGCCAAACAGGAAAAGGACTGTCTGGACTGTTATCAGTGCGAAGTTTAAAAGCCAGCATCTGTGATGGTATAGGGGTGTCTTATACCACTTTTCCAATGGCTCATTTTAGCCGGCGCGGCTCCACTCCACTCGGTATTGCTCTACTTGGTACGGTACCTGTTGCGTTTCCACAGACCCACTGACGCCTTGAGCTAAGGCAGCTAAAGCCCCGCCTTCAGGCTTCAGTGTAGTGTGCTGTGCTGCTAGTAACATTACTGTGTGGCATTGTTACATTAAAGTCATCAGCGTGAAACGATAAAAAATAAAAATTATAATTAAATAGAAAATTAAAACATTAATAAACAAAACACAAATAATCAGAATCAGAATCAGAATCAGAATCAGCTTTATTGCCAAGTTTGTACATACAAACAAGGAATTTGACTCCGGTACACTTTGCTCTTTGGTTTTTGTTTTTGCACTACAGAATCTACATATTTACAATGTACAATATACACATTATAAATAAAAAGGCATTTGCAACAACTGTATGCTGTTGTTTTGTATTTTATTGAATGTTCAACAGAGAAACAGCCTGAGGGAAGAAACTGTCTCTGTGGCGGCTGGTTTTTGTGAACAGCGCTCTGTAGCGTCGCCCTGAAGGCAGAACTCTAAACAGTTTATGTGCAGGGTGTGTGAGATCTGCAGAGATTTTAGCAGCTCTTTTCCTGACCCTAGACCTGTATAAGTCCTGGATGGAGGGAAGGTCAGCCCTGATGATTCTCTCTGCAGTCCTGATTATTCGTTGCAGTCTGGACCTGTCCTGTTTTGTGGATGACCGAACCACACGGAGATGGGTTTAAGACAGGACAGACTGAATGATGGCAGTGTAGAAGATGACCAGCAGCTCCTGTGGAAGGTTGTACTTCTTTTAAGTTGCCTCAGGAAGTACAGTCTCTGCTGGGCCTTCTTCCGAACAGTGTCTATGTGTGAAGACCATCTCAGGTCCTCAGAGATGGTGGTTCCTAAGAACCTGAAGTGATCCACAGCCGACACGGTGTTGTTGAGGATGGTGAGGGGGGTGTATGGAGGTGGTGTTTTCCGAAAGTCCACCACCATCTCCACAGTCTTGAGTGGGTTTAGTTCCAGGCAGTTCTGACTACACCAGTGTACAAGCCGATCCACCTCCAGTCTGTATGCAGACTCATCACCGTCCTGGGGTCAGTCCAATGACAGTGGTGTCATCTGCAAACTTCAAAAGTTTCACGGACGAGTCTGCTGAGGTGCAGTCATTTGTGTACAGGGAGAAGAGGAGTGGGGATAGAACACACCCTGGGGGCACCAGTACTTATTGATCTGGTTCGGGAGAAGATGCTCCCCAGTCTCACCTGCTGCTGTCGGTCCGTCAGGAAGCTGTTGATCCACTGACAGGTGGAGGCTGGGACGTTGAGCTGAGTGAGCTTCTGGTGGAGGATGTCTGGTATGACAGACAATGTTTGTATTATTGTATATGCAATGTCTAAAATGATCCACTAGGATACCTATCTGGACCACAGCCCAGCCAGAACCTATAAAATAAGGCTCAGGGGTTCTGATGTGAGGGGGTGTGGCAGGAAAAACAGAGAGGACAGATGGATGGTGAAGCTCCACAGCTTTCCTGAAGAAGTTCAAATTTTGGGCTTAATGAAGAAGTTTTTGTCTCATCCATGGATAACGAGGACAAGGACTTTAAAACACAAAACCGCAGACCTTTGACCATGGTAAGGTTAGTTTTAGGTTGGATATTGGATATTCACGCCTTACAGATTTAGCGGGGTCTTCCTTCCGTTTGACCCGATACAGGCAGTTTGATTACCGGCAGCGGCTCTCTGCCTGCTCCATCCTCCTGCAGACGCTGGTTCGCTTAAGGACCATCAATAAATATCCTAACCAAACACTCTGTTTCATTATGGTTTTGTTTTGTGTGTTTTGGGGGAAATGTTTATGCCTCTGAAAAGCTGATTTTATGTATGATCAGCTGGTTTAGGGTGTTATTTAATACAGTGACCCACCTGGATGTAACTCTGAAAGCTAAGGTGTCCTTTTTCTTGTCTTTCAGCCTTTCAGGCATGGTTTATGATTTGTAAATAGTAAAATTTATTTTCGTTTGACCCGCTCTGGCCATTGTGGTCCTTAATATTATTGTAGTTGCTCTTGAGTTTTATTAACTTATCCCTGCACTACCTTAGCGAAAAGCCAATCAGTGACCAGCAGTCTGTTCACGTTACATGCAGTCCCGACTCAGCCCTGGTTGGATCTGCTCAACAGCAGGGACCAAAAAAATAAGTACCAGTACAAAAAAAACAGTAATGGAAAGTTTGAAAACGCTTGCAAAGCGAGCGGAGTGGAGTCGAGTAGGGCCAAATTGAGCCAGTGGAAAAGGGGCAATAGTGCCTATAGCATGGATAACTTGCACATCTGTGAAGGCACCATTAATGCAGAAAGGTACATACAGGTTTTGGAGCAACATATGCTGCCATCCAAGCAATGTCTTCTTCAGGGACGTCTCTGCAGGGATGTCCCTATTTCTGTAAGACGATGCCAAGCCACATTCTGCTCGTGTTACAACAGTGTGGCTTCGCAGTAAAAGAGTTCTGGTACTAGACTGGTTCAGATCTGTCTCCCATTGAAAATGTGTGGCTCATTATGAAGAGCAAAATACAACAATGAAGACCCCAGTCTGCTAGGCAAGTTAAGTTGTGTATCAAACAAGAATGGGAAAGAACTCCACCTACAAAGCTTCAACATTTAGATTCCTCAGTTCCCAAATGTTTATTGAGTGTTAAAAGGACAGGTGATGTAACACAGTGGTAAACATGAACCTGTCCCAGCTTTTTGGAACATGTTGCAAGCATCAACTTCTAAATGAGTAAAAATTTGCTTAAAAAAAAAACAGTACAAAAAAGGGATCATTTCCTTGCACTTCACAATAATCCACTACTTTGCGTCTATCACTTAAAATCACAATAAAAACATTGATGATTGTGGATGAAAGCTTTTTCAAGGCATTGTAAATTTAGAAGAAATAGAGCACCAGATATCAGTAACAAGCATTAAACTATACAGCAATTCTTAGATCCATTCAAGCATTAGGAACCAGAAGGCCAACACATGGTGGTGTCATGCCTCTGTTGCCAGGTTTTCCAGCACACTGGTGCCTCTACACACCTCCGGGCCTCCTCGCCCCACAGCCGAGGCAAGACCGGGCCCATCTGCGAAGCTATTTTGACGAGCCACCCCTTCAAAATCTCCAGGTTTCAAGCTGTTGGAAGATCAAAGGACTAATACAGCAGTAATAATATGTTACTGCCCTATGAACGCCTCTTTCATCAGGGAGAGGCTGTGATATAGTACAGCTGTAACTGCAGGGCCATTAGGCACTCATCATATGATCCTATTTGCCATCCCTATGTGGGAAAACACCTTCAGCTCTGCAGGCTGATAGGGAAAGACATGCAATGATATATTAATCCGCAAACATCTTAAGTACTCTAAATATTTTGGTGCACCGCCTTAACCACAAGAGAAGTACCCTTCCCTCCTTGCATCACGTTGAAGGTGCCTGAATGCCATGGATGCATCACAACCAAAAGTATTTTGGCAATGAATGACATCTCTCTTCTTTCTTCTCAAGCAGAACCTGCTATTTTTAGAGCAGCATTTTTTTCTCATATCTAACGTGCCAAACGACAGCGTGATGAAACCCTGACCCTCGCACACTCCCTTTGAAGCGACAAGCAAGCAATGTGCCGAGCTAATAAGAAAGCCTTGAGAGGCATTCCCTCTGGAATGTCAGAAGCAGTCCTGCAGGTAGGTGGCGTGTTTGCCCTCAGGCAGCAGATTAACAGCCACACGTGCATGGACAAAAGTGAAATGTGCTCGCTTTAAGTCCAAGCTTCTGCAAAATCACAAAGGCAAAGTGGTATGTGACAAAACAGAAATCATTAGCTGACTTTGTTGGTGAACAAGTGCATCAGATAATGTCATTTTTGCATGAACATTAGCTAATTTTAAGGGCCATTCATGTGAGAGTCCATTGCAAAGCATTTTCTATCTGGTTACACTTAGGTTTACTAAGAACTGCGAGGCTGACTCATTAAAGTAAGGTTTGAACAATTTAACATACGTTCTAAATGTTTCAATCGTCAGATAAAGCAAAAGCAAAGAAGGCCTATTTAAACACAACAGGGTGTAAGGAACTGTAGAATGGCCTGCTGATCCACTCCATTAAACTCACTGTGAATGTGGAGCTGCCCTTCATCGAGCCTATTAGGAGGTTTACTTTTTAAAACAGCATCCACTGGCTGGAGCTTGGGCTCCTTCTTTAAGTGATGGCTCAGATAAAGATGCAAAAATGAAACTTCATTCATCAGACAAATCTGATATCAGAAACTGCATCGGGAACAAGGATACTAGTATCTAGTAATAGTACTGAAATTAATTCATTATGGTAAATAGATTTACTATTTTGCCTTTTTGTCTAAAGGTAAATATGATCTTTCGACCTCAAGTCCTGCTGCTGAAAACAACAGATTGCAAGAACACACATGTATACAGGTGGATCGCAAAAAATTAAAATATTGTATAAATGTGCAATATTTTTTACCAGTCATCTCAGAAAGTGAAAATCATATATTATATAGAATCATTACACAGAGTGATATATTCCAAGACTGTATCTTGTAATTTTGATGACTATGGCTTACAAGAAAAAACAATATTCAATGTCTCCGAAAATTAGATTATTACATTACACCAATCAAAACAGAATATTTTAGGCAAAAATGTCAGGCCTCTGAGAAGTATGCCCATTTCTATGTACTCACTACTTGGTTGGGCCTCCTCTTACATGAATTACTGCATCAATGCAGCGTGGCATGGAGGCGATCAGCCTGTGGTTCTGCTGAGGAGTAATGGAGGCCCCGATTGCTTTGACAGCTGCCTTCAGGTCATCTTCCTTTTAGGGTCTGGTGTCTCATCTTCCTCATGACAACAGCCCCTAGATTCTCTATGAGGTTCAGGTCAGGGGAGTTTGCTGGCCCATCAAGAACAGGAACAACATGGTCACTGAAGCAGCTTTTGGTACCTTTGGTAGTGTGGGTAGGAGCCAAGTCCTGCTGGAAAATGAAATCAGCATCTCCATACAGCCCGTCAGCAAAGGGAAGCATGAAGTGCTCTAGAATTTCCTGGTAGATGGCTGCGTTGACTGTGGACTTCAGAAAACCCAGTGGACCAACACCAGCTGATGACATGGCACCACAAACCATCACTGACTGTGGAAACTTCACACTGGACATCAAGCAACATGGATTCTGTGCCTCTCCACTCTTCCTAAAGACTCTGGGACCTTGATTTCTAAATGAAATCCAGAATTTACTTTCTTCTGAAAAGAAAAAAAAACAGAACTTTGGAGCATTGAGCAACAGTCCAGTTCCTTTTCTCCTCAGCCCAGGTAAGACGCTCCTGACGTTGTCTCTGGTTCAGGAGTGGCTTGACATGAGGAATGCGACATTTGTAGCTCATGCCTAGTAATCTTCTGTGTGTGGTGGCTCTTGATGCAGCGACTCCAACCTCAAGGCTGCGGTTTTCCCTGTGGCCGGTGGACCTTTTCCTACCACACTTCTTCCTTCCACTCAATTTTCTGTTAAAATGTTTGAATACAGAAGTCTGTGATCAACCATCTTCTTCAGCAATTACCTTTTGTGGCTTCCTCTCCTTGTTGAGAGTTTTGATGACTTCTGGACATCTGTCAAGTCAGCAGTCTTCCCCATGATTGTGTAACCTATGACCCAGAGTGAGAGGCCGTTTAAAGGCTCAGGAAACCTTTGCAGATGTTTTGAGTTAATTAGCTGATCAGGGTGTGAAACCATGAGTGTCCAATAATAACCTTTTTTCCAGTATTCTAATTTTCTGAGACACTGAATTTTTGGGTTTTTTTGTAAGCCATAATCATCAAAATTACAAGAAACAACAGCTTAGAATATATCACTCTGTGTAATGATTCTATATAATATATGAGTTCCACTTTCTGAGATGATTAGCAAAAAAAAATTGTACTTTTACGCAATATTCAAAGTTTTTGGGATGTACCTGTATGTTTGCCAACTTTTTGCTTTTCCTTATTTCAGAAAATCCAAGAGTCTGCTAATGATTCAACCTTGATTCAGACGGACATCTAATCTTTCCTAAAATGTACAAAAAAATAACATTTGAAATCTGAAATGCAAACACAAAAGTAAGAATATATATATATTGCTCTTGCACATATTTTTGCAGATTTGTACTAATTGCTATTTATTGTTAGATTTAGCCTTGTATGTGTTTTTTTTAGCTGTGTTTTAATTTATTTGTTAGCATCCATACTTCCAATTAATAAGTGTAAAGTTTCTGCCATCACGTTAGAGGGAGATAGCTTACAATCCACACACAAGCAGATGATGGTTCAACTGTTTCTTTTCTGAAGAGATGCTTCCTACTAGGCAACACTGTGGACATATCACTGTTTTGGCACAAAAATTTTGTGGTAGCCCTGCTGAAAACGTCCAGTTGGACTCCAGAGCCAGAAATGCTTGAATTAGCTGCCTTTGCCCATAAACATGCAGAGCCTGTACACAGCCAATTGGCCATTTCAGGGAGAGGAGAGGAAAAAGGAAAAAGTAGAAAAGTGGGAAAGTGCGAGTAACAAGCTGTTAATCGTCAGCTGCTGAGGAAGGAGAGCCAGCATCTGAACATATCACCTCTAGGTCCTCAAGCAAACATCAAATCTTCCAACTCGTATGTAAGTGTAAGAAGACATTCTGCTGGTTCTTTAGCTCTAAGTCAATGTTTGGCTTAGCAAGGCAGCCATCGTGTGCGAAACCGACAAGGCATGACAGGATGTGAGGGGGGAGTACAGCGTAGACCCTCTGCAAATCACTCACACCTTGTTGGTAGTAGTGATGACAGCGCTGAAAAGAAGTGAATGTCAACAATGCAGCAGGTCAAGGTGGCATGCTAAGATCAGACCCGTGGGCCCATCTAACCCCTGAGTCTAACCCCAGAAATGCTTTAATGCTCCCTGAATCCGACAATTGGGAAGGGTGGTGATTGATTATTTTTTCTGAACTACCAGTCCACGTTTTTGATTGTGTTCTGATCTCTGTTTCTTTGTGAAATCATTTTAGGTTGATTCTAATTTCTTTTTAGGACCTGTATCAGATGAAAACAGCATTCCAAGTGTCTTTATACCCTTCCTGCTGTAAGTTGTAATTAATTATTTACTGTAGGAGACACTTTTTTAGAGAGAACAAGATTTTACAACCAAGTCAAAAAATATTGCAAAGCTCTCAGTTTTACAACGTCTTTAGTGTCTTTTATAAGTGTTTAGTGCAGTTAGCACTACTAAAACAGCAGTTACCATATTGAAATTTAGACCTTTAACTCAATCGTTTCCAAAAGGATGCAAACATTTAATGCTAGCATGTTCCATAATAAATAAAACAGACAAACAATGTGTACTTTGTTCAGCCTTGTTGTTATCTGCTAAAAGTCTTGTTCTCTCTCACTGTCTTAAAGCCTAAATGAATAGCAGACATGTCTCGACATATAGAAAATATAGTTTTATAGCTGCTTATATCTCTAACTAACTTAATATTCATACACCTGATTAAGAGGGAATATAGTGCTCTACATTCAGTTACAACTTTCACACCAGGAGTGTTGCTAGCACAACCTGGTAGCACTTAATGTGTTCACTGTTTGGAAAAAAATTCTACTATAACGTTTGCTGACTGGCCAGTCAGAGCCGATCAAGCTGAATACCGGCCGATTCCGATCAACAGGCATTTTCAAATGCATCTCAACTTACAGCTGTTGTCAGACAATTCAGATTCAAAGTATTTTCACACAGTTATCTTGTGTGGCTCCTAAGGTCAGAAATGCCTTAACAAACATCTAAACCCTCTTCCCTCATTGTCTTAAGGACCGTTGTATACCTTTGTGTCCCATCTGGCTTGCCTCTTAGAGATTGCCAAATACTACATGGCTGCGAAATGCAAAGGATACCACTTGTTTTTGAAGTGGTGACAAAAACAGGAATTCACTTCCCATTAAGTAGGAAAACCTGCAGTCCTCATCTCTTTGTTGGGGTGCTCACTAAGGAAAGCTCTCATTGAATAGTCTTCCCCAGCAATAAAGGCTCATTCTCATGCTTTTAATCTACCCCCCACACCACACACACAATCACTCACTCCTCCCTCTAGCTCCAGAGACCTACTATTAAAAGTACACCAGTTTACATTAAAGTTTACATTACAGATTTCCCCTTGTCAGTTAACTACCATTGCAACCAGTGTGAAATTTCCTTCAACAGGAATCCCCACCCAGTTGGTTAAAGCATCAAACAGCCTGAATGCAGCTGTTTGTCTCTAATGTGCGGATAATCTTCCTGAAATTGTGCCTACAGCCCTCCAAAGATAAGATGAGGTCAACAAAGAGCAGCCCAAGGCTTGTTTGGGTGACTGTAGATTCAAAAAAAATTCCTGCTGCCTCTGACTTTTCTTTGTCCAAAATATTATTCCCATGGGAATACACCACAGCGCTACTGTGGACATACATCGATCTTTGTGCTATATAACATAATGAAACCCTCCAAAACATCATATAGATTGAGCTGCAACGATGGCATTTTTTTAAGTTTGCCATTTATAATTATCACTTCCTTTGATTTTGATTTTCTTTTGATTATCATGTTAGGTTTTTTTGCTGGTGCAATGTTGCTATCAGTCAACTAGGTGGACCAATTTATTAAGGTCTATAAGCACTATCTTTAAACTGCTGACTCATTTGGTCATTGCTGTCGTTTAAGTCAAGGACCCAAGTGCTGATGTAGCTGGCCACAGAGTTCTTTAAAATAGAAATAAAATATAAAGCTTACAGATGTTGAGGCACAAGCAAAAATGAACCAGAGGAGCTAATCAGAGAAAATGTGGAGCAGCTGAGGCAGAGTGAAGGCAGAGGAGCTGAGGGAAGGAGACTAACTAACACAAAGAGAGCTGAACAAAGACACAATGAAACTTACATTTTGAGGGAAAAAGACTAAAACAATAATCTAAAACAAAATTCCAAATGTACAAGGAGTAGAACACGAGTATAAACTAAAGAACTAAACAAAGAAATGGACGAAAATGGCAACACTTGAGATAACAAACAGCAAGGAAAAAAAGAAAACAGGGACACAAAAGAAATCCAAAAACCAACGGAATATAACAACATTTGCATATCAAGACTTATGCAGATATTTGTTTAAGACAAGCATCGTAGAAAGCTTTTATTTACTTCAACTTTTTCCTCTATTTAACCTGATAAAATTCCAATAGCACTGTATTCTTTAAACGTGTTTAGTTTCTGTATTTTATGAAGCCAAGATTTTCTCCTGTAAACCTTTGTGTTACATATTTTATTTTATTCCCTAAAAGCAAACAGCTGAATGAACGCCCTCTTGTCCTGTAATGATTGCATAAGATTTTTGCCAAGGTTGTTTCTTCAGCATCAACAGCAGCACAAAAGCCAAGGAATAAAGGGTACAGAAGCTTATGTTGTAGTCGGGCGGGGTTGGGATTCCTCCTGTGTAGGTGGATAAGGGAACACGTCTGACAAAGGTGCACATTGTGTGGCTTTATTAAAAACCCTGAGAGAAGAACAAGAGGGAGAGGACTCTGGTTTAGGAAAAATACCTCCTCACAACAAAAACCACAGCTTTCAAAGACGAAATGAACGGATATAGAAAAACACATTGCAGCACAAGAGGAAAAGTAAAAGATAAGCAAACTGCATGAAAAAGGGCATTCATCAGGATGCTGATCTAACTGGTCTGCTGGGTCATCTGCTCTGAGGTTTCTACAACGGGCATAATGAGAAACTAACTACATATATAGTTATCCATTGTAGCTCTGCCTGTATATTTAGAGTCGGAATCCTGCTGGAAGATAAACCTCCGCCCCAATCTGAAGTCTTTTAAGGCCTCTTTCAGGTTTTCTTGCAGGATCGCCATTTATTTAGCTCCATCCATCTTACCATCACCTTAGACAGACTTCTCTGCCCCTGCTGAAGAATAGCATCCCCAGAGCATGATACTGCCACCAACATGTTTCACTGTGAGGATGGTGTGTTCAAGGTGATGTGTAGTTTTAGTTTTCCATCAGACTTAGTGTTTCGCATCAACCTACTTCCACAAGTTTACCGTGTCCCCTGAGTGGAAAACGTCTGAACAGTTATATGTAACCATGACGTTTTTCCTACTATTCCTCTTCCATGAAGGCCAGATTCGTGGAGTGCGCACATATAAGCCCTGCCAGCAGATTTTCCCACCTGAGGTGTGGATATCTGCTCTAGTCTATTTTTAGATGATATTCTTCTGTGACATGTTAGGACATTGTTTTGTAACCTAACCCGGCTTTAAACCTCTCCACCTTCTCCCTGACCTATCTGCTGTGTTCCCTGGTCTTTATGATGCTGTTTTTTTTCTTTTACCAACCTTTGAGGCCTCCCCAGAACAGCTGGATTTAGGATCACATTATATACAGATGGACTCTGTTTAGGGGTGTAACACAAAAGGGGGCTGTATGCATAAGCATGCCACTCTTTTCAGATGCTGTGTTTGTAGACTTTTGAAATGTAACACTTTTACTGACACCTTACTACTTATTGCTATATTGTATTGGTTGTTCACATGAAAATTAATTTAAGTTTGCGATTGTAAGATCACAGAATAGCAAAAAGTTCAAGTGGTGTGAATACTATTGCAAGGCACTATATTTTGGACTGAAAATATTTGACACATTTGTCTGTGCAGCCACTGTTTAACCATTTAGTCTGCTGCATGTTGTGAGGAGATGAGAGGGCTTACTTATTATTCTTACTGAGTTTGGTTGCTTTTATTTGAGGTGACTGTCAGTGTTTTCGCCAACAAAATAGATAAAGTGTTAAAACTGTCCTTTTTATTTCTTTACTGTGTAACAGACAGAAGATTTTCTGGACTTTGTCGGCTGAAATAATTTCCCTAGGATTTAAGGGAAGCTAAAATTTGAAGCTAAAATTTACAGGGAAAATGTAGGGGTGTTTAAAAACCTCTATGGAAATGTGAGCATAAAAATTTCTTAACCATTTTTAAAGCTATTGCACAAAAGAGGACCTGAGCAAACTATAAACCTATTTGTCAAAGAACAGAAGGGATATTATTCTACAAAAAAGTAAGAAAAAGCTTGTATGGTTTGGTGAAAGGACTAAAAAAAACAGACTTTAAACTGTCCTCATGTGGTTTTTAAAGATTTTATGTAGTGGACTTGGAGTTTATCTGATATTGGAAACAGATTAAATTTGAGGGCGGTGTGTTTGTGTTTGCTTCAAATATTGGAATGTGTGTAATTCTTGCAGCTCCTTTAAAGTGAAGCCAGAGATGGAAAAAAGATACATTTCAGACTAACAGAAGAAAGAGACAGAAAGTCCTAGTTCATTCTCTGGAATACAACCGTCTACAACTGTCTGGCACAGGCAAGCAAATAATGAATTTTTCAGGAGAGAAATCAAAGCAAATTCAGAAGTCTTCAAACACTGACGCATTTCATACCAGCCGAAACGTCCATTGTGTACCTGCTGCTTTCTGCATTTAGTCTAAAAGCTAAAATATCCATCTTTTTCCAGATGTTTCCCGATGTTCCTCCTCTTTGACGTGTCCCAGCTGAGTTGGAGACGTTGGCCTCGGTTAACAAAAACGAGATGCCAAACGCATCTGCCATTGCAGTTCCAGCCCCTATCTTTGCTACATTAGAAATAACAGCCTGAGACCAGAGTCACCCCCTGCAGACAATAAGACACAAGGAGAGAAAAACAATGTCATGAGGGTTGTGATTTATTCCTCCTCAGCGGGCTTTATCTTTTTCTCAACCACTTCCTGTCACTGGAACTGCTTTTACTGGTCTGGAGTCCAAGCTAACCATTAAGAGCAGTTTATGACTTCCTTCTTATTTTTTGTCAAATGGAGTGGAGCCTGCAAGAGTTCAGCCAGTCAAATCAAGCTGTCACACATGACCAGCCAATCCTTCCAAATGAATACTTTATTTAAAGTGTGCAATAGCCATATAAAATACCCCCTTCCATATAGATGCTCGCTGATTTTCTTTCCTTCCAACAACCCATTATCCTCCTGTAGCCTTGGAGAGTAGATATTGTCACATAAGTCATATTATTTTCATCAAAACATATCTGTGGGGAGGAAATGAAGCAGATCCAAAACAGCAGCTACAATTATGTTGTCCAATTAACTCTAAACTCACACGTTTTGAAGTTTTCGTGTTAAACCTAGATAAAGATTGCATGTATGCTGTCCAGGACTTGAATGAATTAAATTTGATTCTGTGCAGCAATCACGAGTGTATTGCAAAATAAACCACACAAACCCTGATGGTTATGTGTACTTCAGATCTGTCACTTTGATTAATTTATCTGCAGGTTCTAATCCTCCTCTTTCCAAAACACTGGGTAACCAGGTCAACGCCTTTCCCATCACTTTCATCTTTAAGTGTTGCCCAGAGGTAGGCGTGTTGCAGCAATAGCCCACATGATAAGACACAAGTTATTCAGGTGTACCTCTTTAATAGTGTTCCCAGAGAAAATAAACAAAACAAAGCATTTAGTTAGTTTTGTTGTCGATCAAATCAGGCAGTCTGTGTGCTTTCAACCAAGGACTGGCTAAGAGTTAAGAAATGGAAAGTCCTGGGCCGAGTCAAAGCCTGGGGTGAAAATGGTACAAGCCAAAAACTGCTCAAACCTAACACAGATGAAAGTGAAGAGTAGGACCAACTTTCCAGGATTAATCGTTGTTGCTTAACTACAATCGTATCCCTTTCTTTTCCAGAGATAAAAAGCTACATGAGAAATCAAAATGTGAATATTTCTTAAAAAAATATTAAATTGGATGAAAACATTTTATTACAACTATAATTATAACCAACATCAGAGCACCGATGGCTTGGAATCAGCATTTTGCCTGCAGCATAGAGTAGTTTTAAAATATTCTGATCATCATGGCAGATAAACAATTGCCATTACAACTAGTGAAACAAACACAACAGGCTGGCACCTAGTAGAATGCACAAATGATAGAAAGTATTCCCTTATATTCCAACTAAACCAAGCATCCAATGTGAACACAACCACAACATATTTAGCTTTATCCTTAAAAGTTGGACAACTCTACAATTTAGATCTATCTGACAACTGAGCAGAAACACAGCTTTTCCAGGGCTGGCTGCAGGCAGACCCATTGAGCTTCATGTCACACCACAAGCATCTGTACATTTATGTAAGTTCACATGAATGAATTAAATTGAGGTTTCCAAAGAATGTTTATCATGGTGGCTGTTGTTTGTCAGTAGTAACTCAATATCCTTAAAAACACCAAAGAGTAGATTCTCTGCAGTAATTATCTGCATGAAGCATGCCACAGGGGAACAAGCGCTGAAAAACAAAATAGAACATAAACATAAGCCTGTATCTTAGTTTTGAAGAGTTGTCTCATTGTAAGTTGAAACTGCTAGTTTTCTAACTTTCTGCACCAGCTGGCTGTGCTGCAGTGCTACCGCTGGCTTGTATGAAAACAGCAAGCACAGATTTGGTTTCAGCTGTGCTTTTTATTCATGTCCTTTTCCTCAGCTTTTCCAACATATTTGGCATTACACAAAAGGACAATAAAAACTGGTGCAACATGAAATTCCACAGCTATTTATTGTATTTTGAAGACTGGGGAATATTGACATGCATTTAATATAAAGAAACCTTTGTAAACTCTAATTTGACAAAGGAATGCTCTCATGAATGCACAAATAAGAGGGATCAGTAGTAGTTTGTGTTGATAATGAAATCTGACATTAAAACAGGTGTATAAACTGACTGATCAACAATGTAATCCACTGAGGAACTTTTGGAAAGCATGCTTGACATAATATGATCCACTAACACACATACTGAATGAACAAGCACATAAACATGAAAGGCTTAGTAAAAGAAAACAGGATTACTGTACAATTGGGCCAAGAGGTCTTTTCATCTGTGGAGCAGAATCAATAAGAAAGCTTCTATGAGAGTTAACAAGTTCAGGCAAGGGCCCAAGACTCAATGACTGAAGAAGTCAAGAAGGGAGTCAAAAGTGTTGATTGGAGATAGGGGAATATGTTAGGAATGAAGTCATACTGGTGTGAAGTGTGAGTTTTCTCAGCTTTTTCTCCCTAAAACCTTGTGTTGCTCTCCAGCTCGACTTGAGAAACCTTCCAGAGCCTCTATGTAAACAGAGGAGGCAGGCTGGGTAGCAGAGAGCAGACAGATCTTTTCCACTGTAGAGCAACATGCTGGAAGAGACAGCATGTAGCCTCTGCTTGTGTTATGTTGTGTTGTGCAATGATTCAAAACCACTGGAGTGGTCCAAGGATCTGATTCAGACATTTACAAAGACAGTGGGACACATAGATTAGTGGGTACCAGCTGCTGCTAGTAGGAGACTTCTATACGTTTTAGGAAATTCCTGATTTTGAGGAACTTTCTGATAAACGTTTTTAATTTAAAGTCATAAAAGTGTACAATGAATAAGTAATGCTAAGATCCAAATGAATTTAAAACAGAAAAACAGATTTTTTAATAAAGTGAGCGCCTTCAATCTATCCTGATTCATCCACTAACGGTAAACTTAGGTTGTAGATGAAAAATTATTACTAATTTCATCTAAGTGATGCTCTGATAATTAGTTTTAATGAAGTATGGGGTAAAACTTAAAGTTCTAATGAGTACATGAAAGGAGAACATGGCAAAAGAGGTGGACAGTAGTTTCAGTAGTTCTCTTCAGGAGAAGATAGACTGTCAAAATATGTAAAAAGGAGACTATGTATCTAGAGTAGAGATGGATGGAGACATTGGTCAGTGACTGGATCTGACCATTTTATGCTTGACCACCCAGTCGGAAACTAAAAATCTTATTTTTTTTCCAGTCAGTAAAACATTTAAGTGCTTTTACTTGGGCTGACAAAAACAAGCTTCATGGTGGAGGTTGTTACTGTGGGAAGAGTAACATATTGCAGATAACAGGAAGGTTAATAATACATCAAAGTTGCTCTGATTTATCCCTTTAAGTGGAAATACTGGCAACCTTGGAAATCTCACAGTTAAGGTAGGGGTATACTTATTAAAATACACTCAAAGACCTAATTGCTAAAACAGGTACATTTCAGCAAATTAGAATATACCATTAATGAAGTGTTAAACATATGTTTCATTAAGGCCACACTTCAGTATTAATGCAACCCTGATTTACTAAAATCAATCGAACAATTAGGTTACCATCTCCAGATATCCCTTTTTTAGAGCGAGCACACACACACACACGCAGACACACACAAACTATATTTTTATCTATAGATATATAATATATAATATACGTTAAATATATATATAAATGTTATTATATATATATATATAATATATATATATTATATATTATATATATGTATATGATGCTTTAAAAAGGGGTTCAAAATGTCACCATCGTGACATTATTTTTGATGCCTTGTAAAAATAGTTAGCTATAGTTTGTCTTTTAAGAGTATGAGATATGCTGAAATTCTTTTTTGTTGAGTTTTATTCGTCCTGTATCTTGGAGGATTTCCAGAGATTCAGAGACAGCTCTGTAACCTGTTTTTTTTTTTTTTTAAGAAAATCCGTCTTCTATTTTACAATAATCCTTATCTGTTCAATTCAGAATTTATCTGGAAAGCAAAAAAATCTATTTTAAACATTGTTTATGTTACTTTGCATTCCGCTAAACTGATATCTGAATTTTACAAAATCAGTAATTGGCAAAAATGTGAGCTCAGTCTCTCATCTCTCTCATCTCTCCTCTCATCCTATCTACCGAAATGTTTAAACACATGGAGAAAAGAATCAGGTAAAAAGCATTAGAGAAGCAGATAGGTGAACAAATCTTCCTGTAGTGGCTACAAGACTCTTTGAAAACCAACATTAAACCAAATGACAAGAATGAAACTTTACCCTTCAAGGTTCTTAAGCTCACTTTGTTTGCTTTATACTCTATTCTCAGAGCAAGTGGTGCAACATGAATCCTCTGTGGCTATCCGAGTTTCTATAGGCTGGCCGGGGCACCAGACTAAACTATAAACAAGTGCCACCTACAGACTCAGACGGCACCGCACATCCAATACAGTACAGTGTCTGATTCATCCTCTACAAAAGGCATAGGGCGAACCTCACAACAGCTGCATGGTGACCCCCCCCCCATCAACGAGTAAATCCACCATGACCAAAAGCTCTGAATCTCACCAAGAAAAGGGAGGATGCAGGTGGCTGGACCAGAGTTTATTGCAACACATAGTTTCCAGGGAGCCAAAACAACAAAGTCCCCCCCCCCCAAGCCTCACAAACACACTCCTCCCTCCTGGAATTCTCTGGATCTCAAAGGCCATCAGCAGGGAGGGAGAGAGCACTCGGAAGCAGTTGCCTCTTTTCCATGGTTTTTTAGCATGGGGGCGAGGGAACTCTTTGTTTATGGGACAACACAGTGTTACCATCAAGGCTTTAATCAAAACTATTCTCAGCAGTCAGCCATGAGTGACAACACTCTTCCCTCCGCCTGCAGACCCCCCCTTGGAGGGAGCAACAGTAGGGGGAAGAGAAGGAGGGAGGAAACTGTGGGAATGTCTCTACATCGTCACCGCGGCGGGCAGCTCCTCGACATGGCTTTAAATTAAGGGGAAAAGAAAACACGGTCTAAAAAAAGCAAGCCGCCTAACTATATTCCTGCCTGCTAATTTGTCACCACTTGAAAAACGAGGGAAAAAAATAGCAACAGTTTAAATCACGCCGCTTTAAAGCTGAGGGATGCCAGCCAGTGTGCATGGCAGAATACTCAAAACGCAGGGGGAGATTTAGGTCAGCTCCGACAAACTCACACATGCATTTAAATTATTGTGGCTGGAATCTGCGGAGGTCTGGCTGCATTCTTATTAGAGGGAAGCAGAAATGGAGAACCCTGAGTGTCTGGCTGGCTGAGATCGGACCGGTGACAGCTGGGGCCTGAAAGCCTTACATCCAGAGCCAGGGCTCATAGCCACTTGCTACATAGCAGTGTGGAGCTATTCCCACCCCCTCCTTTTTTTTCAAGACCTCACCCTGAAAGATCATTGTCAAGAGTAAAATTCTGCCAAATAATTCTCTCAAAAACCTTTTGTACTTTATCCAAAAGCGGAAGGAGAGCTGGAGAGAAGGCAGCGTGGCAAGATTTTTTATCTTTCTGCTGCCAAGTCTGACAAAAGAAAGGGTCATAGAGAGGGGCATCCTTGTGTGTTTGCGCGTGAGGGGTACCTTATCCAGCAGCAGTGAGCAGCGGGGAACTCTGTGCTCCAATTTGACGATGGTGATGAAGGCACTGTCTTGTCGTTCATCCTCGCTTGTGTTGCACAGAGACAGAGGGTGATACTGCAGGAAACAGTGAAAAGAAACACGATAAGAAAACATTGTTTTTCTTCCATTTATTTTACTTTTTACTGTTCAACAGAAACATCTTTGAAGCTGGGTAATTCAACTATCAACTATCACTAATTGAACAATCACAAAATCTTACTACTAGCTATTAAAATCTCACTGGAGCTGTGGAAAGGTTAAAGAAGGATTATGTGATAAGGCAATTTCCCAAGCTTTGAACATCCAATGCGTCACTGCTCAATCCATTATCTGAAGGGTCGCATTAAGCAGAGAAATAGCATACATGTCTATGGTAACTTTGGAGGAGCTGCTGAGATCCACAGCTTAGGACAGGACAACGGTTAGTTGTGCACTTAGCAAATCTGGCCTTTATGGAAGAGTGGAAAGAAGAAAAAGAAAATAGGACGCAGCAAATATGTGGTCAGATCAGAAATAAATATGGTAATGGCAACATCATACTGCTATAATGCTGTTCCTTGGCAGGGACAATAAATTTGATAGCTGGATAGAGGTTAACACATGGCAGAAAACTTTTTAGAAAACGAAACCATGACCTTTTTCACCAAAAATACACTGATGTTTGTGGTTACAGCATGACAAAAGGTGGAAAAGTTCAGGGAGTATTAATACCCTTACCAGGTACTGTAGAGTTTTAGAAACACCACATGTAACAAAAATGCAAACTAACTCAAGTATGAGCAGAAGATATGTTGAAAGGGAGATTTTTAAAGACAAGCTAGATGGTTAGGTTTTCACACTAACAGAGAACAAAAGTTGGAGGCATTTGTGTGTGAAGCTAACGCTCTTCGTTTATAAACCAATGAAATCAATTACATGGAAGGTGATGTTCACTCCCACACAAAGCCTTGAGGATCCAAAGAATGAGAGATAGGCTTTTGGTAGGAACATTTGATCCTCTCTGAAAGGGAAGAAAATCGTAACTGCTGAAAGGCTGCATTTAACAGCTCAAGGGGATAGCCGTAGTGTTTGCAGGTCACAGACATGCTGTCACGAGTCATAGAGGCAGCAATGTGCTCCTAAACCCCCCAGTACACTTCCCAGTAAAGTCTTTTCCTGATCAGTTCTTGTTTTCAACTACCAGGGCTCACCCACACCCCAGTGGAGCAGGTCCACCCTTCCCCTGCCCTGTTTCGGGTCTGCCCTGGTCCGGAACAGTTCTGCCCCAATAAGCCTCTTCATGTGGCTGCGGGCCTCCCCCTCAACTCGCCCAGCGGAAATCTCCAAATTAAAAAGACCCAAGGGTGACATCAACAGCTGGCATCCCCGGGTTGGGGAATTGACGTAATGGGCTGCAAAGGGCTGGTGCATGTCTGTCAGGCAGAGGGAGGGAGAGGAGACACGAAGGAAAACAGACTTGGAAAACAAGACTGAGACAGCGAGATAAAAGGAAGGGCCAGAAAAACAGCAGCACCTGGCTGCTACTCACCGTCTGAATTCCTATGGAAGCAGTAAAGGTGGAAAGATGCAGTTTAATACATCATGTGTCATATGCCATCGTCTAATCTTAAGAGCTAGTAAGAAGAAGAGGAGTTTCCTAAAGTCATCATACATTAAACCTTAGGATTTCCATAGATTGGACTTTCTTTTTAAACCATGCTGCTGCTGAACTGTGCTTACAAAGATAATGCAAAAAAAAAAAAAAAAAAGTAGCAATGACTATATACCAATTCAAAATGCTAACACTGACAGAACACTAGGATAAATTCTGCAATCCGTGCCTGTGACAGCAGCGAGCTACAGAGCAGTAAGAACCCCTGGCTTGCCCCATATGCTGTGCTGCCAGCTGTCTCCACCAATCAGCATGCACTAGGTTCATATTAGTGGCCTGTAGTTGAACTTGGAGGAAGTTAAGAAAAAATCACTAATTGACATTACTCCTGTGACCTTTGGTCCTCTTTTATAGTGGACTTGTAGGACATGCTAGAACAGAAAAACAATCAACAAGATGTTTGGGGAAAATGGCTAACTTGATGGTGTTTGGATCACTTTGTGACATTAAACAAGTTGCTACATGAGACTGTGCAATCACACCAAATAAAAGAGATAATAACCCCAATGCGGAGCCAAACAGGCTCAGAAGGAGTGGCTGCTTTTACTTTCTTCTGGCTTCCTCTGAGGCCAACCACCTATGTTTTGCGTCTCAAACTACACCAGGCATTATCTTCTATTTTAGATGCACCCACACCACTTACAATCAGAGGCCTGCGAACACTCTACATGTGCCACTGTTGGTGCCATGTACCACTCCAAGGCACTCTGCTAGCTGGACTATAAACAGCAACAAGGACAGTCTGTAACGTCTTCATTTGGGTTTTTTGTGTGGCCCTGACAAAAACGGAGCCTGGGAAACCAAATAACTCAGTCTCCATTTCACAGGGACGAGAAACCACAGGCAACGCAAACTGTTCCCCACAGACTGTTAACAATGCAAACTCCTTCTCCTCATCTGTCTAGATCTGTTGCGGAACCGACGGGGATATGTCCCTCGGCTCCTTTGTAGCCTCGATTAAAGGCATTCCTTTTGAGCTCAATCAAAGACTACACCAAAAATATTCCAAGGCAAAAACACAGTCTTAAAAACAAATACAGGGACAGAAAAAGGAGAAAATAAATAGTAACTGCAGTAAAAAGTCAATAATATTTTTCCCCTTGACTGAGCCCTGCAGATCTTCTTTTTTCATCTGCCAATAATCAGTAAGGGAGCTTTTTAGTTCATCTGCTGCCAGTAGGGAACCAAGCCCAGGCAGTTGTGTCAGTTTGAGCTATAAGGGGGGAAGTTTGAACCTCTCATCAGGCTCTGCCACTCAGTTACCAGCTGTTCAGGTTACAGTGCCTCTGACAATTTATGGCCAAGCGCTGGTGGTGTAGGGGTTAAGAGTGCGACCATGTGCAGAGGCTATAGTCCTCAAAGCGGCTGTCCCGGATTACAAGGCCCGGACCTGGCGAACTTTGCCGAATGTCTCCCCCTCTCTTTGCCCTCTTTCCTGTCTACCTACTGTCAAAAAATGAAAAATAAAGGCCTCTAGTGCTGGAAAAAAAAAGAATCAAGAAGGTGAAAGGCCTCTTCAATGGAGCTCTGCCTAAGGGGCTGGAAAGTCTGCCAGGATACTGCAAGTTAAGGAAGAATTCAATCAGCGTGCTACACGCAAACCTGTGAACACCCACAGAAAAAAACACTCAGGAGATCTGGTTTACCTCTGGGGTGACTCAGGCTCAAACATCTGCATCTGCACACTTTATGGGATTCAAGTCAAAAATGCCTCAATACCTTTGCGTAGTCAGCAGGTGGCAACAGACTCAACATTAAAAAAATTATAAATAATTAAAAAGTATGCAAATGGCTAAAGCAGCGTTGGGCAAAAGATTTGAGGAATTTTCCAAAAACAGTTGGAGCTCAGTTTATTATTTAATCTCAGTGTTTAAAGTGCAACTAAACCCGGTGTAAAAGCATAACCCTGGCCCCAGACAAATTTTGAAAAATGGCACCAAAGTGGGCAGTGCCAAGATACACTGAGGGGCACAGCTAAGTGTGGGGATGAGTGGAGGGTGTTGTCAGGAGGATGAGGGAAAGTGGCAGCTAACTAAGTTTGACATACCGAAACCTGGAGACTGAGCAGGGCAACGCTAGTAGTTTCACCACAGATCAATCTTTTAAGGTGGAGGATTTTCCACCCCCTCGACACCGGAGGTTGAGGGATGCTTTATGGAGCCCAGCAGACATGAGCCTTATCAGTTCGAGCCGCTGGTTCAAGGCGCTGACTCAGTGATCCCCGAAGCTGGCGCTGCCAAGGCAGTGGAGGACAGAATGGGGGCATGTGTCTGAGTGAGATGGTGTTATACCTAAACGCGGAGCTGTGACGTAGACATGTACCAAGCTGTACAGTTTGAAACATAGGAAAATTCAACTGCAGTAGCCACCGGTCAACCCAAAGAGGGCAGCACTAAGCTGATTTTAGGACAAATATTGCAGAACTAAACAAGTTTACATGAAAATGTAAAACATTGCATAGTAACATAAAGATAGCACCCTTAAGGCCCAGTTTATCTGTAAAAAAAATAGTTGATTTGGGGTTTAGTTACTGTTTAACTTCCGGAGGGTTCATTTGAAGTGTAATAAAAATAAAGAAAAGACAAAGCAAGACAGATGAAAACTCACAAAAAACTCCATTGTTGTTGTGACTCGTAGAACAGAAAGGAATAGCGGGCATTTGCAAAATGTGCCTCTGCATAATAGATGGCTTTTAATGATCTCCACATGGACACACCACAAACAAAGTTTTCAAAAGAAAAATCCCCACTTAGGGCCTTTAAAAACCTTCTGCTTTGTGCCCAACAACTGAGCTTATATGGAGGTGTAACATTTGCGTGGCAAATGGACAGGGCCTGCATTTCAACAAAACCAGCAGAAACACACCACTGTTGGGCATATAACTTCAAATCTTCAAATGATTGTTATGGTATACAAATTTAAGAGCTAAATGTTATGTGATATACAACTATGCTCTATTTAATGGCAGCTGAATGTAATGAGTTGGTCTGACCTCAAAGTGGCTTCAACACAATCAGTTGTTTCCTCAAAAGGCGCCTTAAACCTCAAGGCTATAAGCTGGTTGTACTGGCCAAAGAGATGCAGCACTTTATCTCTACTTTTAAGGAAACATATAGTTCTGTGCAAAACTACTGGGTCACCCGAACCTCTTTCATGTTTAAAGCAGCCAAAGCCAAACAAGCAGCCAAAGAGCTCTAGAAAGCCTAAAGAACTATATCTTGTGCCCCCTATTAAAGATTATATGGATTTCTGGCTACAAGTAAAACATCAAATAATGCTGTGGATCAAAACCTGTCTCAAGACAACTTTACAATGAAAGCAGTGGTTTGTTTTAATCACAGGAAAGTGGTTACTAAAAGGAGCAAATCAACCGCCTATAATAGTTAAAAGCAAGCAGAACCTAGTTGCCTGAGTTACTATTGTAGTGTGCGCTACAACAATCTGCGCCACATGATTTTGTTAAGAACTGAATGAGCCCGAGGTGACAGGGCGGGTTGAGACACTGACCCCTTGCTTCCCACCTTGCCACTTTGGAAACAAGTCCGTTCAACATCAGCATGTGAGATTTTCCAGAGAGGGCACGGCTCTGTGTGGTTGCTAAAGGCACCTGAACATGTGCTTGCATGTGAATGTATATGTGTGCATGAGTATGAGCAATTGATGGAGAAGGATGCTGTGTAGTATTGCAAGGGAGACTGAAACATGGCTACCTGCTGGAGTCCAAACCCCAACGGTTGCTTTTTTCTGCCCAGTGTGCTCGAGCTGTCAAAAATGTCCCATATACACACACCTAAATTAGAAATCCTTGTATATCCTGACCATATACAAAGTACATGTACACCTATTGCTAATTTGGCGAATTGCCAAGGGAGCAGAGCAGACAACCTCCCTGTCAGAGCATCTGGAAAAATGACATCTGAGTCCTTCACCCCCTTTTCTCTTTGCAGATACAAATGAACAGCAGACCTTACCGCTTTAATCCTGTCAAAGCAACAAGAGTGTCATCTTCCAGCCCCCTTTTATTGACAGTGTCAGCCGTATATCCAGTAACAGTTACCACAGGGAATAACTTAGGGGAAACACGATCCCTTAATGAAGCCCAAGTAATTACCACCAGCCCCAAATTTGCCCAGGCGGTTTCTTTAAGTAGGAGAGCACCCCCCCCCCCCCCCAGTTTAAGGCCCGTCAGACTGTCTCTGCCTCATGAAAGGGATTATACTGAAAAGAAAGAACCTGGAGATGGAAGAGGAGCAAGAGCAGAAGAAAGAAGGTTGAGGGGTGAATTAAACACTTCCACTGCTGGAATGCCAGATAAAGGAACAACTGCTGGTGTCTCAAGTTGTTTCAGGTCTTCTACACTTTTGCTCTTTTTGGCCCTCCTTTCATGCTTGTTTTTCAGTTGTTGCAAATGTTTTATTTTTGTACTAAATTTTTGAAGGTCAGGGGTTAAGGCCCAGTAAATTGTGTCTAAGCAGTTTTGAATATTCATAACTGCACAGGTAAGGAAGACACGTGAAGTAACACAGATGCCTGCAGAACACATTGTTTATCTTGTCAAAGTTTTTGTATCATTTGAACATTGTTTCCATTTTGTCACATTACAACCACCAACTTCAATGCAATTTATTGGGATTTTATGTCAGCCAAACGGTAAATATTAAATGGCCTGCACTTGTATAGCGCTTAATCAGGTCCAAGGACTCCAAATCTCTTTACCCTACAATCAGTCATCCACACATTCACACACTGGCAGTGGTAGGCTAAATTGTAGCGACAGCCGCCCTGGAGCAGACTGACAGAAGTGGGGCTACCATGCAATCGGCGCCACTGAGCCCCCTGACCACCATCAGCAGGCAAGGTGGATGAAGTGTCTTGCCCAAGGACACATGCCAAAGGTCACATTATTAGTAAAGTTCAACTGTTTTTAATGTAATCTTAGTGTAAATCCGGATGTTCTGTTTCTGGCCTGAGAGGTTTGTTAGAGAAGATTAGAAAACAGCCAGCATCATGAAGACCAAGGAACACAACAGACAGGTCAGGGAGAAAGTTGTGGAGCAGTTTAAAGCAGCGTTAGGTTCTAAAACAATATCCCAAGCTTTGAACTTCCCACACTGTTTGACCTATCTTCTGAAAATTAGTATAGCACAACAGAAAAAAGTCCAACTTATGGCCGTTCACCTAAAATAACAGCCGGGCAAGAAGAGAATTAATCAGAAAAGCATTTAGGAACTCCTTGACAATTTGGTAGATCTCCAGAGATCCACCGCTCAGGGGATAGAATCTGATGACAAGAAAACTATTAAGTCGCTCACTCACACACAAATCTGGCCTTTATGAAAGAATGGCAGGAAGAAAGCTATTCCTGGAAAAAAGTCATAAGAAATCCTATTCCAAGTTTATCACAAGCCATGTTTGGAACACAGTCAATGTGTTAAGGAAGGTGATCTGGTTGGGTAAGACCAGAATTTACAGTAACTTTCTGGCCTACGTGCAAAATGTTACATGTGGTGGAAAATTAACACTGCACACGACTCTGAAAACATTATCCCTACATTCACATATGGTGGTGGCGACATTATGCTGTGGGTTCAATAGACGGGTACAGGGAAGCTGGTGAGAGCTGATGGGATGACTGATGGAGCTAAATACAGGACAACCCTGGAAAAAAATCATTTAGATGCTGCAAAGGACATTCACAAGGACAACATAAAACATACAGCCAGAGCTGAAATGGTTCAAGCAAATCATATTCATGTGACAGAATGGCCCAGTCAAAGTCCAGACCTAAATCCAATCTTTGGCAACACCTGAAAGTTACTGTTCATGGGCACTTTCCATCAAATTTGACTGAGCTATGGATAGTGGGCAAACATTTTAGTTCGTAGACATGCAAAGCTGGTAGAAATTTACCCTAAAAGACTTGAAGCTGTATCTGCAGTAGGGCTGCAGCTAACGCTTATTTTAGTAATCCAGTTTTCTTTCGATTATTCTGACGATTAATCGAGTAATCGGATAAAAAACTGGCACATTCTGCAGATTACTTAAGCTTGTTTCGGGAGTAAAAAAAAATAAATGTGAGAGAAAATGCAAGTAAATAAATAATACCATTCCTTTTTTTTAAATCAACATTTTATTGCTTAAAAAACAATAACACACTGTCATTAGTGTACACATGAACATTTGTAGCAAAGAATGTGTCTGCAGCTAAGAAAAAAGTTCTAACATCAACATGTCAAAAGCTCAGCCCTTTCTGGCTGACTTAACATCAATAGAGTCCTAGCTGCCTCTGTAGTGAAAAGGGTTGCAAACAAAAAAAGTGCATAGAGTGTCACTAAGGTGGTGCATCCTGGATTTTCAAAAGGGCGTTTTAACATCAAAAATCATAACCTTATCCAGATGAAATAGAACCCTTGTAGTGTACTTAAGTTCCAAGTTAAATTCTTCTTGTTTTTTTTTTGTGGAAAGTGGAAAAAAAAAATTACACATTACCTATTAAAAAGGTAAACGGTGAATTTAAATTCAGGCAGTAATAAATACTGCCTTTTATACATTAAACCTTTCAGTTTCCTTGAGCAAGGGCACCTCGCGCACATGAGTGGTCCGGTTTTGAAGACATCTCCTGTTTACAGAATTGTTTGTCAGTAAGATATGCCTTTCTTAAGCATTTTGGAAGCGCGACTTGATGTCGGAGGTGAAATAATCCCCCTGGCTCTATAAGGCTGAGCTTGGTAAATAAATACATACATGATAGAAAAAGACAGACAATAGATAAAGATTGAAAAATGGAAAAAGATAGGAACAGATAAAAGATATGAAAAGAGAGAGACAGAAGGATGGAGAAATAAGATGGACAGACAGTTAAAAAAGATAAGGAAAAAATAAATATAGAAATGATATTAAAAAATAAATATAAATAAAGTAGGTAGAAGATAATTAAAGAGCATTTTAGCGTTTTTGTTAGAGCTTAAGCAGGCTGAAATCAGAGGAAACTAGGGAACTTATGGCCTGGCCATTCATTCATTTATATATATATATATATATATCTATATATATATTATAATATATATTATATATATATATATTATATACATATATATATATACACCTCCGACACCCTAACCCGGCAACTGCCCACTGTCATCCCCCCATCCCCCCAAGACAAAATCCTAGACGCAACACTGACAATAGCTGACAAAAACATGTCAAAGACCTAAGCCCGTGTTTAGAAGTATAATGTCATAAATTAGCTTTGCATTAGCTGAGTTTCTCATTTAGAGGTTAATCTGACAAAACCTTGCCAGTAACTTTGACATCAATATTGAAATCTTTCCTAGATGCAAGAATTTAGGGAGCAACTTGTCCTGCCTTCCCAGAAGAGTATGCAATCTAGCTGCAGAATTTGGTTCATTTTGTAAAAAATAATCCAAAATATGGCACCATAAATGTTAAAAATGTTCCACACAAGCTCAGAATGTTTTTGCTCAGGGGGATACAGAGTTGGGTGTAAATTTATTCAAATCCTTGGCAAATACAGATTTAAAGTGATCTTCTCATTTGATCTACATGTTTCTTCTGACTTGATTGGAATGGCCCAGCCAAAGTCCTGACTTGAATCTGATAGAGAATTTGCATAGGGAGTTAAAGATTAGGGTAATGGCAAAACTAAAAGACTTGGAGCCTGTTCAAAAAAGCAAATGTTAAAAAAACACCAGCTTTTATAAGAAGCGTTTGATTTAATCCCAACAAAGGCTTTTCCATTAATTATTAGGGTATAAATAATTTCTAATTTATCCATGAATATCTTTTTTCTTCCAAAAATAATATTTCTTGTCCATTGTATAATCATCTTCCAGAAAATGCCTGTCTCCTTTCCAATCAGATTCAAATATGGCTGAATGTGTCTTGTGGTTGTGCAACAGCTTAGTGTTATTAGCTGAAAGAAATCCATCAACTGATTTTTAGTTTACAGCTATGATACACAGGACACAGAAAACAAAGTAAGCACCTGGCCGCTCTCCTTTTATGAAAAAACCCTCATTACGGACACAATTGTTGTTGGCTGCACCGGGAATTCTGTGGAAACAGCCTGAAAATAAAGCCAAGTATCTTTTCTGCACGTCATGCAAAGGTTCTGCAGCCTTACAAGCATAAACTCCCAACATATACAAACACATTAGCATAGACACAGAGTAGGAAAACAACTTGAGTCTCTCCATCAGCCTGAAGCCAGGGTAGCGCTATACATTTCAAAGCTCTCAGTTAAACATAAACACAGCACTTCCCTGTCATAACAGGTCCGTGGCCTGGTAACCCCACAGTTTGTTAGTGTAGCAGTGATCCCTCTACCCCGTGGACACAGGGGCCACATCCACACGGCTTCTAGGCTTCCTCCAACTGGGCCCTGGCCCGTGGAAAGACTCACAAGGCTCCATTAGGTTCCATAACACTGATGAGGGAGAAAAGCCCCACTTCTAAAGTGTCAGTAACTAATAGTTGGAACCATGAGGTCAGCAACATGGAAAGCAGTTAACCTGAGGAATAAGACAGAGGGAAACTTAGTGGTGCTGACACATGGAGACAGAGGAGCTGACTAGCAGGATAAATTAGGAAAAGAAACAAGGGAAGTCACCATCCATCCATCCACACACCACACATAGTAGGTTCAGTGTTGCGCACAGACTGAGGGACATTAGAGCAGAGTTTTACTGTGGTTTTCCATTTAATGAGGGATATGTGCCATCTTTACACACTAACACATAAAATAAAACACAGTAGGCTGCTGAGGGTGAATTTAAAACCACTCTTTTATTAGGAAATGCAAACCCGCCCCCATACCCAACCATCAAGAAGTGTCTTCTGTAATAATGTACTGCTTCTAAACAGGGGTCAGAGTGTCTGATGGCACATCAGAGGAAGAAATCGTTGCTGCTCTAGCTTTAAAACCTTTTCATGCAGGCTAAAGCCAAAACAAGGCCCCTGGGCAGAACTCAAGTGGCCCCAAACTGCTCTGTGCACAAAGCAACAAGTGAAGACAGAGAAAGCCTCAAACCGGTAATTAGGAACTTTGATGAATGACATATTTTAAGAATCAAGGGCTATTTAAATGTTGATACAAAGAAGTCTACAAAAAGAAATGTTCTGTTTTTCGCTTACTCCTTGGAGGCTAATGATTCTAGTTAGTTATCTTTCGTATTCTACAACACATTAAAATTCTACCATAAAAATGTCCAAAATTAGAGCTCAAGGAGATAAATGTTTATTTATGAGATTAAACAACACAAAGTGACACATAGTTGTGAATTGGCAGGAAAATTATGCATTGCTTGAAATATTTTTGAAAAAATCTGAAAAGTGTGCCATGCATTTCTATTCAGCTTCCCATTAAATAATACTCTGTAGAACCACATTCTGCGGCAATTACAGCTGAAAGCATATTGGGGATTGTCTCTACCAGCTTTGCAAACCTAGAAAGCGAAATCTTTGCTCATTCTTCTTTGTTAAGTAGCTCAAGTTCAGTCAGATTGCACAGAGAACGCCTGTAAACATCAATTTTAAGTGTTGCCACATATTCTCTGACTTTGAGTTTACATGAATCTGCTTCGATCTAAACCATTATGCATCTATGGCTGAGAGCTTAGGGCTGACGTCCTGCTGCCCCAATCTCAAGTATTTTGCTGCCTTCTTCCAGTATTGCTCTGTATTTAGATTAGGTCAGATTTTGCCACCTTCTTCTCCCTATTGAAGAAAAGCATCCACACAAATGATGCTGCCGCCACCATGTTTCAAAGTGGGGATGTTGTATGAGGTGTAGTCTTAATTTCCTCTACACATTGCATTGTGGCCCAAAATATACACTTTAGTCCCATCTAACAAGAGCACATTCTTCTACATGGTTGCTATGTTCCCTTCTTGGATTGTAGCAAACTGTAAACAGGACTTCCTATTGGCTTTCTTACAACAATGACACTGCTTCTTGCTATTCTTCCATAAAGGTCAGATTTGCAAAGCGTGCAGCTAGAAGTTGTCTTGTCAGCAGATTCTCTCACCCAGGGTGGATCTCTGCAGCTCCTCTAGAGTTAGCATGGGCTTCTTGGCAGCTTCTCTGTTTAATCCTCTCATATGCCTTAGTAGGTCTAAGCTGGTGCAATACTTTCTGTATGTTTGGATCATACAAATCTCTAGGAGATGTTCAAGGCTTGGGATGTTGTGTTATAACCTAACCCTGCTTTAAGCATTTCTGAAAGCTTCCTCCCTGATCTGTCTGCCATGCTCCTTGGTCTTCATGATGCTGTTTCTTCACTAATGTTCCCTAACAAACAATTGGTTGCACTGAATTTTCTTTAGATGTATTGAAAAGGGGTTTAAGTATAAATGCTAACTACACTTTTTAGATATTTATTTGTAAAAACACTGGAAATAATGTATTGTTTTCCTTCCACTTCACAATTAAGCACTAATTTCTCCTTTTCTTTCATATAAAATCCAAGTAAAATACACATACACGAGGTTGTTTCTAAAACTGGCTCAGCTTTAAAGCAGAAAAGTGTCACCTCCTCATAGAAGTGATCAGTGCTTTATTTCTGTAGAGTTTGGGACGTGACAGTTTGATGTTGTTTTCATTTTATTCCAGGTGGAGAATGGGATTTCCATTAGTGCTTTTGCAGTGAATGCACTGATAAAAGAAACCAAAATAAATTAAATAACCAGTTTTGATTCAAGATGAACTAAACAAACAGCAGCCAACAGCTAGACAAAGACAACTCATAAATAAAGGTTCACTGCAAATCAGAATGCAGCACAAAGCCTAAAGTATCCCTTCTCAGTCCCTTGTACAGGTTGCATAATGATTTGGATAAGCCTCTGTTTAATGGAGTAAATTGATGTTCTCACACATAAATGTGATCCTGAATCATTGCAGGTAAATGTTTAAGCTTGATTACTAGGGTTGGAGTTGACATCATAAATCATTTTCCTCAACTACCCTTGGAGGTATTTCTGTCCTCCCATCTGAACAGAACAAATGACAAACAGGAATGACTTCTCCAGCACACTTCCTCCTTTCCCACAGACGATTTCTTCAACATCTGTCTGCAATGTATTCACCCTGTACATGCTGTACGGGTCCTCTAACTTCAGACTAACATGATGACATAGTCAGCTTTGCGTCTCAGTTTTCCAAAAAAACAGGACACATGTCGTAAAATGAAAAGAGTTAGAAATATTACTCATCTAGACCCGGACTTCTTAGCAAGGTCTCCCACACGTTGAAATGTTTGGAGATTCCAAATTAAATGAAAGCACTCTGCTGTTGTCGTTATCTAGAAACACTGTTATGGAAGATCTCTAATGTAATCCAAGAGACGACCCAGTGGAAAGGAAAAAAGAGATACAGGGGCATATTTCACTACAAATGTCACTGTCTCGTAAGTTCAGGACAAGGTTTCCTCTAACCACCTGTGGCTGGTGTCAGAGAGATGCAGCCATAAAGATTCAAAAAAGCTAAACACAATGTATGTGTGTGTAGGCTATTTTTACTTTTACCCCCAACAATGTTAACAGAACCATCATGGCACAGCCTACATCCTTAGCAACCCATCAATAAACAGCCCCACAAGCTTTAGCTCAGGCCCACAAACTGCTTGCAGCACACCTTGTAATTGGCACCGTTAACTGTTTTCCTTTTCGCTGCTGTGTTTTGCTGCGGCTCCGAGGGAGGCGCTGAGGCGCTGTTTGATTGATGGCCGGCACTGAGAGCTTTTCAAGACGAACCAGCAGAGATGCATACGTCCGGCAGGAAAGAAAAGCGGACAGGTCTGGATTAGGCCTGGGATGGCTACCAGAATAAACATATAGAGTTGGATCAATCAAGTGGCCAGAGATGGGAGGCTAATAAGGGATCAGCAGGTCAAATACTAAAAAAATAGGCTTGTTTTTTTCTTACTTATTAAATGCCTCAAAAGTAAAAACTCCTGCCATTTTTAGCATCATCCAACAGCACAAACTTTAATCCACTTTTTTAAGTTTAATAAAAATCAAATAGAGGTTATAGTCATATGCTTTGAGGCATAAATAGGAATTTGTAAACTCTTCATTTCCAAAACTGTAATCTCTATCATAGAACCTGCAGCATGTTTTTTTGTTTGTTTATCTTTTATGTTTTGGGGTCAACAGTCAAAACCAGAATCAGTATCAGCCAGTAAAGTCTGATCGGTGCATCTAAAATATAATCGTTAGCATATTTGAACCCAACTTCGGCACGATGCAAACTTTAGATTAGAGATGCACCAATCAATCGGCCAGAGATAGGATTCCACCGGTTTCCTTTGATCAGCTTTGATGGTAATATGACAAAATAAGTTATCCTATTTGTTAAATGCATCAAAACTAAAAACTCCCACCATTTACAATATATAATCTCAACATCAACATGTTCTTTGATGCACCTTTTTTGAGTTTAATAAAAATCTGATAAAGGTCAGGGTCATGTGCTTTGATTTTCTATTGGATTCAAAACTACTACCTCTACCAAGGAACCTGCAGCATATTTCTTTTCCTTTCATGTGTCATAATCTCTGGGAAAAAAATGCATGAATCGGCAGGTGATACTTCAAAGAAAACTGGAACAAACTTAACTGGAGCATTTCTGTCCCGGCATGATGAGGTACCAATAAGTTTCAATATCACAAAAAATATTTAAGTCCTTTTAATGAGATGCTTAGAATATGCTATAGTTGCATTAGTTTTCTCCAGCTATATGACACGTTGAGTACTGCGGCCCTGCCCCTCCCCCCAACTATTGCTTTTTAAAATTATTTTCAGCTGCAAAAAAAAAAAACTAAAGTCATGAACTCTTATCAGGGTCATGCTGCTTTAAAGCCATATTTGGCGAACTAAAAACCTGGTTGGCAAAGTATTTTAAATAAAGGTAGTTAGATTATGTAAAAAACTTTAGTTTTAAATATTTGTCTTCTTATCATAATATCTCAAAATTGTGGATTTTTAGGCTTAGGTTAGAGTTAGGATCAGCTAGTCTCAATATTCCAAGGTGCAGCTATGCATGAGTTATTTCCTCCTCTAAACATGCGTTCTTCACACCCAGCTGGGTCTTGTCTTGTTTTAGGGGCCAAATGGAGTGGACAGCATGCATGCAACATACAGTGTGTACACGGATGGGGTGAGGGGAGGGGTAAACTCTGTAGTGCACACAGTCAGGAGAACTGAGCTCTTCGTGGAATGCCATGGAAAAATGAGAGTGGAATGCAGACTTCACTGAGCAGTGTAAACAGGCTGGGCTGAGAGAATGCTGCCACACTGCTTTGAAGTCGCTCCATCTCCCTATCACACACACATAGACATGTACACAAGCGCACCCACCCGCCACCTACCGCTGTGTTGATTGACAAAGAAAGCACAGTTTATCCAGCCGCGATGCTGTTGTTGTTTAGGCAGAGGCTCAGACACGACCTGAAAACCCAGCGTGTATAGTGCATGTGCGTTCTCCATCCGGCTCAACATCCAGCCTGGAACACATGCTCTATTTACTACTCAATAACACACGCACGCACTTTAGAGCACCAGAGCACACAGTCAGCCATGCATGTCTGTGCACAACACACACACACATATATAAAGAGGCTCACACCTGCTCTCCCTCTGCAAGCATGGCACTTCAAGGCTTCCGGCCCCTCTGACTACAGTCAGTCCGTCTATCTCATCAACCCCCCCTCCTCCTTCTCCCCCCACCTCTGCTTCAATATGGCCTTTCAACGTCTTTGTTGAGCGTGCTGCAGTGATATCAGGTTAAGAATGTCTCCACTGTAGACAGTAGACATGAAGGCACCGAAGCCTGTACCTCCAGGTCTGAGCCAGCCAGCTGAGGAATCTGCTCAAGTGGGCAGGTAAACACTGCTGCCCTACCTTTACTAACAGACTGTGTAAACCTGAGACTGAGTATAAACCACTCTCTCCACCGCCACAGCTTAAGATCCAACCAGAATTATACCCTCCTGTAGTGAACTTTCTTCATCTGAACACATCGATGCTTCACAACACTTAATGTGAGCATTGCATTTTTTCTCCCCAGGAACTTTTAAACATCTCTAGAGTTTAGAGCATTCACATCTGGACACTTCCCAGTGTCGTCCGTGCGGCACAGTTTACTTTCCTAACCCAGTTTTATCCTGTATAGACGCAGGTCAATGACCCTCTAGTTTCTGATCTTTATATCTCCACTCCTTGTTGTAGAAGTGGCATGTGTAGCATTGTTCTTATCCAGTGGACTTTTTACTATCTTAGTAGTTGCTGTTTTACTTTCAGCTTGTAGTACTCATGAAATCTTCAGGTAGAAACAGCAAAATATTTGAAACAAGAACCTAAACACACTAAACAGAAGATTTAAACCTTAGAATGAAGCACTTTTATTTAAACAGCATTGCAGCCAGTGGGAGTGGAAATGTTTAGTCAGCTGCCACAAGATATGTACCTCTTACTGTTTATTTTATTCTTCCTTTATTTATCTTTTACATCTGATAATAATTTACACAAGTCATGTCCAGATCCAAGTAGTTATGAGCTCCAGACCCGATCGAGGCATATTTAAATAATTATATTATTATGTATTCAAGATCTTGGCTAAACTAAACTATTGTTATTTGTCAGTCTAACAAATGTATGTTCTCCCAAACAACCCGAGTGTTTTTCACTATTAACAATGGTGTTCACGGTAAGAGGGAAACAGTATCGGCTGTTCCACCCTCCTGTCGGTCTGTGTCATGTGACCCTCTCGGTGCCCTCTGCTCTGACGGATATCAGTGAGGGAGAGATGTGCAAAGAACGCAGCTGAAACATAAGTCATTCAATTTTAGGATATTCAAAGCAAAGCCCTGCGTTTCTGAAAAGGAGACAAAAAATTCAGACAAAATTTTTAAAAAAAATATCAGAATTTACTTTAAATCGAATAATCATATCATTACTAGCACGCTAAAAAAACTGCAGGGCACAGCATAAGTTATTTTAAAAATGGCCCAACGTAACATATGGATCTGAGCTGTACTATAGACACTGCTGCTGGGACAGAACATCTGTCACTATCAACATGGCATTAACATGGACTTGTTATCATTAAAGACCTATTCTCAAATGACTCATGTTGTTTTTTGGACTGTTTGCATGTGATACCAGGGATTTTCAAAATCTATTTTAAAATGTATGTTTAAAATATATTTAAACTTTTACAGGAAGCAAACTTGGGGAGGTTAGTAGAAGACAAATGAGATTTTCTTTGCTGAAAACTTTTCAGGGAGCTATGAAACTGACTGAAAACTAGTAAGAATATAGGTCAGTGTGTGCCAGTGAGGTTTAATGCTAATTAGAGCTGAGTTTCAATCAATCAATCAATCAATCAATCAATCAAAGTTTATTTATATAGCACTTAACAACAATCCAACTGGTGCTCAAAGTGCTTTACATTTTTAAAATGTTAGATGAGAAAATACATAACTATACAATGCAACAATGTCAAGTAAGGTTGTCGAAGATTTGATTTTTAATAAATAACCTGTGCTTGCTCTAACATGGCCACCTAGTTAACACATTTGTATGCAAACAAATTTGTATAGTGTAAATACACATAAATCACTTGTCCTACCTGGCAACAGTATGTATACACCATACACACAGAAATAAGCAAGTACCACTGATTCATGGCCCACGGGAGGATTTCATTTTTACACAGCTGTGATAGCTCAGCCGAAAGAATCTGAGCACCTCTGAACATCTCTGCATGGTTCCTAGCTTGATGAATGAACTCTGAAGCGTGTAGCTCAATAAAGGGGTCAGTGAAGAGATGGAGCAGTGTCTGAAATAGAGTCATGCGGTCTGAGAAAAAACAAACTACTTTTGCAAAAATGACATTTAAACAATGTTTTTTCCTGATAATAACTTTGTTACCTATATTTAGCTAGACTTGGGTAGCAAAACTCTTCCACAGCAAGCAGCACATTAAACGTACAGCTCTTTAGGCCGACTCTAAAGGCCGCTCAGATGTCCTCAGTTGTCCCTCTGTATGCTGCAGCATGAAAGATGGGGGAGCCCAAAACACAGCATGGTCTGTCATCACTGCAACGCTCTTATATCACAGGGTAGGATTCAAATTGGTACTTTTGCTGCCTCGCAGGGCTGGTCTGCTGGTGTTTTCCGGTACCAAATAGATCAATCATTTTTGCAGAAAAGGGATATGCTGTCTGCGATTTAAAGGCTAGACGAGTCCACAAGTGGGCACCGCTCCACTCCTGGTCGTGGTGAGAAGGGTAAGGTACATTAGGGTAAGCAGCTGTTAGTTTTTCCTTTTTGCTCCTAATGGGTAACCTCTACAACCTTGCAGACAAACACTGTTGTTTTTCTTTCAAATGCTCAGAAGCAGCGCAAAAGTCCTCTTAACTGGATCACAGGAAAATAATATTTTTCCTGCATTTATTTTTCTTTGTACTATGATAATTTTTTGGTGGTCAGCAGATTTTCAGCTGCTTTGAGGTCACACGCTCGAATAGTCTTCTTAGCTCATCAGACGGCATCAATGAACAGGTAGATGTTGTTTCTTCGTTCATCAACTTCTGTGGGGGAAACATTAACCTCCAGAAGACTATCACCATCTACCCAAATAAACCATGGCTCACTAAACAACTGAAGGAAGTTATTAGCAGAAAGAAAAACTTGTCTTCTTCACGAGGACCTCCACTCCACCTATCAGCATCCCTGGTAACACCCCATCATCACTCCCTGATGATCCCAACAGTTTCTTTACCAGATTTGAAGTTGACAATTCTGCACAGGTGGATGACATGAAATGCACCCTTGGGCCTGGCCCCCTTCTCTTGAGCTTTCTACAGCTGACATAATGAGAGCCCTAAAGAAGACCAAGGCACACACAGCGCTCTAAGAGTTGACAACATCAGCAGCCAGGTCCTCAAACACTGTGAAGACCGGCTTGGAAGTGTATTCCAGCCCCATTTTCTAAACTTCAATTAGCACTTGTATCACTCCTCACTTGTGGGAGCACTCAACCATAAAACCCCTACCTAAGAAAACACCCCTTAAAGTTCTGAATGATCCTCATCCTGTGGCCCTCACTTCTCACGAGATAAAAGCTATGGAAAGAACAGTGTCTTCACAGCCTAACCACCACCTGGTGAAGTTTGCTGATGACAGTCCTCATGTCTCTCCTTAGCAGTGACTACCATCATTATGAACCAGCTCTACAGCAGTTCATCAGGTGGTGTGGTGAGTCCTGCCTGGAGCTTAATGTCAGGAAAACCACAGAGCAGGTAGTGACCTACAGGCAGAGGGATCTGGCAGTACTGACCACTACTACCACTAACAGGTCACCAGTGGAGACTGTTGAGGAGTACAGGTATTTAGTAACCATCTTTAATGCATGACTGAAAGTTTCCTAAACACAGAGGTGATTCTGCAGAAGCGCCATCAGAAGGTGTAACTCATTAGGACACTAAAGTCCTTCTCTGTGAACAGAAACATTCTGTTATCATTCTACTACAATTGTCTATTCCCTGAACTGTTGTTTTCAGTCCATCACAGTGCTGGACAGAAACCGTCTACGCAGCCTTGTGAAGATGTGCTCAAAAATCTTTGGGCTTCCAGCTCGCTCACTCTTGACCGTCTATGAACAGCACTAGACGGCTACTTCAGGGCGCATCTGAAGCCCTTTACCTCCTGTTGGAACAGTTAACATCCAGCCACAGGTTCAGCTGCCCTGTCTGCAAGACTCAAAGGAGGAGGGGAACCTTTGTCCCACCAGCTATCCTCCTTAACTCAGACACCTCATTCTCCTTCACCGACAGTTTACACTGCTTCACTGTCTAATTTCATCTGCACACTGTATATCTCATTCTCTTATGTTACAATATTAATTCACTGTTGCGGCATGTATCTTATCCTTGCACATTCTACTACTACAAGCTGCGTTTCTCACCATCCCCTCACCAGCCTCTTTTTTTATTGTTACTCCTTTAGAAGTCTGTGTGATGCTTTTGTAATGCTGCCCTGCACCTTGAACTGCCCCGCAGGGATGATTGAAAATCCAATCTTTTTCCAATCAGTAAACACACCATATTAAGCACTATCAGGTCACTCTGCCAACCACATCCCTAGTTGTGGAAGTTGTAAGTGAACTTCAAGAAGACTAAACATTTTAGAAGACTAAAAGGCTATTTTCAGTATCAGTGAAGTGTTAGAAAATTAAGTCAGAGAGATGTAAGAAGCTATTTAAACTGAAATGAAAAGCAAGTGAGAGTGGGCCTGAACAGAGTACAGAGAAAGGTTTTATCTTTTTAAGCCTTTGACCTGTGTCATTAAACATGTTAGATTTGGACATTTTGGTAGATTTTTGCACCATTTACCTCTCTCACCCACCACACGTCTAAAAGTAGTTTTGGTGAAAAGCACTTAAGCTGTCTGACTGGCTGTTTTAAAGGGCTATATAAATAAATAAATGAAATGAATAAATGAATACACCACTGCATTTCATACGCACTTAGTCTTGCAGCAAATAAAAATATTTAAGAAAGCCAGGGTAAAGTCGGGCATCATTGCTACTGTGGGCTTCAGAAGGAAATAAAATCCATTCAACTTCAACGCCAATGAAACCTAAATTCTGACAGTTTCTTATTAATTCATAAACATCCATAAATCACTGAGTCATTAAGTATCTTATTTCACGTTAAAAAGCCATGAACGGCATTCCTCTCCAATACAAAGGAATAAAAATTTCCACAGTAGCAGCGCCTAGAGGCTGTTGAAGAGGTCTTGGCACAAACATGGCTCCACTGATGGATGCAAGGCCCATTCAATCAAACAGATCAACTCTTCTTCACAATGCAGACCCAGTTGGCCCCGCAACCCGATCCGGAAAGGTTCCAGAGTCCCTCAGCGGCCCTGCATTTTAGGCCTCTAAACTTCCTGTGCTGGGTCTCCTTCCCCCAGGCCCTGAGGGTGTGACAGCCATGACTGTGTCTCTGGGATGTTGTGTGTGATTGCAGTGGACACAAAAGAGAGTGACCTCATATGCCATGAAAGGCGACTCAAGAATCCCATCTCAACTGGAGTCAACTGGAGGGTCCACAATACTGACAGTCCTACACAGGTTCACTGTCACTGGAATCAAGCTGGCTCCTGAAGCACCTATGACTCAAAGAAAGACTCTCCTGTTTCAGTTGTTTCTAGCCCTCCGGTCTGACTAATCAAATCCCTGAAGTATAAAACGAATTAAATCTAACGAAGACCAGGCAGGTGAAAACATTCTTGTGGCTATAACGTTTCAACTCCTTTTTCCTATTGCAGCGGCTTTGTTTGTGTTGTGGCATTTACTGGCATGTGAGGGGAGGGACCCCATGAAGTGGAACCAGAATTACCCGATTTATTTTTATCTAAGCGCCTTTGTAGCCGAGCCAAAAAATCTACTTGGATAAGTGAATGCACACCTGCACCTGTCATAAAGAAGGAGGAAGAGGAGTGAAAAACACCAGTAGAAGTCAGTAAATACCCGTATAAAATTAAAACCCTTGGCTGAGGGGAAAGCACAACGATGCCTCGGTTAGGTCCATCTACACTGCAGTGCTATGTGGGTGGGCTGCAAATCTGAAGCAGCTTCTTCCAGGAATGGGTGTCATATGGCAGAGGCTGCATCCCGCTCAAACTTTCTTCTGGTAGACTACATCAGAGCCAAACCAGCAGCAGCTCTGACCTTCCCACCACTTTCTGATTGTCACTTCCCTCCCATTCCCATTCTTAATCTATCATTGCTGGATAATAATAATGGATAATAAATGAGTACAGGATCAGGGGTGTAGTATTAACCTAATCGAGTTAGCTAATTTTCTCATATAGGTTATTGCAGCTACTTTACTGATATTAAACATCTGTCCGAGTATTTACAGGTGACAATATGGGCATGTTGAAGCAAATGCTATTTAAGTCATACAACCCAGGCTGTTATTTCGTTAACACTGAGTAATCTGTGTTATTTTTCTTTGGTCAATGACCGTAAACACAAAGATACTCAGATCAATGTATTACTGTAAAACGCGTACTGAAAAGAATAAACTATTTATGCTTAATTCCTTAAAAACATCTGAAGTGAATCTTATAGTCAATGATAACATGTAATCACTGTGTAAAACTTTAGGGCTTACAGTGCAAAATTAGAATTTTGTGGATGCTTTTGGTAATCTGTGGTTTTTCATTAACACTTTGGCCAGCCAAGACTGATTTTGGCCAATTCCGATTGCTCTTTAAAGACGTTATGATCAGATCTAAGAAATCAAACATTCTAAATATCTCTAAAGCCTTGCATCCGTGATTGTTTTTTAATTATCCTTCTTAGGATAAAAAGGATAATTAGTGTAATAGAGCAATCGGTGTAAAACTGAGTTTTCTAATATTTAAAGCAAAGACAACGTAACGAAGCTGACATTTTAAACAGTTTTAGTATCTATTAGCCAAATGGTAATGGTACCATAACTGAAACAGTAGTGTCTTACCTTAATTCTGAGACTTCCAAAAGATAGTCAACAATTCCAAATCTAGCACATTACTTTATGTCAGGGTCTGAACTTTCTGGAGCATGCTGTTTCATGGCTCCAGTTTCCTCACTAGGTGCCACTGGAGCCATGGAGATCTGGAAGGTGACAGGTGCAGCTTGTCTGGTCATCAGCCACTGTGCAATAAAAGGGAGGACTGCCAGCACATCAGCGCCTGACTGTTTTGCCCCAGTGGTATTACAAACCGACCTCTCCTTGAATCTTGTATTTTTGAAACTAAGAATCTTCTTTTTAAGCTTCCTGCTAACTTCTTGCCTTTTCCACGTGGTCACTGCCTCCAGTTCTCGCTTGTTTTGGTTAAGGAACCTCTAGAACCCCACGGACCGTGAACTTCTCTGGACTCTTTATCTGGCTGGCAGTCCGAACTAACCTTTGCACCGCTCTAGTTGCGAACCCTGTCCACCCTCCGACTGAATTCCATCTCCAATCTCCTCAAAAGCTTCAGCGAGCACCAACCCCCTGGACATCTCTCAGACCTGACATGCCCTCTCCCTAGCGGATACCCGGCTCCTGAACAGTTAGCGTTTCCTCCATCTAGTAACATTCTATCTAAGTGTCGCGTTACTTACCCTCACTCTTCCTCAGCAGCCCAGCTCCTGATTCCGATGTCCTCGGACGACACTCCTGTATTGAACGAAACTGTTCTCTGTCTCTGAGTGTCCTCTGTATGTGGGTCAAGTCGGCAGTTAAAATCATGACAGAACAGTCAGGCCAGCCGGACTCAGCAGAGGCACTCCAGAGAGCATTTTCGGACCATAGTCGGCAAATAGAGTCACACGGTGCGACCCTCCAGTCACTTCTTGAGCAGCAGCAGCAAACCAGCCAGCAAACAGACCAGATGGCAACAATGTTACAGCATGCCTTGACTCCTAGGTCCTCCAAATCCATTGGAGGCGCTATCGAGACCCCAGTCGCCCGGCCTTTTCCTCAGGTGCGTGACGTCACTTCCCCCAACCTCGAGAAATGTTCAGGCGAGGTTGGGAGTTGTGGCGGCTTCCTCCTGCAGTGCGCCTTGGTGTTTAATTGTTCCCCTCATGCCTTCCCAAATGACGATCCTAGACTTTCATATATTTTAGGGTTACTGACTGGTAAAGAGGTGCGCTTCACCAACTACACACACTTTGGCTGCACTTTTGATCAGTTTGTCCTTGAGTTCAAGCAGGTTTTTGATGTGGCAGTGGATCAGACCGCTGTAGCACGCCGGCTGTGGTCCATGAAACAACGCAACCGCCCCCTGGCCGACTTTACTATAAATTTCCGCACCGCAGCAGCGGCCTCGGGCTGGAATGCGAGTGTGTTAAAGACAACCTTTTTCCATGCTCTGGACGAGGCATTAAAAGACGAATTGGCCTTAGTTGATGAGCCGGAGGAGCTTAATGAATATATTGCCCTGGCGATCCGTTTGGACGGCAGGATGAGAGAGAGAAGGCACACTCATGTAGAACGAAGCATCCTGAGGACCTTACTACAGTCCCCACCGCGCTCCTCCGCTCCATCCACAGCCACCACTAATTCCCCCCGACTCAGAGCCCATGCAGTTGGGAAGGGAGTGGCATTCTCCAGACGAGCGGCAGCGCCGTCGGGATGGCCACCAGTTCTTTTACTGCGGTTCTCCCGACCATTTTGTGTCAGCCTACCCCACTCGGCCAAAACAGGGGGGCCACCGGTTATAGAGGGGCGACCGGTGGGCCAGGCCATGACCGTTAAGCCCCCTAGATTTACCTTACCCGCCACGCTAATATGAAATCATAATTCAGTGCCTTTAATGGCCCTGCTAGACTCTGGTTGCGAGCTGAATCTGATAGATCAAGCCCTAGTGACCTAGCTTCGCTTAGAGACTGAACAGTTGCCCTCACCACGCCAGGTCCTGGCCCTAGACGGGCATGCGCTTCACAGTATCACTCATTGTACCAAACCGCTACAATTAGTTTTGTCTGGAAATCACAGAGAACTAATTTCCTTATATGTTTTCCAGGTCTCTGAAAGCGCACTGGTCCTGGGTTTCCCCTGGTTGCAGGACCACAACCCCCACCTGAATTGGGCTGAACTCAGGGTAGACGCCTGGTCCACCCGTTGTCTGTCAGTTTGTCTGCAATCTGCTGTTTCCCCTAGAACACCCACTGAGGAAGCTGAGGGGGTTGAACCGGTGGACTTAGACATGGTCCCCACTGATTATCACGATCTTCGACAAGTTTTCAGTAAATCTCGCGCGCCTTTGGGACATTTTGAGTACTTGGTAATGCCATTCGGCTTATGTAATGCCCCAGCGGTCTTTCAGGCCCTGGTGAATGACGTTTTAAGAAACTATTTAAACATCTTTGTCTTTGTTTACTTTGACGATATTTTAATTTACTCCAGGAACCTGACCGACCATTGCCGCCATGTCTGCTTGGTGTTACAACGTTTACTGGAAAATCAACTTTTTGTGAAGGCTGAGAAGTGTGACTTCCACCATCGGCTTCCTAGGCCTGATTCTCGAGGGTGGACAGGTTCGCGCAGACCCGGAAAAGATCAGAGCTGTCCTGGACTGGCCTGAACCCGACTCAAGGAAACAACTACAGCGATTCCTCGGCTTTGCAAATTTCTATACTCACTTTGTACAGAACTACAGCCAGGTGACCAGTCCATTAACGGCCCTCACATCATCCAAGGTACCTTATGTCTGGACCCCAGAGGCCGACGCAGCATTTGGCAAACTTAAGAGCCGGTTCTCCCAAGCTCCGGTACTTATCCACCTGGACGCCAGCAAGCAGTTTATCATGGAGGTGGATGCCTCGGACACAGAAGTAGGAGCAGTGCTCTCCCAGCACTCGGACCTGGATGGGAAGCTCCACCCATGTGCCTTCTTCTCCCGCCGCCTGTCTGCAGCTGAATGAAATTACGATGTGGGCGATAGGGAGCTGCTCGCTATCAAGTTGGCACTGGAGGAACTGCGTCACTGGCTGGAGGGCGCCGAACATCCTGTGCTGGTATGAACAGACCACAAAAATGTATCGTACATCCAGTCTGCCGAACGTTTTAAGTCACGCCAGTCACGTTGGTCGTTGTTTTTCTCCCGTTTTAATTTGTCTATTTCTTTCAGGCCCGGATCTAAAAATACCAAACCTGACACACTCTCGCGTCAGTTCGCCCATGACAACTCAGAAAGAGAAGTAGCACTTATTCTACCTCCCAGCTGTACAGTCAGTGTTTTCACCTGGGAGATAGAAGACATTGTGTGGCAGCCAAACCACAGCCCCGATCACCAGGAGGTACTGGTGCCCCACCCCGCATCGAGACGTGAAGAACTACATCAGTGCCTGTGTACCCTGCGCTAGAAATAAAACCTCCAATCGACCTCCAGCTGGCCTGTTGCAGCCCCTCAGTATCCCTCAACGGCCCTGGTCTCACATCGCCATTGACTTCGTGACCGGCCTACCACGTTCCCACGGCATGACTACCATCTTCACCATTGTAGATGGCTTTTCAAAAGCCTGTCACCTCATTCCGCTACGGAAGCTGCCCTCTGCCCTACAAACAGCCAAGCTACTAGTGAAACATGTGTTTCGTCTGCACGGAATTCCCCAGGAGATCTTGTCTGACCGTGGCCCACAGTTCACCGCCCTGGTTTGGAAAGAGTTCTACGCCACTCTGGGGGCGAAGGTTTCGCTGACCTCCGGATACCACCCCCAGTCTAATGGTCAGGTGGAACGTCTGAACCAGAAACTGGAATCAGCCTTGAGGTGCTTCCTGTCCTCCCAGCGTGCTCCTCATGGGCCGCCAGGTGGCAGCCGTTGAGGTGGAGGTGGTGTCAGGGTCTGAACTTTCTGGAGCATGCTGTTAACCAGTTTCCCCACTAGGTGCTGCTGGAGCCATGGAGATCTGGAGGGTGAGAGGTGCAGCTTGTCTGGTCATCAGCCACTGTGCAATAAAAGGGAGGACTGCCAGCACATCAGCGCCAGACTGTTTTGCCCCAGTGGTATTACAAACTGGCCTCTCCTTGAATCTTGTATTTTTGAAACTAAGAATCTTCTTTTTAAGCTTCCTGCTAACCTCTTGCCTATTCCATGTAGGTACTACCTCCAGTTCTCGCTTGTTTTGGTTAAGGCACCTCTGGAACCCCACGGACCGTGAACTTCTCTGGACTCTTTATCTGGCTGGCAGTCCGAACTAACCTGTGCACCGCTCTAGTCGCGAACCCCGTCCACCCTCCGACTGAATTCCATCTCCAATCTCTTCTAAAGCTTCAGCGAGCACCGACCCCCTGGACATCTCTCAGACCTGACATGCCCTCTCCCTGGCGGATACCCGGCTCCTGATCAGTAAGCGTTTCCTCCATCTAGAAACATTCTATCTGAGTGTCTCGTTACTTACCCTCGCTCTTCCTCAGCAGCCCAGCTCCTGATGCCAAGGTCCTCGGACGACGCTCCTGTATTGAATAAAGTAACGAACCTGTTCTCTGTCTCTGAGCGTCCTCTGTATGTGGGTCAAGTCGGCGGTTAAAATCATAACACTTTACAGACAGAGGTGGAAAGCTCAAAAGGATAACTGGTGAAATGCCCCACATTAGACGCCCCATTGTCATTCACTGTCCCCCTCCTCGCTTCTTACCACTCTCCTTCATTCTGTTGGCCTGCAGTAGATGAAATCCAAATTTGTACGTTAACAGAATCAAGCTGCTCTCCCGACAGTCTATCTGATGCTGGATAAGTGCTGTTCTTACATTTCACATGCGGAAGAGGTTGCCCGATTCCACTGTGGCGCCTGTGTCCCTTCCTTCTCAGCTTGCAAAGAACATCGACCTACTTGTGGGGACTCGGCACGGCAGTGCTAGCAGCTGATCCCTGGTTTAAACGATAGGACCGGAGAAACTCAGGGCCTCTGCGGTAACGAGTATCATGAAAAGAAGATAAGAAAACCAAAGTCTTCCACAATACTGTCCAGTCCACTTTGGATCCAACCGAAAAATGCAAAAACAAATATGATAGTGCTGCACAATATTTGCATGTAATAGGCTATAATACTGATTCGTTTTGTGCTAAAAATATGTCTTGTGACTAATTAAATAAATTAAACAGTGTTAATGTCCTTTTGGGTAAAAAAAAACTAATATATTGAGTTAACAATATGAGAAGGAGCTGCCGACCAGGCAGCTAGTGCGGGCAGCGCCATCTTGAAATAAAAAAACAGAAGACAGGCAGTTGATCTAATTAAAAAACTAAATTAATATTTTATCCCGTAGCGGACTGACAGTCTTCAAGATATTCACAGAAGTCTGTAAGAAATTAACAACAATTTTATTTCAATCACTATTTTAACCTATACAGAGCTGAATGATTTCAGGAAAATATTCATAGCGATACTTTGAAACTTGGGATAACAATATCGATTATGATTAACCTTCAACTTTCAAGACACTTGCCTTTCTTTATATAACACAATGCTTGTATCACTCTCCATGAGTTTTGGAATCAAAGACGCTAAACTACTCCTGGTCTGGGCATTAAGGGAAGTTAGAGAGTCCATTTAACTGACCACGCAGATACATATATATATGCAGAGCGTGGCACTTTAAATATTAAATTCTAGCAAATATTGCACATACTGATATTGTAATTATGACTGCGATTCAACACATTGTGCATATTTTTACGCTTTGAAAAAAAGAGTTTTTTTTTATTGGTCTCCTTTAGTTATTTAGTTACAGCATCTATTAAAGTTTTGATCAACCAATAATATCATGTGAAGGTGTTTCACTCATCGCTAAACATCCATGAACATTTGATGATTTTAGTATAAAATGTACAATAAAAAGCTGGAAATTTTCAAAAAGGCACGCCCATCATCTACAGCTGTTTTAACCCAGGATTTAACAGCCTTTTTTCAGGCTAGCAGTTGAAAACCCACTCTGAGCTTACTTTGGCTTAGGAGGTTCTGTAACCTATCTCTTTCTGTTAGTGCACGAGTCAGTAGTGGAGTAGAGACTCCGTGCGATGGGTATGCTGCTGATGTAACCAGAGGTGACACCTGCCGAGCCCCAAAAATATTGGTGGCAAAATCACTAATGACACTGGATAAACATAAATGATTCTGATTGATATTGAGCGCAAAAATAACAGGAAAACAGAGACAGGCGAGGCCCTGGGAACGCCTGTCTGACCCAAGGATGAGCAGTCAGAAACCATTGTTTGAGGAGTCTGTAATCCAACAGTTCTCAGAGCAGAACTGATATTTCCAAAATGAAGCTCTCTGCTGAATGCACAGGAACATATTATTACATTAAGTAGAGGCATGACCTGAATTATATTTTAGCAATGAAAATCCTATATTATCTTCAATACCTAACATCAAGTGGGTGCAACTTTACCCATTAAACAGCTCTGACTATAGTAGCCTGCAGTACAGGATAACAAAATGACAACATCATTCACTTCTGGCCTGGTGCAAACACTCCCTGTTGCAGAATGATAATTAAAAAAAAGGCATGTTATAGTAAGGTACTCATCTCAGTTTTGTTTTCTTAACTGTATGCGATTATAGGATTTGATTCATTCAATTCAATAGGCTCAGCCACAGCAGAGGAGATAATTCTGCTTAATACTTATCAATCATTCTGTTATCTGTATGTGTGTCACTGTGTTTTGGTATTCGGATCGTTTGTTGAGCTTGCAATGATCGGTTAAATTAATAGCAGCAGACGTGTGATTCAAGCTTATGCTTAGTCATGCTGTCACTCTGCCAAGCTTATTAACGCTGAGCCTGAAGTGAGTCAACCTGATAGGCAGTCTGTTACACGGTTCAAGTTTCAGCAGTATTACTATGAACTCAAGTAGCTAGCCTCTCTGTGTTTGTTGGCACTGAAACACAGTTTAGACACAGGTTTCTTCAAGGTGCCAGGTAAACACATCATTCAAGCTGTAAAAACAATACAATATCATTAGTGTGACCATCTGGCAACAAGTGGTCTGTCATTACCCCAATAAAACATCTTCTTTTATTATAAGAACTGATTCTTGTATAAATTGTTTTTAATTGAATATTGAACATTTTTTGTGATCAAATTGGCAACATTATTGAATTACTGATTCAGAGAAGAGGTCTTTGGGTGCTAAACTGGACTTATGTTTGGACTGAATAGAGGGGTTTATGTTTTTTGATAGCTTTTTTGTGGGATTTATAATTAAAGGCATGACACTCAAGGGGTTAAAAAGCACTAATTGAAATGGTACAGGGAGGTTTGAACCGAGTACGGGTGGGCAGGTATGAGATTCTCACCACATGATAACCTTGAATAAAAATACCACTGTTACAAGGTATATTTACAAAATATCCAACTTTAAGTATAAAACAAATTTAAAACCAACACAGCTGAATTTAAGTGCGGCACAACACAAATATAACTAAAGGCTCCCACAGAGTCGGGCGTACTGTGAGTGGCGTGGACTCCGCAAACACTGTCCGCGCATGTTTGAGATTCCACACTCAAGCGTACCGATTTCCCACATTTCTCGTCAGAAATTCCTACATTTCCCACACTTTCTGCCATGGCGTCATCGGACAAGGAGGAAGAATTTGCTCATTTGCCTTGTAGCTTTGGAAAAACAAAGAAAAGAAGCTGGTGTATAAGGCCATTTAAACCAGACTAGGGACGAAGAAGTGGAATAAACCTGTCAGTGTGTGGCAGAGTGGCAGTGACATTGCGCATACCTGCGACTTGTTGCTGGGAGCAGTGTGTCACGTATACAACAGTTCGATGTGGAGCAGTCATAGAAATCGTGCTGTGCGCGGACATGTCTGGGGGAGCCGGGCGTACTTGATAAACATTCAGAACATGGTAGCAGCAAAATAAGTAAAACCAACAACTAAAAATGGCTCATGTTCTATTTAAAACCCAGAGAAAACAAAGAAGATTTTTAAAAAGGTTTTTTTAAACAGGAACATATCATTACATTAAATAGAGGCATAACCTGAATTATATTTTAGCAATGAATGCTTCTCTGAGCTCTACTTGTCTGGCGTATTAGATCAGTTGGATGGTCACGTCTTGCTTAGTTTGAAGATTTTCAGATGATGATGGATGATTCAAAATTAGGGATATCGTTTTCTAACTGAACCCTGCTTTGACCTCCCCTACAACCGTCTCCCTGGCCTGTCTGCTGTGTTCCATCTACTTTTTTAAGGAGAAAGAAGTAGCCTTACTAACATTTAATGGCAAATTATTCCACAGTTTGGATGCAGTGGCAGCAAACACCCAATCCCCTCCGAGCTTCGGTGTAACTTTCGGAACCACTTATGTCAGTTGCTCAGCAGACCTTGGGAACCCAGGTGGAACATCAGGCTGGAAATAACTGTAGAACAACATTGGAAATAACTGTAGAACCTGATCTGTGTTTGGACTGTTTTGATCCTGTGGAGCTTCCTGAGTTATCAGAAATATTAGCTTTATCTAAACCTTCAACTTGTATGTTAGACCCAATCCCAACCAAATTATTTAAGGAAGTGTTCCCTCTGATTACCAGCCCCAATTTAGATATGATTAATTTATCTTTAGTAAATGGGTATGTACCACAAGCTTTTAAGGTAGCTGTAATTAAACCTTTGCTTAAGAAACCTTCGCTTGATCGAGATGACTTAATAAATTACAGACCGATATCCAATCTTCCCATTCTTATCTAAAATTCTTGAGAAATAGTTGCTAATCAAATGTGTGAGCATTTACACAGCAATGACCTGTTTGAAGAGTTTCAGTCAGGTTTCAGAGCTCATCATAGCACTGAAACAGCTCTGCTGAAAGTCACTAATGATATTCTTATTGCCTCAGATAATGGACTTGTGTCTGTACTGGTTCTGTTAGATCTCAGTGCTGCATTTGATACAGTCGATCATAATATTCTCTTAGAAAGGCTGGAATATGCTGTAGGGATCAGGGAACAGCACTAGGCTGGTTTAAATCTTATTTGTCTGACAGATTCCAGTTTGTTCATGTAAATGATAAATCATCTTTAACTCCAGGTTAATTGTGGAGTACCACAGGGTTCAGTACTTGGGCCATTCTCTTTACTATATATATGCTTCCAATAGGTAAAATTATCAGGCAGCATAGAATAAATTTTCACTGTTACGCTGATGACACTCAGCTTTACTTATCCATAAATCCTGATGAGCCCAACCAGTTAGATAGACTACAAGCATGTCTTGAAGACATAAAAACTTGGATGACTTTAAATTTTCTGCTTCTAAATTCAGACAAGACAGAAGTTGTCGTCTTTGGACCGGAGTCTTTAAAAAAGAACCTGCTTAGTCAATCACTTAACCTGGATGGCATTAAATTGACCTCCGATAATAAAGTAAAAAACCTTGGTGTTATTTTGACCAGGACATGTCATTTAAATCCCATATTAAAACAGGTTTTTCAGGATTTCCTTCTTTCATCTCCGGAACATTGCCAAAATTAGAAATATCCTGTCCAGGATTGATGCTGAAAAACTAGTCCATGCATTTGTTACTTCAAGGCTGGACTATTGTAATTCTTTACTATCAGGATGTCCACAAAATGCAGTTAAAGCCTTCAGCTGATTCAAAATGCTGCAGCAAGAGTTCTGATGCAAAATTAAAAAGAGAGATCATATTTCCCCTACTTTAGCTTCCCTTCATTGGCTCCCTGTTAAATCCAGAATAGAATTTAAAATTCTCCTCCTCACATATAAAGCCCTTAATGATTTAGCTTTTAGCTCCATCATACATCAGAGAGCTGATTGTTCCATATGTTCCTAACAGAGCACTTCGTTCTCAGACTGCAGGTTTACTGGTGGTTCCTAAAGTCTCTAGAAGTAGAATGGGAGGCAGATCCTTTAGTTATCAGGCTCCTCTCCTGTGGAACCAGCTCCCAGTTTTAATCCGTGAGGCGGACACCCTGTCTACTTTTTAAGGCTAGGCTTAAACTTTCCTTTTTGATAAAGCTTATAGTTAGAGTGGCTTAGGTTATCCTGAGCTATCTCTGTAGTTATGCTGCTATAGGCTTAGGCTGCTGGAGGACATAATGACCACTTTCACCCTCTTCGCTACTTTCTCACACTACTCTTCAATTTGTATTATTTGCTGTTATTTCAGCTTTTAACTTTGTTCTCTCTCTTCTCTCTTCCTAGAAGCTACACCTGGCCTGACTCTGTGTCTACCTGTGACAACTTTCTGGAGAGGGGCATCGTCCGAGCTTCTGCTGGCAACAACTTGGTGCTCACCCACTACCGATGATCCACATGGCCCTGTCTTTCAGTGTTTAACCCTTTCTCTCTCCTAGACATAGCTACTGACGGAGCTTTTACTGTAACTAACTCTATGTGCTCTCTTCAGACTCTAACATTGAAAACTGGCTCAGAGTTTATCTGTTCTTTCTTTCTAGGTGAAACGACTAAAGGAGCTACATCCATTAACATTTAACTTTTCCTTCCCATAGAAAGGACTCCTGGATCAGTGCTTCTTTGTTCTCTTTGTGTCTCTGCTCTGTTCTCTGTAACCCCAGTCGGATCGTGGCAGATGGCCGCTCACACTGAGCCTGGTTCTGCTGAGGTTTCTTCCTGTTAAAAGGGAGTTTTTCCTCTCCACTGTCGCTACATGCATGCTCAGTATGAGGGATTGCTGCAAAGTCAACGCCAGTGACTGTCCACTGTCTCTACATGCTCATCCAGGAGGAGTGAATGCTGCAAGTCACTGACTGGATGCAATCTGCTGGGTTTCCTTAGATAGACAAACTTTTTATCCATTTGAATAAATAACAGAATCTGACTGCACTGTTCAATGATTTTGGATTAATTGTAATGCATGTACCTGACTTTTGTGAAGTGCCTTGAGACGACATGTGTTGTGAATTGGCGCTATATAAATAAACTGAATTGAATTGAATTGAATTGAATTGAATCACCTTTTCAAAGTCTGACCTGGTCAAAACAGGCTTTATCTCAGCAGTGGAATGCAAATCTGCAATACAGTGGAAGGACATCACATTTTTCTACAGAATAGAGCTGAAAGGAAGTATATAATAAAAATCACCAATGCTTGAATTGGGTGGCAATCCTTCAGTTTCCATGCCACGACTGGTCGTGGTTTCCAAACAGCCGAATTACCCTTTTATAAAGACAAAAGTCCAATAGTCTTCTTTGAGCCAGCTGTAACAACAGCTGGAGCAGAGCCAGCACTGCATTACCCTGTGCTTCAAACAACCAGAGAAAACTCAGGTCATTCTGGCCCTTTCTTTGGCATCTTTCAGTGGTAGAAACAGCATTTTACATCTATATCACAAACCAACTAGTAATTACAAACAAGTTATTTGTATCCACTTGATTTAAGAAATTTTCTTTGGCATTGATTTTCAAACAATAGAGTACTTTAATGTTGTTAAAGTTATGGCAAAAAAGACAAAAATTTGCGTTATTTCTACCTTACTTCTCCTTCTAAAGACATATTCAAAGAAATTAATAGCTGCACAAGCATGAGAAAATGTACTTTGCTTCAGCGCAATGCTGTGATGTTTGCTCTGTTTTTACAGACAAGGTGTGTCTGTCACTTTACGTGGATCCCACAGGCCAGACAGCTCTGGCAAAGGAGACAGAACTTTTGCCTCGGGAGAGATGGATGGGCCCGTAGATCAGTGCGAGGGGTGTGAAGGAAAGGTGGCAAAGGGAAGAAGGGGAGGAGGGAGGGGTATGTCTCAACACGCAGCCCCTCTGGGTAGACAGGTAATAACATCTAAAGCACTTCCTACCCTTCGCTCTCTTCTAAGAAACATTTTGGAAAGGTAAAGAGTTGGGGTAAGACCCTCAGTGTGACCAGAATCAAATCGAAATTTAAGATGCAAAAACAGAAAACCAAAACGTAAATCCAGGATTCTTCTGTCATTTCTGATAGTAGGAATTCTGTAAAATGAACTGGCATGTGGAACCCCACTTGCTTGAGGAGGAAGTGGGGCCAGCTGGGGGTGTTTTCCACACAGCATGCAGTCCTGGTATCAAAAGAGATAACAATTCCAGCTGCGTGGCCACTCCAGCTACACACCGGATCGTATGGAGGAGTCATTCCAAAACTCAATCCTCATCTAACCAGCATCACTTTCTTGTTGGTGATACAGAATTGCAGCAATATCCACACTCCCCTGCTTACTTTCAAACACGTGCAACAAAAACAAGACAGAAAACGTTCCGCTGAGGGTAAAACAGAGTCGAACTGGAAACTATCTTTTATCAGGCTTTCTGAATTCTGTCTGTGAATACACCGAATACAAAAGTAACCAAAAATGAGCTAAATGTGTAATAGCAAATTATATCTCTATATCCAGCAGAGTCTGTCACTCCTTTTTAGAAGCTAAAATGGATGCTGAAGTGGTTGCACGCAATGAATCTGGCCTTAGGCACAGACCTGGTGAATGCTGATGTGCTGAGCTCTTTGGTGTGGAGCCGCTCAGAAACATGCTGTCTAGGGCCCCTTCAGGCCAGTTGGGCTACAAGAGGGCCTGGGGCAGGTAGGTCGATTAAATATGAATCTTTAACATGCCTGTCAACCACAGAGACGCTCAAGGAGGAGCAGACTCCAACTTGAGTATACTTTCCAAAATATGCTTTCCTGGCTGTTCTGTTCCCAGCTAATCAGGATTTGAGGTTTTTTCTTGACCATGAGGTCGCTGACCATGCCCTTCATTATGTTTACATATATGCACTCCACCACAGTCAACAAGAGAACTTATCTTCAGCTAGTGCACAATCTCTGCCTTCAAGAGGCAGTAAATGTGCTCGATAATGTCATGACTGAAGCCGTTTCAGTGGTGACTTTGTTATCATGCGGTCTATAAAAAGGGCAGCAAACCATTTGTAGTCGCTGGGGTCAAATACAGCACCACGGCAGTACAGTTTTGGTTCAGTTTGGTACAACTTATCAAAGTCTTTGGACCTTATTTGATATCAGATTCAAAAGTCATTATTTTTCAAAGATTGAAACATAATTTTTGTTAGATTAGTTGCATATGAACAATATAAGCAGAGTGAGACATGTAATGCAGGTTCATTGACACCTTGCCTTTTTTTTAAAGTCAAAGTAATGTATAATGCATTGGAAATTAAAGCAGATTTACTGACAATGATGTTGCAAAAATAAAAATTTTCCCTACCTGAGAAACCACTAAGCATATCTCATGACATCCCCTGCCTCTAGGCCCCTCCTGCTTCCGCTTCACAGAGAAAAGAAAACACCACTGACCTTGCAAGAGAACGTTCCTACAGTGGAGTTGTTGTGAGCAACTGCAGAGATATAAAAGAATGCTGACAGCAGACAAAGGGAAAAAAGAAAAATCCTGCGCATAAAAGAGGGACTGATAAGCTGTGCAGGTTGGTGATAAGAGACAAAAGCGGTACGTGCTGAAACGCGCCGTGACCAGGGAGATAAAGGCCGTCGATAACAGACACAGAGCTGAAGGTGGCGAAACACAAGCATCTGCAATGGAGCGACAGGAATAAAGACAGAGTAAGCTATGGAGAAGGCTATAGATCGAGGGTGAAGATGAAGGTTTCTGTGTCTCTTCTACAGTTGCACCTGTGAGTAATCTAGAGTTTTGTCAGTGTGCTCCAACGGGCATCTGTACAGGCTTCACTTCCTCTAAATGGTCCGGCTGAATATGTAATCTGTCCTCTTTCATCCGCAGCCTTTATTTCCACTGTTCCACATACACCGACATGGGGGAATGGAAATGGCACGTTCGTTCCTTATCCACTGTTCTTATGCATGAAAATAAGAGAAAACATCACAAACCAAGTTCTATACCCATCTACCAAAAGAAATGAATAAATATTAATGACTTTATAATATATCCAGGTGTTCATTTGATTGGAATTTTTCCTGCTTTGATTTTTTTTGAACTTATATAGAATATATAAAGTGGAATTTCAAGCCTCTGATAATAAACAAGTATGACCAATCTACCACTGTCTCCACTTATACTGTGTAAGAGTCAGAATGAAGGATGCAGGATCATCAAATCAACAATTAGGTTATCTTTTAAAGTTGAAAAAAAATACACTTTCTATGTTCTAAAACATTTTCAGATTTTGTCAACTTCAGTATCATTTATGGTTATTGTATATGATAGACCCACACAAAATGTAGAATAGTGCCCACTTTTTTGGGGAATACCTGAATTCTAATGTGAGTGTGGGAGGAGAACCTTTGACCCTGTATCAAATCTTTCAAAGCTTTTCCTTCAGGATTGTCCTGTATTATTTAGCGCCATCCATCCTCCCATCAACCTCTGACCAGCTTCCCTCTCCTAGCTGAAGAAGAGTCCGCCTACATCATGATGCTGCAACCAGCAGGTTCCACCGTGGTGATGGTGTGTTCAGGATTATGTGCAGAGTTAGTCTAAATTAGTGTTGTGTATAAAGTCCTTAGGGCTTAACAGACCAGAGGATTTTCTTACATATAGTTGATGTGGCCCCCTTTGTAGATTGCAAACACAACTTCTTATGACTTTGAAAAATGTCTTTCTTTTCGCCACTCCGTCGTGACTCTATGTATTATAACACATACTTTGTTAAACCCAAACACTTGACCAATTCTTTTATTTTGCTAAAGCTTCAGTTCATCCTTGCAGTTCATCCTTTCATCTTAGGCCCTATGAGGTTTTTGAACTGGAGCTGCTGTTTGAGAGGATTTATAAAGTTTAAAACATCCAAGGAAAGCCCACAGGGATATAATGAGTGTTTTGTCTGTCAGCACCCTCTGATGGGCTCTGATAGCGACGGTGGGGACAGAGGAACCTTCAGGTTAACCCAGAGTTTATGTGGCTGTTTGATGTTGTCACATCCTCCTAATAGAAACCAGTCCAAGCATACCGCACTCTACAGGAACAGGAACATCTGTGATGAAAAACGGAGGATCCGTAGACATCAGCTGAGCAGGAAAAAGAAGCAGCACAGAGTTACTTTCACTTTAAGTATTACAAGCAAATCCTCAAATACACAAACAATACACAATGCACATCCAATGCACTGGCTACTGCCCCTCTTGCCCCACTGTCTTAAGATAGGCGCTTTGCCACCAGATAGTTTCATCCACAACGGCATGAAGCCCTAAATAACACTAGAGTCCACTCACTGAAGCTAACCTCTCTAAACGAAGAAAGGATAAAAGGGGGGATCCAATTGCTAAAAAAAATCAGACATCTCCATGCCGGAATTCTCAACAAACCTCTTCCTGTAAATATTATTCCATGGCAGATAAATGATAGCACTTTTATAGAGCAAAGCTTTTTGTTACAGTGGGGAAAAGTATGCAGCCAACTCAAAAACTGATAGCAGCTAACATCAGATTCAAAAGATATCTGGGTTTGTTTTCTTCATGCTTTGCAGATTGTGCTCTCCTTGAGCCAAAATGTATCCAGTCTTTCACATTCCACAATAAAACTATCCCAGATATCTGCAGGAGCATAATCATAGTCATTTTATTGATATGTTGTTGTTACACATGATGTAATTAAGACAAATGTGTATAGGAAACAAAGCAGACTGCTATCTGAACCCTAGATACCATCTGTTTCTGTTTTGTAATGGACCAATGAAGCAGAACATGCAGCTTCAAAGCTTTATCAGCATCATGGTTCCAATGATCAATTGCAAAATGTTCCATGTTATTAGCACTACTAAATAGCACTAATAACATGCAGGTGCAAACACCTGTAGACTGCAACAAATGTGAGCAATCTGTGCTCATTTTGCATCAGATTGCAGTTGTTCTTGTACAGCAGTCATAAAAGTGAGAGAAAAAGAAAAAAGAGCTGACTACATATCCAAACACCAGGAACATATTTGATTATGAATTATGTTAGAGACTGCAATTAAATTAATCATAATTTATACGATTCACTGAACAATTATGTGCAAACTGTATTATAACAGTTATGTTTATTAACCCACACTTCTGAGACATTGTTTATGCAATGTTCTAGTTATTCATTAATCGATCACAGAACTCATTAGAGACTATATCAGACATTCTTTTCTGGATGAGAGGATGAATGTTGCCCTCTGTGATATTCCTGCCCTTTCTTTGTGTAAGGCAACAATGAAGAAATACTTTACTACAGTTTTATAGCTTTTAGAAGATGGAGCAAATAGTTTGTGCCCTAGGAATTCATCATGTAAACATACATAAATATCACTGACCTTTTTCCTCAAATTGCCATGCCAAAAGAAAAAGGTTCTTTTGCTAGCCCTTTGTAAACTGGACGATGTGCAGACTCTGGTTTGGTCCTGTTTTGGATTTGCAAAAATCATGCATTTCTTAAGGACATTAAATCAGACCTACTCTCTACATAGTTTTCTCGGCTTGAAAATTTCTACCTCTGAATAAGCACTGTATAGTTAGTGTGTGTCTGATCATCTTGCATGATTATCCAATGTATTAAAGAACATGCCAATACGTCACGTAAAATATATTGCTGCAAGTATTTATTGGCAACAATCAGTAAAATTAATTCAGATTGTTCAAATCAACTATATTTGCTGCAGTTTATTCGTAATACTGTCAAGAGACTAAAGCTTGATTTGATGACTTCTCCACACCTACCTACTTTTCATGATGTGTTAGTGTGTGTTTTACTGGAGACATCTGTATACAAATATTACTATAACGCTTCTTAATGAAAATATTCAGTCACCAGCCTGAATCATGACCCACTACTACACACCCACAGTGACATTTACACGATATATTGTCATATAATAGATCTGTAACCACTGGTTATACTGATTTCTGGTTTCCTTTTCAGTCAGACCTGCAGATTCAGATTTTGACTGATTCAGATTTTATCTAAATACGTGCCATGTTATTCACAAAGTAAAGCCGATTCCCCTTTCAGTGGATGGCTCCAAATTCCTAGTGTCTCACAACAGCAGTTTGTTATTGATTATATAGCCACGATGGGGTGGTAATTTTTTGAAAAAGTCAGATATTATCATATATTTTACTGAAGCATCAGAGGGAAGGTCCACTCACAAAACGATGTCCCATCCAAGCAGTAGCATCAGATGCAAGAGGCTTGGTGACAGAAAGGCTCCATCCATTCAGAGAGTAAAACAAAGCTGTGAGATCTGCTTGAACTTTTGAACATTCAGCTGTTCTCAGCTCTGAAATATTGCTCAAGGTAATGATGTGTTTGGGCTGTTTTGGACATGCGTTGCCATGATGTTTGACTAGCTAGAAAGAGGTAAAATGAGAGTGAAAAACAGGGGAAACTTCAGCTGTAATTATATTGCATTTGGTAGGCGAAGTTAGCCACACCGTGTTTGATTAGCTACAGTTTCAAAACAGTCAGAGATCTCTTCTCTTATAGTACCATACGAGCTGGCCACACAAGCCCTAATTTATTCCAAGGAGTTCCACCAGCAGCCTGTGTTTTCTCGGGGAGCCTCCAACATTAAAGGCTGCTGTGCTCTATTTCTGTCATATGGTTAACTTTGACGGAACGGAGCTCTGATGACCAGAACCAGAACTCAGAGCGGTGTGTACGAGTGTAAGGATTCTGAGCTGAGAGAGCAATTGTAGCCTGAAGCATTCATTTGCGGGGGGGGGGGGGGAATCTGGGCCCATGTAACCTGACGCCTCCTGGTGATGGCATTTCATGCTTTCACACAAACCAGGGCTGCAAGTGTGTGTGTGTTTTGGCGCGAGAGTGTGTGCATCTTATGATGCAGGGGGTGACGGGTTTAACATTGAACATCTAACTGAGGCCTGCTCAAGCTAGCAGAGGCCGAGGGACAGCTGGTCTTTTATTGTGGCCTTTTTAAGATATGATCATAGGACTAGACGAGGGAGAGATGTATACTCTTAGGAAGGTAAAACTGTCTCTGTGAGGACTTTCCATAAAGACTTGTAATGCTACTAACTGAAAAGAGGCAATGTTTATTTTGAAATATACAAAATCCCATTTTAATCAATTTTAATTGTAATACTGTGAGAATATCAACCAACCTCTCATGTTATAACATCAAACTTTGAGACATTTGTGATGTAATCTGTCGACAGAATAACTATTAATTGTATGCTCCACATATCTAGTTAGAAGGGTAGCAAAAAAGACATTATGAAACAAAGCGATAAGAAGTCTCATTTGTAGTTTTTCCACAAGCCATGTAGAAGGTGCTCCAATCAGATGAGACCAAAGCTGAACTTTGCAGCCTACGTGGAAAAACTATATGTGGCAAAAAAATGAACACTGCTTGATGCCCATCGTCCCGAACACACCATCCCAACGGTAAAGCATGATGGTGGAAGCATCATGTTGTGGAGATTCTTTTTCTTAGCTGGGCAGAAATACAGGGCAATCATTAAGAAAACCTGTTGGAGGCTGCAGAAGACTTCAGATTGGGGCAGAGGTTTACCTTTCAGGAAGACAAGGACCCTAAACGTACAGCCAGAGCTGCTATAGAGTGCTTTAGATTAAAGCATATTCCATTGTTACAAAGACCCAGTCAAAGTCCAGACCTAAACACAAATAAGATGTTGAGTCTGTGGCTTATAAGGACAACCGATTGCCCTGACTTTTATTTTGGGAGCCAAATTCATTTTCATGCCACACCTTTCAGATTGTAATTGTTAAAAAGTTTGAAACAATTATGAACCACTTTTGGGGGGCCCCATAAAATCCCAACAGAAATCTACTGAGATTGTGCCTTAAATGTGACAAAATGTAAAAAAGTTCAAGGCATATGAATGCTGTTGCAAAGGCACTGCATAGATCTATGATGGTATAAACAGAGGTCTAATAAATGTATTCTGATGCTGTTATGTTAAAAATTCAAACATACCATAGCACAGAGAAAAATAGCCAAACACTAAAATAACTGTTTATCACTGGAGTCGTGCCTTCACTTCCTCACACTCCTTATATAATGGAGTGCATATTCTGTTACAGCATACACTGATTCCTAGTTGTTATTTTTAGCATCAAGCGGCGCAGCTCGTTCGTCATCCAACAGGGTGGTACTGTGCTCCTATAGCGCCCTGAGACCCAGAGAACCGCTCTGTTCTACAGCACCCATAGAACTAGGACACCAGGAACATTTACCTCATCCATTACCCCTTTAACCCCCACTTCCTTTCACTGTGTACTGGTCAGTTGGTTCCCACACTCCCCCATCAGCAGCAAGCATCAAAGCTCTCCAACCTTACTCCCACCAATGGGCCAATCAGCAGTGACCTCACCATACAGTTTCACAAGCATGCATTGCTCATCATGACATGACCTTTCTAAGACATGGGGCCTCAGCTAGTTATTTCCAACTGACAATCACAATGACATCTAAAGCCAAATGATCATAACCACCTATAAAATGTTGCTTACATTTGCTACAGCAATCAGAAACAAAGTTGGTCTTTCCTAAATATGTTTCTAGGGCAATCGGTAAACCTGTGAATGAAGAGAAACAACGTGATTGCATAAGTCACGATTATGTGTCACTAAATGTCATTAAACATTAAGCTGAATCCCTCCATACTTACTTGGTAATGATAATGAGTTTTAATATTTTATGTCACTGAGCAGCATGCATATAAAGTGCAGCTTTGCCTCCTGTCACACCTATGTGTGATTGGCTTGGTGTTTGTTTCTAATGACGCCCAGATTATACAATCCAGTCCCCGTACCAGAATTGTTCAAACAATTTTTAGGTATGGACTCAGGTACAGAAAAAAAGTGAAAATGTGTACATTCGTTTAAAATGTCTATAAAAGTTTAGATATTTCTATCAATTTTAATAGATGATTTAGTATGTAAATCTAGAAAATTTAGAAAAGTGAACCACAAAACGTCAACAGGCTTACACCAAGGTTTGAGATAGGTAACCTCCAAAATTACCCAGCATTATTGAGATAACTAGCGGTTAACTCGAAGGTAAGATATACTGTAAGTATTTTTTAACATTGGAAACTAACAAAGTGTGATCTTTACAGGACATGTCTGTGTCATATCCATGGTGGTTGTGTGCAGGCTGGTTTCAGTCAATGTGTTTGTGCAGTGTTTTTTCCTCCTACTCAGGGTGCGACCGACAGGTGCAGCGGCGCAGCCGTTGCTCATCAGCGGGCAATCAACCTGGGCTCAAAAGGAGTGGAGATCCAGAAGGAGGCGTCAGCTCGTTGTCTCACAAGCATAGTAAACAGCTCCACCTCTGCTGCTGCCGCCCTGTTTTCCACTATTTCTCTGATCATCTTGTTTTTTCTCCTGTGCCTCTAGGAAATGCTTCTACCGGAGTTTCTGTGGGCTTAATGTCTCCTGCCATGTTCAGATGAATGTGGAAATTCAAGCCTCAAAGAACCTTGGCCGTAAGTCTCCTTTCTGCCTCCCTCCTGGACCCAGGCTTCTGGAAACAACTTTTTATCAAGCTTCTGAGAACCATCCACCTGCCTGTCCACCCTCCCATGGATCATCGTTTCCCCATGGGGCCCGCTGAATGGAGTAAAGCACAAAGTCAGAAGAACGAGGTAGTACTCTCCTCCGCTGCTGCACCCTCCTGTCAACCTCAACCATCGTGGGAAAGACTTATTCCTCCCTGACCTGGCTAAGGGCTTATTTGCTGTAAGTTTAACCCTGACGGACTTTAGTATTATTGATCCACCTTTTCTCAAACGCTCTCTAAGTCTCTCTTCTTGTCCCTCAGTGAGATCCTGTCCGCTGACCCAGTCCGGATTCCATTTGTGAATAAATAAACTGTTTACACGCTGTCCTGGTTTCCTCGTGATTGTGTTTATCAGAGTCTTAAAACTATCCATTATGACAGTCTGTGCATTACAGTGTGTTGCATCCAATGGAGCACCGTTCAATCCATAAATAGAGTACAACAAAACTGCTAACCTACCAGGACATGGCCATCCACCTTAACTGACAGGTAGGGCAAGAACAGCATTAATCAGAGAAACAGGTCAGAGGCCTAGGATGACTTTGGAGGAGCTGCAGAGATCCATGTCAACATGGCAAGTTTTAGCACTCTACAAGTTTGGTCGTTGTGGAAGATGGGTAAAAATATAGCCCTTCTTAAAAGAAGGCCATTAAAAGTCAGATTTACAGTTTGGCATAAGTCATACAGGGGGCACAGCAAACCTGTAGTCAGAAAACACCTAAATTCATATGAGGCTAAATACACCATCCCAGTTGTGAAACATGGTGGTGGCAGCATCATGCTGTGCTTGTGTTGAGCACACAGTGAGGCATGTCAGAGTTGATGGGAAGATGGATGGAACTAAATACAGGCCAATCCTGGAAGGAAAACCTTTTATTTGCCAGAAAATGTTGAAAACCAAGTATTTTTCTTCCACTTTACAATGATGCAAAATTTTATTTTGGTCTATCACATAAAATCCCAATGTGACAAAATATGAACAAGTTCAAGGGTTATATTATATTCCTTTGACTATATTCCTATATCCTTTTAAGGCAGTGCATGAGCAAAGGAGGAAAGAAAAGCTGCTAATAAGAGTAATTGATATCCAGTGGGCTAGAAAGAGAACTTTCTCCAGAACAGTTTACAGTCAAAATAACTGTGTGCAAAAGTTGGAAATTCCGGAAAAGTGTTACGAAAACATGTTACTGCACTAAGGTGCCATATTTATCTATATTGCCCAACAGATATTCCCAATGTTGCTTGTCAGGGATGTTTCTGTGCGGAGTCTGCATGTTCTGCCCATGAACACAATGTTTCTCCCAGGGAACAGTTTTCACCCAAACACATGCATGTTAGTTTTAATTAGGGACTCTAACCGTGAGCTGTCTGATGTTGGACTATTGTATCTGTGTGTCGGCTTTGAGTTAGCTAACAAACAAACACAAGCAAGATGTTCAAGGATCTATGAGGTCACAAAACAATGTCTTTTTAGCACCTTAAAATGTGTTTGAAATGATGCTCAGAGAACATCAAGGCTCTATAAAATGCTTTCTAAATAAATTCTTTTGCGTAGGAAGAGTTTTAAACAGAAACTTTAAAACATATCTATGAACTGAATCTTAAAAAAAGATGGTCATAAAGTGAGTCAATCATCTAAAGCAGCTAAGACAAAACAACAAATACTAAAGTCAAAGTCTGTCCAGTAAACCTCCCAGAGTTTGTTATTGGTGATCATTACAGCTTCTGTTAACATTGCACCCTTTTCCTCACATTCCTAGAGACTATTGTTCTTCTGGCTGCTTCACTGTGGGACCATCCGTCTTCTTTACGGGTTTCTCAAGCTTCTTGGCAGCAAAAAAGGTTTCTTTGATCAAAGGACCTGGAGTACGGTTCCAGCCCAATTGCCTAAGGCTACCCAGACTGTTTGTTTATTCTGCATTGCTATGACAATATCAGATAAGCAATCTAAAAATATAGGGGACTAAAGAAGCAGGTAGACGCTGCAGGTTACAGAGACTGAATCTGAATAGTGGCAGCAACAGTGGGAGATTACTGCTCCATGCAAACACTGGCAACAATAACATAGGCTTGGGATGTCCTTCGCAGTTAATTCAAACTTATAATACTAATGCTTGGAAGAGTATTCATAGGCCTTGAACTTTTTATGGTACAACTACAGACTTCAAGTGTTTTACTGGTATTTTATATGACAGAACAGGCCAAATCAGTGCATTATTTTGAATTAGGAGACAAAAATGTGTTTTTTTGCCTTTTTGCAAGTAAAAATCTAAAAAGGGTGGCATGCATTTGCATTCTTTATACAACATAGAACAACCATAACTGCAATGCTTTTGGGGTATGTCTTTTCATTTTTTACCTATACTTTTTTTCTTCATCTCTATCCATCTTCCCATTTCTGACCAGCTTCAACAATCCTGTTAAAAAGAAGGATTCCCACAGCTGTAGGATTGTTATGTTCAGGGTCATTAACTGTGTTACCTTCCCACTGCACACAACATTTTGCATTTAGGCCAGAATCTTTAAACCTCCTCCTCTCTAGCCACAGTATATTCGTCCACATGTTTTGTATGTCCCCTACATAGCTTGTCACAGACTGTAAAATACGGATGGCGCCTAAATACAAAAGGTATGAAAACCATTACAACGCACTGTATGCACAAATTATCCAGCAGTGAACTTATCCATAGCTGAGGTTTTGCACTCTTTCACTTCCAAGCATTTTACTGCCATTAAATATGTTTCATTAACAGTTTGTGGAAAGACTCAAGCTACCAATCACAGTCCGAAACAAAGTCTAACCATGAACCATGCTGATAGGTAGAACAGAAGGGGAATTAGTTTATTTAGCAGGGACTATGGCATTACTGGCATTAATAACAAAAGGCGATTTTTCATCTGCAGTCCCTGCACAGGGGCAGCTGGAGAGGCCGGTCCAGTGGAACACTCCCCTGTCTTAGATGGCCAAAGGTCTTCTAAAGAAATGTCACCCTGATAAAAACAAGCCACAGCTTTCAAAGCTGCTGGATGCTAAGGTTGGAATGTGCACTGAAAGTAAATGGGACGCATAGCTCACAGCTAGGGTTGTCCTACCATGTGTTCAATGCTTCCAACTCAGACCACAGCCATGCAACACTACACCTGCTAACAAGGCACCCAGACATTTTGTCGTCACTATTTACTTGCACCCTGTATTTAGGTTCATGTTGAAGCCAAGCGTGATCAGATTACCTCTTTGATTTCCAAGCATGTTTTTCATTCAGTGGTGTTACTGGTTGAGGGCCCTTAGTCTGAACTTTAAACCTAGAAGGCAGGATAGCAGGAAGGTGAGGGACTGAGGGAGAGATCCAGAGTTGGGGTTAACTCATAAAACCATAAAGCTTCTTAAAAGGTCGTCCAGTCGGAATAAGCGGGGGTTTGCTAACCTTTCACCTTCCCACACACCAAAAGTGTAGAGTCACAGGAAACAGTCCCTTGGGAGTGTCTTTTGTAAATTATTATTGTATGACAGTGCATGTGAAAAGGCACGTAGACGTGACCCTTCCCCCTGCTGCCTAAAGAGTTTGTGCAAGCTGTCTCAGGAGAGCAACCGTGGCAACAGTGTTTGTGATCTCTCCCACCTGTGGAGATCAAATATGAGACATTTATTATACAGGGGGGACTTATCTGGTGCTCCCTATCTGGCGGACTATGTAACGGAGAGGCCCCGGACAGATCCACTTTCACTGCCCTGAAAGGCTGGAGAGATGACCCAAAAGAAAATCATTATGCGGGAACACAAAGGAGTCATAGGTGTGGAGGAGAAACTCTCTGAAGGGGGCTGCCCTCTTCACTCCCTGCTCGCCATGAAGACTGGAGCCGCTGGCTGGCTGCTGGGATAAAACATGTCTATATGTCCCTGCTAGGTTGTGGGAGGTGTGTGTGTAAAGTCTGCTAGTGAAATAACTAGTTACCACATTTCAAGGAAATTAGGGTCTTTAGAGCAATAAATCAACATTCAGGAAGTGGTAAACATTATATTTTAGTCTTGATTATATGCTGAAAACTGCACACATTCATACTGAAGAGTTATTATACATCCAGATTGTGGCTTGTGCAATATTGTGTGTGCTGTATTGTGAACCTCTCAGCAGTCCCAGCTACTGCAGGCTGCTAGCAACATTGAACATCAGCTTCACAAATCACTAACATACTAGTATTTGTCACATTTACTAATGCTGTAGCAGCACCCCTCCACTTCCAGGGTCAATTCTGGTTTTAGGTCAGCGATGCACCACTCTTTCATGTTCTGCAGGAGGAAAGCAGTGCTGTGCTCTGAACCGGATGGCTAATGCTTTGTTGAATAGTAAATTTATTTACAAACACTTCATTCAGTCTCATTTTACTACCAATGACAATAACTGACAATAATCATTCTCTTCCTATTCCTGTTAGATTCATTGTCATAAAGGACAGAGTTTAGGACCTTGCTGTAAATACCATCACTGCTCTGGGTGACTTGATTATGCAGGTTGTTTACAGTTGTGTACACCAATAAAAATGAGAAATTCAAATAATAATGAATTCTCTAAACACATAGGTACCACAAAAAAACAAATGTATCTGCTAAACACCAACAAAACACTCATCTTACTGCAAATGACAACATCGCAGTCTGGGTCACCAGGCAGTCAGCTGCTCAGTCAGCTCAATTGTGTGCAGTCTTTATGGTGCAGTGTCTACAGATGGGCTGTTTTCCTCCCACTATTCTACCCCCCGTTGGCATACTTAGGCGATTGTTCGGCTGCTTCTGTTTCCCTGTCATATGTGCCTCTTTTTCTTTCCAAACTGGTCCAATTACTGTTTAGCTAGGTATAAAATCTTGTTCTATGGTTAAAAATACACAAACCTAAAAGAAATGAGGCCTTTAATTCTACTCAGTGAGTAGAGTCTAATCCACCAGTCACTGGCCAAGAGGCGAGCTGCCAACATTTAAACATGAATTGATATTTATCTTTATTCTAAAGTCACTAGATTCTTGTACCCTCTGGAATTTATCCATAACTAGGCCCTGTTGATAATGTTGACACTTCATTTTAATGCATTAACTAAACCAAAACCAATGACTTCCATTCATCCATCCATTCATTTCTAAACCCACTTATCCTTGTAGGGTTTTGTAAGGGGCCTGGTGCCTATGTCCAGCGGTCATTGAGCAAATGGATACACCCTAAACAGGTTGCCTGTTCAAAGGGCATCACAGAGACAAACAAAAGAAAAAAAATACAACCAATTTAGAGAAAAAAAAAATCTAGCATGCATGTTATTGGGCTATGAGAGGGGCCAGAGAACACAGAGAGAAGCCATGTATGGATGGGGAGAATACGCAGGCTCCATGCAGAATGACCTTGGTCGACATACGAACCCTTCTTGCTGCAAGGCAACTGCTTCACCGTGCAGCCTCTATTACCAACATTACATTAAAATGCAGTTCTTTACGTCATCCAGAGAAGACCTTACACAGGACCTGATCACATCATCCCTGGATTAGCTGATCATTTGGTATGCACCAAATCTTTAGCTAACAGCTCTTTTGCAATCACCCCTTTGGTGCTAACATACTGTATTATGTTAGGCTGTGTTATCTTTGGTGTTTTTCATGCAATCAACAAAACAAGGGAATAAACTCTGTCTCTGACACAGGTTGCCAGTATTTAAGTGCTCAAAGATGCAATTTAACAACTCTTTGCAAAGTTATATTATTGGGACAGGTGGCTTCACAAACAAGAAAAACATTCCTTTCGGAAAATGGTCAGGTAGTTGAATAATTAAACAATTAAAGTAAATGGCCAAAAGAACCGTGGAGCACCTTAAGCAAGCCTGATGAAATATTTCCACAGACCAATTTAAACATTGGACTGCTTGGAAATAAAATACAAAGAAATCAACAATGACTCAATACATTTTCACTATACTTCATGGCATTAATCTGCATGCAGCAACATATTCAAATAATCCATGACACAGCTGATGTAACTTTAATATGCATTATGAACCACATTCAAGTGAAAGATTAAAGCAACACAGTGCTGCTATTGTTTGCCTAATCATCCCTCCCCAGGCCTTAAAGGGTAGGGATGACAGAGCAGGGACTAAACGCCTCCAAGTTAATTAAAGGTTTTAGAGATAAGGCTCAGACGAGAAGCTACTGTCTGCCCTGCTTTGTCAAGGTGAAAAAGGCCAGGACTTCCTGCTGTGGAGAGGAAGCGTGCTTCGTTGAGGAGTGTGCACAGAGGACTGAGGGGGTAGAGTGGTGGTAGCGGGCCAAGGGTGTTCTTGTTTCCCCCAAATTAACCTGCTCAAATAAACCAGCAGAGGAGCACTCCGTGTGCCCCAAAGCTACATCACGTTATCAGATCCAGTCCACACCACACAGGCACTTCAAAGCACCTTCTGTTCACATATCAATTATGGGGAATCAGAGTCCAGATTTAATAAAAATAACCTTCTGCGCATTGAAGTATGCAATGTTTACATGTCACAGAAAGTGCTATGTGAAATGATTTAGGGTAATAAGAACAAGCACCTGGGTATGGCATGACACAGCTGCCACCTGATCAAATAAGCCACACAATACAGTTCAGACACATAATCACGGTATTCATCCGGCTGCTGTCAGCTTCTCTTGTCCACATAATACATCAAAAATGTGAGGAGAAGAATAATACCAACGAGCAGTCCTAGCAAACAGCCTCTGTAAAGTTTGAATTTACAGGACAACGTGGCAGACATTTATGAGCATCAACCAACAGGGGGCGTCACAAATGTATGAAATCGGGATCTGTAGAAGAAGTTGACATCTGGCTCACATGTGCCCAGAGGGACTCGACGTTTGGAACTTGTTTGCAGATGAATTCCCTGTGACATTAAGGAAGAAAAATCAAAGAGCTAAATTTGTACTTGTAATATTAGAAATATAATGCTGCATGGCAGGGCTTTTATCTGAGGCATACACAACAAATTGAATGAAAGGCGAGAAAACAAAGCTTGATTTGTAGTCATCAAAAGCTCCATTTGCTATGAACGACCAAGTCCGCAAAAGAGGATTATCAAGGCCATTTGTTTTAATTTTCTAATTAATACACACTATGAATCTGGTCTTTCATATACTGGGGCATATCTCCTTATCTTCAAATGGCTAATTGGGTTTTTCTGCTCCCCACAAGCCTAACTAATGACACAATTACATAATTACCTCAACATAAAATTGTTTTCTTGTGATCTATAAATCTCTCTATCTTGCCAAAAAGAAAATTCACCGTTTTGCAAATGTAATTTAATTAGATACGGGATCTATCAAAGTAGGCCAACTCCTTTTCTGCTCTTTAAAAGCCAATAACGGATTGAGTGATTGGTTGCTTGGTGAAGTTTTTCACTGTCCACTGCTATTTAATCTAGAGATAGTGAGAGTCAGTCAGACCTCTCTGCACGCTATTAGATTGTCATCTTATGATAAGATAAAATTATGATTGTGGGATGTGTTTAACACGTTTGGGTAGCAACCTATTTCCTATTGCTGCAGAAAAGCAGCAGAAAGTCATTGGTAATTTACCTTCTAATAAAAAGCAAAATTGTGAGAGTAGTCTGAGAGAAATGCGCCAGCAGGTATTAGCAGGTGTGTCTGCTCTGCTTTTAGATCACAAATCTTTGGGATAATTTAGATAAACAGCATAAAAAAAAACAACCTGGAATATTTGGGAAGGTTTCACCACCTCCGTGCATAAAATAACTGTAATTGATTAACCACATTTTTTGGAAAGATTTCACCAGCCACACCCAGACTTGCTCACTGTCTGACCTACAGAATCAAGAAATCACTTAAATAGAACCTATCTCACAACATGAAGTAGACTACAACAAAGTCATTTACATCTATCAGTCCAAAAAGGTTAAGAAACCCATTTCTAAGGCTTAGTAAGGCACAGTGCCAGCCATTATCCACAATGGGAAAAAACATGGAACAGGGATAAATCTTCCCAGGAGTGGCCAGCCTACAACAAGTGTATTTATAACTCATTCAGAAGCTCATAAAAGAACCCAGATAAACATCTAAAACACTGCAGACCTTACTTGTCTCAATGAGAAAGAAACTGGTAGAAATTTGAAATTAAAGGAAACAGTCCAAAGCCAAAAAAAAAAAAAAACTTGGGTTATGAAGCAGATCACCCCGGAAAAAATCAAAACCTTCAATTAGGCTTAATTACAACAGTTCCCAACACAGTGATGCAGAGTCAGCTCTTGCTTCAAAGGATGGAACAGCCAGTTATTGGGCTTGGAGACAAAATCAGGACAGATTGATTTGGATGGCTTTTTTTCACTTACTAAATAGAATGGTCATTTCAAAGTTGCTTTTATTCTCGCTCAGGTCACCTATGATAATTAAATTGGTTTGATGATTTGAAAAGTGTGACAAAGAAGCGGAAAGCTGAAGAAATCTGTATCTGTATCACCAAAGTATACTTCCTTTCACTTTTTGACATGTTTTTGTAGACCGTAAGCTTAGTAAAAGATAGATTTTATTAAAAAAAATAACAACATGGAAACTTGGATTATGACTGGATTTATAAAGATACAGAAAATGCTAAAAAACACACAACATATAGTTAAAAAAAGGTTTGGTTTTTGTGGCCATTTAATATATTTCCATATTTTGGTTGTTTTAATAAAAGTTAGCAGAAAGAGCATCAACAGCATGTGAAATGTCACTATGCACCAAAAGGAAGTTTGTTTTTTGGTTGAGCAAGACCCAGTTTGGTTGTCTAGAGGCAGAGATCTAACTCAGAGCCCGGTCAGCCTGCCACCAAAACAACTCTTCCAGTAAATGTTTAAGCTTCCTCTGTTGTATACTGAATTTCTGTAGGTCAGGGATTCTCTGGCTTCATGTTCAAAGGTCTCAATCTGATTTCTAGGTAAAGCCAAAGGTCTAAAACTACTACGGATGAAAGAAACTTATATTAAATTTGCTTTCTACGTACACTACATCCACAATTGGTTGTTCGTGACTAAAAGCTCCTCCAATACTTGACAGTAAAGCTTAATGAGCACTCCAAATTTATAAGAGGTTCGAACTTAATTTCCCTGGGCTATCATTGCAGTGGCGGTGATGTGGTGTGTTTGTGTGGTTGCAGGGGGCGTGGTGGGAGACGCCGGCCCTGGGTGCTTGCCATTGCCCGCGGGCCGGGCAATGGCAAGCACCCATTGCCCGGTTGTGGACGTGGTACTCGGTGGTGTCTGCCCTGTTGCGCCTATGGGCGAAGGCTGGGGTGGCATTGTGCGGGGCCCTTGCCTTGCCGTCATGGCACGCTGTGTGGTGAGGGGCAGGATGTGGCGGTTTGGACCAGGTATATCCCTCTTTTGTACATGGTCCCCTCTCCGGATGAGGATGGAGGTCGTTGAGGACTGGGGTCGAGGTGGGGGGTCGGGATCCAGGCCAGGGTTGCTGGGGGTCCGGTTGCCCCTATGGGGTATCGCCACCTGGACCTGAGAGTATGGGGAGTATGTATCAGGAGTGTGAGTGTACGACGTCCATTGTTGTTGTCTTTACGTTGGGCGCGTGTGGGTGAGTGTTTTTATGTGTACGCATGAGGGTGGGAATGTGTGATCGTGACTGTGTGTGCCTGTTTTTTGTGTCAGGTTGGGTCTTGGACTGCTCCCTCTCCTGGATCAGTTTAGGCCCCCCATCAAATGTGGGGCCTATTTCCTCCCCGCCACACTACCTGCCAGTGGTTGGTGTCTCTGCCCGCTGGTGTACTTGTGGTTCTCGGTGTCCGGGGCTGGGTGCTTTGGTGTATGCCAGCTCACTCCAGGTGGCTGCATGCCAGGACCTGAACCCCTGGGCTCTGTCGGGCCTCTGATTGGGGAGTGATATGTCCCCAGGGTCTCCAGTCTCTGGGTCCATAACTGGATCTGCTCTGGCATAGACAGCTGCCGGTGGGGCCTGTGGGTTCCTGTGCTCTGGGGGGGCCTTAGGATGTCTATGGCTCAGATATCCTCCGTATCTGTCCTAGGTCCAGGGGGGCAGGTCTGTGGCTCCTCACATTCACTATTGCATATTTTTATGGAGAAACCATGTATACACAAGCGCAATCACACTCAGACCCACAGGTGTTTAGATTCAGGGGTTAACAGATACACAAATGTTCTTTATTGAGCCGCATTTACCACTAATTACATCTTGCATTCATAAGTACCGTGCCCTTTTCAGTAAAAAAGCTGTTATTATGTATGTTTCTGCAGGTTTTGAAGAAAGCAGGGAGTTATCTTGTAATCTCTTCATCCTTTGTTCTCTCTTCCATTCTTTTCTCCTCTCCCCTTTTCCTTTTTGCCCCACCTCTCTCTCTTTCGTGCTTCTTATTTTTTCCTTTTCGTTTCTCCCTCCGTGTCCGAAACAATTAAAATAATCCCAAAGCAGTTTCTAATAAAGTTACTGTTATAAATATTAAGCAGAGCTTTAAAGCGTTAGCTGTAATGCTCCACTTGTGAAAGTAAATCTGTTGGGCTTCTTCTTGGCACAACAATTCTGAGCGCTACTCTGCAGGACAGGACACGGTTAAAAAAATAAAATAAAATAAAATAGAACACATGCCCACTTAGAGTTAACAGTGGCACTGTCTGCCTTCAATGAGCTAAATCTATGGCCCAGTAAAATTTGCTTTTCTGTATCTAAAAATACAATTTTAATTTTATTTCCCTAATTTAATTTTTAAATATTTATTTTAATGGAATTCATCTTTTATATATTGAAAACATTGTTTATATAAAAAAAGTATCAAAAATGTGGTTAAAATATAATCTTAATTGAAAAAAACCCACAAGTATTTTAGGCTTTTAAATAGAATTTTTCATAAAGACAGTTATTGCAAAGTATTTGTTAATAAAAAGAAGCACATGTGTTATTATATAAAAGTATAGAAACAATCCTTTTTGTAAATTAAAGTCTTATTTTATCAGTATTACATGTCTAAAATGGTAGTGTTTGAGTTCTAACTCGCTCACCAATAATGATGTTTATGATGCTTTGTTTCTTTCAGACAGCACGTTTCTGGGCAATCTTCTCTGCTCCTACATGGGGTTTGCTAGGTTCAAGAAAGCTGCAATAATGTTCTAACACTTCACCTAAAATATGTTTAGTTCTATCATATAGTGCCAAAGGACTATCAAACTCAGCACATACAGGTTACAAAACGTCTTCTCTGAATGTGCATCTGGCTCTGCTGACAAGCTTTGTGAACAGAGATATTTGCTGGGTTCCTAGGCTAACAATAGCTTGCTTTCTCTCTGTTTTCATATGACTTGTTGATGAGTTGTTTTGAGTATTATCTATTGTATTTTTTGCACACACACACACACACACACACACACACACATATATGTGTGTGCGTGCGATTTTCCCATTCCCAAATGAAAGTTGCTAATCAGTTTTTCCATTGTTTGAAAAAATGACTATGACTAACTATTCTAATTCAGCCTATAAAATATTTCCCACTCAGTGTAAATCAGGTTCTGCTCCATAGAATAAAAGTTTTAATGGAACCTTTATTATTAATAAGTATCATTTGAGCAGTATGTTCTGCTGTGTTTAAGTTTCGTCTTAAACACATCCCAGATGAAGACGAGCAGCCTCATAGTGGAGATGGTGTTATCCTGCACAGCTGTTAGTTAACAAAAATATAGATGGCAGTGCAGGATGACCAGAGGTGTTGTGCAGAATCGTTCCCCCTATACAGATCTTTAAAAAACAATATGGGCACATGAACTCAGTATACAACAGCGAATCTGTTGTAGGGCAAGCAAATGCTTTAAATTTAAATAATCTATCTTACCTTCCTATTTTTTTTGTGTGAAATAATTTCTGAGTCTTGTTTACACTTGAATCCTGCTGCTGGCTGGCTGCACAAACCATACGTAATCACTTCATCATTCCTTTGACCCTATATAGGGATGGCCTCTATTAAAGTCAGCTCATGTAGTCCTGTAACTACAACCCTCAGCAAGTCAGCGGCATAACAGAGGAGAGCTGACTTCAACCCCCCCTTGGCCATACTGGTCCTTTCAGTAAACACGTGGAGACGGCCAAAGGGCACCCTAAGTCCTGCCTCTAAGTGTTTTGTTAAAAGGGCCTTAAATTATTGGAAAATTTTGATTTGTTAGATCAAATCCATAAATACCCAAATTCAGATATGCTCAGTGACATTCCCTGTTTTTATTTGTCTGATTCCACACTTTCTGTACAGCAAAATTGGTCTGATTAACTTGTCAATCGATCTGAGTTAGTTAAAATGACAGCTGGTAACCAGCGTTATATCTGTTCATACACACCACCTGGCAATATATGAATGGAGTCCCCAGCATTTATATATTCAGACAAAAATAGTGATCCTGAACATAGCTCAGTGGAATGACCCACGTTTATTATTTTATGGCCAAAAAAAAAAGCAAGCAAAAAAAACCAGAAGGGCAATAAAAAAGTTATTTCAGTGTTAATCTGGCCTTTTATTCATGGTGAACCTCCTCTGTTGTTATTTTTTATTATTAAAAGTCAATTAACAGCGAAACTAATTCAGGTGTTTAAAAGATAGCTCCCACAAAATGTAAGTAATTTCCTGGTTTCAATAGACCCCTGAGTTGTTTTTAACCGACCCACACGAGTTGGTACCAAGATAGAAAGAGCTAGAGCTGGTACCAAGGAGAGGGAACCAGCACCAGCTTAGCACTGCAACTATTTTGGTCAAATTTAAATATTAAGTGAGACATAAGCTGCAGTAAAAATATGATTATTTTTTTAGGTCTTAATTTCTAGTATTAATGGGTTAGTTGTGAAGTTGTCAAATTAATTGAAATAAACAGCCCCCTTTGTTTATGCATGTAGTGAATCCATGCTGCCATAGTAATCAGCACTTTATTGTATTATACAGTCGAAGTTTTTTTCTTTCTTCATGTTCAGAGGTTCTAATCAAATTGCTTCTCACTGCTCGGTGTGTAAATCAGGAGGTCTCAGAACTAACATAGAGTGCTGTTCACAGTGCCTAGAGCACATTGAATAGGGCCTCGGTGTTTGGCTGTTGAAACTAAATAAAACTGTAACAACATATAAAGTGTTATTATTCTAGGACAAAATTCAATCATCAGAGAACTCATGGTAAAAAAACTAAACTCAGCAGGGGGAGGTGTGACAGCTATCTAGGGCCTTCCTTTTCATTGTTTCCATCCAGTCTTCAGTACCTTGCGGTCCAACAGCTGACCCATCAGACCAGCATAACCCTGAATGCACTCCAAGAACGTCTGATTTCGAAATGATGGGAAAAAACCATCAGAACAAGACAGTGGCATCAGAGTGGAGAGCAGTGAGGACAGATCTTTTAATTATAACCTTTCTATATTAATTTGCATTATTAATAAAAAAATAAAAGTACTGAAAAAAAATAGAGTTCAGGTCAGACAATTGTATATAGTAATGTCAGAGCCTGTATTATGTGAAAAAATTATCAAACATGTCAAGAAAATACTTTCGAACAGAGATGCATGGATCAGGCATTTTTCCAGGTTGATTCTGATTTCAGAGATCACCAGCTGATTCTGAGTTTGACCAATTCCAATTTTTTATTAAAAGGGCTAAACAACCAAAAATAGAAAAATGTGCTGCAGGTTCTTAACAGAGGTAGACATTTCAGATCCAACAGATAAAAAGAATTACAAGACAATCCCTATTTATTCATCAAAAAATAATGTCCTTACATTTTAAATTAATATTCTATAATATTATAACTAAACCGTTTTCAAAGCTGAAAATGGTGAGTTAATAGTATAATGCATTTAATAAAGAGGAAAAAAAGAAGTATTTAACATGGCAGCGCCCGATCAGAGCTGGTCAAGAGGAAATTAGACAATTCTGATTTCTGACTAACTAAAGGCTCAATCTCTATAATCGTATTTTTTTTGTAGCTATTACCAGCCTTTGTAATATTTAAACAGAACCGTTAATAAGGTAATCAATAAGTGTAATGTAAGACAGAGTAAAGAAATAATTTGTTGACTTATTATTGATCACAGAAAATCAAAGGGAAACAATTCTGAAATTACATCTGCAGCAATTCTAAATGCAAACACAAGAGGGCCTATACAAAGAAGGTTTGAATGGGTGAAATTAAAATTGTTTCACCAGCACCATGTGCATGGTGATACAGGGAGATGAGGAGATTGGATGGAAGAGTGAGTGAAGTTTGAAAGGGAAATAAGTGTGTAAGAGACGGGAAAACAAAACAGGTGGGAGTTTTGAGTGGGTATTGCAGTCTTGAGGTAGATCTTGGAGTACACCATGTTTCTGTGGCCCTTTTTTAGATGTACTCCAAGGCTTGTAATGCAGATCTTCTTTGATAATGCCCCACTGTATGTGTAAGAGCACTGGGCTGCAGCCAAGGTACACAGCCTTTTGGTAATAGTTAACCGGGTGGACAAACAGTGGAAGTCAGCACTGTGGAGGTAGGTCAGAGAACTGCAGCAGAGAGACGTGCTGTTACCCTCTTCCCCTTACCCTCACCCTCTGGCTCGTCACCCATGTTCTCCATCACAGCCAGACCCTCCCACCTTATCTCTCTCAGTTAAGACTGTCAGTGCACTTGAAGATTTGGTCTCTTTCTTGGCTTTTAGATTTGGACTGCAGTTTTCTAAACAAGCTGCTGACTCATGTTGGACACAGTGAAAAGAAGCAGAACTTCTCTTTATATTAAATACAGAGCTGCTTTCACTGCTTTGACAAATGTGATTACATTGACTTTTAAATGTATGTGCTGCAAAATGTAAGTTGTATAGACTGTATAAAACCAATGCACTGCTCTTTGAAAAAAGTTTTTTTTCACAGAGCAAAGACTTATTAACACAGCATAAAAAGACCCAAATGGTGCCTTTCATGTCATCTGTGTTTCCAAGCCAATTAGTGGCTTACCAACTGATTTTGCAACTTCAGCATTTGTGTTACTACTGGTGATTTTTCATGGTCAGATTTACCTGGTGGAAGATCAAGGGGGCAAAGCAATGCCCCCCTTGATTTTGTGCATAGGTGTATGTCTTGTTTTCAAAGTTGCCCCAGATGCTCCAAGGGCTCGAAAAGCGGTAGACGTGTCATTATGCAGATAGTCTGCCGACCTGTTGATAATCTCAGAGCGAGCAGACCAAACACCAAACCGCACACAGCTCTACTTTGGTCTTCAGATCTGGCTTTCAGGGCTGGTGTGGCGCAAATGCAGTGCTAACCTTAACCTAGGACCCAGAACAAAGAGCAACACCATGTTCCGCTCCACTCCTGCACTGCAATCAAGGGGGTTAAAATAGCAGCCTTTGAGGGAACGAGGCCTGACTGCTGGAGACATCTGAAAGTAGAAAATGAGCCATTATAACTTCATACAGCTTTAAAAGTGTCCCATGGAAGCTGTCAAAGTAAAACCTTTTGTTACGTTGGAGCAGCTCCAACAAAGGTTATCAGGAAAATGACCCTGATGAGACATCATGGCCTACTTCTCTCAAATATGAGCTGCCTTTTGATCCGCCTACTTGATCAACCACAGTGCACCAAGGGCAGCTGACACTGAAACAGCAAAGATCTGTTTTTTCACTTTATGGCTGCAGGAAGCTTTGTGTTGGAGCGAATGTGTATACACAAGTTATATAACCAACTTGTGGAAGCTATGCCAGCAACTCTATCAGGTCCTGTTCTGTGGTCAAGGGCATTTGAAGAGAATAATCTCAGAGTACACGATTGGAAAATCAACATGCCTTGAAAAAAACTCAAGATAACAACTGCATATTTTACATGAGATCCGCAACAATATATTGAATGTTGCATCTGTTGGTTGATGATGGTTGTTAGTTTTGCCTGTACCACACTGCAGTAGGTTACACATGAGGGCTGCAATCGAGGCACCCTAAACGGCAATCTGTCAGCATTCCAGTGGGTGCCAAGGTATTTACTTTGGACAAGAAAGGGGGGCACTGTGAAGGACTGGCTCTAATTAGGGGCAGCCAGTCAGGAGGTCATTGCCAATTGGAACAGGCCTCATAGATACACAGTCCTCTCCTGGGGACTGCTGAACAGTCAACATGTCACAGTCTAGTTTGGGCTTAAGTTGTTTTTGCGGCAAGCAACAAGGTCACAGCTTGGCACCGACTCAGTCATTCCACCTAGGATAGAACTGGCTGTAACTATGTCATCAGTCAGTCAATTTCTACCGCTTCTTCCATAGTGGGTCACGGGGGAGCTGGTGCCTATCTCCAGCAGTCTATGGGCAGGAGGCAGGGTACATCCTGGACAAGTAGCCAGTCCACCACAGGGCAACACAGACACACACAGGACAAACAACCATGCACACAGTCATTCACGCCAAAGGGCAATTTAGAGAAACCAGTTAACCTAACAGTCATGTTTTTGGACTGTAGGAGAAAGCCGGAGTACCCGGAGAGAACCCACGCATGCACGGGGAGACATGCAAACTCCTTCGAGAAAGACCCACGGCCGGGAGTCGAACCCAGGACCTTCTTGCTGCAAGGCAACAGTGCTACCAACTGTTGGCAGTTGGTTGTAACTATGGTTGCGTAAATGGCAAAAACAGTTATTTTACATTTTTTGAAAATGTGATTCCCCCTTAGATTACAAGATGCATCGGGAAATTGGCTGGAGATTGGTGTCAGAAGACTTTTAACTGACTTTAACTGTTTTCAGCATCAGTGACATGTTCGCTCAGGTTGCGAGTGAGAGCTGGACTTGCAGCAGATAATAGGAAGGCTGAATAGGTAAAGTTTTTGTTTTATATTTTTTCACTTTCGAATTTATATTTAGCAATCTTGGCAGCTTTTTTGTAAACTTCAAGTTAAGGATAGGAATCTACATTCTCTCGGGAATACACAGAGATTGTTGTTTTAAAAAAGTTAACAACTTAAACGTTGCTAAGTGCTAATTAAACATACTAACGACGGTTAATGTAGTATAAAGTCTGTAATCTTTTCTTTTTTTCAAATAAAAAAGCTGCTCTTTCATACACATGGTGCGACATCATCTTTGTTGCTAATATAAATAATGACAGCAATCTATTTTTCCTAAATGTTGCTAGTATAGTTCTTAAAGCGAAACTAGCATCGGCTTAAATTCCAATTGGCAGGTCAAAGCTATACAAATGTATCCACGCAGCTCATGACATCATCAAGGTAGAGTGCTCGGTTTCATATATACAGGGGTTGGACAATGAAACTGAAACACCTGTCATTTTAGTGTGGGAGGTTTCATGGCTAAATTGGACCAGCCTGGTAGCCAGTCTTCATTGATTGCACATTGCACCAGTAAGAGCAGAGTGTGAAGGTTCAATTAGCAGGGTAAGAGCACAGTTTTGCTTAAAATATTTAAAAGCACACAACATTATGGGTGACATACCAGAGTTCAAAAGAGGACAATTGTTGGTGCACGTCTTGCTGGGGGCATCTGTGACCAAGACAGCAAGTCTTTGTGATGTATCAAGAGCCACGGTATCCAGGGTAATGTCAGCATACCACCAAGAAGGACCAACCACCTCCAAAAAGGATTAACTGTGGACGCCAAGAGGAAGCTGTCTGAAAGGGATGTTCCGGTGCTAACCCGGATTGCATCCAAAAACATGAAACCACGGCTGCCCCAAATCACGGCAGAATTTAAAATGTTGCACCTCAACTCTCCTGTTTTCCACCAGAACCCCTCCGTCGGGAGCTCCACAGGGTCAATATACACGGCGTGGCTGCTATAGCCAAACCTTTGGTCACTCATGCCAATGCCAAAACCGTCGGTTTCAATGGTGCAAGGAGCGGAAATCTTGGGCTGTGGACAATGTGAAACATGTATTGTTTTTCTGATGAGTCCCCCTTTACTGTTTTCCCCACAAACCGGGAGAGTTACGGTGTGGAGAAGCCCCAAAGAAGCGTACCACCCAAAATGTTTGCATTCCAGAGTGAAGCATGGGGTGGATCAGTGATGGTTTGGGCTGCCATATCATGGCATTCCCCTTGGCCCAATACTTGTGCTAGATGGGGGCGTCACTGGGCCAAGGACTACCGAACCATTCTTGAGGACCATGTGCATCCAAAGGTTCAAACATTGTATCCTGAAGGCGGTGCCGTGTATCAGGATGACAATGCACCCAATTACACACAGCAAGACTGGTGAAAGATTGGTTTGATGAACATGAAAGTGAAGTTGAACATCTCCCATGGCCTGCACAGTCACCAGATCTAAATATTATTGAGCCACTTTGGGTGTTTTGGAGGAGCGACTCAGGAAACGTTATCCTCCACCAGTATCACGTAGTGACCTGGCCACTATCCTGCAAGAAGAATGGCTTAAAATCCCTCTGACCACTGTGCAGGACTTGTATATGTCATTCCCAAGACGAATTGATGCTGTATTGGCCGCAAAAGGAGGCCCTACACCATACTAATAAATTATTGTGGTCTAAAACCAGGTGTTTCAGTTTCATTGTCCAACCCCTGTACATCTACATACATATATATAATTATATGTATAAATATATATATAGAGTGTAGACTGTAAATCCAGCACATTTTAACCAAGCATTTAGAAATTAAAAGGTCCCATGGAAAAGATGAACACATTTAGAAGAAAACAAACATTCAGTTCTGGGCCCTCTAAAAAAAGTGGGCCCTCAGCATTACACTAGTTTCTAGAGGCCTTCAGTAGATCGCCCTGATGAACAAGAGGAAAATGTTCTCTCTGCAGAAATTAGCACAAAAGCTTGACACTAGCAGACACACTACGCCTTTGGCAAGTTCAACGGCAGGCACCTTTTATTTTTTCCTGAGTAAGACATCTTTCATCATCTGGCAGCCATGTGACTGAATCCACAGCAATCAATCTCTCTCTCTCTGTCAAAGTGCAATCATTAGAAGGGATAGGTGCTATTACATTCCTTTTAACAGGTGTTTATTTGAAAAGCTCAGCTGCTGGATCATTTTAGGTAACATTTTTAAGCTGACATACAGAATTATAAGTGCAGAACAATTAACGAGAAAGTTTAGCAATATTGCACAGAAATATTCATTAGTGATTTGCATCCGAGTTTAGCCACATCAAGGTTTATTCTAGTTTTTCACTTTCACCCATCTCCGTTTGCCTCTTTGTCTTTTTGCTACTTTGAAAAACTCTATCAGTGTATTTTACCTGTCACTGTCATGATGTGAACCTGAGCCTCAACTGTCAAATGTAAGGAAATGTCTTATTACCCTGTGCATAAAAAAGGAAATCATGCATTCTTTCATGGCAATTATGTTCCATCATTGATTTTAAAGTATTACAACCACCAAATATTTTTACTTCTTACTGTTTATGCACTGAAACTTTGAAATGCTACTGTATACTACTGTATTTTTTCACCTTTAAAATTTTACCGTGGCAATTTATTTTACATTCAAACAGAAACATAAATAGATTAATTTAATATTAGCAGTATCCATCTCGAGGGTAATTACTTTTGACATTCGTTCAGTTTGGCTGAATTAAGAAGTTCAAAAAGGAATCTGTTCTTGTACCAAACAGAGGTCTTTTTAAACAGAACAGTTGACAGAAATGTGTCATAAAAGTAAATTAAAGAACTTACTGGTGATTTTTTTTGCTAAACTGTATTTTGAAGTATTTTTTATGCTATGTTTCTTTATGTGTTCTAATGTTTCTGTTTAGATTTCCTTTGTATTTTTTTCCTATGTCCTGTTTTGAATTTATTTTTTAATTGGAGTATTTAGTGCCTGGTATTAACTTAAATTTATTTGATTTATTCCAGTTTACTGACATATGCTGCATTCAATTTCTATCAGAGGTCTGAACTCAGATCAGGAATGACATGGTACCTAACCCCAAAGGAAAGGTGTAATGATACATCCAGCTGGCAAGATGAGACATGGCTTCAATGGTAATTTTGGTAAAACTATGAATCTCCATTTTTGTTTTCACATGCAGGTTCCACATATCATAAATAGTTGGTAATCTTTGTGGAATAATCCAGTTCAATTTTTACTCAATCATAGATTGTGGTTTTTATTATGTTTATTATGTATTACCAAAATAAATTAATTTTAAAAATAGTCCCTTTTGTGTGCACACTAGCAGAATAATCCTAAACTGTCTTTATGAACCTCTGTTCAGTGTAGACTTATCCATATCAGGTTTGACCAGTAGAAGGGTTTTTCATTTTGAATTTAAATCCAGTTTACTTCACCCCCAAACAGAAGGTTTGAATAAAATGCTAACTTCAGTGTTGTTAGCTGCTAACAGTTAGCCAGTCCCTCTTGCGTTTTAGCTCTTATGCCTGGTTTTCTCTTTTTTTACCAAGTTCCCAAAACGCTGACAAATACAAATAATTCAGAAGTGGTTAAAGCTTCTTCGGTGCTTATGTAACCAAGTATTGTCAACCAGAGAGCAGTCTTTATGAGGCGACTGTCAACACAACAGGACATTTCAAGAACTTTCTTTCTTCCTGAAAATAAGCATCTCAAACAGATAAAACTGTCAAGTGTAAGAACTGATCTTCATTTCTGAGGCCAGTAATGATAGCTTAGACAACACCAGATGAAGCTAGAGACTAGAGAGCACTCTATGAGACAGAGTTCATTGAGAAGGGAAATATCATGCTTTAATGAGATCCTGATAAATCCCTACCTCACAGTGCTACAGTTCCTAGATTATGGGTTTAATTAGATTTGCAAATTGCTATGCTCAGTGACCATTTTAACTATTTGCCATACAAGCAAGTTTAGCAGAATGCATTCCAAGACTGGAGGAACAGATTCATTAACAGAGGTTGTGCAGTACAAAGTGTGCAAGACATAAATAACAAGAAAAGCAGATAATGGTATGTTGTACCACCTATCTCCACAATTGTGTCTGTGGCAGCCATGTTGAAATTTGAAATCAGAGTTGGTGGAAAAAACCACAGCCTTTTAGGTAGAAATTTAAACTTCATCCAGGTGAATTTGTCTTAATTTGAATTCTGAATTTCAAACTTCCAAGCAAAACTGGCACTGTTCTTTTATTTGTCTGCTGTTTATTAAATGTTTTTTATGGACATTGTTTGGTCTCACAAACGTAACGGATTGTTTCCCACATCGGCCACATGTTTACATGAAATCCTTCAACAGGCCAAATATGAGGTGTCTTTTGTTGTTGAGCAGGCACACAAAACACAATCCATCACCGAGGTTGGCACTATGTGGTCCTAATATCGTGTTTGTTTAGCTGCACTGTGATCAGATATGCCAGCTGCTTAAACTTTCACCTGACACCGCTCGTGCACTGACCAATGCAGGGCTGACGGGTGGCCTGTGGCCTGTCTGTGAAAGTCATTGTGATTATTAAACTGAGGAAAGGAAATATCACATCAGCTAACTTCTGTATATCAAACCAATCTGTTTGATTGTGCCACTTAGAGCAGAGTGAATCAGACTATTTTTGTCATGATTTAATCTTACATCTGCACTCTGCTTTGCTCGTACAGCAAAATAGGCTCTCAATGAACAGGGTGGCATGAAGATTACTAAAACCAACACTGAAGAATTTCTTAAAATAAAGGGAGGGAAAAGGTCAGAACCGGGACATGCTGTTTGCTGTTTGGAAGTGACCATGTGACTCTCAGAGACATAAAGCATTTTTTGTCAGGAGTGTTATCTCCCTTAATCTGGGGTTACAATATGGCTTTTGTAGTCATGCAGCACTGAAAGATCTAAGTCACTTTGATCTTGTTTAATAGAGTTTGGTAAATGATCTCAGTATGGGAGCTCCACCTCTTATGCACTCAAACACATGCATGTGTACACACAAACACAATTTGGACACAATTGCAGGGACTCATTCATGCCTGCATACACATAAATAGCAAAAACAAAAGGGACCGTCACACAGGTGAAAGCTCTTCACCGTTCGGATCATTGAGCCAAGCGTTCAAGCAGAAAAGTAAAAAACGTGCTCCTGCTCTTTGCTTCCTGGAGACACTGCCCTTTTAACGATGTTGCTCTGCAGCTGTAAATCTGTCCTTCATAAACATGTTGCACAAATAGTTTTGTCACATGGAACCCAAACAACTCTGAATGAGATTACTTCGCTTTGGGAAGTACTACAGGCGGTATTTACTAAAGCGACGAGCACAAACATATTTTAAAAAAATGTCTGAGCAAGTGACTAAAGGAGCCACAGGGAGCCTGGGAGAGGGAGGGTGTTTGTCAGATAGCATTTATCTGTGGCATGGTGATGACTCTTTTCCTCCAAGTTCTTAGCAAACGAAGAGCTTCCTGCCTTTTGAGAGCACGCAGCCATTTCGGTCCTTGAAACTGAAGCACATGCAATGAATTACAACCATCTTAAAGAGCTGTCAAGAAACAAGAGAGGGCTGGTTAGGAGAGGAGCGGAGGTGAGCAGGGGGAATTTGAAGCTGCTCTGCTAGGATGAAGAGGAACAACACAGGCACTGAAATGAAAAACTGCAGAGAGGCTTCTGAGCCTTTGATGTTGCCGGGAACAGAAGGGTCTGCTTCTGCCACTGCAGGCGCGCTAAAAGTTGTTACTGGCGGACCTCATGACTGAAAAGACCAAAATATTAACTAGGGATATCCTGATCAAAGTTTCTTCCCATACATTTCCGAGGCATCTAAAAATAGTCGTTAGTAGAATACCGAGTCCCAGTCTGACGCCACTAAAGGAAGTAAAATCAATGCCATGTATATGCAAAAAAGCTCAGGAGCCTTACACAGCAGTAAAACAACATACTATATTTTACCACTATATTACTATGTCTACTATATTTTTATGATTGTGACCCACTTGACAATCACAATATCATTCAGTACCCGATAACGTTCTGAATGCAGTATCCATTTTTCTTGCAGATATTTTGTCCCAATTGGAGGTCCTGCAGGACAGCTGTAATGTTCAGAAAACAACTGCAATGTTCTGACAATGCATCACCCAAACGTGCATTGCTTTATCACTGTTTCAAGAGATCTATCTGACTCCCCACAAACATGTAGAGTCTTCAATAAACTCCTGTCCTGCTCCTGCTGAAGATGTTTTCATGCTGAGCATTGTGCTGAACCGCTAGGCCAACATCCGCATTTTTACTCTGTTTTGATTTGGCTCATTGATAACTGGACTCGTAACATTTTTCAATGTGGCTCCAGGTAATCGTGTGCAGACAAAACTTGGCATTCTTAGATTGGATAAAGTGTCAGTGAACAGCAATTTTCAAGACTTTCCAAGGATGTTGGTTGGATTTAGGTCTAGACTTTGACTGGGTTATTTTAACACATGAACATGGTTTTATGTAAACCATTCTATTGTATCTCTAGCTGTATGTTTAGGGTTGTTGTCTTGAGGGTCAAACTCTTCAGTTACAAGTCTTTTGCAAGCCCCTAACAGCTTTTCTTCCAGGATGTCCCTGTATTTAGCTCCATCCATCTTCTGATCAACTCTAACCAGCTTCCTTGTTCCTTCTGAAGAATAGTAGCACAATTTTGCCATGTTTTACAATAAGGAAGGAATGTGATTATGTATGGTGTTAGTTTTCCACAGAATACAATAAATGTGTGCAAGCACTACAAACATATCATTTTGACCTCATCTGACCAGAGCATATTATTCCACGTTTACTGTGTCTCTTATTTAGGAGTATTGAAGCATGCCAATCCTTTTCAGTATTTATTTCCAAAAAAATTTTGGAAATCAAATATAATTTCCCTTTATGTGAATCATATTTTGTGTCAATATTAAAAGACATTGAACTTTGAGGTAGTCATGTAGCAAAATTTGAAAAGGTTCAAGGGGCATGAATATTTCTGCAGGACAATATGAGCATGTTCTGTATTATGAGCATGGGTGTATAAATGTAAGAACTATTGCTGAATTTATAAATAGTATTAGTACTAAAACTCTAATGCAGGTATGTAACAGGCCAGCTCGTTCCACTTATCATTTGACCTTTTACTATGCGGAGACACAGATAAAGCCAACCTTCTCATCGGCGGTTCATGAATTCTCATGCAGGGTGGTACAACTGTCATCTGTGCAACATAGTTCTCTGTAAATCTCTATAAATGTGGCCTTGATCCTTCCAGAGAGAGGACACCTTGGCCTCCACACCCACAATGGATCAGCAGGCTCTCCCTCTCTACTCTGAGTGGATCGGTTTCAGCTGGAAAGAGACAGGTGCTTCAGTCGACTTGAACTGTTGAGAAAACTGGTCGCTGTGACAGAGAAGGTAAAAACGCCCTGGTGCTTGCTGCTTTTTAAACCAGAATGTCTTACCTTACTGAAAGCTGCTGACCCTGAAAGAAAATTTTCCCTGCCAGGCCCACGATCTACGGTATGCTACCCTTCGAATGAGAATATGCATGCGTGAATGTGTGCCTATGTGCTTTTAAAGACGGTGGTGAGTCACCTCTCTCCACCGTAACGGATGCGCAGTGAGATAAAAGCGAAACTTAAAAGAGCTGCTTGCGTTCGCGACTCCCTCTGTGTGCCAGCAGCTCCCCAAAGGGACACACGGTGTACGTGTTCAGGAGAAGAAAGAGATGAGAGAGACTCTGTTTGTTTCTTTTTCCAGCCCGTGGGCCAGTTCAGTGATAAGCCTGGTAGTAATGGCTTCACCATTCAGCAGTCACATACCATGTGCTTGTCTGCATGCTCTGCGCTATAAAAAGATATCAAATTTAGTGTGCGACTTTGTTTTGCAGATGTGTGAGGGAGTGGCTACATGAGGGACAGTGACAGAGTAAAGAAGCAGACAGCTTTCTTGGTTATTTGCACATAGAGTGCTATGAAAGGGAGACAAGAATGTGTTGTATAACATTCACAAATTCCAGACACAGCCTAATGACTAAAAAAGAAGGGGGCCTGCAGGATTGAGACATCTGCCATGCCCCCTCCTCCTTCTTCTCAGCAACCTTGGACGCATCTCTTCAGCAGTCTATCGAAGAAAAGGGTGGACAGGACAGCGGTAGCCCCAACTTCCTGTGTTGCAGGGCTCCGTTTTGTGAGATCCCTGCTAAGGAGAAACCATTAGTGCGCGGCCTGTCTGATTGCCTGGACACACGTAGAGGTCTGCTTGTGGCAAGAAGCCAGACGCAAGATAGAACCGAGGTCTCACTGGAGGAAAGAGGTGATGGCAAAGCGGAACTGACCAGAGGGGAAAAATAATCACTTCTTAACAGTAGATCTGTTAAGATGGTTAGAATAAATGAACTGTGCATGAAGAGCATGTCTCTTATGTTACATAGTGATAATAAAGTTGTCCCTGAATGGCCTCCCTTTCTATACAAAGAGCAGGTAATCAAACAAAAAAAAGTCACTGTGGCAAAAGCAGGGAGGAAATTGTGAGCTTAGGATGATTTTGCTTGTTCCTTTATGTGACTGCCAGAGTCGCCAAGAGGCAAATTTATTTTAAAGTCAAATATGGTTCCCATATCAGTAAACCCAGGAGAACTTTAAATGCGTAAAACTCAGACTGGAACCTTTCAATGTCACTTCAGGTTCACTTGAGGATCTTTACTGGTCTGTTACCAAGTGGACAGCAAAAGGAAATAAGAGGCTGCTGCAGAGCAGTTCATTGACATGAATTTTAAAATATACAAAACATAAAATATGCTGACTGATGCTTGACATGACATACAAATAATATAAGAAATTACTTTGCCTTGCATGAGCATTCATACCACTTGAAGCTTTACACACTTTGTCTCAAGACTAACTTTAATGAATTACATTAGGGATATTTGCAAAATTGACCAAAGCTGGCAAAGACAAAGTAGTGCATAATGAAGTGGAAGGAAAATTATACATTGATTAAATTTTTTGTCTAACAAAAAGATTTAAAGGCGTATTTTTAGTATGTCTCTACCAGCTTTGCATATTTGGACACTATTGTTTTCAAAGTAGCTCAAGGTAAGCTAGTTTGGATTCAGCGTCTGGGAAAAACAGTTTTCAAGTTTTATCTCAGATTCTCATTTGGGTGCAGGTCTGGACTATTGACTGGGTCATTCAAACACTGGAATATGCTTTGATCTAAACCTTTCTATTGAAGCTCCAGCTGTAGGTTTCAGGTTGTTGTCTTGCTGGAAGGTAAACGTCTGCCCCAGTCTCAAGTCTCGCAGCCTCCAAGAAGGATTTCTTCCAGGATTGTCCTGTATTTAGCATCCCCACAGGTTGATACTGACACGCAAAGGTATGAAATGATGAAACTGAAAATGACTAGCCCCTTCAACATTGCATTATTGCTCTTTTCACCAGTAAAGCACTTACTATTTATGACTATTAAAAGAAGTTAAATCAAAGAACACATTCCAACACATTTAAACGTTAACAAAAAGATTACATTCAAGAAGTGAAGAATTTTGTCTTATTTTTTTAATATTAGAAAACCCAGACTGAAGCTGAGAAAAGGCCACTAAAGTTCTGTGGCAACCAAGCTTGCTGACTCTATTTGACCAAACGAATCAAGAAATATAGAACCATCCACCATTTTCTTTCAAGTTCACAGTAACAAACTACCTTGTGTTGGTCCATCACATTAAACCCAAATAAAATACATTGAGGTTTTTGGTTGTAGTGTGAGAAAATGTGAAAATGTTAAGGGGTGTAAACTTTAAGCTGCATACATTTTGACTTGTGTGTATTGGCACATGTAAGTAGAACTATGCATCAAGGCAATCCCTGCAATGTTAGGTGGCAAGGAGCCACTGGACGGACTGTTATCTCATCCAGGGAGGTAGGAAGTATGGACAGGAAATCCAAAAGGAGGGGGAAGAGAGGGCCCGAGTGGGAAGCCCAGTGTAAACAGTCTTAGCTTTTAATCATCCCAGCTCATGTTCGGAACTGGCCGTACTTTGATGTTGTCCCTCAGCGCCCACTCCACCCTCCCATCCCTCGTTCCCAAACGACTGCGCCGAGGGCCAGGGGAGAGGGCGCCGAGGAGATAGCGGGCTCGAACAGGCAGGGGGACTCAGTGAGAGAGTGGAAAAAGGAGGTGAGGAGGAGGCATTCAGTACCTTTTAGGAAACTGGGAAGGGGGGCTGAGGAATCTGAAGTGGTGCAGAGTTAAGTGGTGGCCTGCCTTAATTATAACTGATGAATCTAAGGGAGCTCTCACAGGTCAACACAGCATAAAGAACAAAGACTCAAAAAATGCAACAGTGGAAAGGGGAAAATGGAAAGTCAAGATGGTTTTAAGTGGAGACAGGTGGAGCTTTAATGATGTTCTATAATTGGGTTTTGGGCCTGTTAAGAGGATAAACTCCATCTCTTTCTCTCCACGGAGACCTGAAGAAAAGCTCCAAGTATTATCTCAGACGTTTTGGGACATCTCCTCTCATCACTTAGCTCCATTTTGGAAAGGAAGCAGAGAGAGACCATCAGAAATTCCTCTGCACTAGTGTTTATCCAAATAGTGCTGGCCAGAACCCAGCCAGTGTTCCAATGAACGTGTCCATTCAGCGGACCAGGCATAAATCCAGGGAGATCACAGTTTAAAAGATCAGAGGGAGTTACTTACCAAAGTGATGTCTCATGACTTGGATACACAGAAGAAACTGTGAACTTCCTCTATCCCCAGAGGTACATGTTTGCCCCCCTCATGTTAGCAAACATAATTAATCATTTTAAAGGAAATAACACTGCAGGAAACTACAAAAGACAACCTAATATTGGTGGAAAGACTATAGTGGGTTTCAAACCTATTAAAAACTTGATATGCACCAAAAAAATCAGCTGGTGACCAGAATCTGCAGGTTTTTTGCTTATTCTTACCAAACCTTAGTGCAATCAAGGTGTGGTAAGAATAACACTCTTCGAGTGGATGCTGTCACTGAGGGAAGAAACCCTATAGTTAACTATAATCAGCTGTTTCAAACTAAGGTCTTGGTAACCTGATGTACCAACTTGTTTGAAAAGAAAGTTTTTCTATGACATGTCTACGGTTCATTCAGCACACAATTTATCCTTAATCAGAAATGTAACACATGCAAAAAACCTGGACAACAGACTGGAGTGGACATGCATCTGTGAAGCCGTCTACAAGAAGGGACAGAGCAGACTGTACTTCTTGAGGAAGCTTAGGACCTTCAGTCTTTGCAGCAACATGCTGCATATCTTCTATAAGTCTGTTGTGGAGAGTGTGATCTCTTCTGCCATCATCTGCTGGGGTAGCAGCATCAGAGCCAGGGACTTAAAAAAGCTCAACAAGCAAATAAAGAAGACTGGATCTGTTCTGGGGACTCCTCTGGAACCTCTGGAGATCATTGTGCAAAGAATGATTCTTCATAAAATGAAGAACATTATGGAGAAACCTGAGCATCCTCTTCATGAGACTGTCCTACAACAACAGAGTGTCTTCAGTCAGAGGCTTCTTTAGATCTGCTGTGAGACAGGCTGCTACAGGAGATCCTTCCTGCCCACAGCCATCAGCATCTACAACAGCTCTTTGAAGAAACCTGAATAATATGAGCTGCAACAACATTTCAATTCCCTTTGGGATGAATAAAGTATTTTTGAAATGAATTGCACAATGATTTAACTGTGTTAAATGCAGAAGGTTGATTACAAGTGAAAATAGAAACATGCAGAGAATTTTTTACATCAAACCTTCATCCTCTTCATCCACTGGATAACAAGAACATAAAGCGGCTGCATAAAGCTGCCGGCAGTGGCATATAAAAGACCTGTTAGAACAGGTCTCTGTGGTAACAAAGAGCATTCAGCACTATAAAATCATTTCTGTGGACTGTGAGAACAGCCTAAAAAGAGAGGGTCTGCATAAAGTTTACCTTTCCAGTTCTAGACAGAACCACAATCAATGATCTGACTAACTGAAACCAGTAAACAGAGAATAACAACTGTGAATGTTTAGGTAGGAAGAAAAATAGAGGATTAAGGCAGCTACAATTCTGACTGTGGCAGAGGTCAGAATGATTATCTTGAAGCTGGCAATTTCGTTTACCGCTGTATGGAAATATGAACTGCATGACCTGTATTTATCCTTATTAAAAAGCCCCATCAATCTCCAAAACTCTGCAAGGTTTTGTGGGGTGAAAAAAAACTAAAAAAGTTGGAAATCCCAGAGAGCTGGAAGTGCCTTTGATCTGCGCAGCGCTGTGATATGCATCCGTAACATGTTTTCAACATCTTGCACAAACACACCACAGTAGGATGAGCTTTACCCGAAGAAGGAAAACGGCAGTGGCTTTTCACTGTGCCTAATGCAGGGCTTTCTCCCTGACGAAGCCGTGTAAAGCCTTATCAATTACGGCAAACTGAAGCATCTGACTTACGGTTCACAAATAGCCCCACACCTGGTGAGTGAGGAGAGACAAGATCTTACAGTACTTCATATCTGTCGTCCTGTTCCTTTGGAGACGGTAAATACATTCACACAGGCAAGCTTTATAGCCCAGGAACCTTAATCCACTCTTGAATCCTAAATATGCAAGCTGAATAGGCCACATACTTCATATTTGCAAGGCTAACGCCATATTTCTTATCGGAACGGAAAAAATAACATTGCTTCCATTGGTCTCAACATGATTTGCTGATCTTTAAAAGCCTTGTGCCACACCTTGATAGTAAGTGCATTGGATGAACATCAGGTTCCAAAAATAGCTGATGCAAAACAAAGCGGTCATGTTGGAAAAGATACACCTACAAGAGTTGGCAACCGCAGCAAATGTGTTTTTCAGATTATTAAAACAAACTTAGTGTAATAAAATGTTTGTACTTAGCACTAATAAAGGAATTTAGATCATCTGTCAAACCATGGTAAGTAGGAAGTTGGGATATTATTAAGCAGCTCAGAGGAACAGTATGTCACGCACCTCTGCAACCCAATGACATGCAGTTCCAGACAGATGTTTATATACACTTGAATCTCTTATTAATAGCATGAATTAATCTTGGCCTTTTAATTAAGTATTTGGGCTCTTATTTCTTGATCTGACTCGTTTATCAACTTTAATGACTTTTAAAAGCAAACTTGGTGCACAGATTTGAGTTTGTGGATGTTTTCTGATCCAACTGGGGTCAGGTTTACATGCTCATCTACTGTAGATACTGTGTACATATATATATATATATATATATTATTATATATATATAAAATATATATATATATATATATTATATATAAAATATATATATATATATAAAATTTCTAAGGTTTGGTTTATGAAACTAAACTAAGTTAAAGTTCAAGAACTGAAGGTTTTCCTCCTTTCTCGTCGTTCCATGCACTTTGCACAATGCACCGGTAGGACTGGCAGCGAAAGAGACCCTCAGCATGATACTACCACGACCATGCTTGTTAGTAGGTAAAACCATCTTCAAGTAACTGCAACCTGATATCTCAATCTTTTTCTCCTCTCACAAACGACTTTTTTCTCCAGAAAGCATTTGGCTTGTCCATGTAGGGAGCTGCGAATTTAAGTTCTGCTAGAAGCAGGTGTTTCCTTTTTGGTCAGCATCTTTTCAGTCCCTACTGATGTTAAACTTACTTAGCTGTGAGCTAGTTCATTATCATTTTGAGCCCTAGTAGCTCCTGGATTGTTCTTGAACACCCTAAAAAATAACTGTGGTGATCCTTTGCGTCAGATGGTTAAAACTTTGGCAGTAAGACAGTGATCCCAAACACACCTCAAAACTAATTTTGGAATGGATAACGCAGATTAACTGCAAGCTTCTGAAATAGCCCAGACCTCAGCCTTATTAAACATGTATGGACTGTGCCAGGAGGCAAACCAATTTAAATGAGTGCTATGACTTCTGTTACTAAGAGTGTTCAAATATCAATCCCTGATCATGCCAGGATATTGGTGATGTCGTCAAAATGTATGGTTTCTCTGCAACTTTCTAAGGTAGACTAAACTTAATACTGGTGGGCTGTATGATTATATTAGAGCCAGTTAAATAAATTTGAACCTGTGTAGATAAAACTGAAACTTTTGGAAAAAGGTTTTAAAAGCAATTGAACTTATTTGTTATATCATCCCACCCTGGAAAAAGAATGGTTCAAATGCATATTTAAAAGCACCAAGTTAATGACATTCATGCCGATCATGACTGTGTGTAAACTTCTGACCAGTGCTGCAGCTATAAAACCCAGTAGATGTGTGAAAATCCTTATCAGACAGTTGATGATGTGTAAACTGTTAGAAACTGGTGGAGTCCGGGAAAAATCCCTTTACAATGAGGTGGTGCAGTGAAAGGTGTTCCACTGGAATCAGAATATTTACATATATTAAATGCGTTTTACATGCACTTCCTCTATTATCTGAGGTTTGACTTTTTCAGACATAATTTATTTTCATCCATGTTTTCAAAAACTTCGAACTTTCTTGGTGTATATAATTAAGAAACTGGCGGTTGCTTTCATGGTTTTGCAAGTAAAACCTAAGGAGAAAACGAACCATCATTTTGTTAGTTCTGAGCCTAGCATTTTCTAACCTGTAAAGACAGATCAAACATCAAGACATCAGATCCAAACGCTGGATTTGATGAAAGGTAAGATCTTACTGTGTGGCCAGTGTTTCATCCCCTTACCTGCATCAGTTTCCCTTGTGCTTTGCCTGCACTTCCTCCTACGAACTGCCCTTTCAGAACGATGGGCTCCACCGTGGGCTCCTTCACCAGAGTCACCTTGATGACCGCTCGGAGACCCGACCGCTCGGACTCCAGGCTCGGCTGGCCCAGCACCACCTGCAGGGCCGCCATTAGCAGCCACGGCCAGAGCCCGGCCAGGCGCCGCAGAGGGACGGTCATGGCCTCGGCTGGAGCGGCGGTGCCCGGCCGCACATGGTGGACTTCGTCAGAAATATCAACCTAGCCTATAGGAACTGGTCCCTCTTCTTCTTTTTCTGCCTCAGTAACTACCTGCTGAAAAATGAGCTATAATCCAAACAGTTAATGATGAAGGGCTTCCACCAGAACTCCTAAAGCTTCCATTCAGCATCTGGGTTAAACATTCTGACACTGCACTTTATGGTAGAGGATCTAGAGCCGTGATAAGCAGGCCTAAAGGAACCTGCATCCAGTGTTTATTACAGCATGAAGGAACCTGAGGCGAGCACTGATTTCCAAAACGCTGCTCTGCATCACACCAACAACTCGGATCTCCTCATTCGCAGGTCGTTTTCCTTACAGATGAACTGGTGTAGCTATCCCTCTCCGCTGGATCAGATCCCGGTCATTCTGTATCCCACTTATGCTTTATATGACAGTGAGACGCAAATCCGCCGTGTCTTTCAGTCGCATTGCGCGAGGAAACAACGAGCTGGGAGAAAGTGTCAGAAGAAGCGAGCCCGTCCCGTGGGCGCCACATTTTCTGGATAAATCCACCAAAAAACCCCGAGAGTCACGGCTTGAAGTTCAAAGGCTGGGATACAGGTTGCCGCCGGAGAGTTCGGAGTCATGCTGGCGGATAAAACGCGAAGCCGAAAAGTTGTGAAATATGCTTTACAGCCGAGGAACTGCGGAGAAATAATCCTCGAAGACACTGTTCGGTTGTATACTCCGTCCTATCAAATTATTAACCAGAACAAACGGACAGTTTTCTTGTTGGGTTTATAACTTTGTAACTAATCTGGCTCCGAAACCGAAGAGGCTTCTGCAAACCTGCCATTAACAGACGTCCTACAGTCGCTTCTTAATTAGACGAAGTCGTTGCGTTAAGAGCCTAAAGAGGCAGGCGTTCCCCCGACTTCAGAGCCTCCGCAGCACATTGAGAAATTACAGCCGACCCTCCTGAGAGCACCGAGGGGCAAACGAGTCGTTCATCAAAATTACAAGCCAGTAAACACAAAAAACACCCCAAAACGTGTTAAGGAATAGTAGTTCAGCCTCCATGTAGTCCCCCTGAACTAAGGTCGCTAAGGTCCCGAGACAGAGTGTACAGTTATGACACCGTCCCAAAAGTTTATCTCCCGGACTCTGTCGCTCTCCTGGGATCTCATTGTCACTCTACCTGCTCGCAGTCCTGCTGCCTTCACGTAAAAAGGGTAAACAGAACTTTTATCAGAACTTATCTAAGACAGAAATAAATGAACCAAATAATCAATGACAATAGGTATAAACAGAAAATGAGACGCTGCGTTTTAAATCGTTTGAAGAGATTACCAGTAATTAATAAGAGGTTATTATTGTAATACTGAAAACTTGTTCATTCATTTTATTTACCGTCAGACTTATCTGAAAAGCTCAGGAAACACCAAACACAGTATTCATACACAGGAGAATCCAGCTAAAACTATTTACAAGTAAAGGAGATAAAGAAACAACTTGATTTCTTTAAAAATCCGTTCATCTACGTCCAGTTTTTGAACTGCACGTGAAGGCAGCATTTAGAAAAGCTGATGGTGGAGCTGCCTCACGACATCAGAGCTCATGAAAAACAGGTGAATGGCTCCCCCATGTGTCCTCAGAAAAAACATTGCTGCTGCAGTAACGCTTTCCTCAGAAATTAGCCTGTCAGCTGCAAAGTACACTGTGTTTTAATAAAAATCGAGACATTTACATTAAAACGTATTTCAGACAAGATAATAAAAAATAAAAATGGCTGAAGCAGTCCACTTGAAAGCAAAGCACTTTGCAGTAAGAAATGTTCACATTTTTTTGAAATATTTTTGTGACTTTACTAGGAAGTCTACTTTACCGATGTTCTGTTTTAACTTATGACACGCACCACTGTTTTCTAATCAAACTTTAAAAAAATGTGAGTTAAAATATCTGAGTCGTACTTTGCATTACAATTCATAAATGAGATATTACAAGGTTTAAAAATATGTATAGCAGTCCATATGAAATTTAAATTGGTTCCAAACAATAACATTACAGTTTTTCAAATTATTCTAGTTACAATAAAGAAAAGCACAACTGAACAATCCCAAAAATCAACAGTGAAAAAATGTATATAAAAGCAATACAACATTTTAAACACAGAAAGCAATCCATTAAGTGGAAGCTGAAGTCAGAGTTTGGACTACGCCAATACTTCTTGTTGCATGCTGAATGAATCAGGGAGCTCAGATCTAAATGAGAGATGTAATCACCTGTCACTGACACTAAATGAACACATAACGAATTTCGTTCCACTACTTTCACTCAGAATGTGCTTCTGTATGGTTCTGCCATGCCTTACCTAAGCCAGATGTGGCCCCTGTGCTGTCCTGCTCATCTTAGTCCTTACTGGAATCTTCAACTGTGTCCCTAACCTCAACACTTATGATCTCAGCATCATTGTCTAGATCAAATGGAACCTTGTCAAGACACAGAGGAAGATGGCAAAAAAATTAATAGCTTTTATTCAAATCTTTACTGTATTTACACTAGACAGGGTCCAGTTATCCATATGAAGGTATACAGATGTTTTAAGCAATTGCAATTTCAAAGCTGCTAACAATTTTCTACTGTTACCACTGTTTAAAGACCTTTTAATGAGAAAACACAGAAATTGTTGGAGTAACCAGAGTTTACTCCAGCTAAATGGAGGATAAAATAACACAGCTCATCTACCCCACCTACTGCTGCACACTGCTGGTCAGCTGGTCCCTCTTTTACCGGAAACACAAATTCAACTGGTTGGGAACATTTCCAGTTGTAAAAAACACAATCATGGTGTGAAAACTAAAGGAGAACCATCCACCACATTAAGGATATTTGAAAACCGCAGCAAAAGGTGTAATATTCTAAACAATAAGGGCAATTATTATAAAAGCACTACTAAATTCTGCAAGTTGGTAAAGTTATTTTATGTTTTAGTAACAATATTATGCATTCAATACTCAATATGTTAGATTACTTTTGCCAAAGTATAAATAAGCTTTTATGTTTAAAACAGGGCTGCACGGTGGCGCAGTTGGTAGCACTGTTGCCTTGCAGCAAGAAGGTCCTGGGTGCGATTCCTGGCCGGGGGTCTTTCTGCATGGAGTTTGCATGTTCTCCCCGTGCATGCGTGGGTTCTCACCGGGTACTCCGGCTTCCTCCCACAGTCCAAAGACATGCCTGTTAGGTTAATTGGTCACTCTAAATTGCCCTTAGGTGTATGAATGAGTGTGCATGGTTGTTTGTGTGTTGCCCTGCGATGGACTGGGGACCTGTCCAGGGTGTACCCCGCCTTTCGCCCATAGACTGCTGGAGATAGGCACCAGCTTCCCCGCGACCCACTATGGAATAAACGGTAGAAAATGACTGACTGACTGACTGTTTAAAATAAAAAGAATATATATTTTTGTTTTAGTTGTTTTTAATCATTGTGATACCTCATACTGACCCATGTCCACCATACACATAAAGCAAAAAGACACATTATCAGTAAATGCTCTCATTTTCTAGTCTTTGCAGAGTCTGCAGGAAACAGATTTTTTTTCAATACATTCAGGGCTCATTTCCTTTATAAAAAAACTAGGTTAACTGCATTAAGAATGTGTTGGGCATAAAGGCTTACCTCATATATAGCATCTTCAGCCATTTGCCCAGGAACGGGAACCATGAGCTCCTCCTTCTCCTTTTTATATGTAACAGGAACGCTAGTGTTGTCGTCACTTGATATGGCAATATTGGGGTCAGAGTAAGGCTTTGGCACAGAGACAGGTCGCTCTGTGGTCTCAACTTTTACCAGACAGCCACTGGGTAAAGTCTGCATCACCTCATCTGCAATCTGGAAAACTACATCCAGGTTAACTTCAGGTTTTTTCACTTCCTGGTTTTCTGTGCTATGTAAGTCACGGCTGAAGTCCAGCACAGTCACAGGACGTTCTACCTAGAACAGTTAATAAAGCGTTTTAGTCATCAAGCTTATTTTTAAGTTACTGATCAAAACATGAAATTTCATCCACTCTAATTCACCGACCTGGTAAAAACCTCTGGGAGAGAACATCCCAGTCTGAAGGCCAGTTATATTTGGTGCAGCAAGGCTCGGGTGGAAGCAATGGCAAACTTTAAACAGAAAAATATAGAAAATTGTAGATTTGCAAGTCGAGACTTTAAGCTCTCATGTGACTGCATCTGCCTTACCTTACAAAATTATTCACACCCCTTGAACTTTTTTCACATTTTGTCACGTTATGACCAAAAATGTGTGACAGACCAATGCAAATCAGATTGTAGCTTTCAATTTTTTTTTAACCAATAAAAATCTAAAGAGGGTTGCATACATTTCTATCCAACACTCTTTAATCTCGTACCCCTAAGTAAAATCCTGTGCAACCAGATACCTACAGAAATCCCATAATTAGCAAATAGAGTCCACAGAGTGTGTAGTTTAATATCAGTATATCAGTGCAGCTGTTCTGTGAAGGCGTTAGAAGTTTGCTTGAGAACATTAGAGAACAAACAGCATCATGAAGATCAAGGAACGCAGCAAACAGCTCCAGAATAATAACGGTTTCCCAAGCAAAGAACAACTCACATATTGTCCAGTCCATCAGCTGATAATGAAAAGAGTACAGCACCTATGAAAACCTACCAACATATGGCCATTTACCTAAACTGACATAAAGAGCACTAACCAGAGATGAAGCCAAGAGGCTGATGGCTAATTTGAAGGAGATGCAGAGATTCACAGCACAGGTGGCCGAATCTGTTTACCGACAGCTATATTAGTCATGAACTCCACAACTTAGTTGAAGAGCGGCAAGATGAAAACCATTTTCGAAAGAAAGCCATAAGAAGCCGTACCTACAGTTTGGCACATAAAGGAGGCACAGCATACGCGTGTAAGGAGAAGGTCCTCTGAAATGATCTGCTGACAGAACAGCTATAAGTCAAACCAGGTGCTCTGGTTGGATGAGACCAAAGTTAAACTCTCTGGCCTGCGTGTAAAACGCTGTGTGAGGTGGAAACCTAACATTGCACTGCTGAAGGAGCTAAATGCAGGACAATCCTGGAAGAAAAACTATTAGAAGCTGCAAAAGACTCGAAAGTGGGGGTGGAGTTTACCTTCCAGCAGGACACTGAGCCTAAACATACAGCTTGGGCTGCAACTGAATCATTTAGATAATAGGATAATCAGGTTTTAAAACAACCTAGTCAAAGTCCAGACTTCGATCCAAATAAGTATATGGAGCAAGACTTAAAAAATGATGTTCACAGAAACTCTCCATTCAAGCTTGAGCTATTTTGCAAAGAATGGGGAAAATTGATTTGATAGATTTGCAAAGATGGTATAGGTACATGTACCAAAATACTTGGAGTTGTAATTGCAGCAAAAGGTGGTTTTATGAAATAGTTTGAAAACCATACAACTTTTAGAAAACTGTGTAACCTTTTCATTGTACTGCATTATTTTGCCTTGGTCTACAACGTAATATCCCTAAAAAATACACTGAAGTTCAGTTGTAATGTGATTATTTGTCAAAAAGTGCAAGTTCATACTTTTACAAGGTATTATATACTAAATACCATTTATCAACCATATAGATTGCTGTATGCAGATTTACATAACTTTTCAACAAGTGTCTGTGTCCGCTGATTTGTCTGTTAGGAAAACCCCTCCACAAAGGTTTGATATCAACTTCAACTACTATATCGCCTGCCTTACCTGTGGGATAGTAGCCGGGTTGACACTGGGAATTCTGAAGACTGTTAAAATGTGTGTTTATATTGTTCGTACAAGGCAGGAAGCCCTGCTGAACATGCTGGGGTTTGGAGCTTGAGGCTACTCCAGTGTAGTGGGGCCTTAAAGGCCTCGGCTTCTCTTTCATCTGAGGAAAATTAGTAGGGGAGAGAGCTGCAGTGGGAACCCTGCGCAGATATCGTGGTGGGACTGGGGTTCCGCTCTGAGGCCTCATGGCCTGGGGTTTATTAGGGTGGTATGGATGAGCTGATGACTGATGTGAGGGATGCTGAGGCAAGGAGCATTCTACACCAAACACAGTTTGACACGAACATATTAGAAAGATCAGGACTCTGATCAGAATTAAATACGGGAATTCACAACTATCACTTACGTCCTTTTAGGACCACATCCTTGTCACCTCTGCAGAACCCTAATCCCTGGTACCGGTTAGGAAGCCGAGAGCTAACGTCCTGGCCGGCTTTAAGCTTGGCTTTATTATCCACAGTGAGCCTTACGAGATACTCCAAAAGCTGAGGGTAACTTCGCTGAAAGTTCGGGTTGTGGAAATGATACAAGCCGTTGTTCCCTACTTCTCGGTGCTCAACAGGCGGGTCGACTTTTTTAAATCCATACAGATTGAGCTGGCGGACGAAGCTTGAGAAATTGGTGGTCTTAAAGGTGTCGGCGCTGTCGGAGGTTCTGGAGCCGGGGGACAAGATCTGGGTCTCAAAGCGCTGCCGATTGATGACGATTACCTCTCCGCGGCTGTCCCAGCGGATGGCTCCGTCTGCCGGGTTGTTCACCAAACGCCAAAGTTTGGCAGGAAAAATATTAGGGTTGATGTTGTCAGGGAGGGAATTGTTAGCCGCATCCATGTTTTAATCTGTGGATCCGGAATAAGGTTATGTTAACTGGCAGCAATTCCTCTGAAAGAGCAACTGACATCATTTAGCTAACTTAGCCGTTGTAACGCTTTTCTCACCAAGAGCTAGTAGTACACTGTTAAATGCTGAATAAAATTCACGATTCATAATCTGAGAGGGACGCGGAAATAGCTTCGAACGCTAATTATTATTATTAGCGAAAACTTAAGCTAAATTCTGCTAATTACAAGAATGTTTGAGGAAATTCGAGCATTTCTGTTGGTTGTTATGCAACTCTGGCTAGCTTTAGCAATGGCCCTGTTAAAGGACTTTAAAATAAAAATTTTAAATTGAAATACATCTCTTTGTAATGTTATGCAGGACTACCTTAAACATTTTATATTTCATGCTAAAAAAAATAAACAAGATTCAGCTGTTAACATACCTTGGCTCACCCCGCCTCAAATTTTGAGTTCCCGCACCGTTGGAGCTTTTGAAGGTTTGACATTTCCATGGTAACCTGATTCTGGATCCAACTGTCTTCGTGACATCATGTGACATCACACCATATGAAATAACTATAGCCTGTAGGTCGGATTGTTTGGAGACCCTCTAAACCAGAAACCTTGCCGTCTTCTAAATTGTGTTTTTTTTAATTTTAGGTGGTCTTGGTGCAAAAAAAGGCTTTTGAGTTGTGCATCTTAACAAATTAGAATATCATTAAAAAGTAAATTTATTTCATAATTCAGTTTGAAAAAAGGGAAACTCATATAAATGAATTACACACCGTGATATATTTATCTAAAGTATATCAAAATTTCTGATCATTTTCATGATCATTGCGTATGGCTAATGAAAATCCAAAATTATGTGTCTTAGATAATTAGAACATTATGCAAAATCAATCAAAACACAGATGATTTTTAGTACAGACATGTAATGGTTCTGATTATGTCCTACACAATCATGTGGAAGTCTGCAGACACAAACGTTTTGCTAAAGAGGCTGGCTGTTCACAGAGTGCCATATCCAATCATATTAATGGCAAGTTCAGTGGAAGGAAGAAGTGTGGCAAAAGAAAAAGGTGCAGGAACAATATACAGGCGTTGGACAATGAAACTGAAACACCTGTCATTTTAGTGTGGGAGGTTTCATGGCTAAATTGGACCAGCCTGGTAGCCAGTCTTCATTGATTGCACATTGCACCAGTAAGAGCAGAGTGTGAAGGTTCAATTAGCAGGGTAAGAGCACAGTTTTGCTCAAAATATTGAAATGCACACCTTATGGGTGACATACCAGAGTTTAAAAGAGGACAAATTGTTGGTGCAGGTCTTGCTGGCGCATCTGTGACCAAGACAGCAAGTCTTTGTGATGTATCAAGAGCCACGGTATCCAGGGTAATGTCAGCATACCACCAAGAAGGACGAACCACATCCAACAGGATTAACTGTGGACGCAAGAGGAAGCTGTCTGAAAGGGATGTTTGGGTGCTAACCCGGATTGTATCCAAAAAACATAAAACCACGGCTGCCCAAATCACGGCAGAATTAAATGTGCACCTCAACTCTCCTGTTTCCACCAGAACTGTCCATCGGGAGCTCCACAGGGTCAATATACGCGGCCGAGCTGCTATAGCCAAACCTTTGGTCACTCATGCCAATGCCAAACGTCGGTTTCAATGGTGCAAGGAGCGCAAATCTTGGGCTTTGGACAATGTGAAACATCTATTGTTCTCCGATGAGTCCACCTTTACTGTTTTCCCCACATCCAGGAGAGTTACGGTGTGGAGAAGCCCCAAAGAAGCGTACCACCCAGACTGTTGCATGCCCAGAGTGAAGCATGGGGGTGGATCAGTGATGGTTTGGGCTGCCATATCATGGCATTCCCTTGGCCCAATACTTGTGCTAGATGGGCGCGTCACTGCCAAGGACTACAGAACCATTCTTGAGAACCATGTGCATCCAGTGGTTCAAACATTGTATCCTGAAGGCGGTGCCGTGTATCAGGATGACAATGCACCAATACACACAGCAAGACAGGTGAATGATTGGTTTGATGAACATGAAAGTGAAGTTGAACATCTCCCATGGCCTGCACAGTCACCAGATCTAAATATTATTGAGCCACTTTGGGGTGTTTTGTAGGAGCGAGTCAGGAACCGTTTTCCTCCACCAGTATCACATAGTGACCTAGCCACTATCCTGCAAGAAGAATGGCTTAAAATCCCTCTGACCACTGTGCAGGACTTGTATATGTCATTCCCAAGACGAATTGACGCTGTATTGGCCGCAAAAGGAGGCCCTACACCATACTAATAAATTATTGTGGTCTAAAACCAGGTGTTTCAGTTTCATTGTCCAACACCTGTAGATAACCGCAGCCCTAAGAGAATTGTGAAATAAAACCCACTTAAACATGGTATAACTTTGTTTGATTGGCCAGGAAACTCTCCTGACCAAAACCCCATAGAGAATCTATTGAGTAGAATCAGAATCAGCTTTATTGGTCAAGGTTGTGTTCACAATCAAGAAGCATGCACACACATATAAACTTTAGAGAAAATAAATTAAATGATAAAAAGAAAGAAATTTGCATATATATGTATGTACACCCAATATATATATTTTTAAAAGGCAGGTTGTGGCAGTGCCAATCTGAGTAGCTGACTACTCAGGCTGTGAGGTGTTCATCAGCCTGGGGGAAGAAACTATCTCTGTGGTGGCTGGTTTTTGCAAATGGCACTCTGTGGCACCGACCTGATAGTAAAATTTTAAGTTTGTGTCTAGGATGTGTGGGCTCTGCAAACATGTTAGGTGCCCTTTTCCTGACCCTAGACCTGTACAGGTCCTGATAATTTCCTCTGCAGACCTAGTTGTTTGTTGCAGTTTAGACCTGCCCTGATTTGTGGATAAGCCAAACCACAAAGGGCAGACTGAATAATGGCAGTGTAGAAGATGACCAATAACTCCTGTGGAAGGTTGTACTTTGTGCGTTGCTGCAGGAAGTACAGTCTCTGCTGGGCCTTCTTCTGAACATGTCTATGTTTGAGGACCATCTCAGGTCCAGAGAAAGGGTGGTTCCTTGGAACTGGAAGTGGTCCACAGTAGAAACAGTGTTGGTGAGGATGGTGAATGGAAGGAGTGTGTGGGGTGTTCTCCGGATGTCTACCGTCATCTCCACTGTCTTGACCGGGTTTTGCTTCAGGTGGTTCTAATTGCACCAGAGGACCAGTCCACGTACCTCCTGTCTGTATGTAAACTAATTACACTCCTGGATCAGACCAATGACGGTGGTGTCATCCTTAAACCCAGGAATTTCACGGACGGGTCCACTGAGGTGCAGTCATTTGTGTAGAGAGAGGAGTGGGGAGAGAACACACCCCTGAGGTACTGTCAAAAGAAAGTTGAGAGACTCCAGAGCCAACAAGGCAGACAAGCGAAATGCTACTATTAGAGCAACCTGGGCTTCCTTCATATCCCAGCAGAGCCACAGGCTGATCAATTCCATGCCATGCCACATTGATGCAGTAATTCCTGAAAACAAAAGGGGGTCCAAGTATTGAGCGCAGATACAATGTGAGAAACATAAAGTAAAGCAAAAGAATGATTACTTCAAGTTATTGCTGCTAGAGCTGGTTCTACAAGCTTTTCAGTCTTAAGTTGGACTATCCTTCATGACTTTATGTTGGTAAGGATATTGCTTATTAATTTTTTAATTTCTGTTTGCTGAACAGAGCAGCAAAAACAAGCTTTCATGATTTGGATCAGTGTTAAATGCTTCTTGCAATGACCCGGGGTTCGTGGAATTTGTAAAAGTGTTCTTAGGCAGTAGTTCTTAAGGCTTTCTATTTGTCTTTCAAGATTTTGCTGCTTTCTGTCTCATTTTCTGTTAATTCCTTAAACCAGGCCATTATGGCATACAATCATTGCAATTTGGATATTTTTTTTCTACTTAAAATGAGTTAAAATGGCATTTGTTTGCTTGTTTTTTAACAGGTAACTTCAAGCCTGGTGTATAGTAGTGTCAGTGACAGGCAGACTACCTCCAGGTAACAAAATTATTGCCCTGCTTGCACGCTCAGAATATAAATGTTTGTTCTTGACATCTTTATCTCTATAATTGTTGCAGCCTGTCCATTTTACTGCGTGAACCTGATCCGGCTTGGTGGCCCATTAATTCAAAAAATTTGTAATGAAACAGGTGGAAAATCTGTTTGCTACGGAGCCTGCGAGGGGACATGGGGGAATTATTTTTCTTTTGCGTCCCAACGCAATACTTTTGCGTTATCTCGCAGTACTTTGTGGGATAGTTTCCAAACCAGATAACTGCAAAAATGGAACAAACTCTACCTCCGTTTTTGAGATTTATTGAGTTTTACTTTAAAATCCTTGAGAAAATAGTTGCTAATCAAATGTGTGAGCATTTACACAGCAATGACCTGTTTGAAGAGTTTCAGTCAGGCTTCAGAGCTCATCATAGCACTGAAACAGCTCTGCTCTCTGGTCAAATTATCAGGCAGCATAGGATAAATTTTCACTGTTACGCTGATGATACTCAGCTTTACTTATCCATAAATCCTGATGAACCCAACCAGTTAGATAGACTACAAGCATGTCTTGAAGACATAAAAACTTGGATGACTTAAAATTTTCTGCTTCTAAATTCAGAAAAGACAGAAGTTGTCGTCTTTGGACCGGAGTCTTTAAAAAAGAAACTGCTTAGTCAATCACTTAACCTGGATGGCATTAAATTGACCTCCAGTAATAAAGTAAAAACCTTGGTGTTATTTTTGACCAGGACCTGTCATTTAAATCCCATATTAAACAGGTTTCTAGGATTTCCTTCTTTCTCCTCCAGAACGTTGCCAAAATTAGAAATATCCTGTCCAGGAGTGACGCTGAAAAACTAGTCCGAGCAAATTTTTACTTCAAGGCTGGACTATTGTAATTCTTTACTATCAGGATGTCCACAAAATGCAGTTAAAAGCCGTCAGCTGATTCAAAATGCTGCAGCAAGAGTTCTGATGAAAATTAAAAAGAGAGATCATATTACTCCTATTTTAGCTTCCCTTCATTGGCTCCCTGTTAAATCCAGAATATAATTTATAATTCTCCTCCTCACATATAAAGCCCTTAATGATTTAGCTCCATCATACATCAGAGATCTGATTGTTCCATATGTTCCTAACAGAGCACTTCATTCTCAGACTGCAGGTTTACTGGTGGTTCCTAGAGTCTCTAGAAGTAGAATGGGAGGCAGATCCTTTAGTTATCAGGCTCCTCTCCTGTGGAACCAGCTCCCAGTTTTAGTCCGTGAGGCAGACACCCTGTCTACTTTTAAGGCTAGGCTTAAAACTTTCCTTTTTGATAAAGCTTATAGTTAGAGTGGCTTAGTTTATCAGGGAGCGAGCCTTCCTCCCTCCCTGTTGGATGGAGTAAGGGGGAGTCAGGTTTAGCCTAAACCGGCTCAGTTATGGTGGAGGTGCAAACACACGCTCCATTTCTGCTACCTGTATGACCCCTTCTCTTTCCCAATGGTTATAATCAGTCTGACAGAGTGAGGTATCCCAAATCCTTGTGGTTTTTACTATAACAATGACCATCAGTGGGACCCTTTGTGGGGTGCCTTGAGACGACATTGTTGTAAATAAGCGCCGTTTAACTAAATAATCTGAACTGAAACTTTCTCTGTAGTTATGCTGCTATAGGCTTAGACTGCTGGAGGACATAATGACCACTTTCACCCTCTTCGCTACATTCTCACACTACTCTCCAATTTTACATTATTTGCTGTTATTTCAACTTTTAACTTTGTTCTCCCTCTTTTCTCTTCCTAGAAGCTACACCTGGCCTGACTCTGTGTCTACCTGTGACACCTTTCTGGAGAGGGGCATCGTCCGAGCTTCTGCTGGCAACAACTTAATGCTCACCCTCTACCGATGATCCACATGGCCCTGTCTTTTAGTGTTTAACCCTTTCTCTCTCCTAGACATGGCAATTGACTGAGCTTTTACTGTGACTAACTCTATGTGCTCTCTTCAGACTCTAAACTTGAAAACTGGTTCAGAGTTTATCTGTTCTTTCTTTCTAGGTGAAACGACTAAAGGAGCTACATCCATTAACATTTACTTTTCCTTCCCATAGAAAGTACTCCTGGATCAGTGCTTCTTTGTTCTCTTTGTGTCTCTGCTTTGTTCTCTCTAACCCCCAGTCGGTCGTGGCAGATGGCCGCTCACACTGAGCCTGGTTCTGCTGGAGGTTTCTTCCTGTTAAAAGGGAGTTTTTCCTCTCCACTGTCGCTACATGCATGCTCAGTATGAGGGATTGCTTCAAAGTCAACGCCAGTGACTGTCCACTGTCTCTACATGCTCATCCGGGAGGAGGGAATGCTGCAAGTCACTGACTGGATGCAATCTGCTGGTTTTCCTTAGACAGAAAACCTTTTTATCCAATTTGAATGAATAACTAACTCTGACTGCACTGTTCAATGGTTAGGATTAATTGGAATTGGAATGTATGTACCTGACTTTTGTGAAGTGCCTTGAGACGACGTGTTGTGAATTGGTGCTATATAAATAAAATAAACTGAATTACTTTGAGATCGGCCTTAAATAAAATGATCTTCAAGCAGACTTAAAAGACTTAAAAGTTATTATCCATAAGCTGTCAAACTACTGAACTCTGGATAATGATACTGCACGCCATTAGTGCTTTTGTTTTTATTGTGGTTTGAACGGTTCTTCTCATCCTAAGCATTTAATCACATTGTTAACTGCGTGTTAACCTGCAAATGACAAATAAACCATATTAATGCCATATCAGTGCTGTTTGTTTTGTGAGCAGTTTGTCATCCATAGTAGTTTGCCCCCTCCCACTGAAAAAAAAATGTTTTCTTCTACTTTATTTTTCTTCTTTTATTTTGTTACCTATTGCATCAGTTGCTTAAAATATTCAAAAAGTAACATATTTTGTATATTTAGAAAAATACGTAAATATATATTATGATTATGAATTGAATAATAAATTCTACTGGGTTAGCTTAAAACATATTGTTTGCCGTTATTGGGCAGAGTAGATTATTGACACAGAGACGTGAAAGATTATCAATATGCGACTCTGGTATAAATATATCTTTGGGATATTTTAAAACTACACGTAAAAAGTTTCATCTCACGTTCGTGGAATTTTGTTTTCAATCAGGCGCACAATTAGGAGGCCATTATTCGGGTCCTACAGTCACCTTCTACGTCATTAGGCACCGCTTAAAAAAAGGCATAGCCCAAACAGTAAACAGTCTGATAATTTTTTGGTATTTTAGCTGTACTTTCTTGGAAACTTTGTCTTAATGGCGTTGGAAACGGTGCCAAAAGACCTCCGCCACCTGCGGGCCTGTCTGCTATGTGCTCTTGTAAAGGTAACGACGTAGCTAGCGTCTAAGCTAACTGTTAGCTTTAGTGTCACATCGCCTTTTTTGTCTATATTCAATTTAATTATGTGTGGTTTGTCTCCTCTTGTGTTTTGCCGTCGTCAGACCATCGACCAGTTTGAATATGACGGCTGTGACAATTGTGAGTCGTACCTCCAGATGAAGGGGAACAGAGAGATGGTTTATGAATGCACAAGTTCTTCGTTTGATGGGTAAACAATCGTGTTTACCATCTACAGCGCTTTGGTGAACTGACATTGTTTTTGTTTGAAAAATAAAAAGTTTACTTATTGTAATGATGATTTTCTTGTTGTTTCTTCCCAGTGTTGTAGCGATGATGAGTCCTGAAGACAGCTGGGTGGCTAAATGGCAAAGAATAGGTAAACATGGGTTATATGTGCTCTGCTTAATTTTTTTGGAAAAAAAAATACACTTCAATGGAATCTAAGAAGCTGTTTAGACCAATCACTTCTGGGGGTGGACATATATCATATTCTTTATCATTTATCGTGAAAAATTTCTTGTCACGACAACAATTTTAATTAGTACCAAGGTTAGAAAATATGCCTGCGGCAAGCTGAGGTGTTCGGAACGTTTACGTGCTTAAGTCTACATAGTGTGAAAAGTTGTGACCTCAAATCACACATTTTTAAAATGTGTTTTAAGACACAAATTATCCGCAATGTTCTGCCTTTTTCAATGATACATACATTTATTTATTCAGCTATCATGTCACATTCGTTACTGTAGAATATTATATTTTCACAATTTAAAACATTGCCAATAAATATTCTTTCTTGAAACAAAGAGGAATTCTGCTCACATCGTTTTTCGATGTAATTACTTGGTAAAATCTGAAATTAAGATAAAAATAATAATTTTCAGGCTAGTGCTAATTTAGCATATGCGCACAGATCAGATCAGAGGACCCGTTTATAGAAAAAATTATAATCATGATTACTTTGGTCAGTTTTGAATTCAAAACAAATGGAGAACATTCAGTTGCCTTCAGGATCTAAAATATTTTCCCTAATTCCATCTTGTGGAATCTTCTAGTATTTATTCAAATGTAGGATATTATATAAAATAAACACAAATAAAATCAATAAAAACGTGTACCTTAACATTGAAAACTAAAAGCTGAATTAAAAATGAAAAAATCTGTAATTTATAAAAACAGTTAATAGTTATTTTAATCAAACATCCACTGACAATTTAGAGCACTGAAAGCTCCTGAACATTTATTTAAACTGTGTAAAATGAATATGGAAAAAAGTAATTCCAGTCCCTTTCTGCCTTCGTTGCTCATAGGTGGCTCCTTGTTTAAACTTCAGGTGGTTGCATGGATTACTTGTCTTTCTAAGTGGTACACACACTACTGAGATTTACTGAGATATGCAAATCTTGCAGATCATGTGTGCTAGAATCCAAAGTGTTCCCACAAATGAACTGACTTCACCTGTTCTGTTTACTAAACGCTGCCTCTGTGTCTACAGATGCTGGTCATTTTGCCCCATTTCCATTTTGCTTTAGCAGTTATTTAAAGGTTGTGTTTGCTATTCTGTTACGGACATGTTTGTAAAGCGTGTGGAAGAACAATTGAAACATCTTGTAGTACATCAGATTTATGGACACTTTTCATGAAACTTTGTCTTGTGACGCTTCATAATAAGCTTAGAGTTTGTGGAAAATTGCTCTTGGAGGATGTTCTAATCCCACTCTTTGTTCATGGCTGTGCTCTTGGGCAGAAAAACACAGGTGAATGTTAGTCACCTGGTACCTCTAATCTTGAACATTTATCATCAGTCTGTAGAGTCTATTTACAGTCTTAGCAGCAGTTTCCTTACATAAATACATGTTCATGATGCAATGCACTGATAGCTGTATGTTTTTTGTGTGTAGGATTTTGCAGGTAACCTTTGCCAACACAAGAATATAATATAGCCATTCAACAGTTTTTCTTAATTGCCACTAGTTTTGTTCAATTTTGTGAGAAATCGTAACTATTTGGCACTGGAGAAAGTTTTCTGAACAGCGCAGCAAAAGCAACCTTTGTCTTTCAGGATTTGGCTGCTTTTTCTCATTTTCTGTTCATTCCTTCTACCCAGGCATTATGGCATAAAATCATTGGAAATTCAAATCAATTTTCAATGCTTAAAATGAGTTCAAATAACTTTTATTGTTAACAGGTAACTTCAAGCCAGGTGTATATGCAGTGTCAGTGACAGGCAGACTACCTCCAGGTAACAATACTATTGCAAAGCTCGCACACTCAGAATAAGAATGTTTGTTCTTGACATCCTTGTATCTATAATTTTTGCAGCCTGTCCATTTTACTGCCTGAATCTGATACGGCTTGACAGGCCATTAATTCAAAAAATTAGTTATGAGACAGGCGGAAAATCTATTTGCCCAGGCTGTTTTTTTGGCTGTTCAGTGTTTGATTGACATACCTACCTGCTATTCATGATTTCCTCCTTCTCCTAAGGTGTCGTGAGAGAGCTGAAAAGCAGAGGAGTAATCTACAAATCCAGAGACACAGCAGTGAAAACATAACTCGGATTGGTTCCTGTTTTCTTGTCTTCATGAGCTACAACACCACATCTTTAGTCATATGGAGCTGTTAGATTTTGGTTCTTTTTGTTCTGATTAAAAGTTAAAATAAAGGTCTGTTTTTTTATTACCTGTAATGACTGTCGGATCATTGAATATTCTGGAATTGAAAGTTTCCGTGAGGTCAGGGATGAGAACTTACAAAATTGATCATCTCTATTCTTCTTTTTTGCATTCTCAGACTTTGGGTTGGAGAGTGAAGATCAGGTGTAAAAGCCAGTGATGATGCTGTTTGCCAGAAACGGTCTCTAAAAATAGCTCCTTTCTGTGTGTGAAGCAAAGAGGGACAGACTGCAGAATGACACAGCAGTTTGTCACTGAGTAACAAACCACAACTAAGGAAAGACTGAACACAGACATAACAGTGGAGTCATTGGAAAGAATAGCATAAATAAGGTTTAATTATTGATGAAAGTGATGCAACCCTAAACAGTGGAAACTATTAAGAGTGAAAGCATGTTTAGTCACTTAGAATTTGGTAATCCCCTCGCTTTTCTTGTAATTTCTTGGGAGAAAAAAATCAGAAGGTTAGGCATCTCATTTGATGTCCTAAACTGTTATTACTCAGATTTACCACAAGAGTAACACGTTTTTTGCTCTTTAACTTTTACAAATGAATATACTTTTTTCCCTGTACTTAATGTAAAACAGTAAGCTCTGCCAATTAGGCGTCACATTGCTGTAAGACAGACACTTTTCATCTCTATAAGTACAGGGCTTTTTGACGTTCAAACTATTTTCAAATATACAAAAAGAACATTTATAGCTAGTCTATAGATAGTCTGAGCCGGATAGTCAGTCCTATTCTAAGATTAAAAAATTGTCAGTTTACATTAGATTTTGGTGTTAAAGGTTAGCTGGCAATTGTCAGAATGTGGCAGTAAATATCAAAAAGCTAGTAATTCAATGAGCAAAACTCTTAAATTATATGGATCAATTTCACAAAACAACATTTACAGTGTATTTTAGCTTTGAGTATTTCTTATATCCAATAAAAATGTAAATGCATTCTACATAATTAGTATATTGCATAAGATCAATAAAAAAGGATTTTTAATACAGAAATGTCAGCCTGCCGAAAACTGTCCATGTACTACTGTACAATATCTGCACTCAGTACTTGGTTGGGGCTTTTATTGCATGATTTACTGCATTAATGCAGCATAGCATGGAGGAGATCAGTCCAGATTGACCAGCCTTCAGGTCACCTGCATTGTTAGCTCTGGTGGCTTTTTCTGGACAGTACTCCAGGGCTCTCTACAGGGTTTGGGTCAGGCCAGCTTGTCCAGGTGATGTAGGCAGGTGCTAAGTGCTCCAGGAAAGTTCTGCAGAGGGAAGCATGAAGTACTCTAAAATTACCTAGTAGATACCCACACAGTAGACCAACAGCAGCAGATGACTCGTTTCTTAGGTGAGAAGCTTCTGATATCTCTGGTAGTTTAACACAAGGAAAGCAACACCTATAGCCCATATCCTGGATACATCTGTGTGTTGTGGCTGTTAAAGCACTGACTCTCAACGTCTGCTCCACTTTCTATTGGCATGTTTGAATACAGCATTGGTAACAGTCAGCCTATTTAGCAATGACCTCTTGTGGCGTACCCTCCACATAAAGTAATCCACAAAATGTCTTCCCTATTATTGTTTAGGTCATAACATAAACTAAAGACCCTTTCTTCAATTTCTCTTCTGTGGACGGATTGGTCTGAATTTTTTGGTTTTTATTAGCTAAAAGGCATAATAATCAGAATTAACTGAAGAAAAGGCATGAAATATATTACTCTGCGTGTAATAAAAAATGTATACGTCTCACTTTTTAATGAAATAAATTAACATACTCAATGGTGTTCTTCAGATGTACCTGTAACTGTTTCATTGAATCAACTCTAAGTATTGTGCATTGGATTAGTCTGGGCAGACTGTTAAACAAACATCCCTGCTCTTATTGATCTGGGCCACAAGGTGGTGCCTTCTACTGACTTTCTCAATCTTGATCATATAATATTCACCTACTGTTTGCTCGAAATCTCCTTCCCAGTGTCTATGACTAAAAAATGCCTCCAGTGTAACTATAAGGCATCACTCTGTTTAAGTTACTGTGGTGGTTACAGTTTCACATACAGAAGCCCGGACAGAATCACATCTCAGATTAATTTGCTGTAATTGTCATCTCCTGTGTGAAACAGGAAGAAACCGGATTACTTCCTGCAGTCCTGCAGGTTATCTGATTTCACATTTTACTGTAGCATCAAAGTCATGCACACTGAGAACCTTATAAATCTGTCCAAGTGGACAGAGAGAGCTGTGCATGTTGCTTATGGCTGCTGTAGTGTAACTTCAGTGCAAAGTTCTTTGGTGATGTAATGTTATTTCATACGCTCGCTTAGTGAAAGCACTGTCTGATACTCCCAGGCCACAACTGACAACATACTGCGTGAAAACATGGAGACACAATTTCAAGCTCAGCTAAATAAAGGTTTTTCTTTTGTTACAATGGCTCATGTTTGATCATGTGATAGACAGGATGGCTGTCCCAGTTCCTTTTATCCAGAAATGTCTCTGTTTACTTTACTGAAAGACCACAATGGCTTATGGATGGTAAATATGGGAGGACGACATAGAATGCAAACCATGCAGCAGCCTAGAATAAGGAAACAAGTCTTTCTTTCTCTTTTCTTTTTTGTCATGGTTGCAGAAGCAGGCAGTTAGTTATAGAATGCTAATATAAAAAAGCAGCATTGCCAGAATAAAAGTATGTGGATGTAGGAGAATATTTGCATATCCTTTAACACAGTTATGTGTAATAAATCTTTAGGATGCCAAATGTTTGCTCTTTTACGCTAAATTCACAAACGTCACGGAAATACTGACTCAGTGAAGACAGATACAATAGAAAGATTCAGAGTCTTACTCAATAAGGTAAGGACTAACATATCAAACATCAGATATGCCACACACCCACACACACATACATGCACACACACACTATCAAATAGCCACGTGCACCAATTATGCAAGCTACAGGAGAAAATCAAATGTTGGTATATTCTGCCCTGCTTGAAATAAAGTCATGATACAAATACTTTATTTTACAGTATCCGTTTTTACAGTATGATGAAAAGCTGGAACACATCTGATTGTTTTTTTAACTGTGGTAATGTGTAATTTTTGTTGTACAAGTATTATTTCAATTAGGTTGAAATCTCTTTAAACCGAATTTTTCCTAGTATTTCGGTCCTGTCTCTGTTCAGCTGTTAAGCTACTGTTTTTAGCAAGCAGTTGATATCTTCATAAAGTTCCCTACTTTGTTAACGCTGACATTAGGGAAAGCAAAACGGTTTAACTGTTCATATAAATGCCCTGCGATGGGCTGGCGACCTGTCCAGGGTGTACCCCGCCTCTCGCCCATAGACTGCTGGAGATAGGCACCAGCTCCCCCGTGACCCACTATGGAATAAGCCGTAGAAAATGACTGACTGACTGACTGACTGACTGTTCATATAAATATTAGATTTCATCAAGATATTTGTTGTTGAATAACACAGGAGTAAATAACATCCCCTGTGGAACCCCACAGATAATTTTGGCTTCTGGAGATTTCAACCACAACCCTTACTGTATTTTATTACCATTTTATGTGATAAACCAACATGAAGTAGTATATAACTGTAAAATGGAAGGAAAAAGAACACATGTTTTTGTAAGTTTTCCCAAATACAAAGTCTGAAAAGTGTGGTGTGCTTTTTTATAGAGCACCTTTACCTTGATACTCGTAAATAGGTAGACTGATAGACAGAGTCCGCCTGTCGGTAATTTACTTTCAATATTAACCCAGCTTTTCTCTAAAACTCCAGGGAATGAGAGCAATAATCAGAAAAGCTCCCAACATGTCCATGATAATTCTGGAGGAGCTGAAAAAATCCACAGCTAGGAGAATCTGTTTATAGAACAAATTAGTAGCACATTGCACAAATTCGGCCATCATGGAAAAAAATAAGCTATTGTAAACAGAGAGCCAGACGAAACCTCATTTGCCCTTTGTGGGGAAAACACCAAACAGTGAAAACGATGCTCTGGACAGATGAGAGAAAAAGTGAACTCTTGCAAAAGACTTTGTGTGGTGGTAAACGAACACTGTGCTTCACCTGAACACAACATCCCTGCCACGAATGATGGTGGTAGCAGCAGCGTAATGCTGTGGGCATGGTTTTGTACAGCAAGGACTGGGAAGCTGGTCAGAGTTGATTGGATAAGTAACGGAGCCAAATTCTGGACTGTCCTTAAAAAAAAACCTGTTAGAGGCTGCAAGACTTCAGAATGAGGCAGAGGTCCACTTGCCAGCTAAACAACAATCTAATCATACAGCCAGAGTTAAAATGGAGAGGTTTGGATCAAGGCATGTTCATAAGTTACAATGGCTTCGGCAAAGTCCAAACCTATCTCCAGGTAAGAATCTTTACCAGAGCTTGAAAACACAGTTTTCTCCAGTCAATATGACTAAAACTGAATAATTGTGGACGTTTAAATGGGCAAAAAAAAAAAAAGTCTCTAGGTGTGGAAAGCCAATAAAAGACACAACCCCGAAGATATCTTGCTGTAGAGAAAGAAGGTTCTGTATTGACTCGGAAAAACTAAATACATACAGACCCCTCACAAGTAATTTTATTTCAAAAATTGTATTCAAGTCAAAATTATGCATGACTTTGTGTTGATCTATGATATTTTTGCAATGCATTATGCTTACTGGCTCATATAAAAGGTCTTCCAGCAGGGTAGGAAAAAATAAGGAAGGAATAACTGCATAATGACTAATTTGAAATAAAAAGCATTGTTAAATGTGTTAGTTAGTACAAAAGTTAGCTAGGTGACACTTTAGCCCAGATGTCTGTGGATGCTATGGCTAGATGTGAAACATTCGATGTTAATCTTAATTTCTTACAGTTCATAAGGATGTAAAACAATCTAGCTTGATATAAATGTTTTGGGGGAAGACAGAAGTGTATCCAAATGTCTTTAGATATTTCAACATAAAATACCAAAATGGGGAAATCTGGCTAATGCTATCTACACTTGAATACTTGAGCATGTATCACCAGAGTAAAAATGTGAATTTATCTTCAGGCTGTGCTCTTCTTGTTTTTGCATGAACAGTTAAAAGAATGCAATGGCTGAGGGGCTAAAGCAGAAAATGAAGAACCAGCACAAAATAAGTGGCTGGTTGAGTGAGGAAAGCAACAGGAAGTCTTGCAACAAAATCAGACAATAAAAAGCTAAGAATGACGGCTATAGAAAATGAGAAGGCACTATCAAAAGATTTAAGCAATATGTTAGGTTCTACCTCAGCATACGCAAATGAGTTCAGCAGGTGCAGTTTAGATATCGACCCCTGACCTAAATGTGGCAGCAGAAGGGGAAATTGTAAAAACAAATTTTCAACTGAATTAGCATTCTTTACCAGAACCTTTTTTTTCCCATTTCTTTCATGCTTTTGTTTTTAGGAGCAAATACGTCAGTTATTCAAATCCACGGTGAATGACATAGTACTTTCCACTGTGAGCTGAGCACAGACTGGTTGAACAGAGCCTTTACTGGCTGAAGACAGCCCATCATCAAAGGAGAAAACCACAAGCCTCAGGTTGTACACCTCCACGTGGGTATTTGAGCTCAGTGTTAATGGATTCATAATCACTGTTCACTTCTAACCCCATGTCTGCCATCCTGTACTAAAAGGGCTTTTTTCAGCCTCTTCTTCCCCCCTCCCAGTGTGAGTGGAAGCTCTTTAAACAGCATGTGGGTGAAGTCATTTCACGAGAGCTGTGAGCTAAAAACAAAACCGAGAACTTAGCTTAGACGACCACAGGCGTTGCCAGGAAGGCTTTCAGCTCCACCCTTTTGCGTCTCCCACACATCAAGTTTTGTTGAAGCAAACCGTTCACTTTACACACACACACACACACACACGAAACACCATAGAGGTCTCTTGACTCTGCCTTTTGCCCTTATTTGGATACATCGGGTCTTTGAGCTAAACGGAAAGTATCAGATCAGTAAATGAGGTGTTGAGTACAGGTTTTACAATGATGTCCTTGTGAGTCTATGTGAGAAAATAAAAAGAGACAATAAGATTTATCTGATCAGGCTTAACCTGTGCTTTGTCTGAAATGAAACATAGAAAAGGGAAGTAGGAACACGTTAAATGTAGAATGAACATTATCAACACATGGTTAAGCTTATGTGTAAGAGCCTGTGTTTCATAAGGCTGACAACACTTCCTCTCTCTGGCAGACTAGAAAGCAGCTATAGAAGCGAGAGCAGCTCAGTGTACTGAAAGCTTTCAATTCCTTTTACAAGGAAAGACAGCCTCACTGGTTTGACCCTATGTACTTTGGTTTTTCTGCGATACTACTGAATTTAATTTAGACTCTTTCAGTCTTTTTTCTACATAGTAACACACAGGGCCATAAAAAATATCTTCCATCTGACAGATTTGTTTCTATTTTTACTCTTTTGTCACACTGTTTTAGACCATCAAACACATTTAAAATCCGACAGAAATAACATAAGGAAATACCAAAAAATTATGATTCCATTTACAGGAAAGAAAGCTTTCTAAAGCAACCTGGTGCTATGTGGAAAAGTAAATGCCCCCTTGGCAGCAGCAACTGCCACCCAGTTTTTGGAATAACTGTTAATCAGTCATTTAAAACACGGTGGAGGATTCTCGCCTTGCTCTTCTTTGCATAATTATTTTTTAAGGCAATACAATAGCATCTCGATCAGATTTGAGTCCAGATTTTGACTAGGCAGTGGTTCCAGTGGTTCAAGCTTCAAGGTTACTATATTTGTACCCCTAAGTAGATTTGTTTTGCACTGGTTCCGAACATGATTATACACACTCTGGAAAACCAAATCTTAACATTACCAGAACCATAAGATATAGCAGTACCCAAATTGCTCAAGACTCCACAAATCAAATTAAAGGACACAGAACAGGAGAGCATGGCTTATTAATCAAGGCAAATAAATAATCAAATATACAGGGAATAAAACCAGACTAAGGAAAATAAGTAAAAGAACAAATAAAACATGATTAAAAAATGGCTGTTAATAAATACTAAAGTTAAATAAAATGTAAAATCCATACATATGAAATGAATTTAAAATTCAATTTCAGTTCATTCCAGAGCAATCCACTTACCCCGTCTGCTGTACAGGGATGAGACTAATTGTTGGGACTCTCCAGTCAGTCTGGACGACAGCCTGGAGGTGGACCTGCTGGTGTGCTTTGGATGAGTGACCTTCTGTATACTAAACTAACTGCTGGACATTTTCTCCCAGGATTATTTATGGTTCCATCAATTACAGCATGTCCTCCAGGTCCTGAAATAGCAAAGCACCATCACACTAACACCACCATGTTTGACTAATGGTATGATGCTAGTTTTATATCAGATGTTGTTCAGCGGTGGTTTTGACCTTGAAACTCCAGCATGGATGCCATTTTTTTTTTATTGTTGACTCACAAACACTGATTTTAACTAAGTTCCAGTGAGGCCAGCTGTGCTTCAGATATTTTTCTGGATTTTTTTTTTGTTCTCCTGGATGAGTTGTCAATGCAATCATGGAGTGACTTTGGATCTACACATGATGTGTTGTTTTTAATTTCTTTTAGCCCTCTTCATGTTTTCAGATGCCTTCAGAAATGTAGCGTAATTATTTTGAAACATTTCAAACATTGTAAATGTTTGAAAGAAACATAAGATAAAAATGAACAAAAACAAATAAACCATGTCACCTGAGTGTTACCCAAGAAATGACAGTTCAGAGGAAAGACTTTTGCCGGATTTTCTGTTTTGTTCATTTTGCAAGTTTTTTTTTTAATGTACTGCATTACAGAGTAAAATAAATTTCTCCAGCATATGAGGTTGAAATATTATATTAATATATATAACATTGAACACCCAGCAAACAGGTGTTAAAACCCTTAAAATAAATTCATGTGTTATTGCTGCAGGTGAGGCAGTAATTTGTGTATATTTATTCTGTAGGAGGAAAAATCCACATTAGGAAATAACTATTAACAAAATAGTGTGTGGCACATTCATTGGTACCCCTGCTGTCATAACCGTCCAACCCCCTTTCACGAGAATGACAGAACTTAATCTCCTCCTATAAAATTTGATAAGTTCAAAGCATACAGGGAGAGGAATCTTTGCAAAATCTTTCTGGATTATTCCCTGGTATGTTCTCTTTAGCTCACCTCATAACATTTTCTAAAAGGTTTAACTCTGGGAACTGGGACGGCAACATAAGCATGTTTATTTTGTCTCTGGTGAAACATTTCTGCGATGATTTGAATGTTTGTTTTGGATCATGCTTCTGCTGAAAGACTCAACAACACCCCATTTTCAGTTTACTGACAGAGTTCATCCGATTTTTCTTTCAGATCTCTTGCTGTTTCATAGTTACCCATGCAAATGGAAATAAGCCCACAGTATCACAGATCCACCACCGTAATTGGATGTGGCTATGAGGTCTTTTTCAATGTATTTATCCTTTGTTTGATACCTGCCCCACCAGCCCCAGAAAAAGCTTTTTGTCCCATATCACTCCCAAACAATCAGTTGGCAGAACTACCTATACTCCTTTCTATGTGTGGTGGTAAATAAAAAATAATCCTTTAGTTATATTTACTCTAAAGGGATTGTTAGGGGTGCCAATGACAATGCCACAGGTTATTTGGTTAAAAATAAGTGTACTGGATAGTGTAAGCTTATGCAACTGCAATAAAAGATTCATTTATTTTTACACATATTAACCAGAAATACCAACAAATGTGGCCAGCACTGTATCCATATCTCCTCCTTTTTTCCCATTGGTTCCTCTGTTCAACCCCTTTTATGAGCAACTCAATTCAGTTTGTGAGCTTCTAGATCCAGGAGAGACCAGAGTGGTTCGGTGGTGTCGACACCCAACTGTAGCTTCATGGGGGTTGGGAGCAGGGAGTGGAAGTGGCTGACAGCCCAGATAAGGTCTATCTGGAGAGGCAGCATTGGGTTGGGAAAGCATTGCTCCACTGGTCACATTAGGAACAGGGATAACTTCCTAACTGGCAAATCTATGGATGACTGAACACAGGCAAGACATGTTCCACATGAAGACTAATGTATTCTTCTGTCATAGGTTGGCTAAGTCACAAAGATAAGACGCAGAACGGGGTCAAGAGGCTGGAGATTGAAAAGCTAATACCATGCCCTTTAAAGTATTCATGCCCTCTAAAATTTTCCCAAATTTGTCACATTATTATCTCAGATTTCATGTATTCTATGGGTATTTTTATGTGGTAGGCCAACACAAAGTAGAGCATGATTGCGAAGTGGTGGAAAAATTATATGTGGTTTTTAAAATCTTTTACAAATAAGGAAATCTGAAAAGTGTGGCATACACTTATATTAAATTTGTAGTCAATACCTGGTAGAACCACCTTTCACTGTGTTTCCAGCTGCAAGATGATGTGTTTATTCTGTTTACTAATTAAATGACTTCTGAAGACAGTTTGTTGTATTGGGTTTTTTATAAGCTGTGTCAGATTAAAGAGGATAAATACAAATGGGGTATGAACACAAAACATTCCTCAGAATAAAATTCCAAAAAGTTTTGCCCTACTAATTAGGTGACTTTTGAAAGCAACGAGTCTCAGTTGATTTTTAAGGGGTCTCAGAGGAAAGGGGCTTGGATAAAAATGTGCTCCACCTTTATCAGATTCTTATTTGTAACAAAATCTAAAAACCATGTCTCCTTTTGTTTCTGCTTGACAATTACACACTAATTAGCTTTGGTCTATCGCCTAAAATCCCAACGAAATACACTAAACATTATGGTTGATGTGAGAGAAAATGAAAAGAGAAGATTCAAAGACTATGAATTATTTTGCAAGACACTGTGTGGTTTAAAAAGAATGAACATTGATGTTCATTATTCTTTCTATAATAAACCTGTTTTTATTTGTTACTTTGGCACTGAGAGAGTTTCATTTTACAATATACAGACATTTTACTACAGTTAGAAGGCGGTAGAAACTGCTGGTTAGCTTTAATAGAAACATTTTGTGTTTGTTTTTGCTCTTTTCCATTATTTAATATTTAGCGAGTATTTTGTGGGGTAAACAGTTTAACAAGTAAAACAAAAAAATTATAATACATTTTTTGGAGCCAAAGAAAGAGACAGGAAACTGTTTTCTACTTTTAGGTTTAGCAGAGGCTACCAGCTAGCTTAAGTTAGCCATAAAAGCATTCTGCTAGTTTATGAGTTTCCCTTTCTATCTGTTGCAACACAAATATAGAATAAGGATAACTTTAGTTTTGCATTTTAATATTTTTTTTAAGAAGAAAGGCCCAGTGGTCACAGGATTAAGCTAAATAATCAATTCTGTGGACAATTCACCTCAGAACTTCCTGGCATGTAGCATAGAGACGATTTACTACCATCAAGGTATTTATATATCCCCTTATTATTATTATACTGCTAACTGATATAACTAATATTTTTGTATATCAGTTAAATATTTCCACTTGGCAAGTGTATAACAACCATATATCTTCCTTTCTATTTCTTAACCTCAAGAATGAAGTTCTGTGTTAAACAAAAGGACAATCATTCATAACCCTACAGTTATAATTATTGTTCTTGTTGTTGAATATTTTTATGTTGTCATTCAATAATTTAAGGCAGTTTAACTGTGCAAAGGCATCTTATTGTTGCAGTGTCTTTATATGTATTAACTATCTAGGTTTTAAGTAGGTTGCTGCTGTGGTTGTAACATTAATGGAGTTCACTGGAAAAAACAAAGTTTTCTGGTAAAATGTGACAGTGTAGCATAGGGAGAACACACTCAGAATAAAGCATGGGCTGGTAGGAGATTCTTCTGGCAAGATGACCTCAAGTAAAAATGCCCCAGCTTCATGGTTTATACAGAAACATTTTAAACTCAATGATTAGCCTGATATAATGTAATTAAAACTGAATTGCAACAATTATTCCGAATGTGGCTAAAATATAGTGTATTTATAATGTCGGCTCTGGTAGCTAGCCTGCAGTCACCTGATTGACACACAGACTGCTCATAGCTTGTCAATTGTGGTGTTAATTGTGGTGTAAAGCTGCTCCTTTTAAGAAAATTATGTTCTATATTAAAATAAGAAAAGCAACAATTAGTTTTATTTATGCTAAAATAATAAAATATATGTATTGTTACAACAACAGAATTATAAGTTATGACATTTATTTATTGTTATTTTCATTTTGACACAACTTATAATAAGGCTAAACATACTAAATTGAGAAAACCTCTTTAAAGAACTTTTTGCAAAGAATACTATCCCAAATTTAGCCTTTCTGCTCTTTATAGAATGAGAAGTGTTTTAGAAGCTGCTATGAATTGGTTAATTAGTTGGGTTATCTGCTCTGGTAGAGCCTGCAGTCAGCTGCTTAACAGACACATTGCTTGAAGCCTGCCAAATGTAGTTTTAAACCAGCAGCTCCCGCAGTTTCCACACACTTTTACAAAACCAAAAATATTTCCTGACAGCCACAAGCTTTGCTGTAAGACAGGTAAAAGTGTGGAAGCCCTGTCTTCAGCCAGCTGACTGGCAGTGGACTCCAACCAGGAGTCCACTGCCAGTCACTCTAACTGTGGTCACTGTCACACTTTTTGGGTGATCTAACTGAAAGGACTTTAAATAATAGGACCACAGAAGGAAAATGTATGTGGTTTTGAACATTTTGAACAACTTTAGTATAGCTTGATACAGGTAACAAGCCTATACTTACTCAGATTATTAACTAGTAATGAAGATCACTCAGATAGCTCATACTTCACAGATAATCTTGCTAAAATGGCAGTTGTGTGGCCAGGGGGACTCACTGGACTCCACACCTGCGGGGTCTGGATGATTAAAAAAACATTTACAGTTTTAAGAATTAACAGTGTTGGGGCCAATTGAAACCTGTGGCCTTTCACTACTGAAAACCGACAGGAAGCTAAGGTTAATCTTTGTATAAACAAGACACTGTGTGAAGATTGCCTAATCAGCAAAAGAAGGACCTACACATTTTGTTGGCATCCAAAAAGTACATGAATTGCCAAATTACAGGAAGCACAGGTAATAATCCAGTATACCCGGTTTTAGGAGGGTATTACATCAAGCTACTCATGAAGCTCAGAACAAAGACAGTGCTGCTCTAATGAAGGCAGCCATTTTCAAGTGAAGGAGTGCTAGATTATAATCTCTTCACAGGAAATGCTCCACCAACCCTAACTGCACCACTGCAGTGTCTTACTCCTGCAGAATTTTGAGCTAGGATCCTCAGGACACCTAATATTAAATATACAGTATGTAGCACACAGGGACATACAGCAATAAATCATTAACCTGAACATTTAATGTTCACATAAATTGGAGAGTCTCTTATGTTCACCTGTGAGAATAAAATGGCTGTGTTGTTATATGTTTCCCCTTTATTCAGAGCTTATTGCTAAATTTCAGGCTGCACGGTGCTGAGGATGATATGGTAAGATATGAGCCCCAAACCTAAACTGACATGGGAAAAAAATATGACTTTGCTAATAATTTATTTTTTCTTACAAAAAACGTCGAATGTTGTAGTGGTTGCAGTTTTCTTAGCTGCTATTGGCTTTTTTCAAAAAGGAAAAAAAAATAACGGCGCTTGCAGAGAGGCAAAGAGAGGGCCGGAAGAGCAGAAAGAGAGCGCCTGTGACTGTTAAACCTCTTCCTGTGGTTGCATCACGTGGCCGTGAAGGGTTCAAAAGGAGAGAGCTTCTTCTTCTTCATCCACTCCTTGGACAGACAGAAGACACCTGCGTGACTGGTGGAGGATCGTCACTTTGAGCGCAGACAAAATGAAAAAAAAAAAAAAAAAACGAGAAAGGTTGAGGTAAAGTATGAGGAACGATGCTGTCTTTTTATTTATCGATTTCATTGGGATGAGATGGTAGAAATTTATTATCTTTAAAATATGTTTTTTTTTCTGCTTTGTTACATAATAACTTTTGTATTTAAAAAAAAAAGTCTTTTCATCTGTCTTTTCTGAAGCCTATTTAGGTTTTATACTAAGAAAGCATTTAAAAGTGAACATTTTGCTTTGATAAGTTATATTTCACAACTAAATGTATCTTTATGATCACTGCAGTTGGCTTAGTTTCTGAGCCTATAATCTCATATCTTGAGACTCTTTACCGTACTTTGAGTAACTTCTGAGTTAACTAAGTGGCTCAGACAGAAAGGCTTACTCATGTTTAGCAAAATGGCTTCCTTGAGATAGCGCTCCCTCTGGTACTTTGCTTCTGATATTTGAGTTAAAACTGCTCTAAAGCTGAAAACGACGGGTGGGGTCCTCGGGCTGGTTTTGGCTAATGTTTTCTTTGTCTTTTCTGTAGTTTGAAATGTTAGCAACTGATTCAATTGCACCTGTATCACTATCAGTAGACGTAGACGATGTATGCAAATGTTATAAGCTAAATCAGGAAGTGAACATTTTCTGGTTTCACATTGAAGCAGTTGAGCCGTGAGGTTACAGGCTGCCAGACATGAGAGGATGGGGGTTGGCTGCGTACTCGGTGCAGCTGCAGGAGCGGGTACAGGTGCAGAAGAAGAGAAAAGCGGCAGCAGACTGAAGACCAGAGAGGAGTTCTGGATGTACAGTGCAGTCATCCATAAAGTAGAAAGCACTACTAAACTCCTCATCACAGTGTAGTGTTTCCTACTTTATGGATGAGTGTACTGTTGGCTTCAGGGAGAGCCAAGGCCCGGCATGGCGCCATGCGCAGGAAGTTGGAGACAGAAAAGAGGAAGTTGCTTTGTCTCGCGGGGCCACACGTTACCCAGAGTGTTGCAGCAGTCGGTTCACATGGGCAGAGTGTGGCGCCGAGCAGAGTCAGCTCCTCTTTCTCCACTCTATGATCACCTGTTTGGAAAAATGTGCGCAGTAAACTATGTATAATCTGCATGCTGTAAAATAATAAAGATAAAGTGAAAGAATATTCGGTTTCACCTTTGTGTTTTTACTGTTTTTCAAACAAGACCACCTAATTTTTTTCTGTGAAAATATACATATTTTATTTCAGTAAAAAAGATCCATATTGAAAGAATTCACCACATTTTCAAGTCAAGAAGTCCTGTTTGTACTACAGCTTCAATTAATAGTCCTCCAACAACACTGCTTGGACATGCAAAAAACAAAAAAAGAGCAAAATAAAATCTGAAAAACAATATTGTCAAACTATATACAGATGCGCTTTCAGAAAGGGTAATAAAAAGAAGAAGAATATATAAAAAGGTTCATCTTACAGTGGTTTCAAACAATGAATGTAGATAAGGAAAGACACAGAATGATTTTCTGCAATGTATGAAAATAATGAAAATGAATCATATGTCCCAACCGTTAATTACAGTAAATGTACACAGCTCCTGCAGCTTCTTTCCCACTGCATCCACAGGCTGCAGCTTTAATACTGTAGAAAAGTCTGCCAAGACAATTGAAACGTAACAGCAACATAAATAAGGCCAAACATGGGTTGAATATGCATGCAAACATCCTGTAAACAACATATTAAGACTAAACAAGGTCTTCGTGTAAGGCTAGATATGATCATCTGAGCTAAAACACTATCTACATGGGTCTCAGCCCGACCCAGTCAGCAGAGGAGCCTCTGTTGCTACGCAGCACATAGACTGGTGCATTAAAGGCCGTCAAATACATTACAACTATCTGCTGTACATTTCGGCAACTTTGTAGCGTCCACCCCTTGTTAAAACACAAAGAAGAAAAACACACATGAAAGAAAGCATACAGTACTGCCTCTGGCTTGCATCTATCCCGGCTATTCAACATCTAAAGTGTCTTTGAAAAACCACCCTCTGTTTTATTCTTGGCATCATCGTGCTCCCTTTATAAAACCGTAATTAATTGAAAGATTCACAAAGAAAGAAAATTAAATATTTGCAAACAACATAAGAAAAAAAAAACCTAAAACCAGTCTGGTGAATCTCCCTCATGCTGCTGGGAATGTTAGGTGTCTCATAACTGTGGTAAAAAGCAAAGCACCGAACATTTGGCATATTCTGCAAATTTATGACAGCCAGAATTAACAGGTGCCCAAGCACTGAAAAGAACCTACCAATGAAAACCTGAGGAGCTGCCTAACAGCCCTTTGCAGCAGAGACGGAGAGAAGAAAATTAGAATGCGTGTAGCAGGTGAAAAAGGCCTGCTCCACACATCTGCACCCAAACTGAGCACGTATACTAGAGCTGTAATTTTAATAAAGTGGTAATAAGCACTACATAAATAACACACAGCATTATGTATTGCTAAAGTCTAACTAGTCAGCATTGCTAAACTACTCTCTGGTGTTCTGGTGCAAATGAATTGACAGAAATACTAACTACACTGCATATGCTAATAAGTAACATTTATGCTGTAACACTGCAAGCTGAACTTCATTATAGTCCTAATATGGAGGGGAAAGAGAAGATATGGTTAAAACTTATTGCAGAGTCTATGACAGTACAGCAATGCCACAAGCCTTTAGTGCAAACGCTCTGCTTGAATGCAGATCCAGGAAGTGATGTTCCTGTAAGGTGTCTAACATAAAAAACATCCTACATTCAAATCAGAATGAATCTCCAATGACTGACAGACTGCTCACTGTCGCTCAAATCGCTCTCTTTCCTTTGCTATTTGGAGAGGAATTAAGAAGAATTAAGAATTCTATAGACACACAACAAATGCCCCCCTTGAAAAAGTTGATGTGTAAAAGAAGTAAAACTAGACGTATCTTTTATTGCAGTAACATGACCTCACAGTGACAACGTTTAAAAAAGAAAATCACCTATCACTGTAGGTACATATGAACATATGAACTGATTGTTTGGGATAGCTGCCAAAAAAATTTTTTTTGTCCTGCCATCACAAACGCATAAACAGTTTGCTTAACTCCGCTGTGGAAAGAGATCTCATGTCTGCTGTTAGGTGTGGTGAAGGATTTCTGATGCTGTGGGCCTGTTTCTCTTGCAAAAGCCCTGGGTTCTTTGTTAGTGTGAATGGCACCATGAACTCTTTGAAATGCCAGATTATACATAAAAAATCAGGTGACAACATATGGCCAACAGAGAAATGGTTAACCAGGCACAAATCAGACCTTGCATGGCCACTGCAGCCCCCAGACCTAAAGCCTAAAGAAAACATGAGGGGTGAGCTGAAGAGAAAAGAAGAGAGGACCCAGGACTTTGGCTAATTTATGGGTATAATGGTTGAACATCCATCTCTCTGCATGTTCCCACATTGTGTAATGTTATAGAGCAGACTAACTGTTGTCCTTTTAGCAAAAGAGGGATTACATAAAGTAATAAAGGCAGGGGTACCAACAATTATAAAATGGGGGATTTTGTTACAATTAATTCTTCAAATGAGATTTCAGTGTAATAGAAGTACTCAAATTAAAAGTTGGATTTTATATTTGTTAGTGTGAGAATATGCTGCTGCAATAAAAGCTGAACTGTATTTTAAGACTTTTTACACATCTTAAACTGGGGTGCCCACTTATATGTCTGTGTCTGTACACACACTAGAGGCTGCTAGAGGATGTTTGCCCCCACAAAGCTGCTGGACCCAATAATTACTGGACTGGCTACCAACACGGTGGTTTTAGGAAAACAAACATAAATTAAACATGACATGCTCTCACATTCATTCACGCTGAACAATCAGGACCACCAAATTAGCATCAGGGAGCCTCGCTGTCTGTAACAGCTCTAAGCTAACTGGTTACCTTCTGGCTCTGATGCTACTGCTTGCCCAGTGCTAACAAATACAAATAAATATGATTTTGTACAAAGTAATACATGGGGAGAACAGACATAATATAACTACATCCTGTCAGGATGGATAGTGCATTCTTAACAGCCACACAGAAGAAGAGCAACACACTGCTTCTGTCTGTTGGCTTTAAATAAATAAGGTGGCAAAAGCAGATAAGCATTAAAGCTGTTTGAGTCTAGGTGACGCCTGCTCTCCTAATCAAAACTGCTCAGCTTTAAATAGGTCAAAATAATTCTTACATGTTGGTCTATTATTGCTTTGTCTTTTAACTGTCTGATAAGTTAATAAAGCAGAAGAATTTGGAAGAAATATTTGCGAACATGGACAGGTACATGCTGTGTTTCCAAGTCCTCATTGTTTACCAGCTGGTCTAAGGCTAATGTATAATTACTGACAGTTAAAGCATCAGCTAGTTGCAAACAGCATTGATTACCGAATGAGACTAACAGTACAGACAGAGAAAGTGCTTTAAATGTGAAATGAGTTTCCAGAGTCTTATTCTTTTTTGCTGGATCCCAGCTTTTTGAACAGTTTCTTGCCTTTGGAGAAAAAGCCTTTCTTCTTCTTGGCCTGCACAGCGGACTCTGTTGGTGCTGGGCTGTCTGAAGGAGAGCAGCACACCTCCACTGCAGCGGGATGCGGGGCAGGGGCCAGGCTGGAGGCCGGACTCGCTGTGACTTCCAGCTGGGGTTGCAAGTCTGTATGCTCTGCCCTGTTTGGGTTAAATGGATCAGCTGGGGGGTGCAAAGCTTCGTCTAGAGCTGAGGGGCCCAAATCTTGTGGCTCTGAAGAGGGCGTGCAAGTATTCTAGAGGAGGTAAAGCAAAGTTTTAGAATATGAGATGTATACTGTAAACAATATCTGAAGCTAACAAAAGCAATGCGTCATTACTGTTTGTACTCTACTTCTGGAGGGAATAATGTTTAAAACAAACTTTAAAGAGGGAGGGTTTCATTTGTGCTTCAATAAGCCTGGATAAGATGAGTTGGAGGAGAATGCTATGTGAAAAAGCTGTGAGGAATAGAAGCTCAACTACAGAGGAGGCTATAAAGAGCAGGTGACCAGGATTCAAAGGTGCTGACCAACCAAAAACACTTACGATCAAGTCTCAAAGTGAACAGATCGTTTTTGCTTCTGCAAAAGGCCATGCAGGACACATTTGGACAGAGGAGATGTAACAGGCAGAATTAGACAGAACAGGAAAACAGAAATCATGCAAATTGACAAAGAGAACCTAGGGTCCAAAGAACATTTTGATGTTACTGATTTGAAAGATGGCAACAAAAATGTAATCTTTACAAATGTACCTGTTAAATGGACAGATGGACTTAATTACCTGTGATTCTTTCCTGGGTTCTGGTGCCGACTGCGCACCAGAACTGATTGATTCTGGAGGAGGTTCATCTGGGAGGGCTTGCAGGAAGTTGGAGGGCACCAAGCCTCTGTGCCCATTCAACTCTCCCTAAAGATTTGATGAAAAAGCCAGATTTCAATCTTTATACTGTTCATTTTATTATGGAGCTACACCATATCAGGAAAATGCTTAATGACGATATCAATACTTTTTCTTCTGTATGATTACACAATGTCCCCAGCACTCTCCAAGAGCTGTAACACCTCAGGCCAGATTCCATAAAGTGCATTCACTTATAAATGTAACTATCACAATATATGTCAAATATACTATGTACAGTGCCCCCTAAAAGTTTTCACACCCCTTGAACCTTTTCACATTTTGTCACCCACAATCGCCAACATTTTTGGGTGGGATTTTATGTGACAGACCAACACAAAGCTGTGGATAAATCTGAAGTGAAAGGAAAAGTTTTGCAAAATAGGAATCTGAAAAGTGTGATAAGTTGTCTCAACAACTCTGAGCAGTTTCCATGTCCCTGCTGAAGAAAAACAGGATGATGATGCCACCAGTTTTACAGTAAGAATGTTTTCCTCCACATAGCATTTTGCATGTTGGCCAAAAGGTTCTATTTTGGTCTCATCTGACCAGAACACCTTCTTGGTGTCTCCCAGATGGCTTTTGGTGAACCGCAAACTGGACTTCTTATGGGTTTCTTTCAACAATGGCTCTCTTATTCCCACTCTTATGAAGACCAGAATAGCTGAGTGCACAAGTAATGTTGTAATGTTATCTCTGAGGCTCCTCCAGAGGTACCATGGACTTCTGGGCCGCTTCTCTGATTAATGCTCTCCTTGCCCGGCCTTTACGTTTAGGTGGATGGCCATGGTTTGGTAGGTTTTGTAGCTGCGCAAAACCTTTTCTTTTTCTTGTCACATGATGGATTGAACAATTGTGAGATGTTCACAATCTGTAATATTGTTTCATAATCTAACCCTGTTTTACATTTCTCCCCAATTTCTACTTTGTGCTGGTAGATGAAGTGGAGGGAAAACGATACGTGGTTTTCAAAATCTTTCACAAATAAAAGTCTAAAAAGTGTGGATTACATTTGTATGGAACATGTAGTCAGTACCTTATAGAACCACCTTTCACTGTGATTCTAGCCGCAGGGTGCTGTGTTTAGAGTGATGACTTCTCCGTAACTTCCTCCCTGACCTGTCTGCTGCGTTCCTTAGTCTTCATGATGATGTTTGTTCACTAATGTTCTCTAACAAACCTCCGAGGCCTTCAGAGAAAGCTGGATTAATGCTAAGAAGAACTCTGTTGACTAATTAGGTGACTTCTGAAGGCAATTTGTTGCACTGGATTTTATTCAGATGTGTCAGATTAAAGGGGATGAATATAAAAGCATGCCTCACTTTTCAGATTTTATTTGCAAAAGGAATAATAAAAAACATATATATGCCTTCCACTTCACAATTATGCACTACTCTGCATTTGTCACATAAAATCACAATCCCAAATCCTCCAGCCTGAACTACAACAAAAATACCAAATGAATGCTGCAAGTGCATTTCTCAGTAAAATAAAATAAATTAAAAAGATAAAATGAAAAAATAAATGAGAGAAGCAATAAATAAATTAGCATCCAAATTTTAGACAGAAATGTAATTTAAGACCTGTTATGGCAAATCTGGATGCATTTAGGACTTTTTAAGGCCTAAAACTAAGGTTATTAAATGTAAGATTATTTTAATGAATTTTTAAGACTCCACAGAAACCCCGAGATCATATGCATTACATAAAACTGCAAGTCAAGCATCAATTAAACTTTAAGATTGTCTTATTTATAAAATATTACAGCTAGAGTGGAACTATTGGGCATTTTCTTTTGCACAAATGCTTACACAATTCTCTTAGATGTTGTACAACTTCCTTTTGCATTTTTTATTTGCAACAACAGGTTCAGGTTCTAGAGGAGCTAAAGCTAAAAAGTTAACAAGAAATGGCTTAAAAAGTTCATAATCTTGAAACCTACGTAAAAGAAACCATCTTCATCCATGTCACCAAACACGTGTATGATGTCTCCTGCACTGAAAGTCAGCTCAGCCTGAACAGAGTTTAAACAGAAAAGGTTCACTATTACAGAATATTTCATGCAAATAGCACAGAAAGCTAAAGTTCATGTGCAGGTTAAACCTCTATATCAGTGTTCGGGGAGCTCTCTCGTGGATCGTAGTCAAAGACGGCGATCATCCTTCGAGCTCCTGAGGCCGGTTTTGCTACACCTGCAGGACCAGCACTTTGGCTGGGATCTGTGGGGCAAACAGTTAAATCAGATCTGTTCTCCAGCAGAAAGAGGCAAAAATAAAAATCTGTCCCCCCATAAACAGGCAGCTCTGTTTCTTCATGCTGAACTCTCAGCGTCATGCTATGCTGAGGAAAATTCACATCACTGCGCAATTCAAAACAGGAAGGAAGAAGAAGTTAGTAATTATTGTTATGAAAGGATATGTAAATGCCTGAGTTGGCATCATTATCAAGTTAGATCAAACGTTTGACAGGTGATGATCACAAACAGAACAGCTGATGATTTAAGCATGCCACTTCAACTGGGAAATGAAGAATTAGGAAGAACTACTTGATATTACCAACACACACCCACTCACACCTAAGAGAAATTTAGAGCAATCAATTAAGCTAACAGTCATTATTTTGGACTGTGGGAAAAAAACGGAGTACCCAGAGAGAACCCAGGCATGCATGGGGAGAACATGCAAACTACATGCAGAAAGACCCCAGGACAGGATTCAAACCCAGGACCTTCTTGCTGCACGGCAACAGTGCTACCAACTGTGCTACGGCGCACGCCTAGTTGGTTATCTCACTACTGAAAATGGTTTGTGAAACACGCTTTGCATTTTCTGAACGTCGGGATCAAGCAGTCCATAGTAAAGATGGGCGAATCTGAGTGTTTCCTTTTGCCCTCAACAGCAGAAAAAATTAGCAGAATGAGAAAAAGATATATGTCAAACATCTGCAGGTGAAACATGCTGTCACCCAGTGCACTCTGAAACACCTCATCATGCAAGCGCAAAAGAGCTGACAACAAACCTTGACTTGAGGAGTCTATGTTCTCCTCCCAGAGTGCTGCAGACTCCACTGGAAAAACATGAGGCGCGGAGGAGAGAACGTAAGCAACACTACAGAATCATTTGAGAGCTTGAGAGAATAATGCTGCCTGATGTTACACCAGCTTCACACAGAGAGTGACGGATGAAAACAGCCGGATGCTTGATTGGTTACCGCTGCTGACTTTACTGCAGCACTTTCTTTTGCTTATGGCCATTAACTCAAATTTGTTGAGTGGAGAGCTGACCATCAAAGTTAAATGAGTAATCTTGCTAACAGGTGGTTATTATGACCAATAAAAGCTGTCAAATGTTAAAGCTTAAATGACAGAAGGAAAAGACAACATGGAGCATTCATACCCCTTTGAAGTTTTCCACATCTATTCACGTTACAACCACAAACATCCACATTTTATTTGATTTAATGAGACAGACTACCTACAAACACTGCATAACAGTAAAGTAGAAGGAAAAGGATACATGGTTTTCAAATTCTGTTACAGATAAAAATCTAAAAAGTGTGGGACGCATTTATGTTTAGCTCCTCTGAGTCAGCTTCACTGCATTTACAGCTGCACGTCTTTAGGGTCATTTCTCTAGCAGCTTTGCACTTCTCAAGACTTAAAGTTTTCCCCATTCTTCTTGCTAAAAAGTTCAAGCTCACTCAAATTGGATGGAGTGTGAACAGTAGTTTTCAAGTTTCACAACAGATTCTCAATTGGATTTAGGTCTGGACTTTGAATAGGCCATTCTAATCCATTATCAATATTTCCATCAACTTGGACCAGTTTCACTGTCCCTGCTGAGTAGAGAATAGCATCTCCATAGCATGATGTGCCTACCACCATGCTCACAGTGGGATGGTTAGCTCAGGGTTATGTGGAGTGTTATTTTCACCACACGTTGTGTTTTTAAGTTGGCAAAGGAGTTAATTTATGGTCTCATCCAACCGGAGCACCACATGTTTGCTACAAACAGAACTTAGTATGGCTTTCTTCTAGTCACTTTTCCAAAATAGCCAGATTAGTGGAGAGCACAACTAATTGTTTTCATACTGGCAGATTTTCCCACCTGAGATGTGAGGGATCTCTGCAGCTCCTCCTGATTTACCATGGGACCCTGCTTTCTTTGATTAATGCTCTCCTCGCTCAGGCTGTTGGTTTAAGTGGATGGCTATGTCTTAGTCGGTTTGCAGTTTTGCCATATTGCTGATCTTGTTCAACAACTAAACTCTGCGTTAAAGTTCTCCAGAGCTTCCTCCCTGACCGGTCTGCTGTGTTCCTTGATCTTCTTGTTACTGTTTGTTCAGAGTAAATAAGGCACAGATGGACCCTCGTTACTATTTAGGCGATTTCTAAAGGAAAAAGGATGCAAGTGATATCATTTCGGGGTATCGGGTAAAAGGGGCTGGACAGAAATGCACAAAGACACTTTTCAGATTTCTATTTGTACAAGTCAATGTATCATTTTCCTTAGTGTGTTTACTTTTATATGTTGTCATAGAAGCCATGATGAAGTTATCACCTTCTGCTGCATCCCACCTTGTCTGTGTGAAGCTGGCCTTAAAAGATGTCAGAGTGAGTTAACACAAAGTTTGCAGATGGTGATCAGAGAGCATGAATCAGTGATTATGAAATTGCTTTACAGCAGAGAAGCGGGACAATTGAAATGTTCTGGGGGCGTATCACTTAATCAGCAACACTGTGACATCCTGCTGTTGTATCTGTTACATATTACATGACAGGACTGAGCTGGTTTCAACATCCACGTAATTTATGTGTCTGACTTAGAAGCACCCAAAACAGTGTAACACAAGGTGCTAAATATACTAATATTTGCCCTAAATACTGGGAAGCTGAATGATTTTATGGCCATTTTAGCTGTTTTCAAAATCCTTTACAGTGGCTGAGTGATAATCAACAACTGAAAGAAATAAGTCTAATGTGAAAAAGACAGAAAGAAGCAAACCAGAGAGAAGAAGAAAGGAGAGGTGGGAAGCCGCAATCTGCAGCGAGACACACCTTTCTTGGATCGTCTAGGTTTCGGCGGTGGAACAGGGCGACGCGGAAGCTGTGCATATGTGCGAGTGCCTTAATGAAGTTTTAGAGGCCAGGAACAATAATAGAAATGAAACCAAAAAAAAAAAAAAAGAAACACACAGATGTAATTTTTTCAAAGGAGCAGCCCAGACAAAGCTGACAATGAAAAGCCAGCGAAAAGCGATATAAACAGTGACAACTGGTGAGCAGCAGACACAGCAGTGAGAACAAGTGGAAGTGAAAAGGTTAAATCATCCGCAAGTACCGCTCTGGGTAGAAAGCAGGAAACAGAAGCAAAGTGTTAGCTTGATTTTGCAGTGTTGCTTTCGACCATTCACCACAAACAGACACTCTGACTAATTTAGTCTAATAAAAGAAAGGCCAGAATATTTTAATGACAACTTTGCTCTTTCCAATTACTGGTAAAACATTTAAAAGCATTAAATAAGTTCATCTTTAAATGCATTAACATAATCTCACACTGAAAAAATTCTGAAAAATCAACAAAGGGATCTCTGACCATTCCTTTTAGCCCAATCTCTATAGATCTGGGGTCTGAACCTCCAGTCTTCAGAGGCCAGTGTCCCTGGTCCAACACACCTGATTCAAATGGCTCAACTATGATCTCAGCCAGCAATCAGGTTCTACAGAGTCCTGCTAATGACCTCATTGATTGATTCAGGCGTGCTGGAGCAGACACTGGTCCCCTGAGAACCAGAGTTTGAAACCCTTCCTCTAGATCGTCCGCAGTCCTGGGTCCCTATCTTATGCTTTCTTCTCTTTACTTCATCCCAGAGGCGTTCTAGAGGGTTTATATGCGGGGACTGAGATGAAGATGAAAGAAAGCTTTACCACATTTTCAAGCTACTGTTCAGTCTCATCTCTCCAAAGAACATGGTTCACGTAAAAGTTTTATAGAATTATATAGAGTTTGACTTTAGAGAACTCACGTTTATTTTTGTGATGGTATGTCCTGAAACGAGTGGTTGACATGTAGATTTGATGAACTGGTTGTTATAGAGACTCTGCAACCTCAAGATGCCACTCTTGGCTGCAGTTATAAAACAGAGAAACATAAAACCTTGCAGGGCAATGTTTCACGCACAACTCTGGTTGTACAAAAATGAATCCACGCAAACTTATGAACTGCCGTGAAAAGGTGCGGGTGCCATGCAAACTTTATCAGTCGACAGGAACGACTTCAGAGACCCAAAGTCCCCTAAGTACACGGAATTATGACTCCATTCAATTTCATCAAACCCAATATTTTTCATGAGTTTGAGCTTTTATTGCTGAACCCCATTTAGCCTCATAAAATAACGCAACACACCTCAAAAAATGATGAAAACAACCTCATTCGGAGGTCATCTGTAAATTTTGTCTGTTTTTATCACGTGTAGATGTAAATGTGCATCGGTGTGAGCGCTGAGGAGCATAAAATGTATGTGAATCATCTAAGGGACACTTTCATTCTGAAAAGAAAACCCAAACAAGTCAGCTGTGATGATTCAAAAGGTGGACAAGGTGTGGACAATCCACACACGTCCGTGTGTCGCTGGCACCGGTTCAAGTCCTCACTACGCTGCGGTCCTTTCAACTGGTCGGGTATTTAAGTCATCCCTGAGCAGTGCCATGCCAGCCATATGAGACGGCCTCATCTGTATGTTGCTCAGATAAATAAAATTCCCCTAAACTGTGGCTCTCATTTGCAGTGAGGAGCCGATTTCCGAATGTAATCAGAGCTATGACTGCACTCATATTGCTATAAGGGCCCCATTGGTAAGTGACTATGCATTTGTGAAAAGAAAGCTTTCCGGGATTAATGCTAATTTGCATATGTATTTCAGGGCCTGGATCAGGCGTGAGGCCCTGGTGATTTCCTTCCTTTCCTTACCATCATACTCACAGTGCATGGTGGCAAGATAAACCCGGGTCTAAGTATAGCTTTGTTTGCCGCACTTCCATTTATTTTAGGCTTCATCATTTATGCTTTTATTGTAAATATGAGCAAGTTTAGGTGAGTAGCTGTTTTCTAATTGGCATGCCTGCAGGTGAAGCAGGCTTGAATGGCATGTTGGCTCATCTTTCCCGCTTTTAAAATGGCTGAGGGCAATAGGCCGCTTGGGCACAATCTATTTATACCCCAGGGAAACAGGAAGTAACAGATTAGTAAAGAGTCATTGGCATTCAGAAACACAAGACTAGTATCCATACTAGTAAACTTTACAAAGTTGTAAAGTACATTTATTACCTTTCTTTTACAGGAAGTGTTAGGAGTGCTAATATTTTTGGCAAAGGTGATTATTTCAAAAACAGGATTTTTCCTCAATGACTAAATGTATTAAAATTAATAGCTGGATTATTCTAACATTTTCATAGTGAGATTTTACTACTGCAATAAAAGATGAATTTATTTATTTCTTTCTATAAATCTTTATCCAGAGTGAAAGTAACTCTGGAGGGCATCGTTTATGCCAGATTTCTTCCTCATTCTGAAATATTTGTGCAGCCATTTTCACTTATCACTTCAACATGGAAAGCAGTGACTTTATGGAACATTATTACAGTCGAAACATTACAATGTAACAGTCATAAAACCAGACTTCAGCACGTTGTCACATACCAATCTTCTCCATAGAGGTAGCTGTGGACAAGAAGCCCTGCTGCAGTAGCTGCTGCTGGGTCTCTTCATCCTCCACCTGGATCTCAGACACCATGTTACACGGAACGTAGCCCAGACGGCCACCTGACTCCCCCCGGTAGAATCCGTCGGGGTCTTTGTCTCCGTAAACCTAGGTTGAAGAGGATGAAATAGGATCTGCAGTAATATGCTATATTAGACTTACTTTGAATGTTCAGAAACTGTGGAGGGACTGAGGAAACTCAAAGGATGCACAATTACTTTGATGATCTGTCCTTCACTAAATGGCAGCTCCTCCTCAGCAGCATCAGGATTGGGTGACATAGTGACAGGGTCATATGGAAAAAGGGCCACAAAGATGCGTACGCCACCATCTCCTTTAATCTTTGGAGATTCACCTGTGGGCACACGGTCACATTGATACATTTCCTGAAAGGTACTGAATTATGAACTGCTCACATTGACACACAGATACAGAGAATATGATCCACATCTAAATCTGTTTCTTAAAGAAAATGCAATGGCTTTATAGGATTCTGAGCAACAGTTCATAATACAACCATATGAATATTTCAACCCACCAGAGCTTATTTAAACGTGCATCTCAGTAAATAAGAATACAAATATAAAGTAAATGTCCTGCGGTGAGTTAGTTTAAAAGGTGAAATCCATATAATACATAGATTCATATACAGGGGTTGGACAATGAAACTGAAACACCTGGTTTTCGACCACAATATTTTATTAGTATGGTGTAGGGCCTCCTTTTGCGGCCAATACAGCGTCAGTTCGTCTTGGGAATGACATATACAAGTCCTGCACAGTGGTCAGAGGGATTTTAAGCCATTCTTCTTGCAGGATAGTGGCCAGGTCACTACGTGATACTGGTGGAGGAAAACGTTTCCTGACTCGCTCCTCCAAAACACCCCAAAGTGGCTCAATAATATTTAGATCTGGTGACTGTGCAGGCCATGGGAGATGTTCAACTTCACTTTCATGTTCATCAAACCAATCTTTCACCAGTCTTGCTGTGTGTATTGGTGCATTGTCATCCTGATACACGACATTGCCTTCAGGATACAATGTTTGAACCATTGGATGCACATGGTCCTCAAGAATGGTTCGGTAGTCCTTGGCAGTGACGCACCCATCTAGCACAAGTATTGGGCCAAGGGAATGCCATGAGATGGCAGCCCAAACCATCACTGATCCACCCCCATGCTTCACTCTGGGCATGCAACAGTCTGGGTGGTACGCTTCTTTGGGGCTTCTCCACACCGTAACTCTCCTGGATGTGGGGAAAACAGTAAAGGTGGACTCATCAGAGAACAATACATGTTTCACATTGTTCACAGCCCAAGATTTGCACTCCTTGCACCATTGAAACCGATGTTTGGCATTGGCATGAGTGACCAAAGGTTTGGCTATAGCAACTCGGCCGTGTATATTGACCCTGTGGAGCTCCCGACGGACAGTTCTGGTGGAAACAGGAGAGTTGAGGTGCACATTTAATTCTGCCGTGATTTGGGCAGCCGTGGTTTTATGTTTTTTGGATACAATCCGGGTTAGCACCCGAACATCCCTTTCAGACAGCTTCCTCTTGCGTCCACAGTTAATCCAGTTGGATGTGGTTCGTCCTTCTTGGTGGTATGATGACATTACCCTGGATACCGTGGCTCTTGATACATCACAAAGACTTGCTGTCTTGGTCACAGATGTGCCAGCAAGACGTGCACCAACAATTTGTCCTCTTTTGAACTCTGGTATGTCACCCATAATGTTGTGTGCATTTCAATATTTTGAGCAAAACTGTGCTCTTACCCTGCTAATTGAACCTTCACCCTCTGCTCTTACTGGTGCAATGTGCAATCAATGAAGACTGGCTACCATAATGGTCCAATTTAGCCATGAAACCTCCCACACTAAAATGACAGGTGTTTCAGTTTCATTGTCCAACCCCTGTATTTCGATCAATTTATTTCTGACTGCTGACCTGAATAAATCAAAGAGCCATAAAAAGTAGGATAGCAGAGCACAGAAGTTGCATTCGTACTCAGGATCTGCCAGTGGCAGCAAACCATACAGTTTCTTCTGTGAGATAATGGAATCGAGCATGTTAGAGGAGGGCATGTGAACAACTTGTTACTTCAAAAAAAAAAAATGTTCTAATGTTTTGACATTGCAGACCCTAACCCCAGAAAATATGAATCAAGCATACAATGTAAAACTATTTTTATAATTTTTTCATTTCTTCACAGGGCAGCACAACTTCTACAGTAGCATTATGGCCAGAAAAAGAACAAGAAAGCCCATTACAGTGAGGACTGGACCCAGGAACAACTCCAGGCAATTTGTGACACTAAATGTCCATGTCGCCCTTTTTGCCCACTCTTCCCCGTCACTGCAGATGGCTTTGGTAACTGATGCATCAGATGTACATTCTATTCTCATTCTATTCTCCTACCTATACCATCCTATTCTTAATCTTTAAGGTCCAGTTTGTTAATGGAGCCACCATTGCCAGCAATAGCAACTTTAACTATTCTGTAAATATCTTCTTCAAGGGTTTAGAAGTATGTTTATTGTTAGATGAGAAAATCAGAATTACAACCTCCACTCTAATTCTTCCCAAAGGTGTTCAAGAAGGTTGAGATCAGGACTCTGTGCAGGCCACAGTTTCTCCACACCAAACTTTAAACACCTGTAGCCATGGATGTGATTGGAACGCTGGAATTAATTGATTTGGTGGCAGGACTTAATACTTTTGGCCATATAGTGCAGCCGTATGGGTGATGTCAGAGCAGCAAGTCTCTGGGGTCTGGCAACCGCTTGCCTTCTCAGCCATACACACCAGGAAAATAAACATCCATACAGGTCATTGACAGGGATTTGCTGGCTCTCTACCTAGTGACATTTCCATTATTTTCTTGAGTACTGCCAATTATCTGCATACATTGACCATAAGCCCTTAATATATGTCAGGACCAAAATTTCAGACCCCTGGTCTACACATCAACAACGCCAAACACGTACAATAAAGCATTCATTGAACCGTTCCTCATTCCTGGACAGTGATTTGATCTCGTGCATGTGGACCTGGTGGGTCCCCTGCCTCCTTCACAAGGTTTCACATCTCTTGACAATGATCCACTGTACCACAAGGTGGCCAGAGGGGGTTCGTCTGGCATCCATGACAAACATTTGTTTTGGTCAGACACGACGCACGCATAACACCACTGCGCCCGTCCCCAGTTCAGGATGGTAGAAAGCTCTGCCTGATGGCCAATTCAGAGTCCTCAAACCCTGTTTGCGCTAAACTGAGCTTTTCCGCACCTCCCCCATCGGCTAACCACGGTGCTGCCAAGTTGGCCCAGCACTTGTCCTTAAAAAAGGTAATCAAGCTAAACCACTGATCCTAAGCTGTGTGAGCCTTTTGACAAATGTGCACTTGTTCCTGATCTGCAGCTGAGCAACAGAGGATATAGTGTTTGACCCAAACTTGTAACTAAACCAGAAATCAATTATTCAAATTGTGGCCTACACAGTGCAATTACAAGAACATTCAGAGAAGAGATTTTATTGCTCATCATGTCACAGATCATGCACAAGTAGTTTTCTTATTTTAGCAACACTACATTGAGTATAAAAGGAAGGTAAGACATCAGTGTGACTCTAGGCATTGCCTCTGAAGCCTATAAGGCAGCAGTAGAGAAATTTGAGGAGATGCTCATCTTATAAGGGAGAGTTAACCCCTTCTGTGACAAGAGTCACAAGCAGACTACTCACACACTTTCACATCCTTATTGATGTAACAGAAAAAGGTCAGGCTTATCTGCATTCTGTGGCTTTAGCCTGGGTTAGGAGTAAGTGAAGGAAATGTAGCGAAGGAGAAAAAATCGTGGCTTGCACGTCTCTAACACAGGCAGCGTCTTTGCTGATTAATCGAGGTTACTATTTTAATGTCTGTCACTTCCTCCTGTCATGACAAGCCACTTTGGCTTAAGCTGGTTCTCAGCTTAGCAGGCTCTCTCCTACTTCTCCACATCAGCTACAGCACCTTCTTCTCTGTAATACCACCCCCCTGCCTCCCACCCCTCCCTTAATGCATAAAGTACTAATCCGGCAACCTTCACGTGAGACAGGGGACCAAGTGCAGCCTTGCCAGCTGAAACCACAACCATGTCAGGATCTCCACATACACATCCACTGAAACCAGAAAAGGAGCAAAGATGAAGGCAAAACCAGGGAGAAGCCTCTGACCTTTGTACTGACTGGTATGGGAGCTCATTGGTTTGGAAGAAAGCTCTGCCTGGCCACCCCTTGATAGGCCCGTCAAAGCTGGAGGGATTTGACTAGGCTCCTGTTTAACACAGAAAAAAATACAAGAAAATAACATTCAACACACAAACCTACTTGTTATTAAGGAAGAGGGAAGCAGGAAAAGCAAATGCAGTTGTTCTTCTATTAAACAACATTTAACAATATCTGCTTTTTGGTTTTGGTCAACACTAGGGATGGGATGGTTACTGGCATCAACATACACAGCTTTTAAAGGGTTGCCGTTCAAAACAGCAAAAGATTTTATCATGACTCCTATGCTTTAAAGTCCTTTTAATGTGATGCCAGACTAACCAGAATTTACTTCAGCTGTATGGAACATGGGGGAATGCAGCACTGCCCCTCCCCAACCTGTTGCTAAGCAATGTTGGTCAGCTTGCTTAAAGAAGGATAGTTCACTTTTACCTTGCTTAAAGAAAAGACAATTTAACATTCTAGAAATATTTCTTGATGTGGAGAGTCCTGGTGTGGGAACTCCACCTATCATTCCTGTTAACACTGTTTATGTATCAAAATCAAACCAAGAAATAAATGCTTTAGGTAACAATAACATAACCATAATAATTAATATGCCAATATAATTAATATGCCATTATTTCAGCAGCCAAACAAATAAATGCTGCTTCTGTGTTCTACAAAGCAGCTGTTAGATCATATTATACATTTTGGTTTTACATTTCTACCAACTGCCGTAGAAAGCAAGAATTTAGATGCTAAAGAAATAATCTTTTAGCAGGAAGAATCATTAAAGGATATCAAATACTCTAATGATGAACAAGGATTTTCTGGCTGGTTTTCAGACAAAACCTGGGTGTTAATGTGCAGGACAGTTTGAAAGCTGCAGAAATTTGAGCAATCCGGGGGTGCAGAGAGATTCAACAACAATGTAGACAATGAAGTAGGTTTGTTTCTAGTGAGAGGTGGGGTTATATGTTATCCTCTAAGTGACTCAGAAAGGGGTTTCTACATAGCTACGGGGAGAGGATAGGGCTGGAACAACACAGTAATTACATCTACTGCTGTTATGTTTACCACTGATTCAGCCTTGAGCCCTCTGCGGTGAGGAGGTTTGCAGTGCTCCACTTGAGCCCCCTCAACCCACCACTCAGAGCTCATCTGCTCCATCACCACCTCCCCATGGCTGTATTCAACAGGTTCTTCGTTGTCTGTGCCGTACTCCACATCGATCTCCATCCTACGACCAACTGGTGACTTCAGAGTCCGTACCGTCTTGCTGACTGGGTAGGGTCTTGGCGGGGTAGGGCCATGGTCGGGGCTGTCCACAGCGGCGAGAGCCATCTGACTCCTGAGCATGGCCTCCCTTCTAAGGCGGTCCCCTAGCCCTTTGAGCAGCGCTCTTTCTTTGATAGTGGGGGTAGGTTTGGGTGGACAGCAGGCAGAGACTCGCCTGCTAGAGGAACTCTCATCTTCTGAATAATTTTTATTATCCACAGTATCAGCATAGTGCACCCTGTGATGCGCCTTCGGCCTAACCTGCAGGGGTTCTTGTCTGACAGAAGGCTCTTTGGTTAGGGATCTGGGATCCCTGTTGAAGTGGTGATGCTGAGAGGGGATGTGTGGGTATGGGTTGGGGGGATGAGGGTGATGCAGGGAAGCATGATGGATATGCTCAGAGTCCCTGGGATGAATCGGCCCTGGCCGAGGCTTGCTGTGATGGAGAAAACGCTCTTCCTGACTGCTGTCTTCCTCCTCTGTCACCTCAGCAATGCTGAACAGCTGCTTGGGCTGTGGGGCCTGAGGAGGCAACTTAAGGATCCTTTCAAGAACATCCTCATCACTGTCTGGTGTCTCTAGCCTGCGTGACTGCAGGGTGCCAAAGTTTGATCAAATCAAAAATGGATTGGTGAAGGTTTGGGTCAAACAATTATCCAAGAGTAAAAAAAAAGACGTTCAGTCATGCAAAGAAAATAGAAAGAAGAGGAAAAACAACAAAAAGGATTACAAACCAGGAAATACAAAGCAGAAATCCAAATGTGAACACAACAAAAAGAAGCACATTGAAAGAAGGAGCTGCAGAGCCTATGCAAATACAGACACACATGGAGGCTACATATGTAATGCATTCATTTCTTTACCCTGTTGGCTCCAACTGTGAACCCCCTGGCCTGTGCTTCTCCAAGGTGGTCAGAATAAAGTTCCTCCTCCTCTTCCTCCAGGATATCTGACAGATCCGAGCGGCTATTGTCCGCGTGGTAGTCGGTGTGAGGTTCCACCAGCCCTCTGCCATAGCTCTGAAGTAAAACCGCAGCACATCCATCAATCAAATGAAAATTAGCCGCTGTGATTCAGTATGACTCTTTTACCTCTAATACTTTTATTATTGGCAGAAACAAACACCAGTAAGTCCAGTTATTTAAATCTAAACGTGATCTGCAAATATACAGAAAAATGTAAACAGCATTTTATTTATCGACACATTCTGCAGTTTTAGTCGTTTTGGATCTAAGAGCTGCTACTAATAAAGCTGATGGTGGAATTCTGATGTTTTGACTCAGTTCAGGTTTCCCATCACTGTGTTGGGAATACTGAACCAGTTGGGTTTAAATCCTATGGAACACACAACCTTTTAGTAAGGCCTTCTAGTTTTGAATTTTCATAACAACCTTTAACAATTTGAGTTCTTCAAAGGTCCATATTTGGTTTAGTATATTTAACACTTTTACCATCAAAGACGCTGCAGTAAAATGCAATTTTCTAAAAAATACAAAATGTTGTTTTATTGCTGGACTATCTTGATAAATATGGAGAAAACTATACATAATATTTTTCTGGATTATTTGAATCTTTAAAGAAGAGAAATACACCATTATATCCACCTACAGTAGGTAAATATATGAACTAAATTTATAACTTTATAACCACAAACCGCAATGTATTTTATTGGGATCTATCGAGATAAGCCAACACAAAGTTGTGCATAAATGTGAAGTGGAAGAAAAATGACACAAGGTTAAACATTTTTTACAAATAAAACCTGAAAAGTTTGGTGTGCATTTGTATTAATGATGCTGTTTATTCTCTAACTCTAATTTATGTTTTCTAACAAACCTCTGAGGCTTCACAGAACATCTGGATTACTAAGTAATTGACTGTAATTGTTTTCATTTTTGGGTATAAAAGCTGTTGAAAACCATAAGATCAGAGATGACTGTGGAGTGTCAGCGAATCGTAGCGTACCGGCTGCCTACTGCAAGTAGGCTCTTGGTCTTGTCTCAAGAACTCCTCAATGGACACCAGACGAGTGTTCTCTGGTTCCTCCTCTACCTCCGACTCCAGTGGTGAACTGCTGGGTGGGCGCAGGACATTAGTGCTCTGCGGGTTCAGGAGGTCAATAATCGGGTCTTTGGGTGGACTTGGGATGCGCTCAGGGGTCCCAAGCTTGGCACAGGGGTCTTCGATGAATTCTGTGATGGATGGGAAAGGACGTATTGTTCCAGGGCTGTCAGTGTCTCTGCGTAGATCCAACACTGCCGCTGGTGCCACAATTTCCACTTGTGCAGGTGGGGGAGGTGTTCCTGCTACTGGAAATGGCTGAGGTGCTGTGTTGATGGGGGAGGCCACATTGACCTAAAGAAAAAAAACAAAGTCAATACAAGGTTTTATAATATCTGTCAATAAAAGGCAGATTTTAAATTTTCAAACAAGCATTTTATATGAATGAAATTCGATTTCTACTCTACCAAAAGATGGCAGAGTGAGCATTACCACTGGAGGAATTGGGGGGGCCACTGGTAATGTGGCCTCACAAACAGTCAAGGCAGCAGCAGAAGAGGGGTCGGCCCAGGCTTTCACATAGGAAGCAGATGACAAAAGATCTTGTGAGTGGAGAGCATGAGGCAGGTTGGCAGCAGCCTCCACTGCAGGGCCAGGCCTGTGTGTGCCTGATGGCAAAATGTTGGCCAGTACAGAGACTTTGGCAGCAGAGTTTCCATAGGATGGTGGTGGGGGCAAGGTGCTGGGAGCTACAGAGGTGCCGGGGAGGTGTGGCACAACTGGGGCGCTTGGAGTCGGGCCTGCCATGACAGCAGGTAGCTTGGAGGGCACATTTACTGGAAAAGAGTCACACGACTCCCCGTGACCAGACATGGTGCGGACAGTGAGCTCCTGGGCTGCCTGGAGGGACTGGATTTGAGAGGGGCCCAGCAGAGCACTTCCAGCTGTAGGGGAAGCCACCTCCAAGACCTTTGATTGCAGAACAACAAAATAAACACGTCACAGAAATGTTTACACTTATTAAAAGAATCATACATATACGTTTATGCTTTTCAATATTTCAAAATCCTTCTTAAAGCATGTTCTTGCCTTCTTCTTGTCAGCATATATAGTGTATCCAGTGACACGGACTCCGTTAGAGGTCCCAGCAGCATCTATAGTGACTGGCAGCCAGCTGATAACAGCAATCCCTGGAGAGGGGCCAGGCTCCAGCTGTACGTCCAGTGGGGCGTCAGGGGGGCCTGCAGCAATCAAAGCCATTACACAACAGCCTATAGTAAATGTAAACGAATGAAGACATGTGTTTCCATACTAACACAGGACAATACAGAGGAAGATTGATTTGACCAGTAGGCATACGACTCTAGTAAGCAGCCAGCTATCAATCTAAATGCACAAGAAGGATCTAGATACCTGAATTCCCAGAGTGTGGGCATGGAACTTGAGCAAATTTGAAAGATTATTTAGAGAAACATGACTCAAAATGAAGATCACAATCACAATGGGTAGCGCAGAATGGGAATGTGGCGCCATACACAAACCGGCTTCAATGTAAGAACATGACAAACTACAATACAGCACAGGAGACTTAGCTATGAAATAACAAAATCTGCATTTTAAATTCACTTTCCTCTCAGACTAAACTCTTACATTAAACAGCATATATGAAACATGTGAAACAAGAGTAGTGAAGTAGAAACAGGGCTACTTTAATTTTGAATTGCATGATTAGATTGGATTTAATTATTAAAGGGATTAATAATTTTCATTTAAGTAATCACATTACTATAATGATTCATTTACTAGCAGGAAAAAAACCAACATGAACTCTAACTACTAGAAGAGACTTATTAAAGGGTTGGAGAATGAACATACTTCAGCTGATAAAGAGTTACTGTTATCAAACGCTCTGTCTCTCTCTGGAAAGGTAAACAGTTTAATGTGGATTTCTAAATATCTGTTTTACTTTACTAAATATTTGGAAGAATTCATGAGAGGGGTCCCAACATGGGGAAGCCTGGGAGTCGAGTGCCATAAAATAGCCTCGGGGTCAGACGCTGTTTACTTTCTCTGAATAATATATTCTAATATTTTTTTCAAAACCTAATTATTTTCCTATTAAGGTAGTGTGTTCCAAAATGCAAATGATAAGACACAGCTGGAAGCAGATCTTAGGGACTACTTTAAAATTTAACTGCATGTTTTAAACATTGTATCATAACAGCTTCGTAGACCACAGTTTGTAGAATTAAGCTTCTTTGACCACCACTAAGACAGGATTAGTCTTTCAGTCTTTAGACGTTTAGGACCAAACGACATGTGAGAAAACTGCCGGACAGATCAACAAGTTCGATTAGTGTGACAGGGGAGTGTCCTCCTAATGTTTGACAGCTACATTACTGCGATAAAGTTAAATCATTGTGAGTTAAACACCTGACTGATTAGTTGTAAAAAAAAAAAAAAAGCGAGACTTTAAGCTGCTTCCATTCACTGCTAGAACACAACCTCTCTGTTAATGGCCTAAGTAACAATGCTTCTCTTGCCATCCTCCACCACACTGGAGAAATCACCATGTAAATCTGCACCTGGTGTTATGCACTAGTGTTCTTCACATACCGTTATAACTCACCGAAAACCTTTGGCTGCCTTCTGATGCCTTTCTTTCTCCCTTTTGTTCCTCTTTTTCCCTTTTCACACATTTCTTGATTTCAGACATTGAAATGAGTCTAACTCTTATGAGCTACAAGCCCCAAATAAATTCAAATAAGAAGGAAAAGTTGTATAAATTATAATATAGGCCCTTTAGCTATAATGGACAATATATTATAAAACAAAAGGACCTTTAAGTGCAGCAAAGTCTTTAAGTCAAGAACTATGTACATGTGTTAATATGACTAGATTAAAAGTCTTCTTCTGAATTGCAGGAACGTTCCAACCTACAGACGTTAGCTGTACTCCTGGATGTATACCAGAGACTCATGTCATCACTGATGTGTTGGAATTTGAATTACGTAATTACTTCCCAGTGGGATTATTGTTTAAAAAAAAAGCTCCAAAAAGTGCTATCAATTCTTAATCTGGATCAAACATTTGAGCTAGGCGGTGCAGGCCAAGGCTTCCATGTGCCAAGCCTTACATGTTTTAAATTAAATGTTAAATTAGGGAAACAAACTTAAATAGTGCGATGTATTTGGTAAATGTGGTCAGAGTCCTGACCTGCCATTAGTGTGCTGAAGGTGATCGTGGTGCTCCGGTGTTCCCGGCGCTCCACAGGTAACTCCCATGGCGTTCGGTGCGGCCGGGCCTCCACTTTGACTGTGTACTGCAGGCTGGGCAAGAGGTTATTGAGGCACAGCGAGTAGCAGCCAGCCTTCACCAGCTCACACTCCTCATCGTTCAAGGACACAATGTGCACATAGTTACTGTTGCTGGGCAGCCAGGTCAGGTTGGCAGACGTGGCGGTAATTCTGTCCACACGCAGCTGTGTCGGTGCCACACAAACATCCCGGCCGACCAGCATGCTGCAGCGGAGCTGGTCTGAGAGGCCTTTCTCTGTCAGGCTTTGGACCGACACTCGATAGGCTTTGAGGTTTATGTCCAGCCGCTCCAGCACCGCTTTGGTCTGGGCACCAAAGGGCACGTTCAGCCGCAGCTCCTGGTCTACATACACATTGTAGCTCCACACGTTTCCCCACCCTGCCGGCACCAACGGAGGGTCCCAGCCAATGATGATGCTCTTGGCAAGCTGCTTGATGAGGGAAAGTTTACGTGGGTAAGGCACAACGTCCACTCCCACCTCCTCCAAATCCAAGTCCAGGCCATTGGTGAGGGGGGCTGGGACAGACAAGGCCGATGCTGAATCTGAGAGGGCTGAGGCGGGGCCAGGGGCAGCCGAGGCCTCTGTCCTTTCTGAGGCGCTGATGCCCACGTGGAGGTGATGCTGGTGGCTGGCACTGTGCAGGCTGCTGTCTAGCAGGGAGTTGTGGGACACGTCCCCAGTCTCTGGGTGCTGAGTGCTCATTACATCGTCGTCTGACACACGTTCCACAAAGTTGGAGGGGACCAGTCCTCTCCGCCCATCCATCAGCTCACCTGGACAGGACAGCATAAAAAAATTAAACATCAGGTAACAACAGGAACATTAAGCAGTTGAAACAGGTAATGACCCCAGAGATACCTTCATAGAAACCATCATCATCCATGTCTCCATAAACATAGATGTATTCCCCAGCAGTTAGCGGTAGCTCCACCTCAGGGTTGTCATTCGGGCCATCATAAGGATTATAACTGTAAAACACAGAAATACCTCAATGTCCAGATTTCATTCCAACAAACTGTTGATGCCGTAAATGAAATTGTGCTTAATTTAATACTTGCCTGTATCTGGCAATGAAAACCTGAAGCTTTGCTGCTCCCCTGCTGGCTGTGAACGGTGCCGGGGCCACATCTATGTCCAACTCCTCAACTTCACTGGCAGTGTCCACCTGAGGGACACGTAAAGAGCAGGGCGGGAAATAATGGCCAAAATGAGTAAAAGTAAAGAGAATTACAATAAACTATCCATTCTTGCAACACCTTAAAAAACTATTATGCTGTAAAATCATTATGGGAAACAATAATGCATCTGGTTTGTTATGGTAATTAAAAACGTAAGGAAGTTCCTGTAAAATGACCTAAATGAGGCAGGATTGTAAAATGCACAGCTAATTGGTTTTAGATGCACTTATTGACACTTAAACTAGTCGGCACGTTCACTACAGTTCTGAATTTGATTATTTGAGAATCCAGGAGCTACCGTGTTGTGCTGAAACTGTGAACTTGAGTCATTAATACACTGTTTTGGTAGCATTCATTACTTTATATAAGACAGCTGGATATTTAGCCATCTATATGGGTTATCTAGAAAAAGTGTGACAAATAAACAACATGGCTGGTTGGAGCTGAGTGTAAAGGAAACCGCTGTGCTTGTCTGCTTGTGCAGTCATTACAGGAAGTGAAGCAAAGACAATAAATAGGACATAAAACATGACCTGAGTTTTTTCTGAAGTTTACAAATCCTTCTTTTCAAGGCTGATTAAAGTTTAAACAGACTGAAAAACATTTTCAACTCTGCCTATACCACTGCATTGCTGTAAGATATGAAAATAAATCACATACTATTTAACATATTTAGAAAATTTATTTCAAGAAGTATAAAAAACATTGATAAAACTGTTGGATATTTACAATATCAATAGGGTACACTGTAGTATTTACCCCAAAGTAAATATGCTTTCATGTTCAAGGTAAAAGAGGAAATGGGTTAAAGCAAGTCAAGTTGATTTCCTGAATGAACAAACAGGAAGAGCTTTCATTTAGTCACAAATCACCTTGATACATAAGGTTTTAATTTAAATTGTTGCAACAATAAGTGATTATATTTATAGTTATCTGGGAAAACCTTTTTGGATATAATCACCCATAACTATTACTGTATAACCTTCATAATCCACAGTCTCGAATGGATTATCTCACTAAACATGAGCTTTGGGGGCTGATGGGTGACTAGATAAACAGACCACCAACATGCCGGAACAGATAATGACTCCTTAGAAATCTAAACAGCAAACCCTACATGTTTACCTGATGTTTATGTGCAGAAGAAGCACCTGCATAAAAAGCTGCATTCTGTACTTGCATCAGATGATTTGCAGGTTAACGAAGGTTTTTAATCCATTAAATCATTGTAAACAATGTGACTGTGCATGGACACCTTTGAACTCTGCCTATCAGTGTAGAAATAAGGAAAGAGTAGGAACCCGGGCCTTTGTGGACAATTACAATCAGGGTTCTAAATGACCCTACTCACCTATCAGATGTTGGCACAGTAGAGTAGGCTTTGAAGTTGTTTTAATTTAGTTTCACAACTTTTAATTCAGAGGATTATTAATGAAAACAGCTGAGATAAAACATAGTTGTGCAGCATTCTACAGAACAACACTTAGTATGACACATTTCTTTAAGTCAATTTTTATTTTCCAAATGAAGAATAAATGGCAGAAAAACTAAGTTAGTTAGTAAGTCAGAGATAAATCATTTTAAATGATATTTTTTCTATTAAATGTAGCAGCTTTTTAGATTGTAAATGGTAAATTGACTTATATACTTATACAGCACTTTTCTAGATACTGACCACACAAAGCACTTTTACACTCTGGGAAACTTGGAGTTAAGTGCCTTGCCCAAGGGTAAATCGAATCCATAACTTTCCAATCGGAAAGCCCAGGTGGTTCAAAGACAGTCATTCCAGGTTATAGGTCAGGTGGAACAAAACAGCCTAGTAGCACACAAGTGTATAATAGGGCTACAACTAATAAATTATTTTGCTAATCGATTAATCGAAAAAACTAGTTGGCAGATTAATAATCAGATAGCAAAACATGCTTACTAGGATTTTTTTTACAGGATTTGAACCAGGTGAAGCTAAAGCTACACCACAGAAGGAGTTTTTGATGGAGCATATTTACAGACAAAGAAGGTTTTTCATCTTAAATGCAAAGTGTATATATTTTTTGTAGAGTTTTGCCCTAATTATGGCTCTGAGTGGGTTGTTCTTTCAGCAAATGGCCTGTTTTAGAGTCTGTATACTCCAGTTAACGATTATTCGATTACTCAAGTAATTGAGGATTATTTCAATCATCGATTAATCACGATCAATCCGATCAATTGTTTCAGCCCTAGTGTTTAATAGAAACTTTAAATCGATTTTTGTCTGATCTTTTAGTTTCACTGTGAATGTTCCATAGTGATTGCATTTGTCACCAAAGGAGAAATAAAAAGAGAGGGCTGGGTACCTCATGTGTTGGGCTCGATTTGTGCGGACTGAGGTGGGTGTCAGATTTGGGGGTGAGGTGCGTGGTTTCTGACTTGGAAGAAGAGCCTGACTTGCTGACGCTGATGGTGGGCAGCTCTCGGTGCTTAGTGACAGGCGAGCGCTCCACCCTTGAGAGTCCTGCTGCGTGCGGCGTGGTCCCTCTGCGTAAAGCGGCGGCCACATCTAGAAGAAGAGAGAGAAAGAAGATAATACATGTCCTTGCTTAGTAACATTTTCAGGTTAACCTGGTTGTCTGTGACCTGCCAGGTGGGTGAGATCACTGGATGGCATGCAGGCAGCTCAAGGTTGAACATGGCTGATTAAAACAGTGGAGGGAAAAAAAATCCTGTCTCCATCTGTCTAAGGTTGGAGGTCATGCTACCTTGTGTCGACGTGCATCACACCATCAGTGTTAAGGGGCTTAGCTGGTTCTAGGCTCCACGGACGTTTTAAACTGTGAGCAGCGACTCTAAGCATCATGTGATGATGAGAAATAGGAACAAACCAGGTTTTAGTAGGACAGTAATGATGACGGTGCAGGTGAGATGACGGATCAGAACATGCCGTGCTTATGTGACAGTGCCCAACGCAGGGCATGATTATCACAGGCAGAAAGCGTACCAAGCACATCGTTACCCTCTGGGCAGGAGAGAGTGTCACCTCCCTCGAGACTCCAGAAGGCTATTTCACCCAGAGACACCATATCCAGTGTGCCACCAGTGCAGTCTAAAACACACAGAGAGCGCAGCATAAAGAGGTTGGGCAGAGAGACGGAAAGGTCTGGAGGAGATTAGCAGTGTTGTTACATTTCAGGCAGCTGTGGTTGGAATTAATGTTAGTAAAGGTATTCTATAAATATCCCTTTTAATGCACATACACAGATGGATAAGAGATCTTAAGAAAACATATTATTGATATACAAAAAATAAGCAGCCATCAAAATAGAACTGGGTACATTTCAATGTGTATTTTCCCCTAATGTACAACAAAAGTAAAAGCACAACAATTTTCCGGATTGGTTTTGCATTTCTATTGAGTTCTCTGTGAATTGTTCCTTTGGTTTGAGGTTTTGAATAGAACTGAAGGTTTACCCATTGTAAACTGGTGCTAAAAAAATAAACTGAATAGATTTTTTACAAATAGGCCACTTAAAGTAACCAGATAAAAAAATCAGAAAACATGATTACTTTTACTGGGCTTAAACCCTTAGGATACCTTGAAAGAAGAAAAAATATGATTATTATTTTTTTAAATGCAGTGCCTTGTAAATGTATTCATATCCCTTCAACTTGTTCATATTCATATTTAATGTTGTTACAACTACATATCACAGTGCGTTTCATGTGATCGACCTACACAAAGTAGTGCAGGATTGTAAAGTGAACATAAAATGAAACAGGGGTTTGAACATTTTTACAAATACAAATTTGTGGAATACATGTGTTTACCCTATTTCACTCCAATACCCCCAAATACAATCCACTGCAACAAATTGCCTTTATGGTCTGTTAATCAGTGAACCTGTGTGTAAATTTAATCTCAGTATGAATCCAGCTGTTCTGTGAAGATCCCAGAGGTTTGTTAGAGAACATTAGAAAACAAACAGCATCATGAAGACCAAGGAACACAGCAGACAGGTCAGGGGGAACATTGTGGAGAAGTTTGAAGCAGAGTTAGCTTATAAAACATTAGCATACAGAACTCTGTTCAATTGTACGAAAAGCCATAAGCCAATACATGGCCGTCCACCTAAACTGATCGCATTAATGAGAGAAGCCGCCAAGACGCCCATAGTAACTCTGGAGGAGTTGTAGGGATCAAGTTGTATGGTAGAAGGATGATGGTGACAGCATAAAGCTGTGGGGTTGCCTTTCTTTATCAGGGACAGGGAGCCTAGTCAGAGTTTTTGAAGAGAAGGATACAGGGTAATCCAGGGAGAAAACCTACTAGAGCCTAAACATACAACCAAACCCACAATGGAATGGATTGTGTCAAAGCATATTCATGTGTTAGATTGACCCAGTCAACCTAAAGCTTTAGCTGAGCTACCCAAAAAGCCTTGCAGCTGTAACCACAGTAAACGATGGTGCTACAAAGTATTGACCTATGTGGGGTGAATAAAAGTCAGCAAATTGTTAAGGATTTGTGCTTGAAAAATATTTTTTCGAAAATATAATTTTCCTTTTACTGTACAATAATGCCCCATTCTGTGTTGGTCTATCACATAAAATCCCAATTAAAATATTGAGATTTGCAGCTGTAATGTGATTAAACATGAAGAGGTTGAAACTATATGAATATTTTTGCAACAAACTTTATTAATTTATTTTCTAGTAATTTGTGCTTATTAACGATTAAAGCAGGGACAAACAGAGCGTAACCACAGTAAGGAATCAGTTGAGGGGCAAAGGGGTTGTGCAGCTCACCTCGGTCAGTAGTCAGGCCCACCCCATTGGTCAGAACTGAGAGGCTGGGATTGTTGAGGAGGGTGGAACTGGCCAGGTCCACTTTGGAGGCCTGCAGTCGGAACTTCTCCAACTCCTGGGACAGCAGGCCAAACTGTTCACTCTGACTGCGACATTTCTCCTCCAGCTCTCGTACCTTTGACTACATGCAACATGGAGACATTTAGGAAACGGACAAGTGAGTGGACACATCCATGTTTACCATCATTAGACGTCAATTAAATCACTCAAATCAGTCTGTAATATTTAGGCATGATGAGATGATAATTATGTTTCTTGTATAGTTTGCAAATACACACAGAAAATCTAACACCATTTTGCTCTAATTACTTAAAGAGCCCATACATGAAGAAGTATACTTCAAGGAGGAATTTTCATTTAAATCAGTTGCCATAAGGGATCAAACACTGAGAAAGTAAATATAACACCTCTCATACAGTGCCTTGTGAAACATTCCATGTCTCTTTCCCACATTTTGTCTCAATACAACAGCAAACTTCTTTGTATTTTATCGCCGTTTCATGTAATAGACCAACACAAAGTAGTGAATAATTGTTAAATGGAAGGAGCATGATGCGTGGATTGATTTTTTTGTTGTTGTAAAAAACTAACCCTTTAGAAAGTGTGGAGGGCATTTATTTTCAGTCTAGAATCAATATGTTAAATCTCTTGTTGTTGCAACTAGAGCAGGGAGTCTGTTGGGGTAAACTTTCACCAGCTTTCTTCTAGAGATGAATTGTTTGTAAAATAGTTCTGTCAGATTGGGTGGAGGGTGTCTTTGAAAAGCAATTTTAAACTCCTGCCACAGATTCTATGTTTAGGTCTGGACTTTGAATGGGCCATTAAAAACACACAAATATTATTTGATCTAAACCATTCCATTAGAGCATTTCATTGTCCTGTTGGAATCTGAATTTCTGTCCAAGACTGAGGACTTTTATCTGGCCAGAGAAAACCTAATCATTACCCTGTTGGGAAACTCTTCCACCTGAGCTATTGATCACTGCAGCTTGCCCAGAACTACTTTATTCCGGAGCATCTGAGATAAGGGGTATGAAAATAAACGCACGACAAATCTATTAGATTTCTTTCCGGGAAAAAAATCAAAGCCATGTATCATTTCCCTTCTAATTGCAAATTATTGTCTACTTTGTTCTGGTATGTCAAACTGAATTCCAATAAACATACAATGAAGTTTATGGTTTTACAGTGACAACGTTTGAAAAAGCTCCAAGGTTCTGAAAACTTTACCAAGCCACTGTAAACGTTGGTGCTCTGCAGAAACATTTTGTATAGTCCACGTCCTTATTTTTGACCTGGTTAACTTCACACAACTAATTCTAACCTACAGGTGTTTGGATGGACCAATTACTTAAAAAAAGAACATACTGTGAATTTACTCAGTTGCATAAAAAACTAAGAATTATAATCAAAGAAAAGGTTTCTGCAAAACAGACACACTTCAGTGTCCCTAAAACATTCGCTTTAAGTAACAAACACACATGATAAACACCTTCAGGATCAGTGGGAAGAAAAAGAGAGGTAAATAAGAGGAGTGGGACAGTTAAAGTAAAATATTTGTCAGGGAACCTTTGAAAGACTGAAATGTGACATGTTGCTTCTGTGTTACACCCACTTAAACAAAACCACTGAACAGCGAGGTTATTTGCTATAGCTTCGCATGGGGGGGTTGCGCGTAGCTCAACTCAAGTTTCTATATGCGGCTGATTTCACTTCCGGTTGTGGTGGGTGTTTTATAGCAGGCTGGTCTGACAAAAAAGCTGCAGGCTGAAACTGTCTGAACAACATTTCCTGTGAGCTCTCACCTACACGTATCAGTGGTTGCCTAAAGCAATGGCAGAATTATCTTATAAACCTTGAGTGAAACAACAGTCTGTTCTGTTGTGTACACGTGGTAAGATGCACAAATATGATAAATGTGATAAATGTTCTTAGCCGAAACTGTGTCCCATATCTATTTCTGGCCTAAAGCGATTGGCCTGATTTAAACAAGACTTTAGTAACTGGACTCTGTTCATCACACAAGGCCTGTAATTGCTACAAGCAGTAGAACTAGAAGCACATGTGTATCACTGTGAGGGGATTAAACTAAAGCAGCTGAGGTGTGTTTTTCTAACTCAATGAGCTACAGGAGGTTAGGGAAGGCAAGCTATTGGTCCAAGGAGACCAGGAAGTACCTGCATGCAGTCCAGTGTACTCTGGTTAGCAAAAAGAAAGCAAAGGACAAACAGGTTTACACCAACAAACACGTGCTTGCGAAAAAAAAGGTTTCTGGAAGAACAAAATATATTTTAGTCAGGTAGAAAAAGCTGAAATCTGAGTCTTGGTCAGAAGCCAGAGTCACTAGAATGTCTCCTGGCCCTCAGCAGCCAACATCTGCCTTTTCAATAAACACACACATTCTTGCTTCCAAAACGTGTTTTTGACAGACTGGGAAAGGCAGTGTAATGAGTTGGCAACAAAACCTGAGCTCTATGCAGGGACAGAGACTTTCTCCTGTGATGCTCCGGGTTGAAAAAGAGAGAAAGTGAGAGGAGTGAGGAGGAAGGAAGTGAGCTGTTTTTAAAACAAGAGCAGATATACTCTACCAGCTCCCTCCGCAACACGAGCTGAGTCAACTCCTAAAATAAAATACATATGTCTTTAAGGACAAACACTTAAAACAAAATGCCCCTTGTGAAATTAGGAGCTATGATGACAAACACATATTTTCCTCAGATTTGGATGATGATAACAGTGAGTCACATGACCATGCAATGAGGACTAAAGGTTCTCAAACGATTTTTTAAAATCAAAATTAGCAGCCAATCAGAAGGGGATTTCAACTGCCACTGGCTGGTTACAGTTATTTTTATACAAATTGTATTGCAGTGGTGCTTAGAGGGAGCATGAAAGTAACTAAGCATCAGAGAAGCCATCTGTTCAATCGGTTCTCCTCTCATACTACGGCTTCAAAAGTATTTTCAGCAGCTGGTCCTCTGCCAAGTTTTCAGGTACAAAAAGAAAAAGAAGAATAATTTAAACGAACACTCATGTTGACTGGCTTCGGCTGGCAAATTTTCAATTATATATCAAACTTTATTAAAGTATTAAAGTAGAAAAAAAGTGATGTTTCTTGTAAAACTGTTGGCTCAGCTCTTTTATATCATTTTACTGCACAGCAGCTGCCTTTTTTAAACTAACTTCTTATTAGCACCCCAGGGGTTTCAGGCGACAAAAGAAGCACTGCATGATCTAAAGTTTATTTAGTTACATACTGTGTGCAGGGGTCACGGTGGTGTTAAACAAACTCACCTCCAGCATCTGAACCACTCCTTCATGTTCCCTCTTGGCAAATAACTGAGCCTGATAAGTAAAAAGACATGAACGTTAGTTGCTAGTTTGTAAGGAATCCAATTTACAGCACAGTAAGCTACATTGATGAAAACTTTTATCATATCCTAAGGTTGCCTCCTGCTGGACAAAGCACCCATTTTCCTATAATATACAAGGGCCACTTAATGATGTGGTTATAAAGAAAAAACCTTTGTCTAATATGCAAAGTGTTCCTGAGGTTGTGTTTCTTACCCGCTGTAACCGTTTGATCTCTTCCTGTTTGAACTTAAGGATAGCCAGTGCCTGCTCATGTTCCAATTCCAGCTGCTGCCTTCGCTCGGCGACCTCTCGCATGTGCTTTCAAGAAAAAAACAAAAACAAATCCACCTCAAAAATTTTAAATGTCTGAATAACTCAACAAACTGAAATCCCACAAGAAGTATGATACTTGCAATGCAATACCTTTAGGACCTGCTCTAGGTTCTCCAGTTTGGCACGGAGTCTCTGGTTCTCTTCGAGAACTGAATTGTGTTGAGCGGTCACTTCAGAGAGATCTTCCCTTAGCTCCTCATTTTCAGCCCGAGTCTGAGAGACAGGAGCACATTAACCAACTGTGTCATGATTTGCAGCTGTGAAGGACCAAAGAGGCAACAGGACAGCGGCAGGCGTAAGGAAGATGGATACATTTTAATGCAAAGACATGCACGAAGGAAACACGGGAACCAGGAAGACAGAAACGGAGAACCCAACAATGAAGGGACAGAAAGCAGGAATTAAATACAACTGAGGTGAACAGGTGTGGATCATGACAGACTGGTTCCTGGTGAATTTATGGCATTCTCATATTCCGTGCATTAACCTGGCTGGTAAAGTGTTAGCAAACACTGACAGGAATGTTGGCTCAAGCTATGGAAATAAGACCAGCATTCTGAGAGACACTGACCTGGTCGAGCAGCTGCGCCTTACTCCTGAGGAGTTCTGCCTCCTCCTTTAGTTGCTCATTTTTGCCTCGCTCATCCTCAAGCTGGCTCTCCTGTTAGAACCACAAACCCAGCATTCAGACTCATCTTGTCGTTCCACCCAATAAAATATAAATACCAGCTGATAGGAGAACAGAACATTAGGACACAAAGTTTTCTTACTAAATCCAGACATCTCTTCCGTCGCTTCTTTACTTCATGCTCAAGATTTTCACATTCTTTTCTCTTCCTGCTCAGCTCCCGTTCCTGGACCAAGAATTATAACAACAGTTATACTGAAGCCTATATTTGTCCGATCCTTTAAACATGAGTAATCTCTCATAATACAAACAGTACACAGGCAATGTAATTTAAACAGACCAGTGCCTTGAAAAGGTAACAGCCCTTGGAGTTTGTCACTTTTCAAATGTATTTTAACGAGACGTGATAAAACTACATACAATTGCTTATACTTGTGAAGTGAAGGGTAAATGACAAATGTTTTTTTTACTGAAATCTTAAAGGTGTGATGTGCATTTGTATCCAACTTCCCGAGTCAATACTTTCTCTGCAGTTACAGCAACAAGTCTTGTTGTTTGGCTCAAGCAGCTTTAGACATGTAAAATCTGAAATTATTGGCTATTCTCTTTGCAAAAGTCCAGACAGATCGGATATGAACATCAATTTATTAATTAGATTTAGATGTGGACTTTGATTGGGCCACCCTGACACATGAATATTCACTGACTTCATTCATTCATCTGTAGCTCTGGCTGTATGTTTAGTACAATTGTTTTGCTAGAAGGTGAAACCTCTGACCCATCTCAAATATTTTGCAGTCTCTAATAAGTTTTCTTACAGGATTGCTCTGCATTCAGTTCCATCCATTGCCCATCAACTTTAACCAGCTTCCCTCGACCTGCTTAAGAAAAGTAACTCCACACAATGATGCTGCCGCCACCTTGTTTCAGCATGAGGATGGTGTGTTCAGGGTTATGTGCCTACATAGCATTTTACTTAAGTTTTGGTGTCCTGTTTCACAGTGACCCTCTTCTCGCCACTCTTCCTTGGAGGACAGATGTTTGGAAAGCACAACTAATAGCGGTTTTATTGACAGATTCTTGCACCTGACCTATAAATTTCTGTCGGTCCACCAGAGATACCATGGGTCGTTAAGCTGCTTCTTAGAAAACACTTCTCTTGCCTGGTCACTTTTCAGTTGTGCCATATGATTTCTATTTTTGTGTGACTGATTGAACTTTCTGAGCTGTTCAAGTTGCACTGGATTTCATGTATGGATGTAAACAGGTGAAAACATGACAAACTTTTCAGACCTTTTATTTGTAAAAACTCTTGAAAAGCTTGTTTCATTTCCCTTCCACTTCAAATTATGCACTGTTTGTCTTGATCTGTTGCATCCAATCATTACATTTTGTGGTTGAAATCTGACAAAATAAGAAAGAGTTCAAGGGATACGAATAGTGCACATTCATAGTCATAATTTATTATTAAAACTCCACTTTTCTAGACAGAATAAAGGTATTACAAAGCTTAGCATCCTCTGATTATTTTAAATGCAGCTTACATGCAGAAGAAGCAGAGGAGAAATCAGCTTATTTGAGAATGGCCACAGGGCCTGAATAAAGCATTCCCACACTGACTGTATAGGAGGAAGCTACAGTGCACCCTGGCTAATTGCTGAACACAAGCAGCTGGAGGAGATACTGTAGTGATTACACGGCAAGACAATAAAGATAATTACTGCAATCTGCAGTCCGATTTGATTGTGTATCAGTCATAGTTTGGAGGACAAGAGTAATGTGTACTGAGTTAGGATGTCCTGTCAGCTAAACACGCTTTCCCATCTCCATAAGGCTAGACTTGGTTTCATTGGATTATAACTACATATAGATTGTGGCTTTAGTTATCTTTAAGACATACAAAGTAGTTTTTTACTCTTCCTATGTTTTCCAAATGCTTCCTTTAAGTAGTACGATGGCTGACCATTGGAGATCATTAGGTCACATGTTTTTACATGAATTGTCACCACTAGTAGCATATGCTACAGCTGCAGAGAAGAAGTAGCTGATGTCCGGCAGGTTTTCAGCCTGAGCTGCCCTGAGCGGTGATCAGTTGTTTAGAAACTTAAAGTTGGCTATTTTCACTTCAGTAAGTTGAAATCTGAGAAAATACTAAAGTTGTAAGAAACCATTTAAAAGAAAACATTTTTTTTAGCAGAGACAGGTCAACCATTCATTCAGAATACTGCTAGTCAAAGAGAGAGCAACACTTTTAGAAGATAATAGGAAGGCTGAAAAGAGTAGCTCTGCTTTATCCGCTTGAGCTTTCAGTCTTTGTAGTGTGAGATGCTGAATTTAAAAAGGTTGGCAGTCTTTTAAAAATCTTATGTTAAAGTAAAGATCTACATTCTCTGTGCAATACAGTGTTGTTGCTGTTTTACAGCGACTCCTCTCACACACAGCGTGACATGGAAAGTGGCTCACAGCAGGATGGCAGAGAAAAGATTTTGAATTCTTTGAGCTTTGCATCTCTAGCAAGAGTCATACTATATGACTCAACTATATATATACAGAGCTGTGCAAACGTTTTAGGCAGTTGTGAAAAAATGCTGTAAACAAACAATGCTTTCAAAACTGAAAGTGTTAATTATTTATTTTCATCAATCAACAAAATGCAGTGAATTAACAAAAGATAAATCTAAATCAAATCCATATTTGGTGTGACCATCCTTTACCTTCAAAACAGCATCAGTTCTTCTAGGAATACTTGCACACAGTTTTTGAAGGAACTCAGCTGGTAGGGTCTTTCAAACATCTTGGAGAACTAACCACAGATCGTCTGTGGATGTAGGCTTTCTCACATCCTTCTGTCTCTTCATGTAATCCCAGACACACTCCATGATGTTGAGATCAGGGCTCGTTGGGGGCCAAAACATCACTTCCAGTAATTCTTGTTCTTCTTTACGCTGAAGATTTTGACTTTGGCTGTATGTTTAGTTTCCCTCACTTAGCATTTTGTAAATTGATAAAAATAAACAATCATCATTTATATTTCTAAAAGCATTCTTTGTTTTCCACACCTGCCTAAAACTTTTGCACAGTACTGTATATCTAAAACCATAACGTCAGGAGAACTGTCCAGTGGCGCAGAGTTCTAAAATTTTAAAACAGAAGCTGTTTAAAAGCACAAGCATAATACATGGAAACTGACCGAGAACATGATGGTTACAATAAATGTAAACATTATCTCCTCTGTTCTCCTTTGTGGAGAACATTAAGGAAGGAAAACATTGATCCCACACATGACTTATCAGGACCTTATGGGAAGGAGACAAGGTAATCATTCTGTAAGCACACCAAGCACACCAACAAACACCTAGTATGTTAGATTGTTTAGTTTAAGAAAACCCTGAAAGGTTAGAGACATACATTTGTTGAATTTATGGGGATAATCTTGTAATCCTTTAATTTTCTTTTTTCATTTTATTGCAGCACATCTATCACAATCCGTTTTGTCATACATTTCATTAAAAAATGAAGACAAACTTTACACAAATAAGTGTGTATGTGAAAACAAAAACTTTAAAGAAAACAATAATTGGTATTGGCTAATAAAAGCCTGATTGGTGCATCTCTAGAACCATTTAGCACAGACACTGCACATGATCTTATTTCAACAACCTAGACAGTCAAGAACAGTGATCACAGCAACAACCTGTGGATATTTGATATTTCTGAATCCTCTAAATTTACACTAAGAGAATGTTGTACGCTAACTGCAACCAGGCAAGAAAATGAGCATGTAAGCACATTACTAAGACAAAGATAAAAGAATACCAACTACCTAATATCAGTTTATTATTAAGTTATACAATATTTGTTATCCATCACATTTTAAAGTTTTACGAGGATATATAATCTGTTGAAAGTACTCGTACTTGTCCGCTTTGCTTTGCGGGGGCAACTGACTCAGCAGAGACGCCCAGACGTCCCTCTCCCCAAACACCTCCTACAGCTCCTCCTCCAGCTCCTCCGGGGGGGAGCCCAAGGTGTTCCCAGGCCAGCCGCGAGACACATAGTCCCTCCAGCGTGTTCTGGGCCGTCCCCTGGGCCTCCTCCCGGTTGGACATGCCTGGAACACCTCCCGAGGAAGGCGTCCGGGAGGCATCCAATATAGATGCCTGAGCCACCTCAACTGGCTCCTCTAGATGTGGAGGAGCAGCGGCTCTACTCCGAGCCCCTCCCGGACGGCCGAGCTCCTCACCCTATCTCTAAGAGAGTGCCCGGCCACCCTACGGAGGAAGCTCATTTCAGTCGCTTGTATCCGGGATCTCGTTCTTTCGGTCATGACCCCAAGTTCATGGCCATAGGTGAGGGTAGGAACGTAGACCGACCGGTAAATCGAGAGCTTCGCTGGTCAAATCTGGTCAAAGCTCTCCCGGAGGTGGGAGTTGATTACATCCCTGGCCGAGGTCTCTGCCAGATGTTCCCAGCAGACCCTCACTATGCGCTTGGGTCTGCCAAATCTGTCCGGCTTTCTCCTCTTCCAGTGGATCCAACTCATCACCAGGTGGTGATCAGTGGACAGCCCAGTCCCTCTCTTCACCCGAGTGTCCAAAACATGCGGCCGAAGGTCTGACGATACAACAACAAAGTCGATCATCGACCTCCTGCCTTGGGTGTCCTGGTGCCAAGCGCACTGATGGGCACCCTTATGCTTCAACATGGTGTTCAATATGGACAATCCGTGACTAGCACAGAAGTCCAATAATGAAACACCACTCGGATTCAGATCGGGGAGGCCATTCCTCCCGATGATGCCTTTACAGGTGTCACTTAGTAATTTCCCACGTGGGGGTTGAAGTCCCCCAGCAGAATAATGGAGTCCCCGGGAGGGGCACTATCCAGCACCCCCGACAGGGACGCCAAGAAGGCCGGTTACTCCGCACTACCGCCCGGCCCGCAGGCCGAAAATGACAGTCAGAGACCTGTCCCCATACCCGAAGGCACAGGGATGCGACCCTCTAATCCACTGGGGTAAACCCCAACATGAGATGGCTGAGCTGGGGGGCAACAAGCAAACCCACCCCAGCCCGGCGCCTCACCCCGTGGGCCACTCCAGAGTAGAAGGGAGTCCAGCCCCTCTCGAGGAGATGGGTTCCAGAGCCCACGCTGTGTGTGGAGGTGAGCCCGACTATTTCTAGTCGATATCTCTCTACCTCCCGCACAAGCTCAGGCTCCCTCCCCCCCAGTGATGTGACATTCCACGTCCCTAGAGCCAGCCTAAGCATCCGGGGATCAGGCCGCCCAGGTCTCCACCTTCATCCACCGCCCAATCCTCTTTGCATCGGTCCTTCACGGTTCCCCCTGCAGGTGGTGGGCCCACTGGGGGATGGCCTCGCGTCCTTCGGGATTGGCCTGGCTTAAAGTAAGTAAAAGTAAGCTTTTTAACATCTTAGGAAGCACTGTCCAGTCCATCAACCAAAAACAGAAAGAGTATGGCACCACTGTCAACCTAATAAGACATGGCCTTCCATCTAAACTGACAGGCTGTCTGAAGCGTCCTCCAGACAGCCTTTTAGAAGCTCCAAAGGCTTGAGATGGGGCGGAGGCACATCTTAGTATCTCTGGAGGAACTACAGGTATTTACAGCCCGGGTGGGAGAATCTGTTGACATGACGATTATTAGTTGTGCACTCCACACATTTGGCCTCTATGGAAGACTTACAAAAAGAAAGCCATCGTTTAAAAGAAAACCATAAAAAGTCCTGTATGCAGTTTGCTACAAGCCATGACAAAGGGCACGCAAAGATTTGGAAGAAGGTGCTTTGGTCAGATGAGACAAAAATCTCACTTTCTGTATGGTGAAAACCTGAAACTGCTCATCAGCCTGGACACAGCATCCCATGGTGAAGCACGGTAATGGCAGTATCATGGTGTGGAGTTTTTTTTAGTCAGGTAGACTGCAGCTGGTCAAAGCTGATGGAAGATAGATAGAACTGAATACTAGGCAAACATGGAAGAAAAACTCAGAGGAAGCAAAGGACTTGTGACTGAGGCAGAGATTTCCCCTACCAGCAGGACACTGACCTTAAACTTACATCCAGAGCTACAATTAAATTGTTTTGATCCACACATATTCATGTGCCAGAATGGCCCAGTTTAAGTCCAAACTAAATCCAATTAAGAATCTATTTTAGGACTTCAAACTCTATCTGAGCTTTAACTATTCTGCAAGGAAAACTGTTATTATCTTGATATAAGTGTCATACTCTGCCCTTTTGGAGTGTATCTTTTGTTTACCTTTTTCGTTTATAGGTGTTTTTGTTGTTTACTTCTGTTGGTTTTTACCTTCTAGCTTCTTGTGTTCATTTTAGTTCATTTATTTATCTGTGTTTCCCGGGTTTTTGTGATTTTTTTATTGTTTCTTAAGTTTCTGTCCTCATGTTTGTTTTTCTCCCTCAGCAGCCCAGTCTCCCGTTAGTGTAATCAGTCACCTTCCCTCAGTTCCCCTGCAACCCGGTTCCCCACCTGTTTCATGTTCCATCTGATTACCTGTCACCCATTTTCATTGGTTCACACTCCTCTTCCCTCAGTATATATGTTTGGTTCATTGTTCCTCACTCGGTCCTCCTGTTTACTTCCATGCCGATCCCTGTTCCATGTCATTGTTTTGAACCTATGGAAACTCGTGTAAGTTGATCTATGTTGTTATTAAAGCCTAAAGATTCTTATATCTGCAATGCTGCTGCCAAGCATTTTTCTACACTCCGGTTCCGTTCAACCACACATTATGACATTAAGTGATGTGGGGTACAGAAATTCCCCAAAAGACTCACTAACTGCAGTGAAAGGCGATTCTGCAAGGTATGGGCTGCTAATTAAAAATGCATGCCACACTTTTCATATTTTTATTGTCTTAAACTATTAAAAAGGATGTATCATTTCCTGCCACTTCACAGTTACACACATTATTTTTTTGTTGGCTTGTCACATTAATTCCCAATAAAATACATAGACATGGTTCTGAGAGCACTTCGGCTTGTTAAATGTGTGCATGAGATTAGCCGTATGAATGCGTATGAAACTGTAATTTCAACTTTCAAAGAATAAAATGCAACCCTACATTTGCACAGGAAAAAAGCCCAAGTCTAAGTGATAAAAAATGTACCTGTCAGCAGCAAAAACCTTTTGCAAATAGTTTTAATGAGTGTAAATACAAGACGTTCCTACCAGAAACTGTAGTCTTCGCTCCTCTGTGGGTTCCTCCTGATGGGAGGAGGTGGGGCTAAGGCCCGGTGGGGGCGTCACTTGCAGCCACGACTCCCCCGCCTCTGCCGGAGTCTTCTCACACCTGGATGGACCCTCATCTAATGCCACACATGGGGTCTCCCCTAAAACCTAACAGGGGATGGAGCAACAAGACTGATCAGTGAAACCTAAATCTGCATAAAGGGGATTAGCAGAGAACCTTCTTCCAAGTGGTCCAACTACAATCAAAGAATAATCCAGGGGAATCCCTTGAGCCTTCATCATGACTGAAACACATTGGCAGTTAATACTGTCCTCACTAATTAACTTGCATGTTTAACTGAAGGTGTTTCGTTTAGATTCCTTTAATATTCATTCTGAAAAAATGCGCCTATATGAATCTGCAGCCCGGAGGAAACGTTTGCACCGGTTAAGGATCGGGAATCAGTATCTAATTTTAGAACAAACCTTCTAATACTCTAAGTAAAACTGTGCTAGTGAAGCCAAGGCCATGACCCAATAACAGGATCTAAGATGCTCAGCCACGTGCGGAAAGAGAAGCCTTGCTTTACTCTTTGATTTTAAACAGACATGTCTACCAGTATGTAGGAAAAGGCTTTCTATGGGACTGCCAGAATAATGCGTAAAGAATTAAATTTTTTTATTTTTGCTTTACACAATCTTTATTTGAGAAAAAGACTTGGAATTTCTATGACGAGTGCTCAGGCTTTAAATGAGGCTGATACGTGATTTTGACCAGATGGTTTAGAGGCAGAGGCGAAAGGCTTGCTGGAGGCTCTATGGTGATTCCACTGGCTCCTGAACATGATCCTTCTGCAGAAGGAGCCGCTACATTCTTTCATTTTCTTTTCCTGGCTTTGGTGATTAATACAGATTCCGTCACATGATGACATGGCAGAGATACACGCTTCCTGGCAAATTTCCAATATTGCATTTGGTCAGACATACTTACGCCAGTCAATCCTCAAGGGATTCCTAATAAGCTTGTAGCACTTCATAGTGTACACACTGATTAGACAAGTTTAAGTTGGTAGAATTAGATGCTATGTTCTTTCTTGTGTTTTCTTTGCAACGTTACTGCAATACATGCACTCTCAGTAATAAGCACATTTGAACTTTTTTTATTAACACAATAAATTGCTATTTTAAGTTACAATAAGTCACTCTGCAATAGGCATGGGTTGGTCACCAGCATCAAAGCATACAAAAAGGCAACACTTTCGAAACCACTCATACAGTTCCACTAACACAGTAAAGTCCTTTCATTGAGATGGCAGAGAAAATGGTGGAGTAACCAGATTTTCTTTGGTTGGATGGGGCTGCACGTTGGAGAAGTTATTAAAACTGTGCCTTGCTGCAAGAAGTGGAGTTTGCATGTTCTTCCCATGCATGCGTGGGTTCTCTACGGGTACTCCGGCTTCTTCCTGCAGTTCAAAAGCATGACTTATAAGTTAACTGGTCTCTCTAAATTGCCCTTAGGTGTGAGTGTGTGCATAGTTGTCTGTCCTTTGTGTCTCTGTGTTGCCCTGCGATGGACTGGTGACCTGTCCAGGGTGTACCCCTTCCCTTGCCCGATGCTGGCGGCAGATAGGCACCATCTCCCCAGTGACCCAGCAATAATGAGCAGGTATAGACGATGGATGGATGATGGATGGATGGCTGGATATTGTAGCCCCACGCAACCTCCACCTGCAGTACACTGCTGGTAAGCTGGCTGAAAAAAGGACGCCAGACTTTTCCCTCATTTAAAGGTAGGACAAATTTGCTAATATTTCTGGTTACAAAAACCACTGATCGTCATGATGTGGAAACCAAAGAAGCACCACATATCACCTGTGTATATGATTGTGCTGTTTCTCTTTTAAATAGAAAACTGTCAGTAAAAGAAATTAGATCATGCTATATATAGTGTTTCCATAGGAAAAAAGTTTAAGTAAAACTGTGACATTTTCACTCAAGGTTGTCATGTTGTGAGAATCTCATCCTGGCCCATGCCTATTCTGGTATGTTAGATTTTTTTCAGCTGACACAGTTTAGAACTGTATTATATTTAGAAATCCACATGTTGTCTACAGCTCAAATTCCCTCCAAAAGAGCAACTGTTTCTCTGAAATGATAAATTCAGAGCAGATATAATCAGTGTTCAGCCACCATGTGATATAAATCTAACATGATTTAGGTGAATAACCTCACAAAGCTGCCTATTACGTAAGCTCTCATTTATACAATGTTGTGAGGAAAGAAGGAACCGGCAGAGAGCATCTGATCAAACCTTCTGCTATCATAAATGTAAATTTGTAGAAACACTAACCTCAAAAAGGTTTTTGCTTGGAAATGGCTGCAAAATTATTATAAGCAAAGTCTTTATTTGTTCTATTAGAACAATAATACCTGCAATTCTGTGACAATTTGTTACTGATTTGTCTGCAGCACAATGTCAATGTTAGGATTATTTTTATGATTATTTTCAACAGTCTCAGCTTGAGACAAGCGAGTTTAACAACCCCCCCACGTCCAAATTTTACTCCAAAATAAAAGTTTAAGTGATCCTTCAGATTCACTTGGACCAGAACAAAAGGATTAGAAACAAAAAGGAGTTAAGTAAAGGTGCTCTGTTATCCTTCTAAACCTTCAATCTGTGTCTATCATGGAATTTGCTGGATTCGGAAATGTTGCCTGACTTTTGGAAATCTAACAATTAGGAAAATAGTCTCCATTTTCTTGGAATATGTGCAGAGACTGATGTTTTAGTAATGCTAGCAGTGCTTGTTACTAATATATGATAAACTCTGTAATAATTTTGCTGTTTTACAATTTTTATTTTGCTTTACAGCGGCTGCTCCCTTACACATGCGGCAGAGGATCAAATCGCCTCCGAATACAAATATTCCATCACTGCTTATGGATAGAAGGCTAGAAAGAAAATATTTGAATCCTATTAATACCAGTTCTTGCAAAATAGGAGTGGGCTTAAACTGGTATTGGCAGGTCATATCTTTATGAAAATCTGAGCATCCTGAGCATTTTCATGGTTTTCACATAAATATCTAATATCTAATAACTAAGTTGTGATTATTTGGGTATTGGGCTAAACAGAGGCTCAAATAATTTGAAGATGATGCTTAAAGTTATTATCACCCAGATAAGATGTTACGCCTTTATATGTTAAATTACCCACCCTTTTATTAAGCAGCCTCAAACTATCCACAGAATTCACGTATCATAAATAGTTATGCACTTCTACAGCCACAATAAAACAATTTTACTTAAATCTGAAACCAGGGGAAATGTCAAGTGTGGTCTCATAACTAGATATTTTACAAACGAACTGATCAGGCCAATCTCAGGTTTCTCTTGAATCCAATTCCGATTTTGAAAGCATCCCCAGCTATGCATGAAAGCATATGTCACTAGCATTTATCCTTTATTAAAGTAAAAAAAAAACATGCTGCTGATTGATGTGTGTATTGATCAGACAATGGTGGCTGTTCATAGTTTTGATGCATTTAATCAATAGGAAAAATAATTATTTATCTGTTTTGACTTGCTAATCATCATTCAGAGCCGATAATGCGAAAATTAGCTGATATCAATCTCCGGCCAACTGACTGGTGGACCTCCTATTAAAGTGAACACTGCATGCTTTAGTTTACAAAATAAAATTTAATGAAGGTACATTTGAAATGATCTCAGGTCTCCATCACTTCGATAAAAACGTCATTTAATGAAGAGTAAAGCCATGCTGAATGCGCACTGTAAGACGGAGACCACAGCAGGAGCTTCTAAGCAAGGTTAGGGCCGTAGGGCTGAACCTTACTTTTTTTTGCACACTCATTCACACCATGGATGCTGAAGAATCTAGTACGAGCTGGGCCCATGTGTACTAAAGCAGGGTCAGATTCCATTCAGCAGGCCCTGAATGCCATAAGCACATTGGTGTAATCCCTGCAGACTACTGAAACGGGTAACTGGATCACTCCTTTTAAAAGCACCTTAATGGATTGGCCTGGCCGTTGATTTTCTTTTTAATGCGAAGCATATCGATGTCCACCGATCAAACGTTCTACCATGCTGTCCCTAGTTCGTTCTATCTAAATTCTGCATCTGGAAGACCCAAAGTATGACAGTTACAAAACCTTGTATCTCACAGGCTGCCCTTCACTAGGCCTCATGCTTTCTGATTTGTACGAAAGTGGCAGTCAGTCATGAATAAGATAGAGATTCTGCACAGATTTACTAAAGTAATCATTAAAAAGCAACCAGGAGATTTAAAAGAAAAATCTGTTATGCAAGTCATTCAGTAATACTGTGAGAATTTTACCTCTGTGTGTTAAATGATTTTAAGGCAAGAGCAAGTTATTTTAAACTCTAACACAAATCCAACATCTCCTACCTTAAACCCGTATTTGCACAACCTTGTTTTGTGATGACACTAAATTTGAGTCCGGCAGCGGGTTCACATTCACACCGAATGGACACAGATGGAGTTAGTCAAACAGAACCAGAACAAACAGCTGATAACAACACAGAAAGAGATCAGGACTAAGAGAAAAACCTACCCCTTTAGTGTGATCTGTGGCAACGTCAAGGCTTCCCTTGGCCTGCTAGTTATCCAGAGCAGGGCGATATGGAAAAGTGTTTAGTGCGGCTGCAGTCTTACCTACCATCCCAAACCCTCTCACCGCTGCTACAGCAACAGAGAGCGGATTACTGGACTGTACCATTCTGTTGTTGGAGGGATTAGAGTTCACACAACATGGCCCCTTTCTGGGTGTGCGCGTGGCACTGGAAGTGCATGTGTGCGTCCCACAGATGAGAGATTACCACAATCGGCATTCTCACTTGAGCTTCACTGACAGAGTATTTATTTTGTGGTCAGGGGAGAAATTTGCAATAACATTATCTGTAAATCAAATGAATGCCTTTAATGTTACGTAAAGTGAATTTTATCAAACAGAGGCTGCCCCTTTAAAATATATCCCGTAAAATGACACTAGATTAGAGATATCTCTTGATGCAAGTGTTCATGCTTTGGAAACCAACATTTCCAATTACAGATTGCACCAAGCAGATTGCACCAAGAAACATAATTAAAATATGCTTTTTTTCCCCTTTAGGAAGAGACTGATATCTCAGAGACAATACAGCTGTGTGCTGTATAACAGAAGTGAGTACAGAGAAGATCAGCATCACACGCAGAGAGGATCAGACTGTGTGACTTTGGTAGCTTTGATCAGCCCTAAGGTAAAGACAGGGAATCGCCTCATTATGGCTTGTGGCAGATTATTATCAAGTCCAACGACAAGCCATTACATAACACTGCAAAACTGTATCCATGCCAATGTAAACACAACCTCTGAGAGCTACATTTTACATCACTAAAACAACTTTTCGACTCTATTTCAGAAACAACAACACAACAACTGTTCATGTAAGTAGGGTTATAAGCTGCTCTGTTTGTAAATGACATTAACCCCAAAACACTGTCTAATTAGGAGCGTATGTTTACTGTGAGTCCATGCAGCTCAACTGCCAGCAGGAGTCAGTATGAAGTTAATTCTGAGATGTTCTACCTTCTCCTGTCTGGCTTCTTTGGCGTTTTCCTCACACTTCTCGGGGACATCGGCTTCAGGCCTCAGGCCGTGTTGTTGCCTGGACGACGTGACGGACAGTTGCCTCTGAAGCCGCAGCACCTCTTTCTGAGACTCTCTGAGGAGTTTCTCATATTCCACCCGAGCCGACTGAACAGGGAAATCCTGCAGGAAAAGAGCACTAAATATTTTAATTTTGGAATTATTTATTACAAATTTCATTCTATATCCTAAATACTTAACCACTTTAAAGAACATGCAATCATGTCCATAATGGTCATATCCCTGCTGGTTCTACAGTAAAGATACTAAAATAGTATGCCTTAAAATAGTGTTTAGCGCATAAAACAAATGTAAATATAAAAGTTTCGATCAACATAGTTTCTCTTAGGTAGATGTCAAATCTTCAATAATGTTTGAATTGTTTAACATGACACTTATAGGCATCCAATTTTCATTGTACTGTATTTGTCCCTGAAAACCCTATCTGTTCTCTAACCAACAGATGTTCAGATTAGGAGAATCAGCTCTTATTTACAAACAGGCACTGAGAAAGGCAGCCTGTTCTTGCACTGTCATCTATCCGGGCATCAGCAGTGACGCAGCTTCTGTAATACAGGCTTAGGTTAGCAGAGCAGTACCAAAACTGCCCAGCAGAGAGCAAGCTTGTGGCAGACATGACAACTATGGTTGGATGGAGCACAGTTTTAAACTTTGTTTTTTTAGTTCATTCTAGGCCAAATAATTAAACTTTGATTACTAACAAATATAATGTATGTACCTTAGCTGGTCCCAGCCGTGCCTCGAGGTGTCTGCACTCCTGCTGCAGGGCAGCAATCTCTTTGTCCTTAGATAGCAGTGCATCAGCATGCTGGGCCAGGTCACGAGCTCGTTGGCGGGCAAAAGCTCTTTTGTACTGCTCCACAGCACCAGGTCTAATGAGCGAAGAAGGATTCACCTAGATTAGAAAAACAGAATTTAAGGATCATTTCTTGAATACAACAAAGACATCAAAGCAGATTGCAATAAAACATATCACAAAGCTTTTCAGGATTAGAAGACAGGTACATTTGAGAGATGGCCTAATACAATCCCATTTATCTGCTCAGGGTCCCAATCAAGGTGGTTTTAATTGACTGTATGGGATTCCCTGACAAAACCTAGCTCCCAATACATGTTGTCGGTGTACTGTCTGAGATAATGTCAGCTGAATTTCCAGTAAGACACGTAGACATTTTTACTGTAGTCACTGGCAATATTAATGCGCACAGCTTGAAAAATTTTTAACATAGTTCATGCAAATTATTTTACTGATCAAATCTTGATTTTCCTCTCAACATAGGTTTTTTTTACCCTTTACAATGACGTTTATAGAGATAGAAAGGCTGCAGCGGCTCTGTGCCTGCTCTGTATGCTTTGTTCATTTTGTTTCAAAGGACAGATGTTCTTTGTATGTTTAAAACAAAGAGTTAAGTTCATAAGTTTTGTCTGGTCACACAATTAACTGGAACCATATGGAACTATATTACTGAGCCAATTTATCAATAAATCATATCAAAAGTCCCCTTAAAACTACTGCATTTTCAAGTATACACATGGCATATATTTTAATATGCATTACGCAGTAATGGGCTGGGGTAGGGTATCAAGTGATGCCCATTCATATCGACTCAGAATAGGATCTTGAGAAAAAATCGTGATCGGGTCATCCCTAGTGGATTCTACAAAATAACCCTAAACCTTTCCGTGTTACAGGTAGAATGTCTCACCGTACTCTTCACTATCAGAGCTAGGTAAAACAAAACTTTTCTGTAATGTTTCACTAGAATGTGAACAGTATAAATTGGTTCTGAAGCTCAGGAATCAACCAGGCACCTGCATTACATAGACAAAAACTAGGAACGAGTGACGTATCAACTGACTGATTAATCTTACTGGGAAAGACAACACTGGCCAGGCCACAGTAACAGGAAAGTTCCTCATAGAGCATGGAGAGTTTCAAGCAACATCTAGCGAGAAATCTTCCCATGAAACCCTTACGCTGCAGAGGGAACAACCTGAAATGCATCAGAAAGATGGCAGTGCAAAATTTGAGGAACCGTTGTATTGTAATAAGCTACGTATACACCATGTACCATGGGCAGAATGATGAAATGCCAGATAATTGAGACATTCACCAGGGACTGAACCAATCTAGTCTGCACAAGATCAGGCTCTTAGCACAAGAGCCAGGATGATTGGCTGTGGTCTACCGAACAAGATGGACCCCAACACAGGATATGTAAAGATAACACAGTGACAGTTCAGCACATAAAAAGCAAGGTGTAAGATGCTGACAGGCAAAGTGTACTGATATGGTCATACCCAGGTGGCCATAGTCAACCATAGTCAAAGCTAGTGAATAATGACAGGGCTAAGATCTTGTTGCACTCTCAGTTCCAGACCGACAAATTCCATTGGTTAACCAGCCAGTTACTGGCACCAGCGGTCATCAGAGCACCTTGGGAATGTGACCTTTTAACTGGGAGAGTTGCTCTACAGATTCCAGGAACATCATCATCATGTCCCTTTGTCCAGGAACAGCTAAAATACTGACTGATTGGCTTTTCTGATTTTCATGGTAATGCATTATTTACTGTGAAGGCAGATTTTTTTTAATAAGGGTCATACTGGTCATGTTTTGCTACCTTTGTTAGCTCAAAATCAGGCACAGAGACAACAAAGTGATTTTGAAAGTACTGCAAACAACAGGCTGCATGAATTATTGTTTTCAAAGTATGGAAAATACACTCCTGGCTGCTGTGAGCCTGTGTTAGGGATTTATCAGTGTTGTATACCACTTTGAGGTTGGCCTCTTGTAGTTTGCGAGCTCTCTCTTCCAGTCTCTTAGCAAGAACAGTGAGCTCGGTGTTCTTTCTCCTCAACCGCCTGACCTTCTCCTCAGTCTCTGGGGCGCTGCTCTTTCGCTAAAAACATGGAAAACAAATATGATCCCAAAGCTTCTGCAATGAGTGATCCACAGCAATACCAAACAAAAAGGTTTACAAAATCTTTAGCATTTTTTAAACTGAATAAATGCCTTTAAAAAAGGAACAAACTGTGTTAGAAAGTCTCTTTGTTAAGTGTTTTGTGGACCTGGCCTACTTTCTACAAAGCTTTTCATCAAGGGTACACACACACACACACACACACACACACACACACACACACACACACACACAACACACACACAGTTATTTTTAGTCCTACCAGCAGGCCGTTCTCTTCCCTCAGTGTGTTGCAAGTCTTCTCCAGCTCATCGAGGGCTCTCAGGAGTTCTGAGTTCTGACGCACCAGCAATCCATAATCTGTCCCATTCTGTGAAAGAAACACAGCACAAATCTTCATTTTAACAACTATAGTCTTTAGTTTTTAAAAATACCACAGCACAAAACAGCCCTAGGGAGAAACAGATTAGTTAATGCATTGTGGTACATTGCTGATAAAAGGTATTTACAGATTCCTTCTATTTCTGCTTTTTTGTCAAACTTAAATGTTTCGGGTCATCAAACAAAGGCAATCATACCATGGTTCCATGGATTCTCCAGTTGTGGACAATGGACTACTTAAAATGTGGTTTTCAATTGAGAGCCCTGCTGTCAAATTATTTTTAACAGCTCAAGCTGGATAGCTGTGATTATTGTGTCATTGTTTGTTAGTTTCTGGCCTTGACGCTTAAACCCATAAACTGATATAATGTGACTCCTGTCACCCAGGCCCAGGGGCAGACTGGCCATCAGGAGCACTGGGACATTTGCCTGTTGACTGGCCCGCTCAGCTATCTGCGAGAGGCAGGACCAAAGGTCGTTCGGATCACATTAGATTTTTATCCATCCACTATCCATGCTGTTCTTGCAGCTCACTCAGGTTTCTGACTCGCTGAAGCTCCGAGACTAAAGACATCTTTATTTAAGCAGGTAAAATGTTTTGTTTTAGTATTTTAAACACTGTACTACTTTCATGGTATACCTGTGTACATCACTTATTTTTTCTAGAATTACCTTCGCCAATTACATTTCATGTCAATTATATCTCACTTACATTCATGTCAAACTGTCAAAGCAATATGTGATTCTACTGAAAGAACTTTAATGGCCTTTAAAAAGACCCAATTTTGTGTCCCACTGACGCTGTTTTTGCAGCAGTCCAGACTCAATGCATAGCAATGGCGCATGTGTCATGCGGTAGTCATGTGGTGTCCAGTCCTGTAGTATATATCAATGGTCTGGATAAATACCTGAGATGGTCCTCACACATAGAAAATGTTCAGAAGAAGTCCCAGCAGAGACTGGTCTTCCTGAGGCAACTCAAGAAGTACAACATTCCACAGGAGCTGCTGGTCATCTTCTACACTGCCATCATTTAGTCTGTCCTGTCTTCGTCCATCTCAGTGTGGTTTGGCTCATCCACAAAACAGGACAGGTTTAGACTGCAATGAACAATCAGGTCTGCAGAGAGAATCATCGGGGCTGACCTTCCCTCTACAGAGCGCTGTCTGCTAAAACCAGCAGCCACAGAGACAGTTTCTTCCCCCAGGCTGTTTCTTTGATGAACACCTGACAGTCAAACTTCCAGAACAACACCATGCATACTTAGACTGATCTCACATTACATTATTGTTTAAAATCAGTTGTGTGTATATATATACTAAGTAGGTCACAAAAAACAGGTACCGGGCCAGGAAAACCACTAATGGAAACGCTCGCAAAACAGGCTGAGTAGAGTGGAGAAGGCCCAAGAAGAGCCCGTGGAAAAGGGACATTACACTCAGTTAAATAACTGCACCAATGTGGAAAATGTAAAGCTCCTCAGTAGAAATTGCCTTATGTAATCTTAAACATTACATGGCATTACGTCATTCATTTTTTAAGTTTTCAGTTTAATAACTGAATTATTTTCAAGGCAGTAATCGTGTGTGTTGACAAAGATAAATAACCTTGGACTTGTGGAGGACTGAGAGTAATTCATTTGTTGGTACTTTAGGATGAAAACAGGACCTTGACCAACCTCTCACTGGGTTTGATTCTGTTTCGAATGGTTTAGTGGTGTGTGCTGGACAATTTTCACAAACCTAATGTGACTTGCGATAGCTGAGTTTAAATCGAGGCAATAAAAAGATGCAATCCAGATTTATCAATATTTAATGACAGTTTCGGCAAAAAGAACCGAATATCCATGTTGAAGAAATGTTTCTAAGTGTATGATTTTAAACTGCCAGTGAGCTAGTTATCATGGGCACTTTAGATGAAAGGCCGCTGAACAGAACAATGGTCACTGGGCCATAACATCCATGTTGTAACTGAGACTGTAATAAGTAGTTTATCAGGAATGTAGGGAGGGGTTCACTTCAGTGAAATCGAAGCGTGGTCCTTCTGCCTCTCTTTTAATGAGCCTTGAGATTCAGCTGGACAGGTTGGAATAAAAACAGTGGTTGAAGTAAAAGTTGATGAGTAAAAGAAGAGGCTGTAGATAAAAGAAAATTACATCCTCAGAGAAAAAGACTAAAAGACAGATTTAGAATGTTTGATGTGATAAGAAAGCAGTCTTCAGGTTGCCCACAATTGGCTGCTAAAAACAGCCTATTGATTAAAACAAGTAGCACCTTTATGTGACAGACTGAATGTTTACATAGGACATGAGCATGCTGATTTCTTCATGTAAAAATCATCAGTTAATCCGCTGTGCTGAGTTTAATGTCTACATCACAACTAAAAACTAATATGTATGCTAGAAAGCTGTAGCATACAATCAATATCTTGATTTGACAAACTGATAAAAGATCACTGGATCTTATATCTTTGGAGATTTTGTAATATGAATGCCAAATGACTGCCACTTTGATGATGTTGTCACGGTAACTGCAGATGCGGTGGCCCTAGGAGGCCTTTTAATGATGCACCAACAACACAGAGATGTGCCTGTTCAAGAAAGCAGTAGAACCAAAGGTTATGTCTGAACCAGGCAGGGGCCAGTAGGAGATTCTAATGGTAAGATAACCTTAAGTGAAAATACTACAGTTTTACAGTTTTAACACAAAAGTGTCAAACAATGTATAACACAATTTAATTGCTTTTACTTAAATCGTAAAAGCAGCAATTACTGAAAAATTACGGAAAAGCAACACCACTACTCCAAAAATAATAACATATTGATTATTACAGTCATAATAATGATATCTATTCTTTATATTTATTATTTTGAAATAATTTAAATAAAATAAATGTAGTAAAACTTTCATGATCAGAAATATTTCCAAACAACGACATTTTGCTGTTTTGTAAGTGAAATTTCAATTCAATTCAATTCAATTCAGTTTATTTATATAACGCCAATTCACAACACATGTCGTCTCAAGGCACTCCACAAAGGTCAGGTACATACATTCCAATTAATCTTAATCATTGAACAGTGCAGCCAGATTCTGTTATTTATTCAAATTGGATAAAAAGTTTTTCTATCTAAGGAAACCCAGCAGATTGCATCCAGTCAGTGACTTGCAGCATTCACTCCTCCCGGATGAACATGTAGAGACAGTGGACAGTCAATGGCGTTGACTTTGCAGCACTCCCTCATACTGAGCATGCATGTAGCGACAGTGGAGAGGAAAACTCCTTTTAAAACGGGAAAGAAACCTCCAGCAGAACCAGGCTCAGTGTGAGCGGCCATCTGCCACGACCGACTGGAGGTTAGAGAGAACAGAGCAGAGACACAAAGAGAACAAAGAAGCACTGATCCAGGAGTACTTTCTATGGGAAGGAAAGGGTAAATGTTAATGGATGTAGCTCCTTTAGTCATTTCACCTAGAAAGAAGGAACAGATAAACTCTGAGCCTGTTTTCAAGTTTAGAGTCTGAAGAGAGCACAGAGAGTTAGTCACAGTAAAAGCTCAGTCAGTAGCTATGTCTAGGAGAGAGAAAGGGCTAAACACTGAAAGACAGGGTCATGTGGATCATCGGTAGAGGGTGAGCATTAAGTTGTTGCCAGCAGAAGCATGGAGGATTCCCCTCTCCAGAAAGGTGACACAGAGTCAGGCCAGGTGTAGCTTCTAGGAAGAGAAAGCGGGAGAGAACAAAGTTAAAAGCTGAGATAACAGCAAATAATACAAAATTGAAGAGTAGCGTGAGAAAGTAGCGAAGAGGGTGAAAGTGGTCATTATGTCCTCCAGCAGCCTAAGCCTATAGCAGCATAACTACAGAGATAGCTCAGGATAACCTAAGCCACTCTAACTATAAGCTTTATAAAAAAGGAAAGTTTTAATCCTAGCCTTAAAAGTAGACAGTTTGTCCATCTAGAGCCCACTGATGGCCATTGTTATACTAAAAACCACAACGATTGGGATACCTCTCTCTGTCAGATTGACCATAACCATTGGAAAGAAAAAGGGGCCCATACAGGTAGCAGAATTGGGTGGTTTTTGCACCTCAACCGTAACTGAGCCGGTTTAGGCTAAACCTGACTCCCCCTAACTCCATCCAACAAGGGGAGAAGAAGACGGAGCCAAAATAAGGAAGATAGCTCAGGTTAACCTAAGCCACTCTAACTATAAGCTTTATCAAAAAGCTTATAGTTAGAGTGGCTAGCCTTAAAAGTAGACAGGGTGTCCGCCTCACGGACTAAAACTGGGAGCTGGTTCCACAGGAGAGGAGCCTGATAACTAAATGATCTGCCTCCCATTCTACTTCTAGACTCTAAGAACCACCAGTAAACCTGCAGTCTGAGAACGAAGTGCTCTGTTAGGAACGTATGGAACAATCAGATCTCTGATGTATGATGGAGCTAAATCATTAAGGGCTTTATATGTGAGGAGGAGAATTTTAAATTCTATTCTGGATTTAACAGGGAGCCAATGAAGGGAAGCTAAAGTAGGGAATATGATCTCTCTTTTTAATTTTTCATCAAAACTCTTGCTGGCAGCATTTTGAATCAGCTGAAGGCTTTTAACTGCATTTTGTGGACATCCTGATAGTAAAGAATTACAATAGTCCAGCCTTGAAGAAACAAATGCATGGACTAGTTTTTCAGCGTCACTCCTGGACAGGATATTTCTAATTTTGGCAATGTTCCGGAGATGAAAAAAGGAAATCCTAGAAACCTGTTTAATATGGGATTTAAATGACATGTTCTGGTCAAAAGTAACACCAAGGTTTTTTACTTCATTATCGGAGGTCAATTTAATGCCATCCAGGTTAAGTGATTGACTAAGCAGTTTCTTTTTTAAAGACTCCGGTCCAAAGACGACAACTTCTGTCTTGTCTGAATTTAGAAGCAGAAAATTTAAAGTCATCCAAGTTTTTATGTCTTCAAGACATGCTTGTAGTCTAAAATGGACTGAACTTATATAGCGCTTTTCCAGTCATACAGACCGCTCAAAGCGCTTTACACTGAAGCCACATTCACCCATTCGCACTCACTAACGCTCACACATTTATACACCGATACGCAGATCGGTAGGCAACTTGAGGTTAAGTGCCTTGCCCTTCTGATTGCAAGACGACTACTCTTCCTACTAAGCCACAGTCGCCTCTATCTAACTGGTTGGGCTCATCAGGATTTATGGATAAGTAAAGCTGAGTATCATCAGCGTAACAGTGAAAATTTATTCTATGCTGCCTGATAATTTTACCTATTGGAAGCATACATATAGTAAAGAGAATTGGCCCAAGTACTGAACCCTGTGGTACTCCACAATTAACCCTGGAGTTTAAAGATGATTTATCATTTACATGAACAAACTGGAATCTGTCAGACAAATAAGATTTAAACCAGCCTAGCGCTGTTCCCCTGATCCCTACAGCATATTCCAGCCTTTCTAAGAGAATATTATGATCGACTGTATCAAATGCAGCACTGAGATCTAACAGAACCAGTACAGACACAAGTCCATTATCTGAGGCAATAAAAATATCATTAGTGACTTTCAGCAGAGCTGTTTCAGTGCTATGATGAGCTCTGAAACCTGACTGAAACTCTTCAAACAGGTCATTGCTGTGTAAATGCTCACACATTTGATTAGCAACTATTTTCTCAAGAATTTTAGATAAGAATGGAAGATTGGATATCGGTCTGTAATTTATTAAGTCATCTCGATCAAGCAAAGGTTTCTTAAGCAAAGGTTTAATTACAGCTACCTTAAAAGCTTGTGGTACATACCAATTTACTAAAGATAAATTAATCATATCTAAAATGGGGCTGGTAATCAGAGGGAACACTTCCTTAAATAATTTGGTTGGGATTGGGTCTAACATACAAGTTGAAGGTTTAGATGAAGCTAATATTTCTGATAACTCTGGAAGCTCCACAGGATCAAAACAGTCCAAACACAGATCAGGTTCTACAGTTACTTCCAATGTTGTCTCACTTGTTGAGGATGAAGTAATCATCCTCAACAGTAATCAAAAGTAATCAAAAGTGTAGGACCCTGCTTTTAGCCAACTGACCAGCAGTGCACAGTCACAGCTATATTCTATAAAGCTGTAGAAAACTCTGGTCACTCGGCTATTTCCTCAGGTGGATCATGAAAAAGACTTCAAACCATAGGGGCAGTATGACATCTTTGTATACTTTGTAATCTGTAACTAGCCCGGTGTGCCTACTGTGAACATCTTGTTAGCAGACTTATGATATAAACTAGTCCTAGGATGTCTTCTCTGATTTGTCAAGGAAAAATATTGATATAGTTTTCCAAAACAAGAGCATGTATTAGTTAATTTCCTATATTGTCTAAATAAGCTGTAAACAGCATGCAGCCACATCAAACACTTGATTCCTACTTGTCACTACAAGCAGAAGACAACCTTTAGATGATAAGAATGACAAGAATAAACTACATGTAACATTGTATAGCTTGTAAAAACCCAACAAGCAGCACTTTATTGTATATTATTTGCTTTGCTGATGATCCATGCATTTTTCAGGGACATAAAAATAAGGTTTATTCAACTGTTTCGAGTTAATTTATCACCGGAGTGGGGGTGGGGGGGTGGGGGGGTGGCGGTGGTGCCTGTTTGGGCAATCTCTCTGCGCCATACAGGCATAATTCGTGCTGAGAAAAAAGCAGACCGAAACACTACGCTGTATCATCTCCAGACTCCCGACAGTCAAGGCCAAAGCAGTAGAGGTTCCGAGAGAGCTAATAAATACGCTGTTGGCAAAAGGAGCTAATCAGAGACGAACAGAGGTCGGTACAGCCGATATTTCCTCGTACCGAAGAAAGGGGGTGGGCTTCGTCCGAACTTGGATTTGAGAGTTCTGATCAAATACCTCCGAACATACACTTTAAAATTCTTACCACTCAAGCAGCTTCTGAGTCGCCACGCTCGACCTGACAGAGGCTTACTTTTACCTAGCGATACACCCGAACCACAGACAGTTTCTGAGATTTGCCTTTGAGGGCAGGGCCTACGAGTACCTCGTACTGCCTTTCGGTCTCTCTCTTGCACCTCGCACCTTTACAAAATGTGTGGAGGCAGGGCTAGCACCTCTCAGAGAAACAGGCGTCAGTATTTTAACTTATCTGTACGACTGGGCTTTAATAGCCAGTTCCAGAGAGCAGGCGACAGTGTAGCTGTCTCGGGATTGGTCACACATTCAGGCTCTAGGATTTTCGGTAAACTCTTAGAAAAGCTTGACCCCAAGACTGACCCCAAGTCAGCAGTTTTCATTTCTCGGGCTGGAAATATGTTCCCTGACGAGCAGAGCGTGTCTTTCTGACCACAGAGTGGCCGTGTTTCACCGTTGCCTCACTCAGTTTTAGTTGGGACACAAACTGATGGGTATGATGGCATCTATGATCGTACTAGTACTACTCGGTCTATTGAAGATGCGCCCGTTTCAGTAGTGGAACCGCTCCCAACTGTTGTGTGCATGACATATTCGCTGAGGAAAGCTAACGTTAACCACAGCCTGTATGTCAGCTCTCCGCCCTTGGCGGGAACCAGGAATGTTGTGCTGAGGTAACCTTTCGCAAAGTGGTATCCACAGATGCCTCTTTGAGGGGGTGGGGGGCTCTGAGCGATGGTGTGTTGGTGAGGGGGGTTTGGACACCAGTTCAATCCAAAATCCAAATAAAATCACGCAGTGGTGCAGCATATACTTCCTATCAGAGCTACTCCTGTCCCTGGACGACTGAATCTGGGTGCAGATTTGCTCTCCAGAGGCTGACCTTGGGTGAGAGAGTGGAGGCTTCATCCCTCCATGGTGGCACAGATATGGTGTCTGTTTGGAACAACAGCAGCCTGGTCTAAAACCCACTGTCTTCTTTTCTTTTCCATAACAGATAAGGACACTCCAGTGGGAGTGGATGCCCTGGCCCACCCATAGCCCAGTGTACACCAGTATGCATTTCTCCCAGTGTAAATGATACTACCTGTACTAGAAAGGGTGCACAAACAGGGGCTGACCCTAATTTTGGTAGCACCCCGTTGGCCAGCAAAGTCTAGGTATCCCGAGATTGTCAGCCTGCTGGCAGCAGAGCACTGGCCACTCCCCGTTCGCGGGGATCTCCTAACTCAGGCAGGTGGGAAGATATTTCATCCACACCCGGAGCTGTGGAAGCTGCATGCCTACCTGCTGAGAGGTCCAGCTTATTAGCTAAGGGCCTCCCCCCTGCTATCGAGGCAACAATCCAGAATGCGAGAGCATCCTCTACTAGAGGCTTATACGCTTACAAATGGCGAGCTTTTGAGCAGTGGTGTGAGGACAAGCACGTTGTTTCATTTTACTGCTCAGTGGTAGAAGTTTTAATTTTTCTGCAGGAACTGCTGGAAAAAGGTCTTTCCTTTCCCATAATTACACTTGGCTGGTATGTCTGCCTCCCATGTTGGTTTTTATGGAGTCACGCATTGGAGATCCCTTCTGCCCACAGCCATCAGCATCTAGATCTCATCGTTATTATCATCATCTCTTTGACGAAACCTTTATAATTTGAGCTACAACAACATTTAATTTCCCTTTGGGATTAATAAAGTATTTTTGAATCTCAATTTGAACCTCAGTAGATATGAAGATCCTTTCACATAATGTTGCTCTGCTTTGTGCTCTGACAACTGCAAAGCGGGTTGGGGACCTCCATGCTTTGTCTGTAAATTCCACCTGCATACACTTTTCACCTGATTGGTCTCAAGGTCATCTTGCGACATAATGCAGCTTATCTTCCTAAGGTAATACCTTCAGACAACAGCTCCATGTCTATAGAGCTTTCTAGTTTTTGTCCACTTCCTTTTGCATCTGAGGAACAAAGGAGGTTACACTTCCTGTGCCCTTTACGTCAATGAGCATTTACATTAACCAAACTCAGACTGTGAGGTTGTGGGATCAACTGTTTGTGTGTTTTGCTAACCTAGCAAGGGGGGAAGCTCTGTCCAGACATAGACTCTCCCTCGTGGATTATGGAGGCCATTTCTCTAGATTACAGCAGCAGGTGTCTCCCAATGCCCCATGGTGTGAGGGCTCACTCCACCAGGGGCATAGCGACCTCCATGGCTCTATTTTGAGGGGTGGCCACAAGTGACATTTATGCATATAACTACTGTTCTCTGAAGGAGAGTAACGAAGTACAACACATGGCTACCCCGCTGCTCAGCTGGGTTCGTCGAAGAGTGGCTATCGAACTGAGTAATGACGGGAATGACAAACAGGTATACAGTGCAGGCGGGGCATGTCACCTGTCGTCATCATGTCATTTGCCTAGGAGGCGTGATTAGAGGTGGCTTCAGCCAGGACATGCAGGGCGTGATATCCCATACTCATGTGTTGTCCTTCGTTATTCTCCTTCAGGGAACAGTAGTTATATGCATAATATTACAATACTACAAGGCATAAGAAATAACCCAGGAAAGCATTACCTAAATGTAAACCCGCTAAGGTTCACCAACTGGACAAACTGCAACCTAAGTTTGATTTACTAATTTAACTACACTCAATTTTAGCCAAAAAATGAAAAATTACTATGTAGAACCATCAATAAAACAACAAATGAATTTAACATTAGAAGAACTTATTGAAGTTTAATTTGCCAACAGATGGGGGTGTTTTCAATCCATTTGGAGGAAGTTATGCTAAAGCGCCTCTCCTGTCTCTGTTCTGATTCAAATGATTTTGGACTCCATCCATGTCGATATTCTGTTCCCTGCGAATATTACTGAAATACCCCAAGGGCTTTTCCTTAGGCAAGTTATAATGCTGCTTCACATAACCAGGAGCTGTAGGAAGAAAAGGGCTGCAGGTGGTGAGGTCTGTCAAGGCCAGTGTATATGTTATTATTCAGCCAATTTTTTTCTTACAGCCATGCTTGTTTGCTTTTTTTACAGGGACCTGGCTCAGTAAAACAGGGCAGATGTAACTTAGCAGCAGGAGGGCAGGGGTCTCTCCACACGTCTGGTAGGAGAGTCTGAGCCGGAAGCATGGCAGGAAAACAGTCTGCAATGTTTGAGTCTGTCTGCTGTAGCAGTGGACACAAGCCTGATTGCACAATACACAGTCAGAACATGCAGATTTCTCTGACACCAGCGATAACCATGTCTGCCTGAGCATTAAAAAATCAGAAGTGTAAACTTTTAAATGTTTTAAATATTTAAATGTCTGTCTAATTGGTCAGCCTAAATAATTTTAAGCAGCTGAATCCCGTTTCCTATCTTGCCATGCATGTTGACGAATTGAAAATCACCTGCTTTGTGGGTTTAAACTTGAGAAAATTAACCAAGTTTATTATGTCTGTAAAAAAGGCACATCACTTATGATGCACCCTCTGTAATTCTAAGGATAAAGGATGTCAAATTCGGTGTTTAACTGCATTATAGGGTACTTCTACCATGATAGTCTTTTCCCCAACGAATTAAAATGGTCAACTGACCATCTAGGGATGAAAGTGCAATGCATTATGATGCCACCAACTGGTAAAATAATTATTCTGTGAATTAATCTGAGAGTAGGTAGGTCTGCCATCAGCTTCTTTCACGCATTTTTCATGCAAAGGTAAGTGAATCTTCCTTAGTGCAGACAGAGCACCTGCATAGTGTTGCATGAGATTAAGTAATCCTATTGGATTATTGCTGCAATATTCGAGTAGCACCTGTGTTCCCTTTTTTCTAGCAATGCTGCTAATGGACAATATATATCACATCCCAAAATTACCACGATTATCCCACATAAAAACATTTCTAAAAAGACCCATGCTAACCTGGCTTAGGTGAAGATAAGATTGCTTATTTATGCTTCATTATCAGAAGTGCAGGTTGCCGATGAAGCTTGAGAGTAATTCAACTAAGGCAGCTTGTCTTCCTACGCAATTGAAACACAAGGCAGATACACAACAGTGGGATCAGGGTATTAACAATCATAACATTAGATAAGAGAAGAGGTTTCCTTTAATCTCATGCATTTTTGGTTTATGTTTATAACAAAATACAATTATTCTATACTAAACCAATGCCATTATATACAGACCTACAGTCACAATAACCTGTTACCTGTCATCATGCCTTAATAGATACTAATATATACTATACTTTATGCTGTTCAAAACATTTACAACATCTGAGCCTTTCATTGAGACCTTTTAGCCTTCTCACAAGAAAACAGATGAACTACTATCACAAAACAAAATACTAACAGGTCTGTAAAAACAATACTTAAATAAATATCCCACAAACTGACAAAAGGAAACAGCTTCATAAACTTATCATCTAAATCATTCACTTGGATTGCTTTGTTAGTACGATAATATGAAAACAATAAAGCTTTGCTATGAAAGGCAATCATGGATCTGTTAAACATCAATAAGTCTATAAACAGTTTAATATGCCTCTGAGATTCTTACACCCTAATTTTATGTTTGCTATGAAGAAGAAAAAGAGCTCAAAAAAGCAGACAGACATCATTTTTATCCAATATCAGATCTAAGACCTAAAATTCTTGTGTAAAGGTTCTGAATCTTCTTTTATAAAGGACACAAAAAGTTTTGATTAACAACATAAATTCAGATCTTAAGAACAGCTGGTACTAAAATTGTAAATTTAAGAGAGTGTAACATTTAAATAGCATAACTGATTCATTCACACAGCAAAGTAGTGCTCACCATTTTCGCAACAGAAACAAGCTGTTTAATTCTCAGTATTATTACCTAGCATTTTTATAAGCGTACATTTACAGAAGGTTCTTTTGTCTTGGATCCATGGAAAGCTTTTGCACGGGATATGGAAATGCTTTGCTTAATAGAAATGCTAACATCAGCATTTTTAGCTGACAGCTAGATATCCCCCCCTTACAATCCTCTAAGGAGTCTGGCAACAAGACAAAAGACACAGACAGGCAAATAAGCACTCATGCATTGCCATGTGTGCTTCTTTGTTAGACATGATAGCTGAAGCAGCAAGAAAAGAAAATCAGCTGTAATTGTTGAATAGTAACCATGTAGTTGCAGGGTAGTGCCACGCATATTAAAATACAGAAGCTGATCTAACTGTGGCTTTCTGATTGGATTTCACTGACATGGTCAAGACATATAAATCTGATCCTTTATACATATTTTTGTTTTATTTCTTCTCACTTACAGTTGTTTAATATAGTGTTGCTGATCTGTCCACTGATTTGTTTTAATGGAGAAAGCTCAGAATGGTATTAAAGGACAAATCATTTCAATAGATTTTTAAGAACACACCCTCTAAGCTTTTGTATTTTACTCAGATCATAGCAGCAGGAACAACACTATATTGTCCTCTAAAAACAGAGAGAAAAGAACCACAAAGCTGTTTGCGGTCTGTTTCATTAATATCAGGTCCCTCCCAATACTCATATATAAGTCATGAGGAATCTCTCTCTTAAAGTGTCCTCTCAAATCCCCCCCCTCCTGCATTTATTACACCTCATCTCTGCGGGGTAGCTGACGCTGATAGATTAGGGGGTTTCTCATATAGAGAGAACAAAGAGCCGACATGGGAGTTCCTGTTACTCCCCCCAGGCATTCTCGCTCCAACCTACCTCCTCCTACGAACCCTCAAATAAAAATCCTCCGATTAAGGTCATACAGAATTAAACTGAAATGAAGTTTTCTGTCCCAAAACTTGATGTAAGGGGGCACAACACAAGCAGAGAACCTAAATTTAGATTTAGAGAATAATGTGTAAATCACCAAGTCAAACATGCCAAGTCATCTTTCAATGTACATCAATGTAATCCAGTTTGCTGATGAATGTGACGGTCTTGTTTCTGGCTTATAACCTTGTTGGGCTTCCTCTCGGAAAGCAATTGCAACAGTGCCTCTGCAACAAAGTAATTAAAACCCATTTAGGCATGTCTTCCCCTTCATCTTGCACTCAACACCTTACACTGCCACAATCTCCTGAGTCTTCAAGAGCCTAATAAAGTGTTGAAAGTGCATGAAACACAAGGGCTTTTGACAGAGACAAGAAGAGAGGAGACGGAAGGGTCTTGTTTTCCTGCAGTGCCAGCTTAAAATACACAAACACAATGTAGCAGAGATTATTTAATTCACCCAAACCCTGCACAGGCGTCACAAGAAAATAAATCTTGATTTGTTTAAGAAATTACAAATGCATAGGAGCAGGCGAACACCATCCCCCGAAACAAGAGCAGCGACTACATTTGTTGTGATGTGGAAAAATGGCTTTGCAGAATCTACTTAAATCCCCGCTGATCATCCCAAAAAAGAAAAGTTTTTAAGTGATTGCGAATCATTACATGTTTACCTTCGTGTTTTTCAGGGTTTTAAATAACTAGTACTGTTTAAACCTAAACTTTGTGGCGTGTCATCACAGCATCTCTAGGAAACACAACATTAGCATTCAGTATCACAGTAAACAATCACATATGTCTAAGGCGAACCTAGACATGAGATTTTCACCGAATGACCTTGAGTAAAAAATACCATGGTTTCAAAGAATCATGGTATTCACATAAACAAAACTATATAATATGGGCTAACTGGTTTCAAAACAACAAAGCAACAGTTATCACATTGCTTCTGCTATAATAATGTTGATGTTTTACAGCTGTAATAATGCTGTCTATGGCATGTTTTTTGTTATTGATTAAACAGCTAAAAGTGTTGAAAATGAGCCGCTTGTACACGTGATGAGTTAAAAATATAGTTTTTGAATTAAAGATATCTAGAGGAATCAAGAATTAAATGCATAATTTGTAGGCCTACTTAAAAAAATGTAGGTCAGCTGAAAAAGTAGAAGGATTATAATAAAACATTATAAAACATATTTTAAAGACATGTACACAGTGGTGCCAGACTGAAGCAAAATATGGAATAAACAGCCGCTGAATTTAGTAGAAGCATCTACTGGCTTCTTGTGCTCAATATTATAGCTTGTTGCCATTTTGTTGCTCAAGAAGACAGACTCATGGAATAACACTGAAAGCCAATATTGGCTGACTTGGTTTGCCTCCAATCTGCTTAGCAGAAATACTGCCTAACCTTAACCTTTGGTATACCTGCTTTACTTTCAATAAAAGCATTACCCTAATAACAGCGATGAGCAGCATCCTTTATTTTCCAGCCCATTACTTTTTTAAGAAGATGGCTATCTTTCTTTCTTTCAAAAGAAGTAAGATTGACCAGTATGCCAAAACAAAGAAAGGGGCAAACTTCCTCTGACGTGTTATAATAGGAGAAGTATGATGGAAAATCTTAAAGGTTTTCAAACCATTGTTTTTTTAAACCGTGGTATATCTTGAGAAACATAATTGGTCCATGCTTATGTTAAACTGTCTTTATTAACAGGTGTGTAAGAGTCAGTTTTAATTTTGAAAGCCAATTTCAATTTAGCTTTAGTCATGGTCTTTTCACTAAAATGTAAATTAGTTTTTGTCATTAAATGTGAACCATTCCCACATTTTCTTCCCAGTGTCAACATTGATCTGCATTGGTCCAAGAGGGTCTAGTCCAGTGGTCTGCAGCCTTTACAATCCAAAGAGCAATTTGCAACCTCAGTCCAGCTAAATAAAACCCATTTAGAGCCGCAAATGTTACATGACCTTTCAAAAAACTACGATGTATAATTTTTGATAAATATCTACTTTAGGAAACATGTTGTCATTTTTAAAAAGCCCGCATTTTACTTCTACTCACAGGTTTTAAAATGAAGAAAAACATTAAACTTTTGCAAAAAAAATGGATACATTTTATCCTATGGTATGTTATAAAATGGTGTAAAAAATCCACAGAATTCCCAACCTAATGACAAAAAATGTTGATCTATTACTGGTACTATTAGTGTCATTCTATGGTGGAAATGTAATGCAATTATTTTATGAAATACTGAAAAACTCTTAAAACCTGCATTTGTTAATATATCTATATTTAAAAATAACAGTTGGTTCTTTATCATTTTTAGCCAAAGTTATAAGGACCCATTGTTGAAGGTCCAAAGAGCCATTTGTGGGTCTGGAGCCACAGGTTGCAGACCCCTGGTATAGAATATATACTGGATGTCAAACTCGGGTCTGTGTGGCGAACTTGGCAAGCAATGTAATTGCCCAGTCAGTACTCAAAACCACTTCTCCTTGGTTCACATTTATCAGCAAACCTCATGCTACTACCAGTCACACCTGGCCACCAAAAAAAGCTAAATGAAAAGGTGGAAAGCCGAACCTTTTTGTATAAGGGGGAAACAGAGTATCTGTTCACAAAGGTAAAGGATAGACCTGTTTGTCTTGTGTGTGGAGCCAACACAACTGTAACCAGAGAATGTAACACTTTTTAAATTTTAGGGTTAGCTCACAGCTGCGTATTCGAGTTTGACACCCCTGGTCTAGACCCTTCTCGACCATGGGGAGGTACTCTGAGTTAATAAGTCAGGGACAAGGTTGTTGAGAAGAGGACATCAGGATAGGGTTATAAAAAATTATCCAAATCTTTGATATTCTCCAAATCCATCACCTTTCAATCCATCACCCTTTTCAATCCATCACCCTGCCAATAGAGGGCCGCCTAACAAAACTCACAGACATTAATCAGAGAGGCAGCACAGAGACCACAGGTAACCCTGAAGGAGCTGCAGAGTTCCACAGCAGAGATTGGAGTATCTGCCCATAGAACCACAATAAGACTCCATAGATCTGGGCTTTATAGCAGAGTAACCAGATAAAAGCGATCCCTTAACGTTAAAAATAAGAAGGTAGGTTTTGAGGTTGCCAAAAGGCATGTGGGCGACTCCCAAAATGTATGGAGAAAGGTGCTCTGGTCAGATGAATCTAAAACTCAACTTTTCAGCCCCCAAGAAAACACTGTATCTGGCGCAAACCCAACACATCCCATCACCCAAGAACACCCTCGCCACACTGAAACTTGGTGGTGGCAGCATCATGCTGTGGGGATATTTTTTTAACAATAGGGACTAGGAAACTGGTCCGAGCCAAGAGAAAGATGGATGGTGCTAAATACAGGGATATTCTTGAGGAAAACCAGTCTGCATGTGATTTGAGACTGGGACACAGGTTCAACCTTCCAGCAGGACAATGGCCTAGTCGAAGTCCAGACCTCAATACAATGTAGAATCTGTGGTTAGACTTGAAGATCGCTGTTCACAAGTGAAAACCATCCAACTCGAAGGAGCTGGAGCAGTTCTGCCTTGAGGAATAAGCAAACCTCCCAGGTGCAAGATGTGACAAGCTCACTGTGACTTATCCAAAGCCATTTGCAGCTGTAAATGCAGCATATAGTGGCTTTGCAAAGTACTGACATTAGAGGGGGTGAACAGTTATGCATGTTGAAGTTTTCTGTTATTTTGACCTATTTGTTGTTTGCTTCACTATAAAAAAACAATACCTCAAAGTTGTAGGGATGTTCTGTGAACTAGTGCAAACTCTCAAACAATCCATTTTAATTCCAGGTTGTGAGGCAACAAAACATGAAAAATGCCAAGAGGGGTGAATACTTTTGCAGGGCACTGTATATCACTTTTAAAAACCACATATAAAAAAACACAAATAACAGTTTTAGTAGCAGTGGTTTTAGTTAGCTTAGTCTGATAATTACTGAGAAGCAGCACTATCAGTTATTAAAAGGTTAAAAAAGTGGCTCATAATCCATCAGTTACCTATAGTCAGCATCATTCCACCAACAAAAATCCCACTGGAGGGTTTCCAGCAGAAATACCTGCACGGTGCTTCCCTGTCTTGCTGTCAGAAGCAACTAAATAAGTGGACTGTGTTCACTCTATTAACAGTGCAACAAAATATTGACTAGGTCGTCCTTCACATTTGGTGCTTTTCGAACATGAACTGCGGCTCAGCAGCACTTCTTTCAAATGCAATAGTCAAAAAAAAAAAAAAGAAAAGAAATAGCAGGTACGTCTGACTCTGCATTACAACTCTCTCAGATAGGTCAGAGTAATCAAAGATTTAAGGTATCACAAACATAATTTTAATGCCGACTGTAAGAGCGTGAGGTGGAAAATGGCTCTAGGGAGAAATTCAACAAAATGAGCTTCTCTTTCATCCTCTGGCCAAAAAGCAATTACAATCATGTGCAAAACACAGGCAAACATCAGTTTAATCTTGGCAGCAGCCTGAGAGGAGGACAAAATGGTGTGTAAATGTCACAGAGAGGACAAAGCTCTGGAGACATAAGGCTAACCAGGCACTACATTTATATACAAAATGGTTTCATATCAAAATATATTTTACATGGGTCCAAATGTGAACAAATCCAGTGGGTTTTGTAAAGGATGATGCAGAACATTAACGTGCTGTCCCATTTGTGAAACATGTGCATCGTTTATTATGCTCCCTTGTTACATATTTGACATTGCGTCTTAGAATAAAAGGTGTTAAAGTCATATTCTGCTACTGCATCAGGACAGGGCAAATCTCTTTGGTGACATCATTATTTAGTTTGTTTTTTTCCCCACACTTAGTTATTGCCTGACCATCTCATGCTGAAAATTCAATGCTTTATACACAGTTTATGACTTTCCCAAAGTGGAATACTTGGTTTTTCTGAACATCACCCATGGTCGGGTCACAGCTGGAGACAAAAGAAACAACAGGTATGGTGGCGTATTATCCTGTTCCATGTTAAATCCATGTGTTTGGATGCTCTCATCCTGCATTAAAAAGAACATCTGTAAACTAAGAAGAAACGCTTACATTAAGTTCCACCATCTTGCTACTACGTTTGTTACAGGCACATGCTGTTGAGGCATGCTTGGTTCCCGAAACTGGTGGAAACACACGCCCAACCTCAACATACCAAAGTGTGAAGGCACCCAAACCGAACCGGTTCAAGAACCAGAGTTCATTCTGAGGAAAAACACCTATAGTAAAAGTGAAAAGAAAGGCTGAATCTGACAATAACCCAAGCTCTGATTAAACATGGAGGTAAATTACTGTAATGTTGCAGGTTATTTTAAGAATTATGCATTTTAAAAGCAGATGAAAAATTCATCAACCCTCTTGTTGGACCAACTTTGTCCAAAAAGGGGGCAAGGAGGTGGGAAAACTACTTGGAAAATTTGACTGACTCAGTTACACCAGTTTTGTCAAGAGGAATGGTTCAAAAATTTCAGTCAACTGTTGTGAGAAGTTATGGGCGGATTCATGAAATGTTTGACCTAATTCATACAGTTTAAATTTACTATTTAGCAACTAGTTATGATTGTACTAAAGCTGACAAACTTTAATAATAATAATTTAATGTCAGTCAGTGTATTAGTGTAAAGAATGCTCTTAAATAAATAAAATATTTATTGACAAATTTATTGTTATATTTATTTACAAAACAAAGTGACATTTCTTATGCTTCAAACTGAATAGTTTTTATGACTGTTTTACTGATACGCTGAACCAACAAGAGTAAAAGGATTTGATCAACATGACATTCTTTAATTTCCTGACAGTGTGGAGGTGAAGGCCAACAGAGTAAATGTACAGTGTAAGGGAAAGTGATGGCTAAGCAACGTATGTAACCTCTGTTTCACAAAGACTCCGCGCCTCATTGCAGCCAGACGGCTGCCAGACACTCAGCTATATTTCAGCTGGAGTATGGAGAGGAGCCATTACCCTAGAGATTCTCTTTGTACTCCCCAATCAATTATTTACACCACATAACATGGCTGGCTAATAACACACACACACACACACACACACACCCATAGAGACATGTAAGCAAGAGGCCCACCAAACACATACAACAGGAGACCACTCAGCAAAGATCAGAAACGAGGATCGTTCTTGTACAGATGTTAACCTTTTCTGGACTGGCAACACAATTATTCATGAGTTTTAAGGTAATACTAATAAAATCCTACATCTTCTCCGGTTGCACTCTTTCTAACGTGAGAATTGTTGCTTTTCTCTGTGTCCTATGATTGTTAAAAAATCTGGAGTGATTTCATTATTAATAACCAACAGAGTTTCATACAGGGGCATGACAAACTCCACACAAGAAATATTCACCTCTCATGCCAGGTAAAGACAAATATTACATATCTCCAATAATCACATGGATGAAGACAAAATGGGTGACCAGGTACACTCTCTTCAAGCTACGTTATACATGTCCAAAACTTGGAAACACATCTCCTTACGTGGATGTAAATGAAATATATGACCTGCCTTTCTAGAACAGAACATGTTTCAGAACAGCAAACCATGCCAGAGGAGCCTACATTAACCCTGCAGTACTTTTCTTACCAAAAGAAACATAAAAAAATGAATTCAATTATACAGAGAGATGATCTAAAATAGCTTTCAAGAAAGAAATCGCTCAGCCGACCGGATATACAATATTCATCTCAAGTAAAGAGCACTTTTAAAAACAGAAGTTAGCCAAAGTGCTGAACAAGACAACAGAACCCAATTAAAATAATTAAAAACAAATGACTTCAGCACAATGCTGAGGTGCAAGTCCAGTAAGATCTTTAAAACAATTTTTTAAATCAATCCATTAATTCAATTTCTACTTATGATCAGAGAATAATGAATTCCAGTGATCCAGTTGTGATGATGTAAAAGCATAGATAGCCTTCTCCTGCTCTTTCTAAAGGAGAGAGAAAGCTGGTAAAAGTTCACCAGCTCATCAGTTAAAATTACTATCAAAGGTCACACCAAGGTTCTTTGCAAAAGAACCGACAGACTGCCATTGTACCTGTGCTCAAACAAAATAATTACAGCCTTGTTGTCATCGAGATTTAAAAAAATTCCGTTTATCCAGGATTTTATCTCACTAAAACAGTAAATTAGAGGCCAGATACAATCTTTGCTTTCTGGTTTTGGGGTGTAAGAATACCCCTACATCATCTGCAAATTAATGAAAATGCATGTTATGGTTTGCAACCTCAGTTGCAATAAAATGTGTTGTTTGAATGTGTTCAATGTGTTGTCCGAACTGAAATGTATCTATATAATGTTAAGTCAAAAATCAGACCAATACAGACAAATATTTAAAATAAAAATATACAGCATGATTTTATTACATCATGCACGCTACAATACTGCATGCTCCATACAGCTGGTCCCTTGACCACACACCTTTTACCATAGCATTTCACTAGGAGTTCAAACCAAAGGAACAGTAAGATGGAAAATGTTCATTTCTTTGAAACTGTTGCAAAATACCAGTCCAAAGCCCATGCATACATAAAACTAATCCCACAGACAGTTAAGAGAGCACCTGCAATTACACTGTGTGTGGCAGAGGTAATAAGACTGAGTTGTTGCACATTTTAAACAGTGAACCGACAGAACAGAGAAGCTCACACTGTCATAGCAGCTTTAGCCCTGTTATTACAGGGGTTAAAACTGGGTGGTATAACTGGCTTAAGATGCCAGGTAGAAAATCACAGGTTGGAGAAGCATTTTCCCAAATAAAACCCACACTGTGCTAACACAGCAAGCAGTGAGGAAGCCTTATGGTGCAAAACAGGTGTTAACAAGAACAGACAGACGACCAGACAGGCAATAAGGATTGTTCACTTTTAGTGGAACTGTGCATCTTTGTTACAACAGGCAGAAACACTATTTTTTACTGATACTTTCTTTAGTGGTTGACAATATGCTACATCTAGTAGTGATTATTTTCAGGGCTTAAGGTAACTTCACATCAGACATGTTGCATTATTTATCTGGCACAATGCTTATCTGGAAGTATTAGACGAAATGAGAAAGAGCTCTAATGTTTTTCTAAGTCATGTGGTTGGTCACGATGTTGTGTTTTGAACACTTGCTAGACAAGTTCTCCTTGTAATGCCAGCTCTTTTACTCACAGTAATATTCATTAATAACACAAATTTACGTTGAAATAGTTGCAAGAAAAGGGCATTTGTGCTAAATTCACAGCTAATCCTAAAGGGCAATCCAAATGTGACAACCCCCTGCTGGGAAGCAAACAAATTGCAGACCCTTTCCTAAAGTGTCATTTAATGCTTCATCTCACCGGCTGCGGCCACACATTAACTCCCAGGTTGTGTGCTGATGCTTTATTAGAGGCCTTTTGTTTAGCTGTGATTACATTGATATTCGGATTACTAGGTTGTTTAGATGATGAAATCCTGTCAAGACTAGGGACACATTCAAATCGCCAAACAGTGAAAGTGGAAGGATTTTCATCAACAAAATGTAAAGACAAAATGTTTTCAGTTTATTTATATAGCGCCAATTCACAACACATGTCGTCTCAAGGCACTTCACAAAAGTCAGGTACATACATTCCAATTAATTCTAATAATTGAACAGTGCAGTCAGAGTTAGTTATTTATTCAAATTGGATGAAAAGTATTTCTGTCTAAGGAAACCAAGCAGATTGCATCAAGTCAGTGACTTGCAGCATTCCCTCCTCCTGGAGGAGCCTGTAGAGACAGTGGACAGTCACTGGCGTTGACTATGCAGCAATCCCTCATACTGAGCATGCATGTAGCAACAGTGGAGAGGAAAAACTCCCTTTTAACAGGAAGAAACCTCCAGCAGAACCAGGCTCAGTGTGAGCGGCCATCTGCCACGACCGACTGGGGGTTAGAGAGAACAGAGCAGAGACACAAAGAGAACAAAGAAGCACTGATCCAGGAGTACTTTGTATGGGAAGGAAAAGTAAATGTTAATGGATGTAGCTCCTTTAGTCGTTTCACCTAGAAAGAAAGAACAGATAAACTCTGAGCCAGTTTTCAAGTTTAGTCTGAAAGAGAGCACATATAATTAGTTACAGTAAAAGCTCAGTCAATCGCCATGTCTAGGAGAGAGAAAGGGTTAAATACTAAAAGACAGGACCATGTGGATCATCGGTAGAGGGTGAGCATTAAGTTGTTGCCAGCAGAAGCTCGGACGATTCCCCCCTCCAGAAAGGTGTTACAGGTAGACACAGAGTCAGGCCAGGTGTAGCTTCTAGGAAGAAAAAGGAGAGAGAACAAGAAGTTAAAAACTAAAATAAAAGCAAATAATGCAAAGTTGGAGAGTAGTGTGAGAATGTAGCGAAGAGGGTGAACGTGGTCATTATGTCCTCCAGCAGCCTAAGCCTATAGCAGCATAACTACACAGAAAGTTTCAGTTCAGATTATTTAGTTAAACGGCTCTTATTTACAACAATGTCGTCTCAAGGCACCCCACAAAGGGTCCCACTGATGGTCATTGGTATAGTAAAAACCACCAGGATTGGGATACTTCTCTCTGTCAGACTAATTATAACCATTGGGAAAGAGAAGGGGTCATACAGGTAGCAGAAATGGAGGGTGTGTTTGCACCTCAACCATAACTGAGCCGGTTTAGGTCAAACCTGACTCCCCCTTACTCCATCCAACAGTGAGGGAGGAAGGCTCGCTCCCTGTTGTTTGTAGACAGGGTGTCCGCCTCACGGACCAAAACCGGAAGCTGGTTCCACAGGAGAGGAGCCTGATAACTAAAGGATCTGCCTCCCATTCTACTTCTAGAGACTCTAGGAACCACCAGTAAACCTGCAGTCTGAGAACGAAGTGCTCTGTTAGGAACGTATGGAACAATCAGATCTCTGATGTATGATGGAGCTAAATCATTAAGGGCTTTATATGTGAGGAGGAGAATTTTAAATTCTATTCTGGATTTAACAGGGAGCCAATGAAGGGAAGCTAAAGTAGGGGAAATATGATCTCTCTTTTTAATTTTCATCAGAACTCTTGCTGCAGCATTTTGAATCAGCTGAAGGCTTTTAACTGCATTTTGTGGACATCCTGATAGTAAAGAATTACAATAGTCCAGCCTTGAAGTAACAAATGCATGGACTAGTTTTTCAGCGTCACTCCTGGACAGGATATTTTTAATTTAGGCAATGTTCCGGAGGTGAAAGAAGGAAATCCTAGAAGCCTGTTTAATATGGGATTTAAATGACATGTCCTGGTCAAAAATAACACCAAGGTTTTTTACTTTATTACCGGAGGTCAATTTAATGCCATCCAGGTTAAGTGATTGACTAAGCAGTTTCTTTTTTAAAGACTCCGGTCCAAAGACGACAACTTCTTTCTAGTCTGAATTTAGAAGAAGAAAATTTAAAGTCATTCAAGTTTTTATATCTTCAAGACATGCTTGTAGTCTATCTAACTGGTTGGGTTCATCAGGATTTATGGATAAGTAAAGCTGAGTATCATCAGCATAACAGTGAAAATTTATCCTATGCTGCCTGATGATTTGACCTATTGGAAGCAAATATTTTAAAATGCAATCTTAATGGCCGATGATTTTCAATGCCATGCAGTACCTTGTAAAAAGTATTTATATACATTTTCACTTTTTGTCCCATTACGACCACAAACTTCAATGTATTCTATTGGGATTTTATGTGATAGACTAACACAATGTGGTGCATAACTGTGAGGTGGAAGAAAACATTTTTACCAAAAAAAAAAAAAAATACTGCAAAGAAAAACCTTAAGAAAATCTGGGCTTTGTGTGCATTGTTAAAAAAAAGGCATAAGGTATCATATTTAAAGTTTGCTAAAAGCCATGTAGTTGACAGAGCAAATATGTGGCAGACGGAGCTCTGAGGGACCAAAGTTGAAGACTGTAGCCTACATATTAAACACCATCTCTGCAGTGAAACATCTTGATGGCTGCATCATGCTGTTGGCATGAATTTCTTCAGCGTCGACATGAAAGTTGATCTGTGCTGCTGGGAACATGGATGGAGCTAAACATACAGAAAAGTTGGTAGAAGCTTATTAGATGGCACAAAAGACTTCATACTGGGGCGGAGGTATACCTTCCTGCAAAACAATGACTAAACATACAGCCAGAGCTACAGTGGAATAGTTTACATCAAGCAAATTCGTGTGTCAGAATGCCCCAGTCAAAGTCCACACCTAAATCCAACGAAGAATATGTGGCAAGCTTTGAAAATTGATTTTCACAAATACTCTCCAGCTAAACTGACTGAGCCCGGGTTCAGAGAGTATGAATACTGTATATTGCACAGAATGACTCATAGGATGTCAGATATTAGGAAACTGATATAAAATAATCCAGCTCTTTTCTCTGGATTTTTCTTAGTCTAGAATGGATAAACTGTATATCATTCTACGATTAAAAAAAATAAAAAAATCCAGTAATAGCAAAACGTTTTTTTCAACTTTAGCATCAAGTCTTTCTTAGAAGGCCTGCATACGAGTGAAAATAGTTACCAGGTCATCCTCAATCAGAATAAATCATGCCAAGCACAACTCTGCTCCAGATACATTCTATGCACAAGTATGCTGCTCTCACTAATTCAGTGTACCATCACTGAAACTTCATAAAAGGCTTCTTAAATGCACATTCCTGTATACCTAGTGATTTTGGTCTCATTCAGAGTTTTAACAATTGATGGTCATGATAGTTTGACATGCTAAGATGTCGCTGTAACATAAGTAAAAGGGGAAAATACCCCTCATCTCAGTCCCACTTGTATTCATGAAATCACCCATCAGTGATGTAGCTAAAAAACACAGACGTTGAATGCTTACCTTCCGTAATCCTTCTACTTCAAATCCGTGGAGGTTTGCATAAAGAGAATGGTGCCTCTTTCCTAACAGTGGTGCCTTTAAATGAGCAATAGTTGTGATGTCCTTGTCCAAAAGCCTATGTTTCTTATCATCCTTCTCCCCAGACTCCCTTTGCTCCTGCTCAATGGGCTGGCATCCAAGAGCTTGTGTGACTTTGGGGCTCTCCATCTCCGTGTGTCGGTGCAGGTTCAGGCTGCTTAGGCCAAGTGCACAGGTCAAACATCCCTCTATTCAAGCAACAAGGGACAGAGGGAATCTGTGTGACCAAATGATGCCCACAGCCAAATTTAAGCCATTCACTACATGCTCACTTCAGATTGAGAAGAATCACCGTTGTCCTTTTCTGCAGAAGTTCAGAAGAAGTGCGGTTTTCACAGCAAAGCTAAAGTGTCTAAAATCAAGCAAAGTACATTTACTGGCATGGTTGTCAGATACTAAACAATTTGTCTTATAAATGTATTAATGAAGGTATGTAGTGGACAAGACTGATTAAAAGCAGTTCCAAATGAACCAGGAGCCAGAAGCAACACCCATGCTATTATGCAGTGACAGTCAGTTCCATATTTCTCATCTTGCCTTTTGAAAACAACTGATTGTCATGGCACTGTACCAGTCTTTTGCATATTATTTCAAACATTAATGACGACACAGAGTCTCGCTTACGGCACAGCCATGGTTGGTTCATGTCTTCTCGCTGGTCTTCTGTTATCTCGGAGGTTTAGCAGGGACATTTACGAGGAACACACACAGGCTCGCTTATTTACAGTGCATAATTTTGAAACCGCTCATGCAGGCCCGAATCATGAAACAAATAAGGCTAGATTTGCATTGGGAAACATGAAAACAAATGAAAACAGTCTAACTAACAGGTCTCCATTCCGGTCTCCATTCTTGCAGCGAGGCTGGGATGTGGGTGGCACGATGACTCCTCAGGATTGTCGTCACTGATGCGGCCGTGTCACAAAGCATTTTAATCAGAATTCAATGAGACCCGGACAGGGCTGCTTAATTCCATCTTGTTTCCGATGCAATGAAGGTAAGGAAGGAGGACGAAGGAAAAATGAGTGAATCCAAGACGGCAAGTGTAGATGAGAGGAGGGGGCAGGGAGTTCTGCTACCCTCATCCTATCACAAAAAGGCAGGCTTTGAGACGGGACCCAATCATCACAGCAGCCCCAGCTCGTTTCCATGGAGATGACGCTGGAATGATGGTGGCTGCCTATTGATTGTTGAAAAGGCAGTGGGCACTGCAACACAGAGAGGCAGGCGAAATAACAAGTGTGCCCTGTCCAAACTGATATTTTACCGCAGCTCCTCACTTAAAGCCAAATAAAAAACAAAACACTGATCCACTGATGGAACTCCTAGTGTCTGAAAAAACCTTAGACATGCACATGTGAACATTTGTAAAGATGACACAAGATGCCACTTAGTGTTGAAATGACAGTGACAGTGACAGTTTTAAAAGAATTATTTTAACTATTCTAGCAAATTAAAACTAAGTCAGCATGGTGACTTAATTCTTAACACGTACCTTTATAAATCCAAGGAGAGGAGAGAAGTAAATCATAATCGCATCTATTTAAACGCCCATTTCAAATGCAATACTCTTCCAAAACTCAGAGTTCTCAGGTGTTTTTCAGGCTTATTTTAAAAACTGATTCAAAGTAGAAAAGTATGCCAAAAATTTCTAACACTGCTGAGTAAACTGGATGGAAGGACACAAGGATGGATGGACAAACGGAGGGATTGATGGACTGATCAATGAATGATGTGTGATCAAGTCATGGATGGATGGATGGATGGATGGATGGATGATGGAGGGATGGATGGATGGATGGATGATGGATGGATGGATGGCTGAGTGGACAGACAGATAGATGGATGAATGGATGGATGGATGGATCAATGGATGGATGGATGGATGGATGGATGGATGGATGGATCAATGGATGGATGGATGGATGGATGGCTGAGTGGACAGACAGATAGACAGATGGATGAATGGATGCATGGATGGATGGATGGATGGATGGATGGATGATGGATGGATGGATGGCTGAGTGGACAGACAGATAGATGGATGAATGGATGGATGGATGGATGGATCAATGGATGGATGGATGGATGGATGGATGGATGGCTGAGTGGACAGACAGATAGACAGATGGATGAATGGATGGATGGATGGATGGATGGATGGATGGCTGAGTGGACAGACAGATAGACAGATGGATGAATGGATGGATGGATGGATGGATGGATGGCTGAGTGGACAGACAGATAGACAGATGGATGAATGGATGGATGGATGGATGGATGGATGGATGGATGGATGGATGGATGGCTGAGTGGACAGACAGATAGACAGATGGATGAATGGATGGATGGATGAATGGATGGATGGATGGCTGAGTGGACAGACAGATAGATGGATGAATGGATGGATGGATGGATGGATGGATGGATCAATGGATGGATGGATGGATGGCTGAGTGGACAGACAGATAGACAGATGGATGAATGGATGGATGGATGGATGGATCAATGGATGGATGGCTGAATGGACAGACAGATAGACAGATGGATGAATGGATGGATGGATGGATGGATGGATGGATGGATGGATGGATGGCTGAGTGGACAGACAGATAGACAGATGGATGAATGGATGGATGGATGGATGGATGGCTGAGTGGACAGACAGATAGACAGATGGATGAATGGATGGATGGATGGATGGATGAATGGATGAATGGATGAATGGATGGATGGATGGATGGATGGCTGAGTGGACAGACAGATAGACAGATGGATGAATGGATGGATGGATGGATGGATCAATGGATGGATGGCTGAGTGGACAGACAGATAGACAGATGGATGAATGGATGGATGGATGGATGGATGGATGGATGGCTGAGTGGACAGACAGATAGACAGATGGATGGATGGACGGATGGATGGATGTATGGATGGATGGATGGACGGACAAATGGGCAGGTGGCTGAGTGGACAGACAGATAGACAGATGGATGGATTTGTAAAGACTTCAATAAAATTCCAGACTTTTCCAGACTGCATAAGAACCCTGGAATTCCCACTGAACCTTGACAACTAATTGGTTGTATGAGCACAAGGAATGACCACAGTTCTGTCTGATTAACATTAAACTGATTATGTTAATACGAAAAACATTCATTTAGAAAGAAACCCTTTATACTGCTGCATTAATGCTAGCAGAACAATTTTCCTACAACCAAAACCTTGATTTTGAGTTATTCTACTGATCGTTACTATTGATAAAACTTTATATTCTTACAATCTGCTGCCATCACCTAACTTTAACTTAATTTAATGACACATAGAATGACAAACAATAAATATCTGAGTCGTCACCTCTCACCTAACCAGTTGTTAACTGCAGTATGTTTTCTAAAACAAATTACTCATGTTTCACGTAAATGAAAGCAACACATTAAAAATAATGTGGGTTTGTTGCAACAAAGCACTGTAAAAAAGCACAACCAATATAATAAACAATTAAAAAACCTTAAAGCTTATAAGATTAACTGACAGAGTCAGAAATACGATGATGTAGAAATATTAACACAAGAAATGTGAAAAGGTGAAGCAGAATGTTCAAATCCATGAACTCCACTCATGTGACACACAAGTCCTTTGTGTTGCTCTGAGAACACGTTTCCTTGCTGCAGACTATTTCATTATTCATACCAGTTTACCCACAAGAACAAGGTTTTCTACCTCTAAAGCAGAAAACAAACCTGCTGTAAACACTTCCTGCTCCTCTTCTGCTTTTTTATCATTTCTATTTACTGCCTGACGGGGGACAGCACCTATAGCAACCACTCAACCAACAGAGAATATCCATTTTTTTTTAAAGATAATACCTAAAAATGAAAGGATTTTAGTCAGCATCTTCCGGTGAGCATGAAACCTCAGCGGCATTGACATCCTGTCACTCACACACATTTTCACCAAGCCTCCTCGACAGACTAACAAGGCAGGTGTCGGTCAAACACAGACAAATTTCACAATGAAACAGAGGCTGTTTTTTTACTGGCTTTCAGCTAAAAATACATAAGCCAATAAAATTGTATTTTTATAACCTAACTATATGGCTGTTTGTTATTAATTTTTTGTAATTAGCTGATGAGGAACCTTAAATGGTGGTGGCTGTTCAGTTTTTTTAGTTTTTTTTTTTAGAAATGATTCAAGCTTTGATGAAATGCTGAATTTTCTCTTTCTGAACCTAATCCAAAGCACGCTGACCCACTTCTGCCACTCAAACAAACATAACGCAGTCCCATAAAACATCCCCTCATTTGCCTGCTCTCTGCACGCAGATACAGACTTCACAAGTTACCATTCATCTTCCAACTGAATGAAATAACTTCAGAACTCCCGATTAAATTATGAATTTATTAAAAAATAAAACAGTAAGACTAAAAATGATTCGAGGTAAGTAAATACAATGCCTTGCTAAAGTATTCACCCCTCATTTTGTTATGTACCAACAACAAACACAAAATGTGTTTTATCTGCATTTAATGTAGCAGATCCACATAAAGTAATGCATAATTATGAAGTGGAAGGAAAATGTTATATGGCTTTGAAATTTTGATACAGTTATTTTGCATGTGTAGTCCGTCCCCATTCCTCTGATACCCCTCAGTACTGTATAGTGCAACCAATTGCTTACAGTCATCACATAGTTACAGGCATCAGAGTTTGTTAGCAAAGACCAAGCAACACACCAGTCACATCAAAAAGAAAGTTCTGGAGAAGTCAGGTCAGGCATACAGTTGTGGACAACTTTAGAGCAGGGTCGGGGCATAAAACAATATCCCAAGCAGTTGTTTGCTAGCTTTTATGGTTTGATATTATAAAACCCCAATAAAATACACTACAGTTTGTAGAGGTAATAAGACAAAATGTGAAAGGAACCTTATCCAGAACATTCTTTCCAAATTCAAAGAATCATACGATGCAGGTTTGGTAAATGTCGCCGTTTTTCATTGAACTGCTGAAGGCTGCTTTAGCTTGCGGTTCAGGGATCTTTGGTATGAGTAGTAATGCGTTGTTTGAAAACACAGAGTTAGGGTTAAAACCTAATGAATTCTTGTCCATCCCCTTAATTTCCCTGTTATCTACGTATCAATTCATATAGATTTGGCTAATTTAAAGAGTTAAAGAAACATGTTATGCTGTGGTTTGTACAGAATGACTTCTCTTTGATTTATGCTGGACAAAAATCTGTTTTTGACATCCACTTGCTCAACAGCACACAGTGCCAAATCATGATAGTCTCTGTGCAATGTACGGTGTGTGTTAGGGTCACAGCATCTCAATCAAACACCAGGTCAATGTAGAAAGATGCATAAACTCACCTCCATGTTTCTTTTTTTGCATTTGGTCGATGATGACTCGTCTGATGAAGAAGACTCAACACAGTGGGATGGATGGTTATCCTCAACTGCATGGATGGTGTAGGGGTGGTAAATTTTCAGAGAGCTTATCTGACAGGCACTCCCGACTGCAGTAGAGGTGCATGGCCCAGCAGTCTGTAAGCCGCTGCTTGAAAGCTGCTTCTTCTGATCAGGTTTGGATTTTCTGTTGTATGAGGATGTTCTCAGCTGGGCTCTGGAGCAGGTTAGGAGTGCTGTTGGCTGACAGGGATTGCAGCTGTTATCCCAGACTTGCTTCTTTGAGAAGTAGCTGGGTGGTCTTGAATTTCGAGTACCCTGCAACAGCCTCCCATGGGCCTCTAGAAGGCGGCAGAGGGAGATGGCCTTTTCTAGCTCAAATTCTTGGCCATGATGAAATTTATAACCTGCTTGCTTCCCATTTATCTTCTCATACAGTGTGAGCAGCAACTGCTCCAGCTTTGATGATCCACAGTCGGGATAAAACCCAGCTTCTCCTGTGGACTGCACCTTATTGTTTTGCCCTCCGTTTTTAATCTGTCCCTCTTTAGCCAGAAGACATCTACTTCGGGTTCGATTCTTCAGGCGAAAACGCCTGGCTGCCAGCTCCCTGACGGCCCTCTTATGTTCCCGCTCTGCTTCTTCTCGTAGGCACCGAAGCTCCACGCCAAGCTGCCCACAGGCCCACAGCGTTTGGATCTTTTCTACCTCCAAGTCAGCTCGCAGCCTCTCTAGCTCTCGCTTGTAGTCCGTCTGGTTCTGGCATGACCTCTTGGAAGACAGTGCCAGAGGGTTATCCCTGTCTTCTCTCATGCTGCCTCATTCACAGCACAGCACGCAAGTAGGGATGAGCAATTTATATTTCTACACAGGAGGGCATGCATCAAGAGTGGAAAGAGGAGCAGGTGAGTGTTGGCTGGATGGTTAGCAGACATGCAGCATGCATTGTTTTAACATTGCACCACTGGAAAGATGAGACTGTAGAGGGTGTGGGAGAAATGGAAATGTGATGCAGATTAATTTACAAAATAAGAAATGAAACATTTTAGCGTAGATGGTTTAGGCATTGCTCCATTCTGGGGCGATTTATGAAAATCTTTAAGAAAACATGCAAAATGAACACAAATACATCTCACATAAACAAAGGCTGCAAAAACTCCTGCTCTAAGAAATCTCATCTCAAAACCACAAACCCTTATCAATCTTGGTTTTCCGATCATTTACCATGAAATTGCAGATTGTGTAAGACTGTGAGGATTGCTTTAAAAATATCAGATTTTTCTGTCGTATTTAGTTAATACCTAAAAATGGAAAACATGCAAATGGACTGAATAAGCGTCAAAGTCTTTTCTTGGCCACATTGGAGCGACCCGTTACTTGACTGATGTCACACTGTTTCTAGGGTTTTAAGTCTTCTTGATGGGAGTGACAGGAGAAATCATTCGCTACATATCTACATATAGATACATATGGGTGGTCTCTCTCTTATTAAAGTAAGGCTATTTTAAAACTACTGTTGGCCAGCTGCAAGCTGCTCCTGTGTTAAGCAGCTGGCTTGGTTTCAGAGCTGACAGCCAACATTATTAATCAGCTAATATCAGCCTATTATATTCTTTGTTAATTTACAAAGAGCAGAGTAGCAAAAAAGTTAGACTATTCTGAGCATTAAGCTTGATAACTTGAAAAGTACAACAAAATTTAGCTGGGGTTTATTAAAAACTGTCTAAATATCAAAATCAAACTCAATAAATTATGTTATAAAATACATATCATTATAACTGCAATAATTATGTTATATTTTTTCACAATGTGAGTTTATTTTGACAGCAGTAAGGATAATTATCCTTTTTTGTTTTAAATATAAGCAATTATGTCTTGTTTTTTTTTTTGTTTTTTGCAAAAGGCACTTTATTACTACTCAAGACTACTATTACTATTATGACCCTCTTCTGTTTAATGGGGTCTCATTTGCTTTTGTATATTCAGTGCTTTGGAGATGAATACATATCTGGGACAGCTTTCATATTTTCTTCCCTGTTCTTCGAAATTAAAACAGTCTTCTAAATATTTTGGTCTTTTTCTTTAGTCACGGGAAGAAGCTACTACCTCCAGAAGAGATCCTTCTTCAGCCACGTATTGCTTTAGTCTTATAGGTGTAGTTGATCTTGTTGTTAAAATAAAACCAAAATCCATCATAACTGATATATTCTGATTTCTATTGCATGTCAAAAGAATACTGGTTAGTTTTAGAAACGTTTTCATTGTATGATCTGCTTGAAATTAATATTTTGCCATTTATCCTAAGGGATTTCTCAGGTTCTTATCGCCCACATTGTTTTTCTTCTTCCAAGAAATGGCAACAAGTGTAATGTTCTTACCAGGATATTACACTTGATGCAGGCAACTGATGGTGTTTTGTTATCCTCTTTGGTGAAGTCATGTTTCCCATAATTGGACTGTGGTTTTTACCGAGTATCTTTTATATTTGTTTTATTCAAACATATCACAGTGAATAGCAGATGAGCAACGTGCGCCTATTTTGTGTGAAAGCAATAAGTTAACAGGCGGACTTTCCTATAGCCGAGCAATAAGTCATGATTGTGATGGTTCGGTGGTGGATTCTGCTGGACGCTTCATGCTGCAGAGATGGAGACTTCGCTAAAACAAGCTAATTAACAAGCTTAATTCTGCTATACCAAACAGTGGTGTATTGCCAATTAGCTTAAGGTTTAATGTTAGGCAGTTAAATAAAATAAAATGTGGGCCATTTTAGAGTTGAAACAGCTAAATGCTAATGCGTCCTGTTAGCAACAGTTAGCTAGCTTCCCGTTAAGTTTTCTAGCTAGAACTTATATGAAACTCACCTCTTTGCGGACACTACTGATATAGTTAATTTTTCACCAATAGGGACATCTTCTTTCAACCACGGATCTTATGTTATCAGTAAAAATGGTCATGCACTACCTCACTGATTCGCAACATTAGTATTTAAAGGTCCACAGAGCCATGCAAGAAGGGGTTTGTTTATCTGCACTGTCCCACACACTGTCCCTGTCCACCGTTATCCTGTTGGCCAGCACAAGTGCTGCTTTCAAGTCTACTTCGCAACTTTGTATTATAACTTAAATACACTCCTATTCCCAACATTTCCGTCAATTAACATCAGCTTTCATCACTAATGCAATAAATAAGAATTTCGAGAGAGATTAATGAATCTGTTTTCTCGTCAAGTAAATTTAAAACAGCATTCGGTACAACGTTTATCACTCAAATGTCCACCTTTTCGATATGTATCCCTCAGGAGGTGTTAATATATATTTATATCATTATCAATTTCCCTTTCTGAGACGACAACTTCGATAAAATGTATTTAGGTCAAACTAATGAATTAAGTAATTCATTAGTATGCGTTAGATCATATCTACAGTGTTACTGACAGTACCTGAACGCAACGCAGTCGCTGCGTTTAACTCAGTATATGGGACTTGAGCGACAACTAGTGGCTACATTCTGCAATTAGAGGTCAAGAAATATGATTCCAATTTCTTTATTATTATTATTATTAATAATAATAATAATAATAATAATAATAATAATAATAATAATAATAATAATAATAATAATAATAATAGACTTGTATTAATTTCCTATAATCATAATAATAATGAAGAATATTTCTTCAATGGTCCAAAATCTTTTAAGCTATCTCCAATATTCATTTGACCAAAAAAAGGACATATTATATGCAAGGACAGGTGTAAATAGGTAAATCATTCATTACAGAATTTCACGGAAAAACTTTGATTTCAATGTCCAGGTGTTGGATGACAGATCTATTGTCGATCCCATGAGTAACTCCTGTGCCAACACATCCAACAATGTCCTATGTGAAAACTACTCGTTCAATGGAATCCAATCCTCCTGTGAACTGCAATATAAACTTAAACTTTTGACAGCATTGTTTAATTATGCTGGTCATGCCCATGTTATTTTTAATGAAAGAAAAGATACTGGAGTAGGCATGTGTACTTGTAACTTGAATCATTTTTACCACGTGTCATCATTCTGGAGGAGTCACAAACAAAATAAGGCCATAGCATATTGTAAAAAATAAGTATACTAAATTGATAGTCAAAGAAGTTTATGAAGATCAAAGTTTCACAAAATTATAAAATCAGGCTCTGAAATGAAAAGAAAAAAATAGTTGAAAGCTCTTAATCATTTAGACAATCAATCAATAAATCAAAAAAAAATGATTATACA